>OX940981.1:33193696-34393696 GCA_954871275.1 Leptopterna dolabrata | reverse complement strand
AAGTTACGGGAGTAGTTCCGTATGTGCCTCCCCCCCCCCTCCATAAACTGGTCAAGATCAGTCATTTTTCTAAAAAACAAAAAACGCTGCAAAGTCCTTGTCACATGGGTTTATTATTCTACTGGACATACCTACAAAAATTTTGGCTGTTCATTTATTGTTTATTTCAGGTGAAATAATTGAAATAGATATTTCTTATGGTTTTCATTCATTTTGGCCCCTAAAACACAAATTAGGTACGCTCTTTTTTTTTCAATTCATCTTTGATCATTGGTAGTGCCATTTAATCGTCTTGATCCATGTGTTGATACTACTTACAGTGTTATTATACAAATTGATGGTGATTTCAGACGATTTCCCAGGTTTTTGACTCATAAAAATCAATTTTGGGTGCTGAACATTTGGTAGAACCTCGATTTTCCACTCTTTGGTCAAAATAGACTTCATATTCGGTCTTCTAGTCCCCAAGAACATGGATAACGATAACCCAAAAGCTCATATTACTAACATGTTACTAAAACACAAAAAGTACCTATTTTTGTGCACATTTTCACTCATAACATTCCTGGGTATATTCCGATCGGGCTGAAAAGTTTCGGGACACAACTAGGGCCCAAATGGAGCATGTGTGCGAAAGAACGAATTTTTTAGACCGAAAATGAAGCCGGTACACGTGATACGGCGGACGGCGGACGGCATACGGCGTACGGCGTACGGTGGACGGCGGACGGACATTGCATTTTTGGAATCAATGCACCTTGAAACGTAAAAGAAAAAATTTTGAGGGGGGTGTTATAAAAATTTTTTGCTGAGCGATTACATAGGTGTATTATTCACAGAATAATAAACCAAAATGAACATGATCAGCTTAGATGTGTTGGAAACCTCAAAATCTGTTCGTCTGCTTCTGTCGATAAGTTCCTAACCCCCCCCCCCCCACTCCCTCATAGATAATAATCAAGTTTAAAAGTATAGGGGCACCTACGTAACTGTTACACTAGGGAAATAGTTGCATATGTGCCCCCACGCTGTTGGTGTGTTTGTGCACTAACACGGTTGAACGTTTGTTTCCTACTTTGTTTACTTTGCATGTGACTTGACGAGTTTGAATCACCCTTATGTAGGTATAGATCGCCTTTTTGTTTAGAAAAATAGCCCGGGTACTCGCGACGCTCGCAGCTTCAAGGGCAGATAAACCACTCCCCATCAATCCTTTTAGACCAAAATATAGTTGGTTGGGGTGTAGGTATAGATAGATCACCCTCATTGTATAGATCGCCCTTTTGTATGAAAAGTGGTGTGGATGCTCGCTACGCTGGCATCGTCACTGGGAAAATGGACCACCCCTCAGTCAATATTTTTAGACGAAAATACGAAAATATATATGAGTGGGGGGGGGTGTGAATGACCCTTATGTAGGCATAGATCGCTCCTTTTATGTAGAAGAGTGGAATGGATGCTCGCTACGGTCGCATCTTCAAGGCAGGATGAACCCCCCCCCCCCACCATAAATCCTTCTAGTCAAAAATATAAATGAGTGAGGTGTGTAGACCACCATTTATGTGTAGATCGCCCTTTTGTATCACACATTTGCCAAAAAAAAAGTGGAGGCACATACGGAACTATTTCCCTAGTGTAATTCCGTATGTGCCTCCACTTTTTTGAGCACATTTTTCGTTGTGTGGGGTTTGTGATAAAAACATTTAGAGCAAAGAGAACGAAAGAAGTGGTTTTGAAGTTTACAAAACGGTAATCGTGTTCATTTTCAGCGAATTTTCGAAGAAAATGTAGCGATTTGGCCCGGTCTAAAATTTCAGAGGTGCCCCCTGTGAACGGGGAACCAATCCAAAATCCGTGTCATGCATCGGAGATCTAATTTATAGGTTATCTAAGTTACTACTAAACGTAAAAGCATACCTTCAGCACACCATTGCATACCTAGTATATTTCGGCAGGCTTTAAATATAACATAATTAATAACACAACTGTCTGCAGTCTGTAGGCACTGAACATGCGGACGCCCTTGATTTAGGTTCGCACATGAGTGTAGTGGCCTCTTTATTTTATGATAATCATCATCCAAAGAGCTACCAGAAAATATAAATACTACCACTAGATCCATTCCATAAAAATACATAAAACTACATCAAATACAATTATTTTCAAATTACATTTACCTAATTATTGTTTGTTTCTCATTGCAAATAACTTCCTCGAGTTTACTGAGAACCGTATTCCAATACAATGATATTGGCAATCGAATTCTGTAGGCACAGTAGGTTTAACATTTGACCAAACTAATCCCACACTATTTCCTGACAGTAGTTTTTCTTCTGTCTTTTTGCCGTTTGCCTGTTGCACAAATATTCAATTATTGAATCATACGAGTGGGAAATCATTATGGAAGTCCGTCGAGAGCTCAGTAAATGCTTATATTATATTTGAATATTTTAAATAGTCTCTGATAACAATACGGATTGTTTTAGCGATTTTTACAGTTTTCACATTTTTCCGTGCGAGGGTGTGGTTCAAATAGTAGGGACCTTAGACGATTCAATATCAATTCGCCCTAATTGTCATATGATATTACCAAAACTCCGGGTTGACTGGTTACACCATTATTCCTTGACATTTCGGTGCAGGGCGCGCCGTCCTCCCTGGTTCTGTTTGAGTATCCAAGAAGAAGAAATCGAAATCTTCCGATGTATATAAAAAGGTGTAGGTATCAGTCATGTTTTCTCGGGATCGACTCTGGCGGAACTGTGTGGAACACATAGGCCGACCTTTTTCGTGGAGGTCGATCGATCGTAAATCACCGGGAGTACACTGTTCGCCGGTAGATCGTACCGAAAGAGGATCGCCCGAAGACTGTAATTCAATTGTCTGACGCGTGGTTTATGGGGTTTCGTTCCGCACAATATCCAAGAGCCCAGCCTTCGCTGCTACTGTTTACCAAGGCAAATGATTCATCTTCTTTTCATTAACTCCGGGCTGTAATAGTTTCCTGGAAAGGAGCGTACTTAAAAATGCGCAGAACATCATCTTCCATCTTCAGGCGACCTTGATCTTCGTCAGGCTCGCAAATTATGATTGGCTGGGAGGCTCTTGAGTGACAGGAGCAGCTCCATTATCATTAGGTTCCAATTAGCAATAAGCAACAAGCTCACATCATCCAAGCAATGTTATTCGAAGGAAGAAGGACCTTTTCCCAATGACAAGCATTCCTCCATACCCAGTATAATGGTGGAATGCGTTTGTTCTTCAATATCTACTATTCTATACCGACTTTGTATATAGAGCTATGTTTAGGATTCTGAGAATTCCGAAAATTGCCCATTCCCAACATATTGACCGATCGATTTGTAATTCAATCAAGGAGCCAATAAGTAGCTAGATACCTGCTTATCTGAGAACAAAAAATAGTGATATGCCATTATTCAATGTCATTTCCAATTTGAATAATCTAAATATACTTCAGTATCATATATACCTACTCTGCAGTGTTGCTACTTACCAAAAACGCTGCAAATCCCTGCACAACGGTTTATTATTTTGTATAGAATACCCTTCCGTTACAGATCGCAGCTCTATGTATAGATAACCCGTCTATATAATATGATATGTACTATTCTATACATATTATGTAGATCGCAGACCCTCCTTAGGTTAGTACCTAACCCCGTACTCGTTACTAGGTACCTACCTAAATCACGAGTTAAATGTTGCTAAAATAATTCTGCCGATGACAAACAGTACCTAACAAAAAGAAACACACATAATGAAGTTCTGAAAAGAAATTGTTGATGAAGAGTGAAAAAAGTTGCGAAAGTACCTACCAACAAACTCCAGCCCGTTGTCCAGAACCGTTGTGTAATAATTTACCGTTGAGTAATGATTTACCGTAGTAATAATTTACCCAAGCCATCATTTTTCAAATGAAATAATATCACAGAACAACCAACTCGACTTCATACTCTGCCAATATAATAAGGTGATCCCTAGCAATGATTTCATCTCCGCCAAATTTCCTATTGTGGGCGCGTCTCTGGTTACGAGATTTGGTTTGAATTGTATACAATTTCATTCACACTGGAGTCGAAAATGCCTGTCGGTGCAAACTTCGGGGCCTTACTGTGAACGAACGGCTGGACGTACGACGCTCCGGATGGTCTTAAAAAACTCGCAAGTTCAAGAACTATTTAAAACCGTAAAAATATTTACGTAAAAAAATGGTATAGGCGTTTTGAAAATTTCAACCCCTATTTTGAACCCCTTAGAGATGACTGACAGTAACGTCGAGCTTCGAGGACCAACTAGACGCCGAACGGAACCTATAACCCGAATTTCATCAATTTTCTTTCATGGTAACTAAGAAAAGTGGCCCGTACGGCGTACGGCGTACGGCGGACAGACAGAAATATTTTTATTGCAGTTTTGGATTCGACATACCTTGAAACGTAAACCATCAAATTTTGAGGGGGGGTAAGAATTTTTTTTTTCATGCTCGATTCCAATGGTTCATTATTGAAAATAATAAACCAAAATGAATGTGTCTTTCTTACATTAATTTATAGATTTCATCAATAATGTAATGCAATATAATAAATGAAAATATAAACATATTTGGTGGTGTCAATAACTTGTGACTGTTGTGTTTGGTGCTATCCTAATAAATTTGGTGCCCACTTTCGTTATGTTACGCGGCCCCGGAAAACCTGGGTGGGCTCTAATGGTGTGTAGGTATTATTTGTACAGATGACTTCAATAATTATTAATGATTTCATCGCTGAACGGAGGCAGAATCTAAATGGATAAAGTTTTAAACCGCATTTTCATATCATTTCATAAAATGTTTCCGCATTTGGTTCAGTGAGGTTGGATAGCCAAGGCAAATGGGCGTAAAAGTACCTAATACTTTGCAAGTAGGTAGTGAACAGTCGCGGATTTCTTCATGAAGGTTTTGCCCTTCTCTTTCAAGGTACGAGGAGGTAGATACCTATTGGTTCGTTATTGAGTAAAGCAAGGGAGAGGAGAAACAAAATAAAGCTTTCCAAAGTAAATTGGAGAGGTTGGCCGTTTCCGCGGACTCCAGTTTATGACTTCTATCGTTCGTGTAACGAAGTTCATGCATCATAATACCGGCGCCAATCTCGAACAACTATGCTATGAGATACGCATGCCAGGATGTATGAGATGTATGCGACCAGGATAATAATAATTTTATACAGCCACAAAATGTTGTAATTGAAATATATACAGATAAAGCGAAATTTTACCTCAGTACCGGTTTTATGAAAAAAGCTTGAAATCATTTTTATCATTTGTACCGATTAGGTAGGTGAACTGGTGAAGGGTGATTTCTGTGATAACATGATCACTCACTGCCACATACGGAAGGAATTACTTAATTACAAATGGCGGTACCGAAATAATTTTGTTACCTCTCGGAAGTGATAGCATCTAGCGAAAACGTACGTGATCAACGTCGAGAATACAGTGACGTACCTTTGTACTGCTGACGGTGGTTGCTGGATGGTTACTGACGATGGTTTGATCACCAAAACCGGTTTAAAAGTTTTTGTTGTGTATTAGTGGAAATATGCAACCTTTCAATAACTCAGCTTTTCGTTTAGAATGGAATTCATCAATCACCACAATTTCATCGCGAATGATTTAAGTACGTCTCGGTGGACGTTATCATTGCGCAAATGTACGAGGGCGCATTGACAGCATTCCTGGGTAGGTACTTTGTTTTCGGAAGTTTTGTGACAGTTCAACGTTACTTTTGGCTGCACAGCCACCAAGTTGACACCATCGAGATACGAGTCTACTACTATTTCGAAGGTCCATACGGGCTTGCGGACTTGTTGACAGAGCACGAGTTTGCTCTCAACTGTCATAACTGAGTACCGTCCCATTTTCATAAGTAAGTGAGTATAGTTTCCTGGATTTGAGACGTAATTCCTCGCTCTTTTTATTGACATGCGCCTTCCAGCGGACTTCGGCATCGAGCGTCATTCTCAACTATGTAGTACTTAGCTTCTACCATTGAGGAAAGTCGGTAGGTATAAATATGTACTGAAGCTTCCGACTGGTCAAGTCTCATACCGACTTGGTCTCATTCATTCTGATCCTCCATTGAGTAGTCCATCATTGTGTTTTGGGTATAGAGTGCTCTAATATCGTTACAGAATGAATATAATGATAATAATTAACATCAAGAACGTGGGATGAATAGGTACCTACCGACCTAAGTGTGGTTTGGTAGTTCAAATACGTTTTCATTCGAATGGTGTTATGAAGTGCCAACTCATTCATTCATTACTGGGGATATCTCTCATTTATTTACTGGGGAACTGGGGATATCATCTCATTTATTTATTATGTATTATGTGGATATCTCTCTGATGTCATTTTTGTGTTTATCATATTTAGAGATAGATAGTCATAGATAGTTTTAGTACCTATGTATGTTTGTGAACAGGTTTGAAAGTTCTTTTAAATTTCATGGAGTGGAAATTCGTGACTGTGCTCCCGTATAAATCTTCACGACAACAAAAAACCCACCATTCAATTACATATATTTTTACTGTATGTATTCCATTATTCACTATGCTTCCGTGAGAAATAGGTAGTTGTCCTATACATTGATCGTTTTGATACATAGACAGGTACTGAGTAGGTAGGTACTAGAACTAGAGCAACCGTGACCACAGAACAGACATGAGAAACTGGATTTCGGAAGACAATATTACGTGATTGTATTATAGCAGGACAATTGAAACGAGGACTTTTTCCGTTTATAAATCCGTATATCATTCTAGTTTCACTGGATTTATCTTGTGGGAAACTATTTTTATTTTTTATTTTTTTAAAGGCTGAAATACCGTTTATTGGCTGCCATCAGGGGGTCATTAACGCGCCCTTTGTGTGGGCCTCCGTTTTCCGTTTACCCACCAAAAAACACCCTTTCTCTCGTCTGGACTGCCCTGGAACTACTTTTTCTTATTACTTCGGGTGCCGTCCGTTCAAATTCCCGATATTGGCTTCCTCCTATCTATCTTTTCCTCTATTGGTTTATTATTCTGTGAATAATACACCTATGTATTCGCTCAGCAAAAAATTTTTATAACACCCCCCAAAATTTTTTCTTTTCCGTTTCAAGGTGCCAAGGAGATTCCAGGTTTCAAGGAGATTCCAAAAATGCAATGTCCGTCCGCCGTCCGCTGTATCACGTGTACAGGCTTCATTTTCGGTCTAAAAAAATCGTTCTTTCGCACACATGCTCCGTTTGGGCCCTAGTTGTGTCCCGAAACTTTTCAGCCCGATCGGAATATACCCAGGGGTGTTATGAGTGAAAATGTGTGTAAAAATAGGTACTGTCTGCGTTTTAGCAACATGTTGGTAACATGATTTGGGGACGATAAGACCGAATATGAAGTCGATTTTGACCAAAGAGTAGAAAATTGAGGTTCTACCAGATGTTCAGCTCCCGAAATTGATTTTTTATGAGTCAAAAACCTAGGAAATCGTCTGAAATCACCATCAATTTGTGGAATAACACTGGAAAAAGTGTCAACTGGTGGATCAAGACGATTAAATGGTACTATCAATGATCAGAGATAATTTATAAAAAAAAACGAGCGTACCTTATTCGTTTTTGAGGGCCAAAATTGGTGGAAACCACCAGAAATAGCTATTTCAATTATTTTATACAGAATAAATAAACAGCCAACACCTCTGTAGGTATGTCCAATAGAATAATAAACCCATGTGACAAGGACTTTGCAGCGTTTTTCATTCGTCTTCCTCCTCCCACCTCCTGTTTATCTCCTTTTCTTTGAGGACAGTGATAACAAACGTAGCCACTGTATCCCAGGTCTCTTTCCCAGACACAATTTTCGTTACCACCGTTTCAGGCTCAAATGCTCCTCTCTTATTTATCAGGGCGGATCGGAGTGTTTCCCATTGCATGATCTCGAAGAATTTATGGTGGGCATCTTCCTCCTCTCTGTGTCAAAATATACATGTTGGCCCAGTTGCCCTGCATTTTGGCGAGGAAGGCCCTGAAGTAGCCGTGGCCGGGGAGGAACTGTGGGAAAATATAGCATCAATGCAAACATGGATAATTAGGTACAGGATCTCCCTGCATCTTTTGTTCATCCTCATATACTCCACACATACTCTGTCCCGTCTGGGGTGGAGTCGATCTGTCGTGTCTAGGTATACCGATGGGGCGTATGTGGAGGTTCTTTGCTATTAATCGCAACCAATTACGTATGCCTGTGTTCTAATGGATTTCTTAGTGATTATAGATGGAACTAAACGGTTTCAGTTTACTTCTTGCCTCTGCACAAGCCGTTTATAAGCGAGAAAATCCGTATAAATGATTTGCTGAATGCCCGCTGAGCACCCAGCTCTCTTCGCTGCCCCGGAACGCGATACATCAAACCACCTCACGCATAATGCGGATGCAGCCGAAATGTCAAGGGCGGTGATGAAAATGCGACGTACCAGATGCCGAGCCTACATTTTCAAGCCCCCCCAGCCCCCACACCCAAAAAAGATGGCTTGAGTATGACCGTGGGCAAGGGATAAACCCCGAGCAACAATACAAAAACGCTGCAAAGTCCTTGTCACATGGGTTTATTATTCTATTGGGCACACCTACAGAAATGCTGGCTGTTCATTTATTGTTCCTTTCATGTAAAATAATTGAAATAGTTATTTCCGGTGGTTTCCACCAATTTTGGCCCCCAAAACTTGAATTAGGTACGCTCTTTTTTTTTTTTTTTTTTTTTTCAAATTATCTTTGATCATTGGTAGTGCCACCTAATCGTCTTGATCTACGTGTTGAAACTTTTCCTAGTGCTATTCTACAAATTGATGGTGATTTCAGACGATTTCGCAGGTTTTTGCCTCATAAAAAATCAAATTTGGGAGCTGAACATCTGGTAAAACCTCAATTTTCCACTCTTTGGTCAAAATCGACTTCATATTCGGTCTTCTCGTCCCCATAAACATGGAAAATGATATCACAGACGCTCATGTTACTAACATGTTGTTAAAACGCAAAAAGTACCTATTTTTACACACATTTTCATTCATAACGCCCCTGGGTATATTCCGATCGGGCTGAAAAGTTTCGGGACACAACTAGGGCCCAAATGGAGCATGTGTGCCAAAGAACGAATTTTTTAGATCGAAAATGAAGCCTGTACACGTGATACGGCGGACGGCGTACGGCGGACGGACATTGCATTTTTGGAATCTACGCCCCTTGAAACGGAAAAGAAAAAAGTTTGAGGGGGTGTTATAAAAATTTTTTGCTGAGCGAATACATAGGTGTATAATTATTCACAGAATAATAAACCAAAAGACGACCTATGAAGTTCTTCATTGTTTTCGGGGCCGTCTTAGATTATTAGAGGATAAAATAACAACAAGCAAACCCTACATTGTGTGTGTAACGAATTTCATATTCTTTATTCGTGACCCCTTCGTTGTTAATCCACTGACAGCGCTTCCACGCTGAAAGAAAATCATGTGATTTTCAGAGCATGCCTTTTCTGTGTTGCGCGTGAAAAGTGGTATATCTGTGTTGACAACCAGCTGAATGGCAAGCGTTTATTTATTTCTGTGTACCGAACATCATTTCTTCAATTATGAATGCAGATGTACCTACTGCATGTACTAAAATTAGACCGTACAATATTAGACCTGAACTGAAAGCTGGCTTATGGCTGACAAAGAAATTATTTACGTTCTGACATTTGGGGTCACGACTATATACTCACAGAGTTATTCGGCAAATTAGGTTCAGTTTACGCTGGTAATGGGCTTATAAAATGCCCTCATGCTTGCATCTCCATTGTAACTACTTTGTTTTGTGTCATCAGACATAATAATCGTGAAATCCATGGGGAAATCCTCAATACTGAATTAATATACAACAATATGAAAATCGTACGAAAACAAAATCACTGTGATTGTCGGATTCTGCTGTCTTTTCTACAATCCTTCCCAACAGACCGTCTATAGTTACGTAGTTGACAGATTTATCCACCTAGACTTGTTGAATTTCAGACTACCGAATTAATTATGGATACGAAGGTATCACTCTGTCAAACTCGGGTGCGTGATAAATCGAAACGGTTATTAGTGCGATAAAATGAATTATTTTTATCTTCGTCATTAACCCTACCGGAAGCCTCTTCATTTGTAATTCACATCGACGCCTGAGGGGCAGGCGGCCTTTGATCTCTTATGAAAATGTGACCAAGTGAGGGGGCTTGTCTTAATTATCGGTCTCAAAGTCAATCCATAATCTCATTCATATGGAACGGACTTTCGTCGGATCTTTTGGGCCTGATTTGGTGTTACAGCAGTGCCGATTTCGGGCTGATTGGCGCTTGACATAATATGTCCTATGTACCTATCATTCCGTCTGCCTGTCACCACTTGGTCTGAATTATAGGAAGAGCCGTTGATAGGATTGTCAAACATTAGGAAATTTGGATTGTCCACAGATGTTGGTCCTGATAACTTGGCGGGAATCTGGCTGTTCATAAACATTCCACCAAATTAGTTTCTCATTATAATGAATATATAGAGGGATTTTTCCAAAAATTTACAAAATGATAATAAATACACACAGTACACATACATACTACAGTGCACATGTACATTAATTGATTAAAAAGCAAATTTCAAGTTTTTTAAATTTATTTTGGTGTTCCTTTAATTTTATTTTAAACCAAGAATATGTAGAATCATGAAATTAGGGTCAATTTTCAACTTCAATGGGTTCCACCCAATGAAACATTTAAAAAAAATCGAAATCTGGTTTTTCTATGTACCTAGTCTTGGGCTCCAGAATGCATAATATGGCCTATCATTTAAATATAAGTTTTGAGTGATTTTGTTTTATTTTTTGTTGTTTTCTGATCCTTATTACCTTTAGGGTCTTGTAATTAGGGTCACACATGGTTTTCAGCAGGAAAAAACCTTTTTAAATACTTTCTACGTTATAAGGTTCACTTGTTGGGGTTAAAAAAAGCCAGCGGGCTTAATCTGAATCAAAAAGTAAAAATCTTTGTTCAAAATATTAAATTTAACACTCTTATAAGTGAGGATTGTCAAAAGCAGCGTTTTCCAAATTAAAAAGCAGATGATATGTATCTTGACCCAATTTCGCGCCAAAACGTCGATCTAAACAAGAAAAATTCCTCTCGAAGCAGCGTTTGAGGTTAGTTGAATACACCTGTATCTGGCTTATTGCTGAGCTCAGAATCATGGAATTTGGTACCTAGGTACTCATCAATCCAGTTTGATGACGGCTTGTCGTACATTCAGGAAGTGGAGGTTACAGGAGGGTTATCCCAATTCAGCACATTTACAAATTCGGTCCACCAACAATTCCTCTTCCTCTCCGGTCAAAATTGTCCGTCCAGCACTCCGCCAATCCGCCTTGAGTTTTTTAAATGGTGCTGGGGACAACTGTAGGGATTGTTGAAACGCTTAGCAGACTCCGTATATTCAGTTTACCATAAGTGACCCTTCTTAAACGCAACCCTGAGAAAATTGGAGGATTCCCACTTTTTCACTTATTCACTAATGTTAAAATTAAAACAACTAGATGGCTAGATACGCGGGACCTTGTTACGGAAGATTTTGCAGGAATCACTGTTATTACTCTTATCTCACAGACTGGGCAGGAGAAGTTTTGGTGCCATGAAAACAAGCATGATAACAGTGATAACATCCAAATTGTTGTTGTTGTGAAAATTTTCGCAATAACGAACTGGCGGTCATAGTGGATTCCTAATAGTGTGCAGGATAATATACCACCTACCTGCATTCCTCAAAAACCGACCGACGTCTTGGCTCTGAGAGACAAAAAAAAAGGTGAAGTTTCGACCCTAATAACATGATTTTACATTGAACAATCATTAAACAGTGAATACACACTATGAATACTTTGAAGGACATACAAAACGTCTAAGACCAACGAGCAACGACTTCTACAAAACGTCCACGCCCTATTTCGCTAACTATACCTCTATGCCAAGTTTGATTTAAATAAACCATAGCTTTGTAATAGCGCTAATGATAATGTAGAAAAAAAATTATAGTCACATTGCAACAAACTTGTAGTTCATCCATGCAACGATGAGAATAGGAAGCTATTTTTTTTCGCCCATTTGCCAGGTATTATTTATTATTATCTATATGCTTAGTCCATGCCGAATGAAACATTGCTGTATGCACGTTTCAAAATTTAAGGTGATGAGAACAGAATTACGTGTATTAGACGAGAGTGCTTAATTTGGGGTTCGGCTCATGTCAGTACCGCAATTATGCATTTATATAGAAAAATGTCCATAGCAATGTCATCAGAGAATTACTAGATCATCCTCGGAACTTGATGATTTTTCTTTCTCGCACTTCCAGCGACAGTCGTCTCGAATCCACATTGAACAAGTATTGAACAGGTACTTTCAGATCTCTACCACAGTCCTCAAGAATTCAGTTTACCATAATAATTCTTCGGATGGCGCCTCAAATTCAGCTAACCTGTGCCGCGCTCGTACAACTTATTAATGGCGGCGCTGCATGGCGGCGCGGCGCCGTTTGAAGTTGGAACTGCTAATGCGTTTCCACGCCTGGCTTTTAAAGTGGTTTAAACTCCCCATCAACTGTCTCCTAATTGGGGTGAACATTTTGGATTAACGATGATGCGCGATGGTAAATCTCTTATCCAGCGTGCTATTATTACTATCGGCTTATGAGCTGGAGCTAATTAAAAATGTTGCGTGGGGCATTCTAGAACGAATCACATTGGTATGGTCGACAACAATTCATTCCCTCGCCGTTCAAACTTTATGCGGATTGGTGAGCAAATCAAAAAACATGCTATACAGAGTCGTGCAAAGGGTTTACTACTAATTAATTAATATTTTTCCGAGATAAGTAAGTTTGCAAAAAGGTAGGTGCCTTGGTTTTTTTTTTAGAAAAATTTATTGTTCATAGTCAAAATTTCGACTTACGTTGTTTTGATGTTTCTGAGCAAATTTGGAGCCGCGTCTTGGCTGTCCGTCTGTTGGTTTCCGAATACTATATGGTTGGTCACGAATACTATATGAGGCTTAATTAGTCCCGTATGAATTTCATCAAAATCTACCTTTTGTCTGCGAATGTGTAAGCAATCCACCGATTATGATAAAGTTCAGAGCGGCTGCCCGGTTGGTTCCACCAACCAGTTGGTTCCATACCTAGTATACATATTTCATGTAGGTCGGTATATTCATTCGCACATACCCAGTCACGATTGTGATGACTGTTGTGCTGTCTAGGAGAAGCCATGTGCCATAATACAGTAGCAAACGTTTTTAATCGATCCCACCTTCCATATTCGGAACGCAAGTGTCGTGTTGAGTGGCCTACACGGAATTTTCATTACCCATTATTCCCAAGAAGATTACCGTTTATTTATTTCTCTTGCCATCAAAAGCACTGTACGACATGGGATTTTAAATGCCATTCACATTACTCAATTACCAAAATGGGAGTTTTACGAGTGTGAAGGTGTAGTAGAACTGGTGAGATTGGTGAGTGATGGCTGGTTGTTAAAAATTCTATGAATCCAGAATGATCCTTCAACAGAAAAAGGATCGCAATAATATTATTGGTTTAAGGGTATTTACGGCTTGTGAGTTTACCTTATGTGGCCGTTTACATTGATGCAGTTGAATGTGGGCTGTTCAGCCTGAGGCTTCAATAAACCGTTAGGAATTTCCCTTAGACGTGCTGGCGGCACCTTCCCCTCACTTCCCCTCCGAGGGGACCGATGACGCTGGCGTCCCGTTGTCCAATAGAATCACACCGTTCGCATCCCCTCCCGTTCTTTGTCGACGCCACTCTCCGTTTCGCCATATTGGTTTACTCTGTTTCTAACAGTTAAAAAGCTAACTTGTGCTCACAATATATTATCATTATACCCGTTTAAATTCACTTACCATACCGTTTGTGAAAGTTAAAAGTATACCCGTTTGATCCCGTTTGATCTAATCGTGCGTTCGTGCGTATTTATTCACCCGTCTATTCATTGGTGCCGAAACCCGGGAAATCCGTTCGCCTCGGTTTGAGCGCTGCGTCCAGACCGTCGCATCACCCCGTTCTCCAAACCATAAGTACACCGTTTTCCTTCTGATTATACTTGTGGTACATACATCCGATATGCCCAAGAGAGGGAATAAAGAAAAGTCCGATACCCCGAAAACCCGCACGCGAGGAAGAACCCCCGTTGCGTCGCCGGGAAGAATTGATATGGACCGTTATCAAACGGATGATTTCACTGAGGGGCAGATGAACGTATATAGAGACGTCCGTAGATGGGTCAATAGAGTCAAATTGTTGCGCCAGGACCCCGATATAGGCGTAGAGAACCCCGTACAATTTGATTGTCGTACTCAAGGCCCGAAATTGATCTCGGATATCGAGACAGCCCGATTCACGCTGGAGGTGGAGGAGGAACTTACTCGAGACATCAATTTTCTATTGCGTTCCCTGCCCCCCCTTTCCGCCGCTGCAACTCCCGCACCTCATCCAGGTCCCACAACCGATGAAGCCGCTTTCTCTGCCATAAAATACATGAGTGAGCTCATTCACACCGTTCCCGTATTTAATGGAGATATCACAACCTTCACACAATTTAAAAGTTGTTTTGACCGCGCAGTTCATCTAATACCTAATTTGCCCGAAGAGATAAAAAAGGAGAAATTCCTGTCTAAGCTTTCCCCCGAGCTCCGATCCCGATTCGCCTCAGCCAATCAACTTAACACCGATTATAACACGATTTATGACGCAGTGGTGTTGGAATACACTTCCAACTACCGTTTGGCGAGAGCTGCTCACCAAAAGGGTTGCGCGATACCGCGTCTCACGTCAAGTTCCCCTTATTCCCCGATCGTCCCGTTAGCGAATTTGGATAACTTTGTCTCCCAAGCCCGACAATGGGTAGCGTTAATGAAAAATCTCCCCACCGATTTAGGGGAATTTCTCATGTTTGAAGATTTATTCGCCCGATTTCCCCCGGCGTTGCAGACACTGTTTAATAATACCCGAAGAGAACCGGCCGAAACTCCCACCGCTACCGAATGCATAGAGTTTTTGGAGAATCAACTGCGCCTAGCCAGAGTGACTCCTTCCGCTCATGTACCCCCCCCCCCCCCGACACATTTCTCCCGCTGCGCCTCGGCGACCTAACTCCCCTGTGGGTCTACCGTTGGCATCCGTTCGGGTTTCACCCCCCCGCACACCGCTTCCGCAGCCCAAAAGGGGGCGGTGTAATTATTGTCGCGACGAACATTTTATGTTCCGCTGCCCGAAATTTAAGGCCCTCCCGGTTCAGCGCCGAAGACAATTCATACGAGAAATTGGAGTTTGCCCTAATTGCTTCTCATCTCTTCATCAATTAAGTGCTTGTGCCGCCGATCGCCGCTGTCATTGCGGTCTGCGGCATCACACTTTATTGCACGAATACCCCGCTACCAGATCCGCTACTCCACCCCGACCTTCGCCTACCCGGAATCAAGACCAACCGCAAGAAGAAGCCGCCTCCATCAACTTAGTTGAAAATGTACAGGGGATGCGACTTTCAAATTCCTCCACCTGAAATGTTGCCCCCCGATCACCGATCCAGTCTCGAGAGGTGAGTGTTGGGTCAGGTGCCGCCAGTAGTAGATTCCCCGATAGGTACAAATTCAGGTGTTCATCTTCTCCCCCGATTAAAACCTCTTTTACTAAAATAAATCTTAGAGCTCTCGAATTTTCCGGTCATTCGCTAGGTAGCAATTATTGCACGTTAGTACCTAGGACCGTTGAGGATACGTGTGAGTCGGTACCGTTGAAACCTAGCGGTGTTATACGTAGGTACCGATTAGCACATTGCACTTCCACTCCGGTTAGTTTTAACCTTCACAGGGGCCCGTTTTCCAGTGTTGAGTGTTCCGAATTAGGGTTAGGCCGCTCAACACGAACCTGTGCGAATGACCGATATATTACCCGCCTCCGTTCATGCTTGAGGCGTAGGGAATCCGGGGTACTACCCACCGCTGAAGTTGAAGCTACGTCCTGCCAAGGGGATAAATCCGTTAAATGTAGGGCCCTAATGGATACTGGGGCCTCCGTCAATTTAATCGACCTTGCTTTAGTACACCGATTGGGAATCCCGTTTAAAAGGGTCAATGAGACGATAAGAGGGGTGGGCCACGTCACTACTCCAAAATTAGGTACTGTCATGATACAGTTGCGAACCCCCACCGGAAGAACTATCCCGTTTGTTGCGTCTATCCTCACTCAGGTTACAAGCAATTTACCTACCCGTAACCTAGAGATGGCCCGATATATGCATTTGGAACCCGTTGCTGACCGATTGGCAGATCCCGAATTTTTTGTTTCAAGAAAAATTGACCTTTTGCTAGGAGCCGACTTGTGCACGGAATTGATCACTGGGCGATCGCCCGCGTTTCCCGAAGTGTGGGAATCAGAATTAGGTCTTCTAGTAGGGGGCCCAGATCCTAAGCCCGTTCGTAAATCTGTCCGCTTGCGGGACACTTGTCAAGTACAGCTATATTCTAACCAGCTATCGGCCAATCACAAGTTAGGTTTCCCGTCGATTGTCCCGTTGGCCCCTTCTAACGACTTCCCCACTCATAAGGGATTCGTTATGTCCGTAGCCGAACTACTTCCCATTGGTTATCACCGTTTAATGATCAATCAGATCACCGAAATTCTCCGCAACATGGATACTATAAAGGTCGAACCCCAGATCATCGGGTGTTCGGCGACAGTACCTTCCGCCTCTACCCGCCCCCCGATCCTAGTTCGAAATCTATTTTCCGTTTATCCCCCGTGTTCCACCAAGGCCCCAGTGTGGCCCCTCTTTCAACTGGCCAATTTGGGAGTTACCACCGATTCTATGGCTATTGTCCCGAGTAACCGATCTTTCAATTCTTCCTTGACTGAGGAAACTGCCCCGGTCGTGGGATGTTCCGGTCCCGGTTCTTCCACTGATGAGTTGTTGAGACGAATGTTTGAGGTGGAATCTGTGGAGCCGGTGCGCCCATGGACCCCCGATGAGCTCAGAGCCGAGCAACTGTTTCTGGAATCGGTCCGTCGGGACACCTGCGGTCGATACTCAGTGGCTCTACCGTTTTCCGAACCACCTACCTCATTGGGGGAATCCCGAATTATCGCTCTAAGGCAGTTATACCGTATGGAGAAACGCCTGCAACGTAATCCCGATCTACTTCGTGCATACTCTTTGTTCATGCAGGAGTATTTAGAACTGGGCCACATGCGTAAACTGTCCCCCTCTGAGATCCCGTTTTCCCCTTCCTACTATATACCCCATCACTCCGTTTACCGTGAGGGTGACCCCCCGACCAAAATTCGTGTGGTGTTTAATGCCTCCCAGCGAACCTCCAATGGTAGGTCGCTTAATGAAATTTTATTGGTGGGGCCCAAACTTCAGGCTGACATCTCGATCATGCTTACCCGTTTTCGGACCTTCCGTTTTGTGTTCATTGCCGATATCCGGCAAATGTTCCGACAAATTGAACACCCCCGGAGCGATCAGGATATGCTCCGTATTGTATGGAGGGACTCCCCCGATTCCCCCGTTCAAGATTTTGCGCTAAAAACCGTCACGTACGGTACTACCTCCGCTCCATTCTTGGCCAACCGAGTTATTCGGCACTTGGCTGGTTGCGGAGCTGAAACTCATCCCGATGGTTCTAGGATCCTCTTAAACCACACCTACGTTGACGACGTACATGGTGGGGGGAGCTCCCTGTCTGAAGCTTTGGCTATCCGGACCGATTTAACGTCCCTTTTGGACACCGCTGGATTGGAACTTCGCAAGTGGGCGTCCAATACAGACCAGTTGCTAACCGGAGTTCCATTGGAACATAGATTGTCCCCCGCCGATTCCATCAATTTTGGGGATGAGGATGAAAAACCGTTAAAGATGTTGGGGGTGTCTTGGGACCCCAAAGAGGACTGTTTCTTCTTTAAGGTCCCCACCTCCCTGACAGTTCGCACTAAACGCGAACTCGCCAGTCAAGTTGGCCGAATCTATGACCCGTTAGGCTGGGTAATGCCAGTTTCAGTACAAGCCCGCTTTATTCAAAGAGAGATATGTCGCTCGAAATTCGACTGGGACGACCCGTTGCCATCCTCATTCGCCCTTGAGTGGCAGCGACTCGCTAGTACGCTCGATCAATTGACTTCACTCCGAATACCCCGACACGTGCATATCGACTCCCCCGAGCAGTGGCTAGTAGGGTTCGCAGACGCCTCTGAGACCGCCTACGCTGCGGTTGTGTACCATGTGGCCGTTGGAGATAAGGAAGTTCTTACCCGTTTGCTCATCAGTAGAGCCCGCATAGCTCCCATGAAACCCGAGTCCATTCCAAGACTCGAATTACTAGCCGCGGAGCTGTTGGGAAAGACTATGTCCGTCGTTCGTTCCGAGTATCCTCACATTCAGCCGTCCCGCATAGTAGCCTGTTCCGATAGCACGGTGGCCCTGTCTTGGCTCACCGCAGAACCCGCTCCCGTTTGGAAAGTGTTTGTAGGTAACCGAGTCGCTAAGACCTTGTCCCACCTGCCACGGGAACACTGGTTCCATGTACGTTCACCCGACAATGCTGCTGACGTGGCCTCGAGGGGAGCTCGTCCCGATCAACTGGTACATTGCCAATTATGGTGGCAGGGCCCTTCCTGGCTTCTTCTTCCCCGATCGGACTGGCCTATCGCTAGGATCCGCCCGATTCTTGAATCCCCGGACGTGTTGGAGGAAGTCAGAGCCTCCTCTCCTCTCATTCATGTCATCACTCCCGATAGCCCGTGGGAATCCCGTTTTAGCAGTTATTCCAAGCTCCGTCGCACTACTGCATGGATGCTCCGCTTTATCAACAACTGCCGAGCACGCCGCTCTCCAAATCCGGGACCATTAGGCCTCCGCCCCCCTCTTTCAACCGCTGAGCTGAAAGAAGCCGATCTAATATTAACCCGATCCTCACAAAACCGTAGTATGGCGGACATTCAGGACGCTATCTCCCGCAAGCTTAAACCTACCAAGTTGATGAGGCAGTTGGCCGTTTTTCGAGACGACCAAGGTATTCTCCGAGTAGGGGGCCGATTGTCGAACATTCAGAGTTCCTATGAAACCGCTCACCCTGCCTTACTCAAGCCCTCCGATTTCCTGACCCCATTGCTGATCAAGCACGCACATGCACTGTGCATGCATGTAGGTCCCAGAGCGACGCTGGCTCATCTCCGACTCCGTTATTGGATTATGGATGGTCGTAACACCGTAACCCGACTATTGTCCTCCTGCACGCGCTGCTTCTCCATTAAGCCCGTTTCCTTTCAACCCGAAATGGGGCAATTACCCACCGCTCGTGTGACCCGTGCCTATGCCTTTGAGCAAGTAGGCGTTGATTTCGCTGGTCCGTTTACAGTATCCGTGGCTGGTCTTCGAGGAGCCCGAGCTGTCGAGATGCATTTAGCCGTGTTTGTGTGTTTCGCCACGAAGGCAGTACACTTGGAGACCGTTATGGACCTGAGCACGGATGGATTTCTCCAGTGCCTTGAACGGTTCATGGGTCGAAGGGGCGTTCCCTCCGTTATTTGGTCCGATAACGGCCGCAATTTTTTAGGTGCGGCCAATATTATTTCCCGTTCTCCTCCTAGTTCCACTCCCAACCCCTCAGCCGTCATCGCCGAGAGATTGGCCAACCGCGGGGTGGAGTGGAAGTTCATTCCTCCCCGAGCGCCCCACTTCGGGGGATTATGGGAAGCAGCCGTTAAGTCCGCTAAACGACTGCTGAAAGTCAACTTAAGGGATCAAACTCCCACATTACAAACTTTCAGCACTATAGTAGTCCGTATTGAGGCCATCCTCAACAGTCGCCCGTTAGTTTACCAATCCGGATGCGCTGATGATGTACTAGTTTTGACCCCCGCTCATTTCTTGGTCCAGCGCCCACTCACTGCCCTCCCCGAATCCAATCCCACCGAGGTTAGTTCCAGGTTAGTCCCCAAATGGAAATTCGTATCCTCGTTAGTGCAGAGCTTCTGGAAGAAGTGGCACTCCGAACATCTGTTAGACCTTCAGTCCCGACAAAAATGGAATACCCCGACGCGCCCCGCTTTGGTTGGTGACGTGGTCCTCATCAAAGAGGATAACATTCCTCCGCTCTCATGGCCCATGGGACTGATTACAGAGTTGATGCCTGGAAGAGATGGCACAACTCGGGTGGCCCGAGTCCGTTCCGCCGGTGGTGAAAAAATTCGACCACTGGTCAAATTATGCCCGTTACCGAAAGAAGAATAGCTAGAATAGTGCCCTATTCGTGGGGGGAGGATGTTCAGCCTGAGGCTTCAATAAACCGTTAGGAATTTCCCTTAGACGTGCTGGCGGCACCTTCCCCTCACTTCCCCTCCGAGGGGACCGATGACGCTGGCGTCCCGTTGTCCAATAGAATCACACCGTTCGCATCCCCTCCCGTTCTTTGTCGACGCCACTCTCCGTTTCGCCATATTGGTTTACTCTGTTTCTAACAGTTAAAAAGCTAACTTGTGCTCACAATATATTATCATTATACCCGTTTAAATTCACTTACCATACCGTTTGTGAAAGTTAAAAGTATACCCGTTTGATCCCGTTTGATCTAATCGTGCGTTCGTGCGTATTTATTCACCCGTCTATTCATGGGCTATTTCTTGTACTATACAATAAATCCAGCTAAATCATGTTCAGCGATAATGAAAAACTTTCTTGACACGGGTTTCTCGCTCATCCTTGGAAATCCCATCAATTTCAGCTCAAAGATAACAAACATTCTTGATCTACTTCAAGAATGTGATTGTTAACTACTTAGCGAAATGCGTCGTGCAACTGTGAGACAGTTCCCAACTCCTCTTTCCTTTGGTTGGAGTATGCAACAGGTTTTCGATAGCTGGAACGTTTGTACGTGCGGTGAAGTTAGTAAATGACTTTCGGAAGTTGATGAAAGTTGTGATGGTCGTACGGCAGTTTTCATTTTTAAATTAATTCTTTTCTCGGATTTTGATTTGCCAGCTTACTTGGTTGGATTTTACAAAATGGGTAAATGCTTCAGACTGAAAACCATCATCCAGGTGCTTGGCTCATCCAGGCAATTCACTGAGTCGCTCAAAGTCAGGAGCGAGGCTCTGGAACTCCCTTCCCTTCCATTTTGAAAACTAACCTCTTCTTTTCCTTCTTCCTCCTTTCTTCATCCATCTTTTTTCCCTTTCATTTATTAGAGTTTTATTTGTATTTTTAAGTAAAATCTGATCTAGGCAGTGGCTCTTTATTTTTGTAACTTCAATATGTTGCATTCAATGAGACGCAGTCTTTGATCTTGACGCAGCCGAGATATATTGCTTGAAAAAATAAAAGAAAACAGGTGAAATTGCCCAATGGAAAATAGCTGTTGTTTATTCAATAAATTCATTTCAATAAATTATTTGCAAATTTATGTACCTATCCATTTACTGTCATTATCGACTTTCGAGCCACGTAAGCCAAAAAATACATCATTCGTATTCACCGACATTGGGCATTCCTCCTGAGTTGCGGCTTTAACACTGAAAATATCAAATATCGAAAATGATGAGGGCGGTAGCGACGGGTTTCCAAGTGCTCGCATGAACGAAGGCCCATCTGTTGAAGGGCCTACTCCTCGCCCTTCTTCGAAGGTCCCCAAGTAGCAAAAAACGGGTTGATTTCAAATTCAAATTCAAATTTATTTATTCAGACGTAATACAGAAATAGGACTGTGGTTGTCCCTCGTGGTATCTGTAGATTTTAAAACGACTCAACTGAACAGTTACAGAGTATTGCAAAAGTTTAATCACAACAATTTTTTTAAATATAAGAATAATAGGTACAAGGAAATACAAATTGTAGAATATGGAACTGGTACAAACTACTATGCAGCTAGGCAAAAGCTGAGTCCCTTCAAAAATAAGGGCATGACATCGTTGACGATTGTCTCGACTGATTAGCTTCAATCCACTCGTCAACAGTTTCACAAGTACATTCATTTCAGACATAATTATTGAAAAGTTGAATGTTGAAAACATCAAAGACTCACTTCAAAATACCTACGAAGTTTGTTCAGGTATTTCGTGTCGATAGGTGCTACGGTAATAAGCGTACTCTATGTTCACCTGTTGTACCACATTCCTTGAAATGGCCAGTTGTGAATAATGTTGACGAATCAAGACCACCTATGTTTGAGAAACTCTTAAATCCTTGTACTAACACTGCTGGTTTGAGTGAGAGCATGGCGAAATTTGTGGACTACTGCTTAGTTTGTGAAACAGTAAAATTCTATTATGGTCTACGTCAAATCGAACTGCATCCTATACCAAATCCTCAATCCCGTTACATACAGACATACAGACCTGTGATCATACACGGAATATTAATGCTACTAACGCTATCAAGGCGTTGCTGTCCGTTATAAATTTATTTTCACCCCTTAAACGTAGGTATTATTCGCGATCAAGGGCGGTGTCATGCATCAAGGACAGATTTCGGATCCAATAATTAAATAGAATAAATTGTATTTTATTGCACAGGTGGTTCATACAGGTGGTTCATGATTGATGAAGAAGGGCACCATTTCCCTACTCATGATCAATCTATTATACACAACACAATCTACGTATTTTCCAGGTGCTCCACTAATTTGATGTTTCCATATCAGGTGTTACCTACATACCTTCTGTTTATCAGGATCGTCTGTTTGACAACTTGTAATTCGTGCGTTTTTGAAGGAGGTAGCGTTCCGGTCTGACGAGCTGATTGTAATCGAATCCTAATCTCTGCATAATCGAAGCCTCATAATGTCTTATTATCCTGACGCGTATCAAGACACTTTCGGTTCTTTCAAAACCCTAAATCACTATGGGTGATTGTCGTTATGCTGAAGAAGGCGAGATTAGGTTAGGATCACCCTTATTTTATGACAAGTATTTATAATCCTTACTTTAAAATAGCCTAATACCTACCCACCCACTTATTTACCTCCCCACTAATGTTTAACTCATTTTGGTTTACCTTACCAGGTCACAATGGTAAGTAGAATGAGTCTTAAATCACAAACTCTCTATGGAAGTGTTACTAGTAAAACCGTAATGTGCGCGAATGGTTTAGGAGCCGAGATAGTAGTGAGAATTAGTAAATCATGATAACTTCTTGACGGTTTACCTTCACGAACCCATATTTCTGTAATATTGCTCACTGATGAAAGGTAATACAAAATTTATGTAAGCGTTCGTTTATAACATAGTGCTATAGGCAAAATATAGAGATCAGAGGTCGTACATCACGAATTCCTTCCTTGTACCTACCTACGTGTGCATATAGCAGGCAATAAAGTAATTTCCTGATGAATCTTGTTGCAATGACTTTTTCAATGCTCAGACATTTTACCTTGAACCGATTTATAGCTATACGAAACCACTCCAACCCATTTAAGCTCGCATTAGCGCTGTACTTATTTGCCGGAACTCATCATCCGTTGAGTGGTACCCATGTTAATGCCGTATAAACTCTGATGTAATGGAGCGCGCGGTATCAATTTGGCTCCCATAATTCATAATTCATGAATAACCGTTTCATGCGGAGCATTAGCTGTAATGGGGATCCTAATCGGAAGTGACGTGATCCGATGAGAGCGCTCGTGTCTGCCTTGTACAACATTCCCAACCATCTTGCTCGTTGTGATCGACGACGTAGGTCAAATGAGTGCTCAAAATACTAATAAGGTTCGATTACCTGTTAAAATAATTCTCCCTTTCTAAATGTATTTGACTGGCAGTTTGATGATATTCATCTTTAAATCTGGATTATGTTGCTTTCCAAGTACAGCTTTGTATAACAACTCAGCATCATTTTTAGAATCCCACAGTTCTACATCAATTACGAGATCTCGTGTTCGAATCTTGCCAGCTTACCCTACATCGTTGGTACATACTTTATTTTCAATAATGAACGCTGATGCTAGAAACTGGCATGCGGGAACGTTGGATTGGTCCTATAAACTTTTCGCATTCTGCCATTACGAAAGGATAAAAAACAAACAGCTCTTATGCCGTCATAAGCGAGAAAGGAGTGTCACAAAAAATCAGAATTTTTCGCCAGGAGCGAGTTGTCAGTGACATTTCACACTCCATTGCGATACTTTTGGTTTATTATTATTTTCAACAATGAACCTTTGGAATCGAGCATTTACCCCCCCCCCCCCCCCCCCGCATGAAATTCGGATTGGGGTCTAGTTGGTTCGCGAAGCTCGGTGTTACTGGCAATCATATCTAAGGGATGAAAAATAGGTTTGACATTTCCAGGACGCCGTTATCTCGAATTTTTTAACCTTTTTAAATAGTTCTCGAACTTGGGAATTTTTTGAGACGACCCGGAGGATTGTACGACCAATCGTTCGTTCACAATGAGGCCCTGAAGTTGCACGAAAAGCTTCGTCAACATGATTGTGAATGAAACGGTATGAATCCAGCTCAGATGTCATTGCTAGGGAACAGCTAATTATAATCACGCATGGCTGTATGAAGTCGAGTTGATGGTTGTTCCGCGTTATCATTTCGTTTGAAGAATGATGGTTATTTTGGATTTTGTTGATAGTTACTATTGTAACTTGAACAAACGTTATGCTTTATGAACAACAACAAATAATATTATTAATGGTAGAATTGTTGAACACTCCTCATATTATTTATGAAACTGCCCTGGCTCCAGTACTCGATTTAGGGCTTTCCTGGGGGGAGCTCGAGGGTAGGTATTGACAGCTAAAAACAGTGATCTAAGCAGAAGGGGTATCTAAACAGGTAAATAATAAAACCGTTGTGTGATAATTTGCAGCAATTTTGAAAATTATATATCTAATTTTATTTGTGTTCCTCGGGATATTTGGGCGCAAAAATATATTAATTTCGTGTCATCATAAGATGCAGTGGCCTGCCAAGATCCTAGTTATGCAAGAAATAAGAAAATAATTGAGATATGCCCTTCACGTTTAGGACGGCAGAACGCTTTTACCAATGTTGGGCCATCTCATCTAGGTGGCCAGCGCGGTATCTTGAATTTCGAAATATTCATATTGAAGTCTCAACCTCATGTACAATATTTAAAAACCTACGAATATAAATCAAATCCATTGACTGTCAAAATAATCTTAGAGGCAAATGGTTGCTCAGCTCCCCAGTACTGGAGGTGTGGGAAGAAGAAGCGGACGGAGAGGCGAAAAGGGAATTATATTTTTATCTCGTTATAACTTGTTTTAATTCGTTCCAAATATTCTAATTTATTGATTATATCTGAAACGGGTTTTTCTAATTGATGGATTCAAACATTCGACCTTTACGTCCGAATCAAATTTTACGAGTTCGAGACGCGCGATAGAAGTCCACCTGTTGGTTAATGTGTCAATATAACTCATTACTTTAATTTGTTTCAATTTGCAATTTGGTTTTACTGAAAACTACAGGAGGCTGACGTACATCGGGTAGTTTATAGATAAACATTGATATAATCTCTTTCGGGAGTGTACGTTACTTAATTTAAAAATTAACTCAAATTAAAAAAATTAATATATTATTCACGGCGCTATAAAAGCAAGGAGATTTAGAGCCGTTCGATAAGAGCTCATATTACATAGAAGAAAGAAATTTACGAACGCATAATAAAGTTGAAAACAATAATTATTGGGTTTAAAAAACGTTATATCCCAATAATCATGTTGTATTGAGTGGTAACATGTTTAGTGGCGATTCTAGTTCGTGTTACTTATTAACCGTTGACTTACTCTGATGACAAAAACCTCACATTTATTTGCTGATCGTGAACCGAAATCATTAGCAGTAATTATTGAACTAATCATGTATGCTTCGAATGTAAAGCCTCAAGTTTAAGTCGACGCAGAATAAATAGGCACTAAACTTTACCAATACGTACTACGTAACTATAACTTGAGTAGTTACACTTTCTAATAAAATATAGGTACGTGAATTGAAACATCTGGTCGGGTTTGTCAAGGCTTCGCTCAAGTACGTAGTTCTTTATTATCATTTAATTGGTAATACCTATGCCTGGAACAACATGAGGAAGGGTCTTACCTCATGACAACATAGAGAGCACTGGTACGACATTAGTTTTCTTCCACAAAAGAAAAGGAAAAACAACCTTCAGCCACAGTTACCGTACCGATCTCGGCTATGAGAATCATGTTTTTTCATGTCCCAGCAACAGGTACACCCTAACAAGTTTTTATGCATTGTAAAATTTGAACTGAAATTAAATTGTGTGCGTAATAGGTTACATCGTATTACTCCTCTACTAATCACCAAATTAACTCTCTTTATCGCAGGAGGTTCACTATTCATCAGGATTCACCATAACGTAGGTAGTAAACCATGATCAAGCCTAGTGATTTGTACCTCAGCGTACAAATTCTTTTTGCGTACAAAGCAAGATTCTTTCTTTTTCCTCAACCTAAACTTGGAAACTGAACCTTCATTAGTTCGTCTACCGAAAACAAAAAATGCGAGTCCACGATAGGTACTAATTAATGACGATCGGCTCTTCGTAAACCGCAAAGCGCTGCAGTTCGATCCCGCCGGATAATAAAACCATCAGCTTCTCGGATCACCTTCAAAGTCTTGACTTGGGAATCAATCTCGACAGACAACCAGGGGAGACGGCTGTCTGGCTATACATACCTACGTATATATTTTGAGCCATTGAATGGAAATTTTCGGGAGGGTCCTCCTGCCTTCAGCCTTCCCCTTTGGAAGCTAATCGGAAGTTCGGGGCCTCGTAGATTTGTTATTCATTGTTGGCGTGGCCCACACACCCGAAAAAGGTGAACCGCTCCCCTTCGACAATAAAATGCCTCGATGGATCATTTTTTATTCTTCGGATTGAAATCCCCTTGTCATTCGTATTTAGCAAACCCTGGTATTACTCCTGATTTGCAACGGTAGTTTCCATGAGGTAATTTAGCGTTCATCACAAATTCTTGTTAACAGAATACTTTATTGCTGCCTTCAAATGACGAAGGAGCTCTCCGATGCTTTTGTTCGAGCCTCGAAGTCCGAATTACGTTAAAAGTTGGGTTCCACGAACACATCTAAACCTATAACAGACAGCTCCTTTCCCTAATCATCATTGGCCTGTTTTTAGAGGTAGGTGCCTATTTAGGTTCAAATATTGGAATTCTACCATAGTGGTGAAATTACTATAGA
This sequence comes from Leptopterna dolabrata, assembly GCA_954871275.1. Lineage (NCBI taxonomy): Eukaryota > Metazoa > Arthropoda > Insecta > Hemiptera > Miridae > Leptopterna > Leptopterna dolabrata. Next base: position 34,366,336 of record OX940981.1, on the reverse strand, counting down.
ATATATATTTAAATAGGTGGGCACCTACTTAAAAGATGTTTATTTAAAATGATATATGGTGGTAGGTTTGTGACCAGTTCAATAATATATTTTGGAAGTGGTGAAGGACTAGTTTGGTCATTTTCTCCACTTCCTGAATAAACAATGATATAGGACTTATCTCGTGCGTGTTTTATTTTCCTGGATGCTCCTCTCTTTCTGCGACCAGCTCTTCGTTCACAGTAAGTGAGGGCCTAAAACATGTAGTTATATTGGTTGGTAAGACCTGGGATGTCGGTAGTAGTCCCAAGTAAAATCAACAGGTCTGCTGCAGTCCATGAATGGATGAACCTAGGTAGAAAATTCATGAACATGCTCATGAATGAGCCAGTGGCCAACGAAACATTTTGGGCACAACGTAAACGGTTTTACACTATGATGAAGTTCTTGAACGCAGGAATAACACAGCTTGGAGGTTCTTGACCGAACCTCAAGAAGAACCTCCAACTGTTGTAAACGGTTTTCAAATATTCATTCCAAATGAGCAGGCGAGACTTGTAGTAGGATTTAGATGAACTTCATTAGGGATAAACTGTGGTCCACTCCTTACCGTCCCCCAATATTTCGAGTTCACTGCGTGTTTATATGAACTTCCGTTGGTATAACGTAAATAACGATGTTAGAGTTATCGAGACCGAGCTGCAAGAAATCGCAGCATTTTTTTCGATTGGATTGAACAGACATCAAGTATAATTTCTATATTCCTGCTAATCATCCTCCTTCATTTGACCAGTGAATGTTCCTGCGATAGGTAGCTCTTTACAGTGATTCTGCGTTTGAAATTAGACGGTCCCAAGAGCTCGCATCACGTCTAAAATTAAGACAGCCAATTATTTCAGGTGTATTTGAATCGGCAAGTTATGACCTTGACTTAGGTACCTCCCTCCAGCTTATGCAACATGCACGATATCTTTCAAAGAATTCACCCTAAGGGGCGGTTATTAGTGTCCCAAAAAAGTATAGAAAAAGTCGTTTATTTACAGCGATATAATTGAGGAAAGTCAGCGGTAAAGAGCATTCGTACGTGGTTTTATATAGCTACAAATTATTCGTGATTTTTTTTAAGCGGTTGAAAATGGTGATGAGGGATAATTCCGAAAAAAATAGGGGTGCATTGGTGGCCCATTGGTGACCTCCATTAGTGGGGCAGGCGTCTTTGTTTCGGAGCAGTGGGATTTGAGGCGGATGGCATTTACAGACCGGTTTTGTTTGATGTAATTAGAGAAGAGCTCAAGGACTCGACCTCCTCACTTAATTTCGGGTGCTTGCACACGCCTCCGGCTACTTGCCCTTTTTAATATGTGTTTTTTAAGCGGTCTGTTTACAAATTAAAGTTTCCTCTTAATAGAAACTGGTCGACACGGGAGGGTTTTGAGGTAGTGTAAAAGTTTCAGCAGTCGGCTGAGGGCTAAAAATAAAAAAAATTCCTGACTAGAAAGAACCCAAAAAGTTATCGCAATATTAACCAACCAATTAAGACTGAGCTGATCTGATCATTCGTAATAATGAGGGTTTGTAAGTATGGGTAGTACCTACTAATTTTTGGTGAATGAACATGCATAGGTGTTTAGTTTTAGATCTTTGGCAACAACAGCTGATCCAACTGTATCGGCATTACGAGCATGGGACTTACCATGGTACAGCTCTCTTAAAATTTCAGTGGAATTGGTCTAGAGTTTCGGTATCCATCCATCCGCTACCATACCCGAACGCAGGGCTCTCATTCAAACTCTGGCTTCATTTGTCACTGTCTGAATGTCTGTGTGATTATCTATTTATTGGAATGCTCTGAGAAACCCTCCGAATGGGTCTCACGAAATGCCAAATCTGCCATAAGCTGCTATAAGCCAAGAATCTGTGTAGTTTTTTGGTGTTTCGACGGCATCAGAAAGTGATGCCGGCAATGGCAACAAAACTGTAAAAACCTGCTAATACCAATATTACTATCTCACGACTTGAAAGTTTTACGAGTTGAAGATAGAAGTACCTATATAATCGGTAACTGCTAAACTCAAATCTTACGCGAGGCCAGTAAATACAAACATTTTTGAAGTACACCTACCGACTATTTCCCACTAGTTATTTTTGTGTTTAGTGTTCGATATTTTGAAAAGTTTGTAGCGAAATCAAACATTAGCAATATCTGCGAAGTCTCTCCAAGTAGTTGTATTTATGTATGTTCCATCATCGTAACCAAAGGCGGTTTTTGGAACCTGAAAGAACGGCAATTATGAGAGTATTAGCGAGCGAAGCAAGTTGGTATTACAAGGGTTGACAAGGTGGCGAGCAACTGGCAGATATTCAAAATTACCCTTGGTTTCTGCTGATGTAGTAGTATATAAGTGGATTATGAATGTAAACCTCATTTCGATTTCCTTATTAGGTTACGGCCGGCTTATCTCGAAAAAATAATTAGCCGAAAACGGCCTTCCACTGTCATCCCGCCCTCGTTCTTCTTCTTACGAATTAACCTATGATATTTCGAGTTATTTATGACTCAGGTCGGCGTTCGGGTAAGTGTGGATCATTAGAGAGCTATGATGGCCCATTTATTGCAGTTACAGATGTTTCGTCGGTTGGAAGGACGCGTCTGATATAGTAATAGTAATAACCACACGTTACATATATCAATTTCTGTTTGACATCTCAATCTGTACGCTATAGATGACAATATAACTTTTTTTTCTCGTGGTTTTCCTCTTTTGTCGTCCATCCGGGTAATTGAAACTAATGCAAGGAAGTTTTCTTGTGAAACTATAAGGATTAGCCTCAAGCTATAAATGATAGGTAGGTATACCATTAGCCAGAAACCTGTATTCAGCAAGGGGTGGGAATGTAAATTTAGCTATTTTTTAATTGAACCAATGAAGCAGAATATACGTTTGGGTTTTACTTCATTGCCGTACACTGAACTGGAGCTACCTATATCTCCCACCATTCTACCATTTATTTTCGATTTGCCAATGGTTCAAAATAAAATATCCAACATTTTCGTTGACTGCAACTCGTATTTCGTAGCCCCGAACGATTTTGATGAAATAGGTGCCTACCTGCTAAAACTGCTTTGTTTTTGGAATAAGTTCTACATTTCCAGCCAGTTGTTTTTTGTTTTGTTTTTTGAGTACCTAACCTAGCCCCCCCCCCTTCAAGGTTGGCAATTAATTTAAATGATGCCCTCACTCACATGGACACTGTTGGAATTTTTCGAATAGGAAAATCCCAGAATGAAGATTAATTTAAAGATAAAGAAAGAGAGAGTGGTATAATAATTGTGAAATTGTCATTGTATGATACCTACCATGTTTACCTGGCGCATAGTACTATGTTTTATTTTTCATACAAACGCCTACGTGTTGGGGCTATTTTACTATTACTGACATAGGTACCTATAGCAAATTGTGGATGCACTAAGTAGAATCAAGTATTAGAAAGTTATACCATGTGAGTTCATGACGTTTTGACGTTATCAAGATTCCCATGTTTCATTCACTCTCGAATGGATATGTTTTGATATACGTTGCTGCATAGTGAATACCCTAATAACGTGAAATAAAGTTGTCTCCTACAAAAAATAAATCGATACGCATTCCTGAAGCTGGCGTCTGTTCGTATGACAAAATCAGCTAAGATTGGCAGAAGATGAACTGAAAATGAGAACCGCTCATTCACTTTTGGCTAGAGTTATGCTGAACCGACTAGAAACTAAGGAACTAATTCCGAGTCAATGGGTGAACATTGCGTATAGTTCAAACGCAATTCATGACTCCAAACTTTCGATCTCTTGTAGACTGTTTTAAACTTTTCTACAAAATTTAAAATTTTTAGAAGAGAAGTCTCGAATATTTGATCCTAATTACTCCATATTTTACTATTATCATTTTAGAATGCATGAAAAACTGCTGGCCGTCTAATCAGTTATGTGACAGGTAGACCAACATCACAAGTGAGTTGTATTGTTGAATATTATGTCAATTTGATGTAGTCATCAATATGAAACTTCAACTGTGTATTCATTTTGATCAACCCTATCAGCATCAAATCGATCCTCGAACAATGTGAATTTTTTCACGGATACCGTATGCTGGTGATTCATGAGTAATTTTTGCAGTATTAGCCGTTGAAAACCCTGTTATCAAAAGTGTATAAGTTAATAAACAGAAAGTAATGATCCATTCAAATCTAATAACTGCATGAGAAGTACGCAATGGAAGAATCAAGAGCATGTTTTATTGTGTACCTAATTATTGATTCAGACGCCGAAACCCTCGTAAAGTTCACCCCCAGTTAAAACAACCAACGCTTACGACCACGTATCGTACATATTTCCTTGTCCCGAACCTGCTGATTGGCTCAGTCTCCCAGCCGATCTCGTGTGTCCACTGCAGATCACCGTCATTAATTGGTTACGTGCAAAAATTTATTGCGATTTCGCTAAGGCCGTTTTTTTATTCCCTTCGTCCTACCTAAGGTAAACAAGGTGGATTACCGCGGTTGATCGACGGATCCGCGGTGGGTCTGGCGAATCGGAGATTTTCGCTCGGTTCCGCGACGCTCGGCCTTGGAGGAACGTCTCATGGTCCATTCATCCTTTTTATCTTCACTGTCGGCTCTTTATTTCCTTCTTGTTTATTGTTTACTTTTTTTTCGTCTCCTACCCTACTTAGTGGGCGCGGTGCGCCGACTGTGACTGGTTGCAGTCTGGAAACCGGCCTGGGGCTTCACCTTCGTGAAAACTTTCTGGCCACCTTCGGCGATCGATAAAAACAAAGCAGTTGATAACCAAAACGCTGCAAAGTCCTTGTCACATGGGTTTATTATTCTATTGGACATACCTACAGAAAGGTTGGCCGTTCATTAATTGTTTCTTTCATGCGTAATAATCGAAATAGCTACTTCTGATGGTTTCCATTAATTTTGGCCCCCAAAACACAAATTAGGTATGCTCTTTTTTTTCTTTTTTTTTATACTATCTTTGATCATTGGTAGTGCCATTTAATCGTCCTGAACCACGTCTTGACACTTTTTCCAGTGTTATTATACAAACTGATGGTGATTTCAGACGATTTCCCAGGTTTTTCACTCATAAAAAATCAATTCTGGGAGCTGAACATTTGGTAGAACTCAAATTTCCACTCTTTGGTCAAAATCGACTTCATATTCGGTCTTCTCGTCCCCAAAAACATAGAAAACGATATCTCAGAAGCTCATGTTACCAATATGTTGCTAAAACGTAAAAAGTACCTATTTTTACACACATTTTCACTCATAACACCCCTGGGTATATTCCGATCGGGCTGAAAAGTTTCGGGACACAACTAGGGCCCAAATGGAGCATGTGTGCGAAAGAACGATTTTATTAGACCGAAAATGAAGCCTGTACACGTGATACGGCGGACGGCGGACGGCGTACGGCGGACGGACATTGCATTTTTAGAATCTATACACCTTGAAACGTAAAAGAAAAAAGTTTGAGGGGGTGTTATAAAAATGTTTTGCTGAGCGAATACATAGGTGTATTATTCACAGAATAATAAACCAAAAATTCAACGTGTTATTTTTGGTATGCGTGTCTGTGTGACCCGTCCGTTCCACAGGGCAGAATAAGTGACAGTGGCGACAGCTTCATAGATAGTGCCACAGAACTTGCGAAAATGAAGTACATAGCTATAATCCTTTTCGCTTTTCCTATTTTAGTGTAGAATTGTCGAATCAGTTGACACCGCGCCAAACTAAGTGGTCGTGATAGGTAGATAGGCTGGTATCTAGTTATAATATAAATCCATTATAAACATTATAAAATTTATTATAACGGCTTTATTGCTTGAAAAATTACCAAATGGATAACATAAATGATTCCGACATTTCCAGTCATTTCCTGTTTTACAAGTTTCATATTCATTTGAAAATGGTATCTGTATGAGCTATAAATCAACACGTATTTTAGCGAAAATATCACATCCGTCAACACCGAGCCCACGTCATTTTAAATTAGCTTGCTTTCTAATTATGGCTGTCTTATTGATATGCGTCTGTTAAGGAATGACAGATGAGAGAGCGCACGTGCACAGCAGATTTTACACGGTGGTTGCTTATGGAGTGATTGGCTTCCCATAAGGATCAAAATGTAAGAATATGAGGTCATCTGCATCTGCACCCAGCCCACCAATGCGGTAGTGTTATATATCTCAGGCCGAAATTGATTGATCGACAAGTGGGCAGAGAAATTAGGCTCCGAAAATGTCGAGCATTGCTCAAGGCGGGTTTCTGCCGGTTGGGACTTGAGGACCTCACCCACCGAAAATAAAAATGGGGGGTCCTTCATCCTTCGATCCGCCGCAGGCTGGTCGGACAATAAACTAAAGGATTAGGAGCACTCCGGGACTGTGATTTCGACACGATTGTTTTATGAGGCTGGCGGAGGAAAACTGCACCTGTTATCGCGTTTGAACGTAACGCTGGACGTGAAATCCATAACAACTAAATCAGTATTAGGGAGATTGACAAACTTGAAACAGAAACCGGAGAAGGGAAGGGCATCACACAGCGGATGGGTGTTGCTAGGCAACGAGAAACCTGGTTTCTACTGCCCCCTCAAGTACAGTCAATTCTTCCCAGGACCATGTTTTTCTGTACCAAATTTCCCTTTCCGCCTCTAACGATCTGTGAAGAATGTCCCTGATCGTTCCTAAATTAACTTGAATAGTTTCCAAACACGGCAGCACGCTAGTTTCTGAATTGCAAAAACATTTTCAGTAGGGAGTAAATTATGAATTGGAAAACTATTTTTTTTAAATCAAGTTTTATGGTAACCTGAATATTCAACTCTTCTTAGAAGCATTCTTCGAAGCACTCTTGAATTTGAAAAAGTTGTGTACAGATTTATAGATTGCCTGGATATATTTTGGCGCGCCACTAGCGCCATCTCTTATCTCAGAATCATACTAGTCACGCGTTCGCTTTAGCGGGTGATGAAATTACACCATTACTCGAGAAAAAAAAACCGTCGTCCTAAGAAATTCAGGCAACCTGAACAAAAAACGCTGAAAATCCCTGCACAACGGTTTATTATTTTGTACAGAATACCCTTCTGTTACAGATCAAAGCTCTCTGTATAGATAACCCGTCTGCATAATATAATAATTATGCACTATTCTATACTATGTAGATCACAGACCCTCCGTAGGTTAGTACCTAACCCCGTACTCGTTACTAGGTACCTACCTAAATCTCGAGTTAAATATTGCTAAAATAATACAGCCGATGACAAACAGTAACTAAAACGGCAAAAAGAAACGCAAATAATGAAGTTCAGAAGGAAAATTGTTGATGTGGAGTGAAATAGATGCCCCTTCTGCGTAGATCACTTTTTTCTGTGGTCAATACCTACCCTCATGGTCAACCGTTGTGTAATAACTTGCCCTTCAATAATACTCAACGGTTGTTCAAGTTGCAAAAGTACCGATCAACAAAATCCAGCCCCTTCTTGGTAGATGAACCGTTGTGTAATAATTTATCGTTGTGCAATAATTTGCCGTTGTGTAACAATTTACCCATCAATAATACTTCAACGTTTATTCAAGTTTCACAAGTACCTACCAACAAAATCCAATAGTCCATCACTTATCAAATGAAATAATATCGCAGAACAACCAACTCGACTCCATACAGCCATCCTTGATTATAATGGTGCTCCCTAGTGATGATATCCGGGTCGGATTTATACCGTTTGATTCACGATCGTGTTGACGAAGCTTTTTGGTGCACACGAACGGCTGGACTTACAATGCTCTGGGTGGTCTCAAAAAATTGTTTAGCTCAAGACAAATCTAATAACGTAAAAAAAACCATACCCTTCTACCGAAAGTTTTCGAACTAAGGCGTTCTGAAAATTTCAACCCCGATTTTGAACCCCTTAGAGATGACTGACAGTAACGCCGAGCTTCGAGGACCAACTAGACCCCGAACGGAACCTATAACCCGAATTTCATAAATTTTTTTTCATGGTAACTAAGAAAAGTGGTCAGTACGGCGGACGGACTGAAATATTTTTATTGCATTTTCGGATTCTACATACCTTGAATCGTAAACCATCCAATTTTGAGGGGGGGTTATATTTTTTTTTCATGCTCGATTCCAAAGGTTCATTATTTAAAATAATAAACCAAAACTGGTCACAGACAACCGAGTAGGTACTCCTGCACTTCTTTAAGGCATGCACTAAATAGCTGCTATCTCAGTTTAGGAAATTGAATGTAATAAACGCTAATTTTAGTTTGGTGTTGACTGTAGTCGCGTTATTTTTAGGGAATGGAGTCACCCCGTAGATTTGCAAACACTTCACTCAGGAATCGCTTAGGTAGCGCATCTTGCAATGTGATTTTTTCTGACGGACAAAACGGGTACCTATACTGTACCCCTCCATATTCCTTTCATGACTATATTGAAGTCCTTGCGTTTGCAGCCAGATGATGCACTGAGTCAAGTAGACAGGCACTGTAGGCTTCTTACTTGGGTAAAATGATCTGACTAAGATCTTGTGCCTCACTAGCGGCGATGGAGTGTTTGAATAATTGGCATCAAAATTTTACTTCATGCTGTCCTTAATATACTTTCATTGTCCATTTTTCCATGATCACCGAGTCTGTGATAACAATATGAGGGACAGCAATCACAGTATTCGGTAAAATTCATATACTAATGTGACGTGACGGGGCAGTCGGACGTAAAGTTCCAGCCTGAAATGGTTGCTTTTCAGCAAACAGTTTCTAGCCTTCTCACCAAGTCTTATTCAGCCATCCCTACCCACCCAGCTAATCTTGTAAGTGAGGCATTTCAATTCAAAGAGGGTTCTCACGAGTTGAAAGTACCGCCATCTGTCAAACAGTAATACCTCGATGCGTCGAACTGGAATTTCAAATAGCTAGAAGAAATCCTCTAAATGGATATTCATATCCATGAGTGTCTACTCATCTGATTCATTTATCTATAATTAAACAAAATATTACTACGCCATACAAATCCATTTATTTAAAGAAAAAAAGTTCTTTGCGCAATCGTCACGCTAGGAATCAAGGTAATCCCAGAGGATGCCTCTCACTTTTGTTGAACGGCGGTTATTAATAATTCAGATTATAAGTCGGATGGGGTATTAATAAATCGACCGAGTATGCTTTATATTCCCAACGACATTTCTGCACAGTCAATTAAACCTGCAAGTCCGGCTCTTGCGGCAGCGGCGGCTACGTGGGTCGACTCGCCCTTGTGATGCGCAATGTGGTCGCCCTTCATATTTTTCAAGATGAGCGTTTTTTTTTTCTCATTTCGAAGTTTCAAGACAGCGATAAATCGTATAGACCTTCATTCAGAGGATAGTGTACGCGCGAGTGGGTCACTTTTACCTCTTGGATAAGTAGTTGGAACATGACTGCTGAGAAATATATTTTTGTAATCGTAGGAATCAAGTATAATATGGAAGGTAATTACGGTGTCACAGCTGTCTGTCTATACTGAAACGTTTCACTTAGAATTGCTCGAGATTTCTGGATCTATTACAGACCAAATTTAACAGATTGCCTCGGGGTAGTAAACGATCATAAACTTGTTCTAAGTGCTAAGCACCATTACATACTACATAATCGATAGTTCAGTTTCAGTTCTTCCGTGCGCGGTGTCAAGTCCCCAAATGACGTTCTTGAGCTCGTCAACTATCCAAATTTCATATCTGCTACGTATTCGTGTAGCAGTACTAGTGTGATAAGGCCCAATGTGGGAGTCCAGGATCTTGTTTGTAAATGGATTGTATTTGCTCGTTAATTGATTCTTTTAAATTGAAGACGTGAATGTGATAACTTGGATCTTCTCAATTGAGTCTCATAGAGTTGTCACATTCGCTCTAATCTTTTGTCTTCAAGCCACAATTGTACAGAAGGCGCCGACAACAAATAGGCAGCTCGCATCACCTACACTCTCTCTTTCGTTGATCTCTAATCGATCATCTCACTCGAAATTGCTTATAAGGAAAAGCGATATTAGATGCCAACTTATGCACATCCGGTGACTCAGTAGGAGACTCGATCATGAGCTGACAGTCTGATGAACGCTCGATGAAGACAACCTACCTTGATGAGCCTCGGATAGACACTAATGAAATTTATTTGCCACAATCGCTTTCACTAAACCGACCCAACGTAACAGTTCGAGCCCCGTGTTATTTCGAAATATCATTATACGATTGCCTGTCAGATACGAGGCGCGTCTTCTCGCCCATACTAATTTTCAAAACGTTAGACTTCAAATGGGTTGAAGGATGACGGACGTTGTTCTGTTTCGAAGATTATTCTATTAGAAGATTGAGGCGTTTTGTCTTATTCTGATTAACCTAGAAAATTAATGGCAGTAATTTATATTACCAAGACGCGGTTTGAAAACATCATTAGGGGAGATTTGAGTAGATGAGGTTTGTTGAACTAGATTCGTAATTGGGTGTCTTAATAACGGAATTTCACTACCGTTCTAGTTCATATATCAGTAATGGAGCTATCTCTGTGTCTAAATTTATTGTTTCTGATGGAATATTATTTTTGTTGGCAAAATAAACACGTTATCTACTTCTTGTTCACGAAATGGTTATAGAAGAAGCATGAAGCTTGCATATAACATGTTAAATGACCTCAAATAGTATTTTACCAACAAAAGTTTTCGTGGATACCTTGTCCACTATTGCTGAAATGATTGGGATGACACTTAGGGGGTTTATTAGTATATTTCACTTCCTGCTGTAGTAAAAATATTGGATAAACAACCGAATTGGAATTGTAAATGCAGTTTTTTGTGTGTGTCTCCAATTTGGAGACTGTGTGGTTGTATTTGGTACACACATATTATAGATTTACTAGACTAACACTAACACCTAACTAACAGTAACAGTAACACTAACAGTATGGGGAAGCTAAAGTGGCCACCAGCTCGTCAGACGTTTTTTCAAGCTACAGAATCCAAATTAGATGCGTTTGTTAGATCAAAAGTGGCTCAGCAACTAGTTACTTTTGCAGAAGTATGTCTGTACACTCCATACAGCTTACATAAATATACATATATTTTATCTCAAGCAGGCATTACAGATGCTTGAGGACGATATTGAGCTAATCCTAACCCTAAAGTTGGACATACAATGTAGATCCACCACAATATCAAGCAGTGATTAGTTAAAAACTCGCTTCCCCAAGTACAGTAATTCATGCTGTAACGCTGATAATCCCGTACCTAGTTGTACCTAATTGTACGAAGTTGACCAAACATAATTATATAAACAGAGGATCCGTTTCGAATTTCAGCCCCGTAGGTCAAGTAGGAAAGAAATCACCTTCTGGGCTCACTCAGCTGATTGGGGAGGGTCCTCACTTTGTTATTCTTACTCAACAGTCCACTGAAACAAATTTCTCGAAAGTGCTTGACTAGTACGTATATTAATCGTTGCTTTTTTATTATAATTATAATAATTATTATTATTATTAGGAATAGTACGGACGAGCCCAATTACAGGCATGTTGTATGTAACAGAACAAGTAGTTTTATATAATAAGAATAAGAATAATGAATGATGATGATGTTTTTATTCCCCTTTTCCGGTATAAAATGCGAACGGCCAATCCCACAGAAATCTTTCTGGTATCGCCATAATAGGTGAAAAAAACATCTTTTGAGCAAAATTAATTTAAACGGAATCGGAGGCAACAAGTGTTGAGTTACCACTTGTGTTTACCCTGATTTGGTTTAATGACGGTTGCGAAGGAGCGCCGCGTTGAGGATAAAGGAGAGGAGCATCGGAAAATCAAGGTGGCCTACACTGATATAGGTGGCGTACACAATGTGCGCCGTGATGCAGGGAAACGATAGGTACCAACCGCGAGAAAATCGGTCCAGTAGTTTGGACGGAGATGACGTACACACAGAGATACAGACAGCTATCCGCTTTTATTGATGCAGATTAGCCGTAGTAATTTGTGTTGCTACAACGTTATAACATAACCATTAAAATTTCGTCGTATGGGGAAAAAGGTTGTTTCACCTTTCAGAAGACGCTATTGCCAAAGTGTGTTGAAAAAAGTTTATCTCTTCCTCTGCCTCCTCCTCCGGTGTCTGTATTTATATGAGAAAAACTTATTTATGACCATCTACCATATGTAGCTTCTACAATCAACCAAACGCAATTTTCTGCATCACGCAATTTTCTCGGTCTTGTTGCTTCACCTTCGTTATCCCTTTGTCATTTGTCGCTTAAGGAAAAGGACGTTTGTCGGCGAGGTGAAATCCTGGTCTTTTTTACCCCGTTGCTGTGATGCAATTATTTCAATTATACGTCCGCTCCCTGAGAGCCAGCGCATCTTCCCATTTCAACAATTAAAAGAACGCGAGAGTTTTTTAATTCGATTTCGGGCAGGACGACCGTGGAATATATTAAAGTCGAGGATCGGCCATTCCAAACACGACAGGAGGACCCACGATGCGAAATCTGGGGCTTGTTGATTATTCTGGAGCTGATGCTACTCGCCCAGTGATGCAACTTAAGACCCGTGCCTCGGTTCGGGGTTTCCCAACAGTAAAAAGTCAAATGGCAAAGGGGACGAGACCAGACGTCTGATGTTTTTTCCTTCCTTTTTTTTCGTGAAAAAATGTTACAGAAAAGTAATTCAACGAATGAAGAGGAAAGTTGGATACTTGAGATCTCTTGGTAACTGCACCGCATTATACGCTCCACTCTCTCAGCTGTGTCTGATTGTTATACAACAGTGAGCTGCTCATGTCATCAGCTCGCAAATGGACTCTTGAAGATGATGCCACTAAACAGTTATTAATTACAACACCTTGTATTCATGACCTGACTGGCTGATAGTCACTGGAGTATTACTCTATATACAGGGTGTCCAAATAACAATGTACCCCCGCTTATTTTCTCTAATTGTTGGAGTAAAAATCGGACCAACGCCGTTCTTCATAACTTTTTCCGTAGATTTCGAAAAATTACAAAATTGCGCACTTGCGCAAACGTGTGCAACGCGCATTAACTTCGTTATTTCAAATGGGAACCTCCTTTCTTTATTGCTGATTCATTCTACGCAAAATTTCATGAATAATTTCATGAGCTCAAAATTTGATGGTTTAAAATGTAATATAAAAATTTCTGTCTGTTGGTTTGTAGGTCTCGTTTGGGGTCTAGTTGATCCGCGAAGCTCTGTGTTACCGTCGGTCATCTCTAAGGGGTGAAAAATGGGGGTTGACATTTTCACAACGCCGTAGCTCGAAAACCTTCGATAGAAGGGTATGGTTTTTTTACGTTTTCAAATTGATCTTGAACTTTTTGAGTACGACCAGCCGTTCGTTCGCACCGAAAAGCTTCGTCAACATGATCATTAATCAAACGGTATAAATCTGGCCCGGATATCATCGCATCTGATTATAATCAAGGATGGCTGTATGAAGTCGAGTTGGTTGTTCTGTGATATTATTTCATTTGATGAATGGAGCTCTTTTGGATTTTGTCGATAGGCACTTTAGCAACTTGAACAAAAGTTGAAGTATTATTGGGTAAATTATTACACAATGGTAAATTATTAAAAAGCGGTTTATTATACTATCTACGCAGAAGGGGAATCTATACAGGTAAATTATTACACAACGGTTTATTATTTAACTTATGCTTCATGAATAACTACAAATAATTAATGAGTGAATTATTGAATCCCACGCATTTGTATGAAACTTTAATTCCGAGGCCGGCTCCAGTACTCGATTTAGCGCTTTCCTGTGGGGAGCTCGTGGGTAATGACCACAGAAAACAGTGATCTTCGCAGAAGGGGCATCTATACAGGATCTAGTTTTTAAATAAAACACATTTTCTGTTACTTTCTTTTTCGAATTAGACCAATATTTCAATTTTTACTGCATTAGTACTAATGCATGTGCACACTTGGGTGTTGCATGAGAAGCAAAATTACGCGTACCGCCATGTTACGGAATCACAGTGGGCGATGCGCGCAGTCAAAAAAATCGGCTGAAAGGTCTATTATTCATGAAATTTTGCGTAGAATCCAAATCTGCAATACAAAAAGAAGGGCTCCCATTTGAAATAAAATTTGATATGTTTGCACAAGTGCGCAGTGCGCAATTTCGTCATTTTTGAAATATATGGAAAAAGTTATGAAGAATGGCGTTCGTCCGATTTTTTACTCTGGTAGTTAGAGATGATAGGTAAGGGTGGACACGCTGTATATTATCTCTAGTGGCCGACTAATTGGTATATTCTAAGTTTGAAGTTTATCATCCAGTGAAGATATCAGCAAATTTACTAATTTATTTGAAGTGTATTCATCAGATTTGGTGTCAATGGTAGGTAAATGTTGCTTGAACACGTTGGTAAACTATGATATTCTATTGCACGTACCTACGAAAAAGCTCGTTTACCCTTTATTTAGAGATTTTGTTGGCCTATTTTTTTGTAGGCTCTCACGTGTGATACCTCAACTGCTAGTAGTAGGTATCTACAATCTGATTGCTCGCTGAACTTCAAAAGTATGTATGGGAAAGCTCAACTACCACACAAACCTAGCATAACTTGTCAGAATCGGACACAGGTTTCATAGACGAGTTTCATGGTAGGTTGCTGCCGTGCGAAAGACCATGTTTGATTGTCGCACTGAATTCAGAGATCATTCTTCTCTTAGTTTACACATAGAGCTCATCAATGTATGAGGAGTTCCACGTTGTCCAGGTCCCCGCTAAGACGATGCATGATGAGATCGACGCTAGTGGTCAAGTGGATACGAGAGAAGGGACTCCAATATAAATAATTATTTAGCAATATGTAGCAACTCTAATGTCATCAGTACATAGTCGAGCCACGAGACAGGTGTGAAAAATAGAGGAAAATGATGTGTAAAACTCCTGTCGAAAAAATTCGTAGCTTCTAAACACTAATCCTAGAGTCCAGTTCTCATCCGGGAAAATCTGCGAAATCTCAGTAGAACCTGATATCAGTATTTTCTTTGAATTTCGCCAATTTACGTTTGCCACCTCATTTCGCATGAAATTATTAGAAGTACACTAATACAACACTTTCATAATCACATTATATCGATAGGGGTTCTAAATAAAAGCTTTCAGCTGGTATATTTCAGTTTACTCGAGAAGCGGATCACATCGACAGCGTAATTAGTTCCATACGGCATAAATATCTTCTAGCCCGTTCCAGTACCCTCGCCTCGGGCTTATTTACTGCTCCATTAACGGCCCATTTCAATTTTTCAAGCGTCTCCCCTGAAATTCGATTTAACTATGTGGACTATCGTTCGAGATGCCTCTAAGATCGTATATTCGAGATTTTTTGCCTAATGAAACGAGTCTTTGAGGATGGAGGACGTTAGATTGCGAATTTCCTGGAAACTCAAACCTGAAAGGTTAATTGAAAGTGGCAGAAAATGCTGATGCACCTGGTAGTAAAATCTTAAAAACACATAGGTAATGAAGATGCAAAAAATTGCGATAAAATTGTACAGTACATAGCCCATTTTGTTGAGAAATAATTCCTCAGATTCTTAGGCACAGAAAAAATAAACTGCTCATAGGAAATTGGAGGCAAATCGAAACCTTAAATCAATCAGTCCCCTGTAGTTGCCTATGTAGTATCAAATATATTGAGGCAGGTATAAAACTGAATTCATCCCGAATTTTGTACTGAAGGTGGCATAAACGGTTAAATTACCTAAAATTATACTTTTTCTTGTACTTTCTTGTTCTAATTTTTGGCACTATCCCAAAATGTGAGTTTCTTCACCTGTCATTGTCAATTCTATAATATATTTTTCTTTTATTGAAATTTCGAAGCTGCAGATGAATTGCTGTTACTTATGACCGTATATGACGAAAAATACAAGGAGAGGTGTCAGAACTTCATTAGTTACTCCTACTTATAGCCCTCTACACAATTCTACATCAGACGCATCGATTATCGTTGGTTTTTCTTATCGATTTCTGGAAATTGTAATAATTAGGTAAAGATTAACTGCTTTCAAGCGTTTTCTATATTAAGAATGAGCCAGCAAAAAATGCGGAACTAGCCTATAATGCCTATATAATGAAGTACCTATGGTACCTATATCAAATCCTAAAATTTCATGTGTCATGTGTTTCGGCATGGTCATAGAACCGCAAGCGAACAAAAGACTTCGCCTGACCTGAACTGAATTCTCGATGAAAAGAACTGTTACATTGAATGCACTTGAAATGCCATGCGTTTGTATTTCGATGAAGCCGACCGAGCTGACAGCAGCAATATTGAGTCTTTCCAACTGCGCGGCTTTCTCTATCGCCTATCCTGTCAGTGAGGAATACGACTATCAACGATTATATTAGAAATTACTTCCGCCGGGTAGCAAACTTACGGTGGGTTGCATTTGAAGTGTCCTAGATTGAGTCAGGTTAGTTACAAAACTGCGCTCAACAGGTCAGTTAAATGAATTTCTAGAAAAGGAGTGTTAAACGTTGGCATCAAAGTCCATAATAAAGACCATAAAAGAAGATAGAATCCATAATGAAGATAGAATTTCAATTATACTTTTAACACGGAGGTAAAACTACTAAACATACATAGCAGCTTAATGTCCGGAGGTAAAATAGAGGTAAAATATTTCAAAAAGCTATAAGAATTAGGTACCTACCTATAACCTAATTCAATTCAATAAACCGTAAGGACACTTATGAAATGTTTTGATGTGTTCTGTAGTCAAAGTTCAGCATCACTAATAATCATATTATATAAATGATGAAAAAATGGGGGTTTGGACATTTTCAAAAAACCGAAAATAAAAGGGTACAGGTAGGGATTTTCCGGGACCGCCTGGAGCATTGTAAGTATTTCCTGTCGCTCATAATAAAGTTTGAACCTTTTTTAAATGTTTTTATACGATAACTTTATTGCAAAATGTATGGATTACAGCTGTGTTTCAGAATAATAATATTTAAATGCGTAAGTGGGAATCCGGAAGAAATCCTCATGAGCATGAAATTCCCTGCAAGCTTTATTTCATAGTGAAAAACTTATTGAAATAGGTCTTATGAAATAGGTTATTATGAGCTCTTGAAATACAAGAAAAAAAGGCCTAATTAAGAACATTATTGTTTTTGGGTATTTCTCGGTAGTAATCGAAGACAATATATGGGTAGGTAATGAAAACAAGAACAATATGTGCTGGTCTATTTAGAAACTCTTGAACTCGCCAGGGAGCCATTTCCCAACTACCTTCTACACTTTTATTACTCTACTTACTATACATTTTACCACAGTACATACAGAAGAATTATTGGGTGGGGGAGGGGAGGGGAAATCGTTAGAATATCATTAAATCTAATCTCTATAAGAAAACGTTGGGTTTTTCAACTTTCATAAAGCTACTGATACCGTCTTGGATATGAATCCAACCATATTATACAGAAAATAGTAAACCTTCATTAATAACTTGAAGCGTTTCAAGTCCTACAAACTTTCACGTATCAAGAGAAGCGCTCTTTGAGATCTGTGTGAGCCATGGAAAAGACCGCGTTGAACTTGTTTATCACTACTATTAAAATTCACACTTCGTAACCATAGACACTGAGTCACTTTGTGGTCTACCGCTAACATCTAGCTGTCAGCGACGCTATCCGTCTTTGAGACATAAACTTCATCAATCGTCGTTTGTTGGTCTTTGTACTCAAATTATTTTTACTCTATGTCTACCTTAAGTTGCATCCATTACCAACTGATGAATACAGTATCATTCAAAAAGTACCTAATAATTGAAACTGAAATTGAAATTTTATTAATTTTTTACATTGAACAATATAACAGCGTACATAGATACATAAATGATCCAACAATAAATAATAATTTTCCACGGTGCAACTCGACTAAAGCCCTGCGGCCTACTAACAGTCGAGGTTTGGTAAGTTGTCATACACGGAAAATGCTCGAATTTTAGTAGAAATAACAATTGATAATACCATTTCGGTGATATGGGCAACGTTGAGGAAACCTAAGTGCTAAATTAACATAATTACCTTCTGATCGCATTGAGGTACTAAGTAATAGCTACCTCCTCACTACATTTTCTTGACTAGATTATGGTGACCAAGCTTCACTAACCAAGTTAGAACCATGGACTTGTATTTGCACCGAGAGAAACCTTCCGGGTGCTTCATGTTAGGATCCAGTCTTTTACGTAGTAGACCACGTAGTTACCATGTGCACTATGTACAAAGGCTGTGAGCGGTCAGCTGAATACGAGGCCTGTGTGCATATTACCGCATGAATCTCGTTTGGTGATTAATTTAACGTTGTAAATATGATTAACGTTCTCGACCTCTCAGTATTAATATTGTTGGTAGGTTTCTTGAGGGTTGGTCACTTATGATGAACATTTCTTCTTGATAAAACTATACTTACTACTTTCAACTGTAGCAATATAAACACCTTTTCTGCCTGTGTGTTCCTGCTACTGCCAAGACTTATCAACTAAGGTAATTTTTAGCATTTACTTATAAATCCATCCTACACTTGTTTGAGTCAATGTTTTCTGAGTAAATAGTTCCTATCATTACTGCCCTGAAAAGGATTTATAAATAAATCGAAACGTAAGTGACCAACCCTCAAGAATCCTACCAACAATATTAATTTAACGCGCACTCCTTATCATGTTTGAAGTCTTGTGATTTAAAACAGTGCTATCAAGTTGTTTTATAAACAACTGCCGGATCGTGAAAACCTTTGCCACGTCCTACACTTCAGTCCACAAAGTCAACCTAGGCAACGAGTGCATGATGTTTAAATTTTTTGCAGGACGATTATTGTATATTTAAATGGGTTACATACTACCCCACCCCTTACTATGATGCCAGACTGAAGGAACGATTGAATCATGCTGTAGTATATCTGCTTTAATACTTCTCGTGGAAGTATGTTTCGAGTGTTGTAGAATATTATAAAAGAATTTCTTATAGAATTTCTTATTTTTGTAGAATATATGAAAGAATTTGCACATATTCAATGAAATAAACTCCTACTGAGTTGTATCAGCTGATTTGATTCTCTGCGATCGAGAAAACCAAAACAAGACAGCAAGGAATCTATGTGCCACACCCCATAGCATGCAGGTAGTTGAAAGAAATAGTAATGTATTCACATTCCGCCACACTCCTTCCTTTTCCAGCTGTAATACATCTGAGACGTGGTACGTTAGGACTAGTTCACTCTAAATCCTCATGGAATATTCAGCACGAACACGAACTAATCAGCCTATCCAGCATCTCTCCACTGTAAATTTCATTCGCAGGAATAAAAGCGCCAATAACGACATATCATTGAATTATTGTGCGGCGAAAGCAGCAATTATTATTTGCATATTGATATAAGAATAGCAGGTGGTGTTGCCACTGCAGGCGATTCGAACGGTATTATTTCTATGTACTGTGAACGTGTCTGTTTTTAAACATCATGCAGGATAACTGTATTTAAAAATGCCTAGTATTTCAATTAATACAATGTCTCGCATGATCAATGATCCATAAAAAAATAAAAAAATTAAATTGATTTTTCAAGGGCGTCAGTTACTCATTGACAGATGAGTATTTCTAAAACTCAAGTAGTGCCTTTACAGAAATCCAAGTAACGCCGGCCAGAAGACAGTGAACAGCCACTTGCTTTTGCTTGTTTATCCACTCAATAACTATACAGTGGCTCCATAATACTAAGCAGTTGAATACAACTTAGAGTGAAGATAACGATAAAAATAAGAGCGCCCAGCTGTAAGCCCCATTCCTGGCGAACGTGCCGACTATAATGGCTGTCGAAACTGAAATCAGTTGGTTGTATTGCAGCAATAGCATTCACAGTTTGTGATTGACGACGGTAAGCGTAAAGCCCTGGTGTCACCTGCTTTGCATTATTACGCAAAAAGCTTCTCTTTTGTAAGAAAAATAGTAATCTTTCGCTTCGGTTCTTCAGTGTTGGTAAAATAAAGAGTTGTGTAGAGCAGGATTCGTTAAGCGGCTCGCCGAATGCATAAGAAAGGCTTCGGCTCCTGCGTTTGTGATGCAAAGCAAATCGTCTTTCCAAAGAAAACACCATGAGGGTACCGAACAAACTGAAATCATTTACTATTCTTCAGGTCGAATATACAGGAACATCTTGCAAAATTAGTTCTGGGAAACCCGTCAGGCTGTTCAGCATATGAATGCTAAGGTGAAGACACTGCTGTCATGATCACGGGTTTGTACGCAAAGAACCAATAATTTCTTATAAATCCTTCCTAATAATCAAAGATTCAAATAGATCGGATGGTGGATATGCGTATAAATATCCTAATATGCATTTCAGGGTTGAGAATTATTCTTCCATGAGGTTTCAATGCACTAATATTTGAACGAAAACTTTCGACAATTCAAATGACCCTTGCACTTCTTAAGAAAGCATAGTTTTAACACTTACAGTTCCGAATTAATGAACGCTTGACGATAGATCCTAGTTTAAGCCTCAGCCTCTGGTCTACTCCACAACTGACAGCCGCGACCAGCGAACCCGATCTCTTGGTTCCTGCGATTTCTATTTTTGTGCATGTTTTACACGCGATCAATAAGCCAGGTTGTCGTCAAGTTGAGAATAATAGGTAAAATATTGTGATGGCAACTCATCACATGTTTAGTTTCCGTTGCTGTAATTTTTGGATTTGGTAGAGTTCGGGGTTTTTGATCTAAAAAGGATTATTGTTGATTATACGAGTTTTGTTGAGCCGAACGGCATATTTTGTTACAATATGATCACTATCGCTGTTCAAACACGTAGGTAACTATTGGTCTTTATACTCACTCCTATTTGATTCATTGAAGGGGTTTGACAAAGTGTAACAAAAAAGGAGCGGTGTCGTCCAGAGGCCCTAAAGCTACAGACCAGTTTCTTACAGTCAGGCCAGGCGCTGGGAGTCCTACTCACTGCCAAAACGGATGCTAACGAGACTTGTATGTATCTTCAAATGAGTTTGAAACAATTACAGGCAAGTAATGATTTCCCACGAAGCTACGTGGGTGGCGGGAAAAGATAGTCCTGACAGGTCAAGTCTGCTGACACACATGTCTTCAGATTCACGTGATTTACAGTGACCGCTGTAAAATACCCGAAGACCAGAGACCTTGACGGCAGCCTCGCTATTCAACTCAGGACGTTTCATTGTTCTCATGAGAAATTAACAATAGTACGTACCCCCAACTGTTATATGAGATTCATAACAGAGTTAGAGGTAAGAACGCAAGTCATTGGTTGGGAACTTATCTACTGTATGTATACCGACACCCGTAATGAATCAACCGTAATCGGGGAATGATCCGTTATAAAAGTTAGTTTCTTAGGCATAGGCACCCTCAGCCTAGTTATTACGCGGTAATCGATCATTACAATGAAATGGCATGGGTGTAGCTTCTTGTTCTAAAAAAAAAAAACGCGCATACTAGAGTAATAGCTTCTTGCCTATCAGTGACAGCAGTTGTATAGGATTTATGAACTCCAAGGAGCGTAGGAGTTATGCATCAAATACTCGTATATCTACTGTACCTGTGTACTGTATATACATAAGAGGCCAAGGAGTGTAGGACGTAGAGTTCTCCCTGCCAATCATGGAAACTATGATCTGGATGAAAATAATCGGAAGCTAGTAGATATTGAATTCTGAAAAGCGTTGAGTGTAGACGTATAATAATAAACTGTGGTCCATACCTACCCCCGTGCTCTTCCCAGTAAGCCCTAAATCGAAACTGTAATTTCTGGGCCGGCTCGGGTATTAAAGCTTCATAAAAATGCGCGGGATTCAGAAATTCAATAAATAATTATTTTTTTATATTCGTGAAGCATAACGTTTGTTCAAGTTGCTAAAGTGCCTATCAACAAAATCCAAAAGAGCTCCATTCATCAAATGAAATAATACTACAGAAAAGCCAAGTGGACTTCATACTGCCATCCGTGATCATAATCAGGCGTTCCCTAGCAATGATAACTGGGCCGGATTTATACCGTTTCATTCACGATCATGTTGACGAAGCTTTTCGGTGCAAACGAACGGCTGGACGAGCAATGCTCCGGGTGGTCTCAAAAAATTCTTTAGTTCGAGATGAATTTAAAAACGTGAGATTCGCGGACCAGCTACACCCCAAACGGGACCTACAAACCAAATTTCGTTAAATCTGGTTCATGATAACTAAGAAAATTGCAAAGTACGGCGTACAGCGGAAGGACAGACGTTTTTTAAATTAAGTACTTTTTTGGAGTCCGGGGGGGGGGGGGGGGGGTGATTTTTTCATGCTCGATTCCAACGGTTCATTAAGTAATGAAAATCGCATGTTTGCGCACGGTTTCAAAACTAAGCTGTTATGCCTAGGCCCATGCAGAAAACAAACTATTGAAAAAAAAAAATGAACGAAATCGAATGAATATTTTAGGATTTATTTTCACCGTCACGCTAATCAAGCATCAAAAGGGAAATGTTACCTAGGTTTCTCGAGTGTTTGAGCAGAGGCTGTTCATCAGGTAAAACCAAAAAAATTTCTGTATATAGTTTACGTTAATTTGCAACTTCATGATAGTCATGAGTGACCATCACAATCTCAAAAAATATATAGAGGACAAGAAAGCCCATAAAGACCTAAAACTGTGAAATTCGACCTTCACATTCATTCCGTTTTGAAAAGGAGTCACGAGATTTTTTTCTTCTTCCATACTCAGGAGTTCATGTTGCGCATGATCCGTGGCAATGAAGACTACAACAAAGGCCCTAGGTACCCAATCTGCGTAAGCTTGACATTCAATCACCTTGCCTACGGTTTCCTTCCAAACCCGCCTTGCCCATTTCCACACTTCCATTGTCTGTCCCCCTAGGACGGATGACAGGTCAACGAGAAGCATTCGGAAGGAAACGCAAGACAATTGATTGACATAGTTATGAGGCGAAGGGACTCCGCTCATGTCTTCTTTGTGTTGCTCATCGAGCGCGCTCCAATGAAAGTCCCTCTCACTTTTTACCCGAGACCGAATTTTTTTTTCCTTCTCCTTCACTATGGATCGAATCTGAAGAGATCAGGTGGGATGATGAAGCGTTGCCAGGAAGACAGCGGGGAATCCGCGCCATGTCAACGAGACATTTCGGATATAATATTGCGCCGGCTTCCCAACTAACATAATCATCTCATGCTCGCGAGTGTAAGAGTTGATTAATGATCATTCCTCTACTTATAATATCAAGTGCCCAGCCATAATTAACGAAGAAACTCTACTCCTTTCATGATTAAGTACCTATTCAGCTTGGCACTAAATCATGTTTGTCAACCATCTAAGTCTACTGCAGATCAAATCCTAATGTCTCCTTTGTCTAGTAGCTTCGAAAGTAGCTACCTACATATTCATAGTAGTGCAGGATGTATTGTGTGTAGGTAGGCAAACTATACTCACGCATTACGAAGCAATGCAAGAATTTCTTGCACATTTCATCACTAAAATCCCAAAAAAAATCTGGTACGTATTGATTACTTGGCTCGGCAATATTATAAGACCACCCCTAAACTGTTCTCTCTAAACTGTTCGTTGGGAGGACGGGTACAGTCGGAGTATGGAACTAACGGGACAGTTCACATATCCCTTCAAAATTCGCTCTTTTTGGTTTATTATTCTGTGAATGATACACCTATGTAGTCGCTCAGCAAAAAATTTGTATAACACCCCCCTCAAAATTTTTTATTTTATTTTTCAAGGTGCGTAGATTCCAAAAATGCAATGTCCGTCCGGCGTCCGCCGTACTCCGATCACGTGTTACCGGCTTCATTTTCGGTCTAAAAAATTTTTTCATGCGCACACATG
Source organism: Leptopterna dolabrata (assembly GCA_954871275.1). Classification (NCBI taxonomy): domain Eukaryota; kingdom Metazoa; phylum Arthropoda; class Insecta; order Hemiptera; family Miridae; genus Leptopterna; species Leptopterna dolabrata. Next base: position 34,342,374 of record OX940981.1, on the reverse strand, counting down.
CTCCATTTGGGCCCTAGTTGTGTCCCGAAACTTTGCAGCCCGATCGGAATATACCGAGGGGTGTTATGAGTGAAAATGGGTATACAAATAGGTATTTTTTCTGTTTTAGTAACATGAGCTTTTGAGGTATTGTTTTCCATGTTTTTTAGGACGAGACCGAATATGAAGCCGATCTTGATCGAAGAGTGGAAAATTGAGGTTCTAACGAAGTTGCAGCCTTAAATTTACGTTAAATGTTTGTCTAAAATTGTCGTTCTTCCGCACACAGTTTGGGCCCCGATTTTGGAACACATTTGGGATCTAGTTGTGCTCCGAAGCTCGGCAGCTCGATTAGAATACACCCAGGGGTGTTATGGGAGAAAACTGGGTCTAAAAATAGGAGTGTTCGAGGGATTTTTGATGTTTTAGTGAATATGAGCTTGTGATGTATCGTTTTCCCTGTTTTTTAGGGTGAGAAGACCGAATATGAAGTTCATTTTGACCAAAGAGTGAAGAATTGAGGTAGTAACGAAGGTTAAGCTCCCAAAATTCATTTTTTTTTAGTCAAGAACATGGGAAATCGTCTGAAATCACCACACATTTGTATAATAACACTAGAAGTAGTATCAACAGGTGATTTGTTAAAAAAAAAGGTAGCCTAATTCGTGTTTTGGGGGGCAAAATAGGTGGAAACCATAAAAAATAGCCATTTAATAATTGCACATGAAAGAAACATTAAAAGAACAGCCAACATTTCTGTAGGTGTGTCCAATAGAATAATAAACCCATGTGACAAGGACTTTGCAGCGTTTTTTTATTATAGGCTTTCACTTGCTCTGTCTGCTACGGTCAAATCTTGTATACTGATTTTTCGCCCACTTCCCCATGTTCAATCGAGATGAAATTTTGCGTAGCCCTGTCCTCTGTCTTCGATGGCAATACATGCATCAATAGGTTTGTTTGCAGTAACCATCTGACGGGACCTTCAGAAAGGCGTTTGGCTGTTGTGTTTCTCGGACTCTTCGCACTGTATAGTATCCATGTTTGGCTGTTCGCAGTGTTTTCCCGACTGTCCAACGCCAGTTTTCTGATCGTCATTCCAGGGCGGACGAGAAACTGACCATATATACTGCCTTCTCAAATCCCAACCATCATCAAACTCAACGCTTATCAAGATGGGATTGGTTCATGAATTCCTGTTGGATTTGTAGGAGTCCGCTAACTGTCAGGAAAAGCCAGGGCGAACAAAGCGTTTCATAAATACCTTAATTAATTAAATTACCTACCTAGCTAATTAATTAATTAGGTACCTGATTACAAATTAATACCCCAATTAATTGGCTGATGTTTCCGGGTACCTAGCATGAAAATTTATTACACGATTTTCTAATAACTAAAATGATTGAAATAAAAATAACTAAAAAGCTTTTAGCTCGAAATGATTTAAAGGGGATAAAGTAATTTAGGTTTATTATTTTCAATAATGAACTTCTGGAATACATCATGCACATTTTTTAGCCCCCCCCCCCCTCCAATCAAAATTTGATGATTTCCATTTCAAGATACGTAGAATCCGAAAATTGAATAACAAATTTCTGCCCGTCCGCCGTCTGCCGCCCTTCGCACTTTCCTTACCATGAACCAAAATTAATAAAATGTATAGTTTCCATTTGGGGTCTAGTTGGTTCGCGAAGCTTGGCGTTACTGTCAGTCATCTCTGAGGGGTGAAAAATAGGGGATGCAATATTCAGATCACCGTAGATCGAAAACTTTCATCGAAACTTTCCAGCCGTTCGTTTGCACCGAAAAGCTTCATCAACATGATCGTGAATGAAACGGTATAAATTCGGCCTAGATAATTATCATTGCTAGGGAACACCTGATCAATGGCTGCATGAAACCGAGTTGGTTGAATTGATTTTGTTGATAGGTACCTTCGTAGCTTGACCAAACGTTATGCTTCATGAATAACAACAAATAATCGATGATAGAATTATTGTTGAATCCACCGAATATTTATGTAACTGTCACTCCCCGGCCGACTCCAATACTTGATTTTCCCAGGGGGAAGGTAAATAATAAACCGTTGCGCAATAATTTGCAGCGCTTTTTTTTCTGCATTAGAATTATTTATGACTAAAAATAAAAGCGTGGGGCGCCCAAATTATATTTCGTATGTACAAATATAAGGACTTTCAATTCTTCTACAGCCCTACGCTTTTATTTTTAGTAATACAAATTCCAGTGTTCTCGGGTAGCAGAAAGAAAATGTTTCATTCCTTTTAGATCATTTCGAAATAAAAGCGTGTTAAAAACAAAAGTGTTTTTTTTCCAAATTGATTTTGAGGGTAAGTAGGCAGTTTATGGGTGTTCCAAGGAAAATACTTTGTCGGAGAAATTGGGACAAACGTCGGAAAAAATCGGGACATTTATGAGATTTCTCAAATTAAGTATAGAGTTTTAACAAAAATAAAATCAAAATTTTTCTAAGCAGGGCCCAACGAGGATTAACAGGTTTACAGCTGTCAAGGAACTTCCTACCATTATTACAGAGGATAAACCAGGAACATGGATTGCGGAACTGCCTTCATACGGCTATGTCAATCATGATCTCATTCTCAGTTACTTGTATCAATCAATCAATGCAGAAAAACACTCTTTCCTAAGGAATTTCGTGTACATAATAATATATACCTATCAGAAAAACTGTTTTCTCTTCTGAAGAGAATTACTGGTGACGCGGTCCTCAAAACAATGTTTCAAAATCGGACCACCATTTCATACATAGGTACTATATAAATATTAACCGGTTGATTTTTGCAGCAGAACGTAAATCTAAGTTGTTGTTGAACGAAAATTTTTATGATCTCTTTGCACTGTTAACCTTTTCAACAATAGGTTTTCACAGCGATCCGTAACCCCATTTCGTATTTCAACATCCAAAAAAGCCAATAAGGAAGACCTCAAAAGGTCGGGTGAAGTTCGGAACATTTTGCTGGGGAAGAAAATAAAAATCAGGAAGATTACGGATCCAATTAATCTTATGGGCGATTGAAAATGACTTAATTTCATATCAGAGCCATAAAGGGCAAGATAACAAATTTAATTTCGTCGATACCCCGGAATCAGTGGAAGGATCGAGAGGGGTCAGCTATCCACTTACAGTCCCGCACTTTTTTAATGGTCTGGTGCCGCGGCAGAAAGTTTCTCTAAACAATAATTACATAAGCATTGTTCGGTATCGGGCTCGAGAAGCTTGGAGGGAAAAGTCATCCATCGGCAGTGACCTAGACCCACGGGGTTGAAGGTTGCTTCCGCGCCTATTTCCAATGTAACTAATTATATTAAAGAAGCGGGGAAAAGAAGAAACGACAACGGTCTCCGGGCTCAATTTCCGCCATCCAGGAAGAACATTACAAGAAGGCTCATTCCGTGTGTCTAATAGGTAATACTTCACGCGAAGGGATTCTGAAGGAAACCTTAATTAGTTGTCACGCTGAAGAAAGTAAATGTTTTTTTGGCAAGAGGTTTGGACCCATCCTTCGGATGTTCACAAGAAAGATGAAATCACAACCGTTTATTCACCACTGCTTGTTTAAGATGGGAACACCTCAAAAGTGAAGTAAAATTTACTGCAATGTTGGTAACGGGGGACTCCTGGGACGAGGTTCATGCTCAGAGTTGTGAATGAAGGCCGGGACACACATAACCGCACCGTGCCCGTGCCAACACACGGCCGTGTGTTGTCCGTGCTACGGCGAGTAGAAAAACAAGGCATTTTAACGTGTAAGGACACACATCACCGCACCGTGCCAGCACCGTCGTGGCGCTCGGAGACCGAGCCGTGCCCGCACCGTCACCGACTAGTTCAGTTTAAGGCCGGGACACACATAACCGCACCGTGCCCGTGCCAACACACGGCCGTGTGTTGTCCGTGCTACGGCGAGTAGAAAAACAAGGCATTTTAACGTGTAAGGACACACATCACCGCACCGTGCCAGCACCGTCGTGGCGCTCGGAGACCGAGCCGTGCCCGCACCGTCACCGACTAGTTCAGTTTACTTTTTGACGGTGACGGTGCGGGCTCGTGCAACATGGAGGTCGAAAAACTGATAGAAGAAGTGCGGAAATTCCCTGTTCTTTATGATCAGACAGATGAAAAATATCGGAATGCCGAATATAAGGAAAGGGTGTGGAAAATCATTTCCGAGACACTGAAAGTACCAGGTATGTTACATTTTTATATTTTTTAATTTTGTTGTATAGTGCATTGTTGAAGTGTTTGTCAACTGAATTTACACAGAATTTATGCTATTTATGCTATTTTGCTAAGACTTGGAGATTACTGACGGCCGTGGCACTGAGGGGTGTCGGGCAAGTGTGTTCTCCCACCACCGTCACCGACAGTCGTCCGTGTCGCGGGCTCGGCACGGGGAGGACACGGTGCGGGCTCGGTGCGGTTATGTGTGTCCCGGCCTTTACTTTTTGACGGTGACGGTGCGGGCTCGTGCAACATGGAGGTCGAAAAACTGATAGAAGAAGTGCGGAAATTCCCTGTTCTTTATGATCAGACCGATGAAAAATATCTGGGGGATTGGTGATTTGAACGGGGGGTGGGGGGTCGAAATTTATTGGGGGAATGATGATTTGAACGGTGGGCGGGGGGGGCATGAGTTCCCCGAGGCGGAACTCGCGAAGGATGGAGGACATTAACGGGTCCGTGGGGGAGTAGGGAGGGTGTACCCCCGTGGCTTGGGCCGTGCGAAACTCGCGCAGGATTTTCCACTGGGGGTACTTCCATCGCCGGGGCCGGGGAGGTAGTCCGGAGATCCGTGGCGGGACGAACGTAAGCGGTGATGTCGGCCCGGGCGAAGGGGGTAGGGGGGGAGAGCGGTTCCGGGACGAAAACGTCCCGGAGAATCGCCGCCATTTCCGGATCCGAATCGAAATCCGGAAACGGCGACGGAGGTGACGGGTGCATCGGGAAGAGGTGCGACATTGCGAACGGACGGCGGGAGACTGATAGTGTTAGGGGGTTGGGTTAGCACAGGTGCGGGTTTACACCTGGCTAACGGGACTGTATGTGGTTTGCCGTCAATTAACAGGGTTGCGGTGGTGTGTGTTGTGCGGATGACTTGAAAGGGCCCGGCATAAAGTGGTTGGAAAGTTTTATGGATGCCGGGCTCTTTCAGGTACATGTGTGTGGTGGTGAAAAAGCGTTTGGGATAAGTGGTGTCGTTTGTCGGTGTTGTTGAGTGTAGCGGTTCCCTGTTAATTGACGGTGTGTGATTTGGGGTGAAAATGTCGGCTGGTAGACGTAGTGGGTCTTTAAAGGCATTTTGTGCGGGGCTGGTTTGGTCTGAAGGACGGGCTGATGTGCGTAGGCTGAGTAAAATGTAGGGAAGGGATTTTGTCCAGGAAGGGGAATTGGTTGATGTAGAAATGGCCTGTTTGAGGACCGAGTGCCACCGCTCTATTTTCCCGTTGGATTGGGGATGGTACGGGGTAGTGTGGATTTTTTGGATGCCGAGGGATCGTAGTAAATCGGAAAAGTGGGCGGATTCGAACTGCCTCCCTTGATCGACCGTGATTGTTCGCGGACAACCGTAACGGCTAACCCATTGAGTGAGGAAAGCCGTCGCGACGGCGTCCGCGGTGATGTGGGCGAGCGGGATGCACTCTACCCAGTTGGTGGCACGGTCGATCATCGTGAGGCAGTATTTCTTCCCCTCGGATGGGGGAAGGGGGCCCACTAAGTCCAGATGTACATGTTCCCACGGGAGGGAGTCGGGAATGGTTTGAGGGGGGACATGGGGGTGGGCCGAGACCTTAAACCGCTGGCACTTCTGGCACCCCAGAACCCAGTTACGAATATCTGTGTTCATGTGGGGCCAGAAGTACCGCGTCTTGATAAGGTCCCGGCTAGCCCGAATGCCAGGATGGTGAAGGGAATGGTAATGGAGGAACAACTGCCGCCTCTGTTCCGGTGGGACGTAAGGGCCCGGTGAGTCGGCCGTTACGTCGCACCAGAGGTTGAGGGGCGGCAGTTGTTCCAACTTGGAGGCGGAAATGAGGTTGGAGAGGGCTGGATCAGTGGAAGGGTTTTGGTTGTTTTTGAGGGATTGGGGGGAGGGGAACGGCAGTAACTCCGCCACCGGCGCGGGGGTAGGGGTGGGCCGGGAGAGCGCGTCCGCCACGCAGTTGTCAGCCCCCGGCAAGTATCGGATATCGGACGTAAATTGTCCGATAAACTCGAGTTGCCGGAGGCGACGCGGGGAGGCGGATTTGCGGTTTTGTAGGAGGGCGTGGGTCAGGGGCTTGTGATCGGTGACGACAGAGAACTGCCTGCCCTCCACGAAGTCACGAAAGTGCTTGATGGCTTCGTGGATGGCGAGGAGTTCTCTGTCGAACGTGGAGTAATTTTTCTGGGTGGGGGACAATGTTTTAGAAAAGAAGCCTAGGGGTTGGGGGGTGGCGCCGGTGTGCTGATGGAGCACTGCCCCGATGGCCCAGTCGGACGCATCGGTAGTGATGGACAGGGGGGCATGGGGATCGGGATGGGCCAATAGAGCGGCGTCTACTAGGTCCTGTTTGCAAATTTTGAAGGAGGAGATGAGTTGGGGGGTCCAGGTGATGGGACGGTTGTCATTTTTTTTGGAGGGTTGGGGGATGGCGTGTATGAGTGGTTGTTGATGTTGTGCTGCGTGTTTTATGTGTCTGCGGTAAAAGTTTAACATACCCAGGAAGCGGCGGAGTTCCGTCACCGTGCGGGGTTGCGGGAAGTCACTAATGGCGTGGACCTTGTCCGAAAGGGGTTTGATGCCCTCGGACGAAACTTGGTGGCCGAGGCAGCGGACGGAGGGTTGGCCGAGAACGCATTTGTCAGTGTTAACTAGGAGGCCCTCGGTGGAGAAGATGTCGAGGATCTGTTGGAGATGGCCGAGGTGTTCTTCCGGTGTCCTGGAGGCCACCAGGACGTCGTCGAGGAAGCAAAAGACGAACGGTAGGCCTCGCAGGATGCTGTCCATATAGCGCTGCCATGTCTGTGCAGCGTTCCTCAACCCGAAGCCCATTTTCACGTATTCGAATAGTCCGAATGGGGTAATGATGGCGGTTTTTTGGACGTCGGGGGGGTGGATGTTAATGTGGTGGAACGCTCTTGAAATGTCGAGGGTAGAGAAAATAGTAGCACCATGTAGATGTGACGAGAAATCCCGTAGGTGGGGAACGTTGTAGAGATCCGGTGTGGTTTTAGTGTTGAGGCGCCGGTAGTCCCCGCAGGGGCGGATATCCCCATTGGGCTTCTGCACGATGTGGAGTGGAGAAGCCCAAGGGGATTTTGAGGGGCGGACGATACCGTCGGCTATGAGCTTGTTAAAGTGCTGTCGAGCTTTTGATAGTTGAAGGGGGTGGAGTCGTCGGGCTTTTGCTGTGATGGGGGGGCCGGAAGTCTCAATGTGATGTTGGACGGTGGAGATGTGGGCAGAGGGGCGGCGCTGGGGGCGGTAGTTGAGGAGGAGGCGTTCAAATTGTGTGGGGGGGTGGTTGATGGCATGTATAAACCCGGGTATGGGTTTATTTGTGGCGGGGTCTATCAGGCGCGCATTCCGGACGTCGACCTGGAGACCGAAATACGCTAGGAAATCGGCCCCCAGGATCGCCTTCTCCACGTCCGCCACGGTAAAGTCCCACTCGTACGCGAGTCCGCTCATGTAAACGGAGGAGCGGTACGTCCCGTACGAGGGGATGGTGGTACCGTTGGCGGCGTAGAGAAGTTGCCGGTAGCAGCGCGCCTGACGACGGAGGATGTTATTGGGGAATATGGACAGCGCCGCCCCCGTGTCCACCAAGAAAGGTACGTTCGTCTTCTTGCAGCGCAAGAAAAGTCGCTGGTGGGTAGGCAGGGCGTTTTGCAGGATTGCGGAGGTGGGTATTTGTGCTGGCGTTGGGTGGTCCGCTTCGAAGGAGACGCGGGGTGGTTTCTTGCCGTTCCGGAGGGGGGGAACGGTGGAGTCGGCAGGGGGGCTGATCCTTTTGGTAGGAGGTGGTTTGGTTTTGTTCCGGGGAGGGGGAACGGTAGCGGCGGCGTGAGCGGCGGCGTGAGCGGCGGCCGGAGGGGGTTGTGCCCTGGAGGCGGGCGTGGAGGGGCCGTTCCGAGGTGGGGGAACGGTTGATGGTGGGGTGAGGGTTTTGGCGGCGCTGGCAGGCGCGGCCGGGAGGTTGGCAGCCGTGGCGGCGGCGTAGGAGGGGTAGCGGGGTTTTGTGGTGGTGGTGTGAATGCGGGCGGGGGGGGGGGGTTGGTCATGGTCCCCCCCGTGTTGGCGAGGAGGGGGGCCCGCCGGGTTTACCGGCGGGCGTCTGCGTTTCCCTGCTTAGGGGCGAAGGAGCAGGGGGGTTGGCACTTGCGGGCCTCCCCACCGAAGTTGACATGATAGAAACAACGGTGGGGGGGGGTCCGCAGGGAGGTAGGTGGTGTTGGTGGGGCGGGTCGAGGTGGAGGGGCGTGCAGCGGCCGGGGACCGCCCTCTGCGCTGGCGAGGAGGGGATGCGTTGCGGCGCTCGGGTGAGCGCTGGCGACGGCGGTCGGCGGAGGGGTCGCGTCGGCGATCCGTCGAAGTGGGGCGACGTCTGTCGAGGGAGGGGGGCCGGTCGTGGTCTCGGGACTTGGTGCGGTCCCGTAGAGGCGGGGGGTGACGCGGCGTACGTACTTCGTTGACGGCGGCCGCTGCGGCCAAGTCGTGAACGGTGTCCGCAAGTCGCAGGAGGGGCTCGTCGGGACCGTCGAGATGGCTGGCCAGGGCCATCTGGATGGGGTGGGGAAGGGCACGTAACCAGAACGTGCGTGCGATGTCAGCGGTCATAATGCCCTGCAGCTGGTGCCGCAGCCGTCGGTAGAGGTGGGAGGGCTTCTGGTCGCCGAGGTGTTGAGGTTGGGAGAGGGCGGCGACTCGGGCGATCTTTGACGGCTGGTAGGTGTTGATGAGGTGGCTGCGGAGGTCGTCGTACGCAGCGGCGGCGTCGGGGGAGATGTCGGAAGTCTGAAGCAGGATCTCGTAGGGTAGTAACGAAATGATCCGGGAATATCTAGTTTTCTGGCTGCGGATGTTGGCGGCCGAAAACGCAGCGTCCACTTGGAAAAACCATAGCGCGGGGTCGTGCGTGTAGAAGGGGGGCAGCGACAGAGGGAACGCTGCGGACGTTGTCATGACGTCGGCGGCGGCCGCGGCCGTAGCGGCGGCGGTGGCGGCGGTGGCGGCGGTGGCTGCTGCGGACGCGGAGGAGCCGGGTGGTGAGAGGCTGGTGAAGGGGTTGTCGGTGGCGTCAGTCGCCGCAGCGGTCGGCGGCTGCAGCAGGGACGGCCGGAGGAGCGGCGGCGTCGGAGAGTTCGGGTCCATGTCTGTAACCAAAATTCAAAAATTAGAGGTGGTTTTGAATTTTGAAATTCGCAATCGGCGGGAGCGGAGGTGCGTTGAGTTGAGAGTTGAGTGGTGAGGTTGGGCCAAGAATTGCGAATTTACACTGACTGTTGAAATTTGAATTTAAAATTTGGGACACCGAACTAGACTGGGGCGACACATGAGGTGGGAAGGTGGGAAGGAAGAAGGTTGAGTGAACGTCGGGTTCACCACTGTGATGAATTTAAAATTCTCATCACGGTGGCGTGGAAGGAAGGTGAGTGAGTGAATTTAGGTAAAGGAGAGGAAAGGAGGAAAAGTCGCAGGCGGCTGTAATCAACCGAACATCTACGACTTTGGAGGAGAGAGAGGTGGATGAGGGAATTTTACCTAGGCGGCTGTAGTCAACCGTTCATCTAGGTAAAGGAGAGGAAAGGAGAGGTCCCTTGTCTAGGCGGCTGTATTCAACCGATCATCTAGACAAGGAGGAGGAGAGAGGAGGTGAAATTCTCAGGCGGCTGTAGTCAACCGATCATCTGAGAGGGAAGGTAAGAGAGAGAAGAGAGAGCTGGTTAGAGGAAGTGTCGAATGAAGCTTGAGCGCCAGGATCCGGGGTTTTATAGTACTTGGGGGCCTCTCCCTCCAGCTCCTTGCAGGGAGCTGGTAGTGGGGCCCCAGGTTGAGTAACCCTGGGTTCTGTCGCCTGTCCCCACTCATATCTTTATTTACGGAGCTTTAGTTTGGCGTTTGGATATTGGTGAGAACTTAATATGATAGGAGTGTTCCCGGGAGGGACTCACGACAGTTTGATTAAGATTTTGCTGAAAAAACCGGTCAGATTTCCTTCTGCGGAAATATTCAGAGAGTTCACTGTTTTAGATCTGAATAAAGTTGCTGCAAAAACTACTTTGATCTTTACTTACATTCAGTACTGCAGTGGTAAGATTCAAAGGATTATGAGCTTTACAAGGGCTGCAGATAAGATTACTTTGCTGACTCCGAAAAGGAACACTGTTGTAGGACAGAGATTGTATTCTTTCTGGGGGGTGTCGCGCTTCAACTCTCTTCCGACCTCTTTGACAGCTAAACAAGAGTCTCCTCAGGTCTTTAAAAATAAACTGAAAAAATATTTTCTTTCACTTCTTTGAAGAAGTTTGCTAATTTAAGTTTCTGGATTGTGATTACTATAATGTCACTGTTCTTTTGGATTAATTGTTTTTTCTCGCTCCTTGTTATTACAAATACGGACTGTTGTGGATCTGTACTTATAAGTAGGTACCTTCTTGAATAATGTTCTCTTCCTTTTCCTTTTAATTGATTGCTATTTTTGTTTTCTCTTCGGTTTAAATGGATTTATAATAGATAATACTTGACAATTAGCTAATAATAACAATTAATAGTTAATAATAATTAAGAATATGTAAGCACTCCGACCCCCAGCACAAGTTATCTTAAAGGGGGTCGTAGTATTCTGGTTATTCTGGTTCTGGTTATGAACAAATAAAAATGTATTTAAAAAAAAAACTACTCTGCTTGCCACCTCAGTCTGTTAGCACTGGATAGAAGAGGCAGCCCCGCTGATTTACACTGTTCCACAAGCTGATCAACGACCAGTTAAATTGGCCATCCTGCTGGCTGAGATCCATCTTCCGGTGCCCCGCCCTTCTGCCCGAGCTCATCAGCTGATGCCTTTTTGTGCCACTAATATTGTTGAATCTTCCACTTGTGAGACTGCTCCGATCCGCGAATCTCTATTTGCTCTTACCCAGACTTTGATTTTTAATCCCAGTCATTGTCTTCATTGAAATCTATAGTTGCATCATCTCCATAGTTGCATTCTTCCTTGACAACAAAGGAGAGCTTCGGTTTCAAGCGCAATAAATCACTGGATTTAATTTATGCTGTGTCAATAATAGTGCAAATAAAACTCAGTGTTACCAATCCTGCTATATAATATGGGCCAGGTTTTGCTGAAACCCTAGGTACTTTACAGTGTGATTAATTTATTATGAAATGAAATATTGCTAGAAGAGATTTATATATTTTTTAGTTGCATTAAATAAATCACGAAAAAAAATTGTAACATAATATTCAAAGATATAATTTACGGAATGCACCTCTAGGATTTTAATGAAATGCATAACTGACAAAATCAGTGGACCAGCCCTCCATTAATCTTTAAAATTACAATTTGTTTGAGCGTGTCTTATTTTAAGGATGTCTCTAATACCAAACCTTTGACGTCCGTGTCGTACACACACGGGTTTTAAAGTAGGATTTATATTTTTATAAAGTTTGCATAACCAAAAGCAGAAACAGTTGAAAACGTTTAAATGTTGTTTATTTTGAAATTTACTAATGTTTACATGTGTCTGATGATCCCTTAAAATAAAGTGAAAAGATCTGCTCTATTCATATCGAAAGTTACAGGAGTGATTACCCAGTTGAAAAATGGGGAAACCTTGAATGTGTTATGGTTTTACAGTCCTTGCATAAATGTGTTATAAGCTTCCCTAGATTCGATACAGAAGATGTACCTAACAATATAAATCTGCCAAGTCAACATCATTATAGATATGGTCGCAAAATATCAATAAGTCGGTGCACAAGAACCTCAGCCCGTTATGATGATTCTGAGAAAATAATACACCTATAATTTGATCGTTCAGCTTGACTCCCTTGTGGATCTTGACATTCTCGTGTGCATTCGACTGTAAGATATAAGCAGTACTCATCACCTTCTGTCACTCCTAACTGTAGTTATGTCGGTTGATACCTGACATTTTCCTACAATGTGGAAAATACCTGTGAGCTACACCAGAGTTGGCCGATGACAGGGATTGCGAAACGTAATGCTCGAGACGTTGAAGTTTAGATGACACGGCAGAACGACCCAAAGACACTTCACTGATGCTTATGGCGTATGAGGATGACATTAAAGGTAATCGCTGGTTGCTTCACACCGTTTTAAAATTGCAAAATCGAGCGAAAATGATCATTTTCCAGATTTGCTGGATAGGTATTGATTCCTTACGACGTGAACACGACTTTACTGTAGCTACTGTAGAACAGATTTTGCATTTTGAAAGTATGAAAAATCCGCAGAACATGCACTTCAGTGGGCTATTTGCATGGGTCACAAAAGCGATTTATATTATTTAAAAAAATGAGATTCCATCCTGAGAATTTAGACCAACCGCACGCTCTTACGATAAGTAGTTCTTTTTCTATGATTTGTTCAAAGTTTCCAGAGGTTCCTACGTCATTGCGACGTAGGAACCTCTGGAAATTTAAACAATCATAGAAAAAGTACTACTTATCGTAGGAGCGTGCGGTTGATCTCAAAATTCTCAGCATGGAATCTACTTCCATTTAAAAAAATAAAATGAATACGTGCAAATACCCCGTTGTCGTAAGAACTCAAGATACTTTTGGTTTTTCTCATTAACATACTTTTATATTTCCGCCTATTGAAAATACAAATTAATATGAAAATTAACTGAGAAAAAAACGCCTAAGACGCTGGAAACTCATGCAGGAGAAGAGGGATAGGTAAAATTTAAATGAAAGCTTAACTTAACAAGGGCTTATGTTCTGCAATAACTTCAAAATGCAGTAATTTTTTGCGTTCTAGTCGAATCAGTAGGGAATTGGGTGGCCAGTCCCGAATGAATCGTGTGAAATTAATTCAAGATGGCGTTTCGTAAGGTCAACTGAAGTATGGGATGGTGTGGCACCTCCTGGCAACGGAGCCAATATATAAATCGTAACATAAAAATTACTAATTCAATAACACCGATTTCTCGGCATCAGTATAACAAATCGAACTCTCCTTCACCTTACAAGCTAAAAAGAATTCGAGTTACATGCTCGTTTCAATTTGAAGGTTCTTCTCGCATAAATTATCGATGCAAATAATGAAACTTTGACCTCAAAAGGCGGAATTCAACAGAAGAAAACACACCAAAAGAGCCCCCGGGGTTGTTTGCTCACAAGGGTATCTCCGTGAGGTTGTCTCGTCCCCAAGGGGGGTGGGCGTTAACCGAATTCGAAGATAGGAAACGAACGAAATGTCAAAACCATACATCAGCAATTTCGGTCAGCGAGGTAAAGGTGAGGCGAGATAACGACGATACGGCGTGGCATCTCGTACCCGCGAAAGCAACTGGCCGCGTAGGAGTGACATTTCGATTATTTCATAAAACCCACCTAAAACTGACATATCCGGCCATTTTCTGTTTTCGCTGCGGTACGAGGGATTTTTCCGATCTAGCCGACTGTGGGGTCGACTTGTAGAATGGATGTTTTAGCAATACTAATTTCATCATAGTACGACTGGATACTACTACCCCAACGATTCGGTTCTTACCCAACGATTTCTGTTTTTTATGAAAAAAAAAACATTCTCAACTGAATATCATCCGAATCTCCCTCTCTGAACTGCCACTATACATCTAACAATCTCGCCTATGTCGACAGTGCAACTTACTGTTTTGTTATTATTGGTACCTACGATTAAATTCTTTAATCTTAATCAATAAACAGAGCTAAACGGCCTATGTGGATTGATTGGTAGATTGAGCTTCGTTAAAATAAAAACGCTGCAAATCCCTGCACAACGGATTATTATTTTGTACTTTGACAGATCACAGCTCTCTGTATAGATAAGCCGTCTATATAATATGTACTAGTCTATACATATTGTGGTAAACCCATACTTTATAGTCATATGTTTTGTGTTGACCCAGTTGTTGGGCTGAAAAATGTGTTGTTGTGTTTTGAAAATTGGAGCAGAAATATACATCGAATAACCCGTGCTGTTTTGTGGTGCTTTCCGTCGTATATTACAATATTATGTAGATCGCAGACCCTCCGTAGGTTAGTACCTAACCCCGTACTCGTTACTAGGTACCTACCTAAATCACGAGTTAAATGTTGCTAAAATAATTCTTTCGATGACAAACCCTAAAATGGCGAAAAGAAACGCAAATAATGAAGTTCTGAAGGGAAATTGTTGATGTGGAGAGAAACAGATGCCCCTTCTGCGTAGATCACTGTTTTTATGGTCAGTACCTACCCTCTGGTGCCCTCTGGTGGTACCGTTGTGTAATAACATGCCCATCAATAATACTTCAACGGTTGGCCAAGTTGCAAAAGTACCGATCAACAAAATCCAGCCCCTTCTTGGTAGATGAACCGTTGTGTAATAATTTACCGTTATGTAATAATTTACCGTTGTGTAATAATTTGCCGTTGTGTAATAATTTACCCATCAATAATACTTCAAAGTTTGTTCAAGTTTCACAAGTACCTACCAACAAAATCCAATAGTCCATCACTTATCAAATGAAATCATATCGCACAACAACCAACTCGACTTCATACAGCCATCCTCGATTATAATCAGGTGCTCCTAGTGATGAAATCCCGGCCGGATTTATACCGTTTGATTCACGATCGTGTTGACGAAGCTTTTTGGTGCACACGAAAGGCTGGACGTACAGTGCTCCGGGTGGTCTCAAAAAATTGCAATCGAAAGTTTTTGAGATACGGCGTTCTGAAAATTTCAACCCCTATTTTGAACCCCTTAGAGATGACTGACAGTAACGCCGAGCTTCGAGACCAACTAGACCCCGAACGGAACCTATAACCGGAATTTCATCAATTTTTATTCATGGTTACTAAGAAAAGTGGCCCGTACGGCGGCGTACGGCGGA
Source organism: Leptopterna dolabrata (assembly GCA_954871275.1). NCBI lineage: Eukaryota > Metazoa > Arthropoda > Insecta > Hemiptera > Miridae > Leptopterna > Leptopterna dolabrata. The sequence goes on along the minus strand of OX940981.1, from coordinate 34,327,283 downwards.
CAGACAGAAATATTTTTATTGCATTTTCGGATTCTACGTTCCTTGAAACGTAGACCATCAAATTTTGAGGGGGGGTAAGATTTTTTTTTTTTTCATGCTCGATTCCAATGGTTCATTATTGAAAATAATAAACCAAAATAGAAAGAATAAATTGATGCGTGTAGTTCCATACCAAACATGATTATTTAGGCTGAGCAGTCCGACAAATCAGCTTACTTACCTGGAATAATGAAGAAACAGATTATTAGTTATGGAAAACTCCACATGAATAATTATTATACAATATAATAACTGTCCCAGCACCTCCGCAAAGCAGCGCGGTGAATATAAAATATGGTGGAAATACAATTTGTGGACTGGGAATCAGGGCATGAAATTTTGGATAGCCCCGCCAAGTTTTGTGAGTAGAGTCTCTCCATATTTTAGAAAACGTACAGGAAATAAGAGAATTGCAGGGACGACAAATGATTTTAAAACGCTGCGGATTATTACTCAAAGGTATTATTATTACCTAGAGATGCCCCAGTTGTGTAGATCGCTGTTTTTTGTGGTCATTACCTACCCTCGTGCACCTCCCAGGGAAGTCCAAAACCGAGTACTGGAGCCGGCCGGGGAATGACAGCTGCATAAATATTCGGTGGATTCAACGATCATTGTTTATTTGTTGTTATTCATGAAGGATACCTAAAGTTTGTTCAAGTTACGGAAGTACGGATCAACAAAATACAAAATAACCATCATTCTTCAAATGAAATAATACCACGGAACAACCAACTCGATTTCATTCAGCCGTGCATGATTACAGTCAGGTATTCCCTGGGAATGATATCTGGGCTGGATTTATACCGTTTCATTCACGATCAAGTTGTCGAAGCTTTTCGGTGCAAACGAACGGCTGGACGTGCAATACTCCGGGTGGTCTCAAAGATTCTTAAGTTCGAGATCAATTTAGAACTTGGAAAATCACGAGCTCATGCTCACTAAAACCTTTAAAAAAAGACCCTGGAAAACCACTATTATTACACCCACTTTTCACCCATAACCGAGCTTTGGAAAAAATGGAGCCTGTATGCGAAAGAACGACTACATTTCACCAAAACTTAAGGTCAATTCAAGGCTGAAACTTTGTTAGAACATCAATTCTTCGCTGGTTGGTCGACATCGACTTCATATTCGGTTTTCTCGCCCTAAAAAACAAGGAAAACGATACCCCACAAGCTCATGTTACTAAAACATTCAAAAAACTCTATTTTTACGCCCATTTTACACCCATAACACCCCTGGGTATATTTCGATCGGGCTGCAAAGTTTCGGGACACAACTACGGCCCAAATGGAGCCTGTGTGCGAATGAAAGAATAATTTTGGACCGAAAATGAAGGTAGATATGCGTGGTACGGCGTACGGCGGATGGACAGTCCATTTTGGTTTATTATTCTCTGATTAATACGCATGTATTCGCTTAACAAAAATTTGTATAACACCCCCTCAAAATTTTTTCTTTTACGTTCCAAGGTAGAGTCCAAAAATGCAATGTCCATCCGCCGTATCTTGCAAAAATGCGTTCTTTCGCACATAGGCTCCATTTGGGCCCTAGTAGTTGTGTCCCGAAACTTTGCAGCACGATCGGAATATATCCAGGGGTGTTATGGGTGAAAAATGGGCGTAAAAACAGGTTTTTTTGTTGTTGTTTTAGTAAAATGAGCTGTTATCTTTTTCCATGCCTTTTTAGGACGAGAAGACCAAGTATGAAATCGATTTTGACCGAAGTGTGAAGAATTGTGGTTGTAACGAAGGTTCAGCTCCCAAAATTCATTTTTTATGAGTCAAAAACCTGGGAAATGTCTGTAATCACCATTAGTTTGTATAATAACACTGGAAAATGTGTCAACACGTGGATCAAGACGATTAAATGGCACTACCAATGATCAAAGATAATTAGAAAAAAAGAAAAAAAAGTAACTTACCTAATTCGTGTTTTGGGGGCCAAAATTGGTGGAAACCATCAGAAATAGCTATTTCAATTATTGCACATGAATGAAACAGTAAATGAACAGCCAACATTTCGATCGCATGTCCAATAGAATAATAAACCCATGCGACAAGGACTTCGCAGCGTTTTTGGAATCTACGCACCTTGAATTTATGTTTAAGAAAACATTTTGAGGGGGTGTTCAAAAATGTGTTTGCTGAGCGAATACATAGGTGTATTATTCTCAGAATAATAAACCAAAAGCACCAAAAGATGTAACTTTGGTTTAAAGTTGTTTTCATCATCAAAATTGAACTCGCAGGAGTTGGTACTCTCATGGTGTGGTCTCACACTTCCGTGCATCGGCTTGCAACAATCTTGTAAAAACGAGATCGAGAGATAGAGGACATTGCTAAAGGAGTCGTGGCCCCAGACAGCTCTTCACATTCTAACAACCTTTGACGTTCAAGATTCATCCTCTTGCGTCCACGAGTTGTGATGGCGTGACCGATTTAATTTTCGATAGCAGTTCTCGTTATCTGAGATTATCCTGTTCTCACGATATTAAACCAAAAGCAGGAACGAGATAGGAGCGTTTCAAAACACGCGTCGGTTAACGAACTTGCTATGGGAACTTGAGTTGAAGCTGTTGTGCTAGCTCAAGTCATTCTAGTGTCATCATAATTAGGTTTAATCCTTAGGTTCTAGAGTGAAGCCTGGTTGTAAGGGGGACTGAGTTTGCAGGATGACAGTGATGGCATGTAGCTATTATAGAGACCCAGAGGTTATTTACTGTAAACAGATGATTGACTACTTTATTATCATTTGGTGAATTCCGGGGAGACTGTGTCTGGGGAGATTGTTGTGAGGGACCCCAATATTGTGGCAGTGTGGATGAAGTTCATCTATCTCCGTAAGCTTTGGTAAGTCTACTTTCAATGTACTATGGCAGCCATTTCCTTCTCAGTGTGGGATATGGACTACGATATTTAGCATGATGGATCATCATACAACTTCTTATACTTCCAACGCCGTTGCTCTGAAACTTTCTGTAGAACGGTATGATTTTTATGATGTTTTAAAATTGATTCCGAACTTGAAGATTTTTTGAGACCCCCTGGAGCATTCACAGTAAGGCCCTGAAGTTTGAACCGAAAAGCTTCATCTTCGAGAGTGTGAATCATAAGATCCAGAAAAACGGTAAATAAGAATTCTGTGATCTACGCAGAAGGGACCGTATATAAAAATAATAAACCGTTCTGTAATAATTTGCAGCGTTTTTCACCATTGTCATTCTCATCCATCCCTCTCTTTCTAACATGGATGATGGTTTGAGTCTTGCGTCTAACCTATAAGTAAGTCCCCAATAAATTTAATCACGAGCTCATTTATTAGTAAGAGGTAACTCTCAGTTTTTAATCGCACAATTGGCCTGATTTTGCTCACTTTGGATGGTAGGTAGTTAGGGACTTGACCATTGACGACCACTGATTAGGTCGGGGTGGTTTACTTCGCGTTCCTGGGTGAACGTTTGCCATACAGAAACTACAATTTTGAAAATCCGAAAACAGTTGGTTCTGCCAAAACTGCCGAAGAGTTCACTCCAAGACGCTATACAATCGGCATCAACTCACTGATGCACAACAGTGTAATTTCTGTCCGACATTCCTCAAAGTCCATCGGCTTTGAGGAGGACGGCCACCGATGGCCCCGCCGACCTTCGCTCGCCTGTTCTATGAGACATCGACCGGGGCTATCGAGTCTAAATAGGTAACTGACACTGAAATTCTCGAGTGTCCCATAAGCCAAAACCGTCCAGCAGTGTCCGGAACGCGGGGCGAGCGACTCGATAAGGGGAGGACGAGTGGCCATAAAACCAACAGCGATCGCGGAATAAAACGTAGGTTTTATCAATAGCTCGTTATCTGGGAACTTAGTTACCTACTGAGCCATCTTCAGAGGTCCATGGAATTAATGGAAATTCTCAATTTACTAATAACACCAATAAAATACAGAACTTCATCGTAAAGAAAAAATATCCCTACCTCTCTTACGTCGTGGGTCTTAACCACGTTGGAGTTCAAATAAGCCAGTGAACTGAACGGCTCTTTGACATGTTGCGTCTAATAATATCTTCTAAACTTTGCATATAAGTTCAAAATTACGTAAGCTCAAATGACCATTTGAGCATAGTTGGAAGTAGGTATTACCGATAGTGGATTTCATGATACTTTTGGAAAGACCCAATGTATAGTTTTTGGGTGGCTCAAGAATGAATATGAAGGATATTATGTCAGAACTTGTCAGAGGTTACTGAAAGCTCCAGTTGAAATGAAAAGAGAGATTATAAAGCAATCAGTGGGCCAAAATACCTACGGCACTAATTTTTGCTTAGTACCGCCATGCATAGATGGATATTTTTTTTTAATAAGCAAATCCGTTTCAGTGCATCATGAATTCATTCCTAAATTTTAACAAAAATGTATGTGTATCTACATAATAATATGTATTTAGGTATATATTTATTTATGTGTCACTCCAGACCATATCTGACCTTGGGTACATGATAAAAATTCCAAATTTCGCCAAAATGTTCGTATCGCCAAAAACGCTGCGAAGTCCTCGTCACATGGGTTTATTATTATACTGGACACACGTACATAAATGCTGGCTGTTCATTTATTGTTTCTTTAATGTGCAATAATTGAAATAGCTATTTCTGATGGTTTCCACTAATTTTGGCCCTCAAAGCACGAATTAGGTACCCCACCCATTTTTTTTCAAATTATCTTTGATCATTGGTAGTGCCATTTGATTGTCTTGATTCACGTGTTCACACTTTTTCTAGTGTTATTATACAAATTGATGAAGATTTCAGACGATTTCCCAGGTTTTTGAGTCATAAAAAATCAATTTTGGGAGCTGAACCTTTGGTAGAACATCAGTTTTCCACTCTTTGGTCAAAACCAACTTCATATTCAGACTTCTCGTCCCAAAAAACATGGAAACCGATTCCTCAAAAGCTCATGTTACTAAAACACAAAAAGTCCCTATTTTGTACACATTTTCACTCATAACACCCCTGGGTATATTCCGATCGGGCTGCAAAGTTTCGGGACACAATAGCGCCTAAATGGAGCATGTTTGCGAAAGAACGAATTTTTTAGACCGAAAATGAAGCCGGTATGCATTATACGGCGGACGGCGAATCATGCATATCTTATTAATTTATTTTCGGTATACAAAATTCGTTCTTTGGCACACGGGCTCCATTTCGGCCCTAGTTGTGTCCCGAAACTTTGTAGCCCGATCGGAATATACCCAACGGTGTTATGGGTGAAAAATGGGGGTAAAAAGGTTTTTTTTTTTGTATTTCCATGTTTTTTGGACGAGGAGACCGAATATGAAGTCAATTTTGACCGCAAAGATTGAAAAACTGAGGTTTTAACGAAGTTTCAGCCTTAAATTTACGTTTATTTCGGTCTAAAATCGAGGTTCTTCCGCACGCAGTTTGGGTCCTCGTTTGGGAACACAGACATAGGGTCCCGGTTGTGCTCCGAAGCTCGGCAGTCCGATCGGAATGCCCCCAGGGGTGTTATGGGGGAAAATGGGTGTAAAAATAGGGGTTTTCGAGGTTTTTTGAGGTTTCAGTGAACACGAGCTTGTGAGGTATCGTTTTCCATGTTTTTTAGGGCAAGAAGACCGAATATGAAGTTGATTTTGTCCAAAGAGTGAAGAAATGATGTTGTAACGAAAGTTCAGCTCCAAAAATTCATTTTTTAAGGGTCAAAAACCTGGAAAATTGTCTGAAATCCTCACAAATTTTTATAATAACACTAGAATTAATATCAACTGGTGAATCAAGACAATTAAATCGCACTGCCAATTATCAAAGCTATTAGTTTAAAAAACTAGGAGCCTAATTCGTGTTTTTGAGAAACAATCAATATTTCTCTAGGTATGTCCAGTAGAGTAATAATAAACCCATGTGAAAAGGATTTTCAAAAATGTCAAGGGGGTCAAATTTGAGTTTATAGGTGTAAAAAATCGGTAAAAACTGCTAAAATCGCAGATATCAAATCACTAAAAATGTTATGGAAGGGAGATTAAAGACAGAAACATACCATTTCGATTGCTTTTTATACAGAGTAGGGGTCAAAAGTTGGTATTAGGGGCTAAAATCAATAAATTCACCTGACGTTGGGTGGGTTGTGATTTACGACAGAACGAGGGACTATATCGATGATGAAAATATTTTTCTCAAAAAATAGTGGGTCAGATTTGACTTTAGAGGGGTCAAAAACCGGTAAAATTGGCTAAAATCACGAAAAAATTATATAATTTTACGAAAAATGGGATGATTTCTCACAATAACACGAATATTTCTTTGAAAATTGGTTCTCATAGACATGCTGCAAGACTGGTTTTTTATTTACTTTATTTGTTTCTCTTTTTTATTTAGTCCACCTTCGATATTTCCTATTGAATAGAAAAAATTGAGCTTAGTAGGTAGTTGACTCCGGTATTCTTGGTTCAAAACGTCGTAAGGTATCCCATTATGAAACTTTTGGCCCATCCCCGGAGGCACCTGACCTTTTGTTGAGTTCCGCATGGTGTTTTCGAGTCTAATGATTATTACTGAGGGCGGAACGGACCCGACCATATTTAAACTCGACGTATCCTTCAACTATATCGACCCTAATATATATTCAGATCATGTCCAGTCATTTCTGAACCGTATATTATCTGCCTGCTCGATTTAGCTTCCGAAACTAAAAATCGTTTTAGCCTTACTGAGGGCAATACACTTGGCATTATTGAGGCTTTGCATAAGGCCTAAACCAAATTTTATAACCCACAAATAGGACCAGTTGGTACCAATAAAATATTATCTAGGTAAAATCTCTCAGTCGTTATACAAAAAATAACAACGACGGCGGTATTTATTTCTGTTTGTTTTCCGTTTATATAGTAGTTACCACTTGACGATGGTAGCGTCCGTTTTGGGTTGACCGGCTGCAGTAGGTAGGCATTTATGTTCATTCACGAATATATATATACCTCTACAGATACCCCTTCTGCGTACATTACTTTATTCCTGTTAGCGAAAGCACGCTCAAATAAATATGCATTTTTCTACCGCCCCCACCTTCTGTAACGCGCCATCGGGCCCAACGAACCGTATTCTAGCAGACGTACTGGCAGTGTGAGACGTGAGAGTAGGTACCTAGTTGGTATACTAAATTTTTGAATTTAATAGGACATATTTAAGTAGCTTTACTTTTGCTCTCTTTTGATCTTATTCAACAGCGGTAATATAACATATAACACCAAATACGTATAGTTCAACACCAACAGCGAAACTGAAAATGAGCCCGATACACTTTAACTAATTTTACCAAACGCCTCGTTTCCACTATTTCTAGCGCATAGTAGGTCTTGAGATGTTTTGCAATGCTAGCGGGTTTTGCTGCTTAGTACTACAACCAGCAGGGAGGCGAAGGAGGAAACGGATTGATCCACTGATTGTACGCACATCTCAAGAGGTGACAAGGTGAGCTCACAGTATTGATTTTGTTGGTAGGTAGTTGGGGGCCTATTCACTAAGCCAAAGAGACATCTCTTTCAGGTCCGACTCTCTCTTTGGGCCAAATAGATTTTTATAGTATCCATGACAGGGTTATTCAGTAACTTTTCCAAGAGAGAGTTGGTGGCCATCTTGGCATTCTCGATCTCTTTCAGAGAGACACCTAATTAGGTGTCTTCCCTCGAAAGAGAGAGTCTATTTATCGTTTGTTTCACAGTGATCGTGTAATATCCTCCTTCATCCGCAACCACATCGGTACTTTTGATCCCGAATTCTTTCATTTCATAAAGGTAAGTCAATTCAAATTAAAAATATATACATAATCATTGATTCATGAGTAAAAACGTCCAAGTACGGGTTGAGGTAGGTACCTACCTACCTAAGAGGTTCATTAGGTGTAGATATAACACAAGCATTAAAAGCCCCCTAATTCGACTTTTTCTGTTAATAATTGAGACTTTTTTCAATTTCATTTAAACTTTTATCAGATTCGTGAGTAAAAACGTCCAAGTATGGATTGAGGTAGGGAGGTACCCATTGAATAGGTATTAAGAAATGCGTTCATTATTAAGGAATTGAACTCCCGGGGGCACGAACATCTCGCACTTCATGGATACTATGGCATTTTCGTGTATTAGGATCCATATCTCTTTCTCAAGGTCTCTGGAGCTATTCTGTAAAATAGACGAACCCGGAGACATTGGAAGAGACTGTCTTCCCGGGGGAGACTATCTCTCGCGGGAGATTTTCAAAATAGATAATCTCTTTCCACTGTCTATTTTAGTGAATAGCTCTCGGAACTGTTTACGTTGCAGACGAGTAAGCCTACGCCTGGCGAGGATTCTCCGGAAACACATGATTTTCGAAATTCGATGGGACGAGTGGGGACCTGCAACAGTGGAGAAGGGAGGGTTCGCTCGTTGTTTCGGGGTTTCAGGTAAAGCTGTGTTCGTAGTAGTTGCACCTACCATCCAAGGTTGCCAGATTTCATTCGCCCCCTTCCAATTTGTTGCAATACGGTCGAATTTCCGCTCAGAAACTAGTTCTCATACCAACTCCATCCAATCTTCTGGAACATTACTTGTTGTTGTTACGAACATATACCTATTACATTCAAACGACGCCTCTACCTAATTGCCTTCCAGAGGAACTGCGGCCCAAAGCTCTGTAATAAACAATGAACAATTTCGATTTGATTTCGGTCATAATATTCGGTCATAATATTGCATTTGGAATGAGGTTCTTCAATGCACAAAGTATCTCCATTCAAATCCGTTTTAAAGTACGAAGAATACAATTCAGAATTTCCTCCGGTTTCCTCATCCTTTCCATAATGTACAGCCTACCTATAACCTTTAGCCTCCCCTCCCTCCATTTTTTTTCAGTTCCCCATTCCCCTCCAAATAGGTATTATATGTATTATTAATTGCAAGCTCAGTTTTATAAGTTGTAAAACAGCACATTATACCACTAAATACTAGGTTGGTAAGGTTTTTTTTAAAGACACAGGCGTTTGTCTTGATCTTATTTAATGAATGGTTGTTACAGTTTGATACGGCTGGTTTATTTACTACCGTTGATAAAACATGAGTTATAACTACTTTACTGTATATTGATGAACGAGTTTTACTTAAATCTGTTTCTAAAGTATTTGGTTTTAAGCCTACTACAAAAGCACTGGAATTTAGTTTAACTAACATTTCGCCATGACTCTGTCCATCGCAGTAAATTCTCTATAGTAAGTAAGTATTTCTTTTTTTTTCCAAAAAACAGAAACAAAATCAAACATACTGGTTTGATTTGTGCTTATGTTTTCAAAATCGAAGACATGGAAGTATTAATTTTAAACACTAAAACACCCTTAAAAATAGAGCAAGTTTTGTAAAATAAAAATATATGATAGAACGGTGTTTCTCTTCCGGCAAGTGCGGGGATATGAGACGTAGGTATTTCTGCTGTGCTTCAGATTGCAAGATTTGACAAGGATTTAAAAAAATCAAATCATTGCCGTACGTTAATTATTTAGGGTTTATTACTTACGGTTCATTATTTACCTGCATAGGTACATCATTACCTTTCTGCGCAGATCACTGTTTTCTCTACCCTCGTGCGGGGGGACCCAGGAAAGCCTTAAAGTACTAGAGCCGGCCGGACAATTACTGTTTCATAAGTATGCGGTGGATACAAGAATTCTGTCTATAATTTTGTTTGTTGTTATTGGTGAATAATAACGTTTGTTCAATTTACAAAAGTAGGTACCTTCAACAAAATCCAAAATAACCATCATTCTTCAAATAAAATAATAGCAAGGTTCAAGATAAATTTATAAACGTGAAGAAATTCGAGATAACGCCGAAACGCCTTCCTTTGTGGACCAACTGGACCCCAAATGGGACCTAATTTTTTGAAATTCCATTTTCGGTTTTTTTGATTCTCTTGAAACGGAAATCATCAAATTTGAGAGGGGGGTTAAAACATTTTTTTCAATCAATGGGTTACCGGAATGCCGTCGAAGCAATGTGACCAATCAAACTGAATATTTGAAAGAAATACCCCATAATAATAATACGACAGTGTTGTTAAATCTCTTAATAAAAGCAGAAGTTGATTTGTCATCACCTTGTTAACTGCTTAATTGGGCGGTCCAGCTCTTGCTGAGCTAATTGGCGACATGAGTGGTCAGTTTACGAAAATATTCATAACGACGTTTTAACTGTCTGCAGTGATACATGGAACTTTTTTATCCAGCAACAGAACCCCAGTCAAATTTGTTTATTGATAGGAAAGACTCAACTGTTGGAAGTAAACCACCGAAAATGGGATAAGTAGGTACCTACTCCAGTTTGGTAATTTTTGATTTTAACTTAAAAATGAAGAAGAGCTGAAGTAGAAATTAGTGGGAATGAACGTTATGTTACGCGCAGTTGTTCTACTCGTTTTATCCACTGGACGCCACATTGAACTGGAAATCGGCACACAAATTTCCAACTAGTCCAATGAGCGTCCAAACTAAACGTGAACCAAAATGATGCTTGGAATTTTCAGAACCTCTGGAATTGCAAATCCACCTTAATAGCTTTACAAAAACCCAACTCACAAAAAGCCCAATTAAGGAACGGAAGGCGCGAGATGGGGTAGTGAGCTGCCATCAGGAAGTTTGATGTGCGGAATTAGCCGAACCAGATTACACGCACTCCTCCGGACAAGGCTGAACCCGAAATGACGTCACAGGCGATGCTTTAGGCTAAAAATTAGGCAAGGGAGCACGCGTGAAGTTTTTCATTCACCTCTCAAGGATGAAGGATTGAAGACTAACAGTTTTTCGTGAGGGGGTTTTTTCTTCTTTTTTTGGTTCAACTGTCATGCAAATCACGATCATTGTCGTTCATGAGATTTAAGAGTTGGAGTGAAGGTGATCCAGATGTAAGGCCACGGCTGAGGCACGCGTAATCGTATGGAGATGGAACGTGTAGAGGTTGCTATACGAGGAGCATCATTTCTCTGGCCCTGACGCGTTACATGCGGCAGCAGCTCTCCCATTACAGGTGGTGGAGTCAGAGGATAATATTCTGGTAATCGAAGAACTATTACTACGCTATAGGATGTTCGATTCAACGGGATGGCGGCAAACCCCTACTCGAAATTTACGTACTATTTAGGTACCACTGTATTAGTCAGATCGTATAATAGTTTTGTAGTGATTGGGAGTCTGATAGACGAGTCGATCGCTTGATTTGAGAATGGTTGTTTATTGGTGGCACCCTGGCTCTTTTATAGTCCCCTTGACAAGGTCAGAGGGGGGTCGGGGGGTCCCCACTCTGAGTAACAGCATGTTCAGACACAATTTGAGTTGTGGAGGAGCAGCCGATCACAACAAGTTTATCATTCGAACAAGGTTCCTCTTATATCGTAAGGCCGCTACTACTGCCGTCACTGTACTTCTAGACACCACGTATCTGTTCAACGACATCCCATTATGAATCAGTGGCAACAGGTATTAGAAGATGTTGTAATTTTATCTAGCGACAGTACAAATACCCAGCTCAGTTTGATGGCCGAGGGGCTATTTACGTACTTTGTACGCTATGTACAAAGCGCCTTTATTGGTTCGAAGCTCTGATTTTGAGGTTTAACGCCAATCAACCCACGCTCGGTGGGTAGGCATTTATAAGACCTTTTCTACTGTGTTAAAACATCATCAACGGTGTAATGTGCACCAATACCATATCATCAGGCGTATTCCTTAATTACTAGCCTGACCGCTCGCTTCGCTCGCTATCCGAGATTCGCTGTACGCAGTATCGTGGAACCAACAAACGACGGAAAAATCCCATAGCCTACTGGGTATTTGTGCCCAATTTTATCAAAATCCGTCAAGCCATTCAGGAGTTGACCATGGTCGACCATATTTCCGCTATGGTCAGGGAATTAAAAATGCGCCTTCGTTCAACTTCGGAGACTACCGGATATTGGTGCCAAATTTGGTCGATATCCGTTGAGCAATTCGGGATTCGACCATGGAGGGGCCTATGGATGCGCTATGGTCGATCGCGGGGGTAGTCCGAAGGGTCGATCGTAGATAGAATTTCACGTAGATTACGAATACGCGATAAAAAATAGGGGTTACCATTTCAATTAACGAAGTTGACCATGGTCGACCATAGTTCCGCTATGGTGAGGGAATTAAAAATGCGACGTTGCACAACTTGGGAGCCTACTGGATATTCGTGCCAAATTTGGTCGATATCCGTTGAGCAATTCGGGATTCGACCATGGAGGGGCCCATGGATGCGCTATGGTCGACCGCGGGGGTAATCCGAAGGGTCGATCGTAGATAGAATTTCACGTACATTACGAATACGCGATAAAAAATAGGGGTTACCATTTCAATTAACGAAGTTGACCATGGTCGACCATAGTTCCGCTATGGTCAGGGAATTAAAAATGCGCCTTCGTTCAACTTCGGTGTCTACCGGATATTGGTGCCAAATTTGGTCGATATCCGTTGAGCAATTCGGGATTCGACCATGGAGGGGCCCATGGACGCGCTATGGTCGACCGCGGGGGTAGTCCGAAGGGTCGATCGTAGATAGAATTTCACGTAGATTACGAATACGCGATAAAAAATAGGGATTACCATTTCAATTAACGAAGTTGACCATGGTCGACCATAGTTCCGCTATGGTCAGGGAATTAAAAATGCGACGTTGCACAACTTGGGAGCCTACTGGATATTCGTGCCAAATTTGGTCGATATCCGTCGAGCCGTTTGGCCGTGCATAGAAACACACACACACAGACAGACAGACAGACAGAGATCCGTTTTTATAATATAGTAGGGATATGTACATATTCCTTGGTTATATGTGTACGTGCCTCTAGATATTCCAATTTCTCACATAGATTATCGCAAGACCCACGAAAGATGCTGTAGTTTAACTTGGTTGAGAATATTATCGCTTCAGTGTTTTCTCTATTTTTATACTTACCAGCTTCTGACTACCCTCAACAGTCAATTAGAGGGTTTTATAATCTACGTTTTCTCACAGCTGACGAGATAATACGTGGCCGGGGCTGATGTTTTTCTACTCAAGAAAGATGGCTAATATGACCATGTTCAGTGAAGCATTGAAGAGCGATCAGTGTTGGTAACTTACTTGCTCGCATTTTCAAAGAAGCTACTATTTAAACGGGCTCAAAATGCATGTTTTTGAACTACATATCTTAAATAAGAGAAATACCTTTGATGTATGTTATCCCTTAATATGATAATATTATGTATATGACAGGCATTTGCTGCATGAATAATACGGTAATTTTCCATGGTGTAAAAGCGAATTATTATTTCAAGTGTCAGATTGCAAGACATACGTTTAATTCATACACACTTTTTATTCATGAGGGTAGAATTCAAATAAAATTCACGATGCAGAGAAAGGATGGTAATGATGAACATATACGGTTAAACGTCATTCGCCTCAACTTCAAATTGTCTCTCTGCATTGATGATGGATTTGTATGACAGGTCCGAACCTGTTCTTTGCATGGATTCCGAATGTTAAACTTACGAACTTGAACCCATAAATATGATAACTGGAGTCGGACGCCATTGATGCTAATGCCACCACCAAGGCCGCGTCTGCTCCGACTTTCCGCTGTTCCTCCGCAGATGTTTTCCATCCAACCGAAGGTCCATTTTGAAACGACAGCGCGCGGCATTCCCCGAGTTAAGAATAATAATTTTCCGCAGCTAAATCGCGCAAATGCGAGAGAGTGCCCTCCCTCTGGTCGTAGATCAAATAGAATGACACGGCATTAACCGGAGGGTTGTCAGTCAGTGGGCTGACAGTGCGCCATTAAAGGGAGGCGACGAAGGTGATCCAGAATGAGGACGAGTCCCGGGGTCTTGTCGCCTCGAAGGTTCGCGGAGATTAGTTCCGGACGGACCGTCACGGATTGTTTCTGAATGTTTACGTTTTTTCCACTTATTTTTTTTCCGGACATGCCCTCAGCTTCTAGGTATGTAGTCTAGAATAAGGGCGTCAAAAAGTGAAGCACACCAATTCCATTGTTATTACTCTAACAGCAAACAGCAGAAATCAATGTAGTAAGTACGCGAATTTGAAGTAGTTCAGAGTTTCACTGTATGTCGATACGAATATTTATCTAGCAAGAACCTCGACAACTAGAGGTAACCACGAGTAACGTCAGCACTGCCGTGGTATGCGTTGGGAGATAGTAGGTAACAGTGGAAAAATATTGCTGCGGAAGCAGAAACTCAGTGCAAAGAATGGTCGTGGTGTCGTAGGTACACAAACTACGTGCCTACTCAAATACTTACCAAATACCTGGCTGATGATTCTAATGTCAGGGCAATCGTATGGCCTATGAGATGTGGGGAAGTCTACCTGCCGCCGCCGCGCTGCACGAAGATCACTTCTTTACTCAGTCATCAACTAGTTGCCAGCTTGCTCGAGTTCAGCATCCCAACTGAGTAATAATTGATTAAAACCAGCACGCCTGTTGGAAACTGAAGAGTCATTTCCAAACCACCAGACGTCCTAAACGTCGTCATCAGTTTGCAATCACCCACGCAAAGCCTCAACCGGCCCACAAGGTCTGAATGAAACCCAACATCCTTTCACAAACCCTAATTCCCACCCTTCGAAAGAGACCGTGTCGCGAAATATGTGGAGCGATAACTCAAGGGATTTAAGATGGCTCACCTGAAGATGTGAGGCCCGGGCAATAAATAAACTTGTCTTCAAGAATCGTTCTTTCTCCTACCTTCACTGACGTAATAATGAGCTTCAGTTGAATAATGGCCATAACTACTGGCCGACACCAGATTCGGCCCAGCAAATGAGAGGAGTGCTCGAGACCTTGACGAAACGGTAGCAATTGGAAGATCCAAAATTGGGCAACCCTCCGTTAAAACAACATCTAGCTTAAATTGAAAGGCGTCCGAAAGACATCAGGACCCCCTGTTTTCACATAATATAAATTTCGTAAAAGAAGTAATACCCGAACGCGAAATCTCGATCAGTTATACCAGCAGGATGTTTAAAATTAGGTACTTAAACTTGCCGTAAAATGTATGTCAATGCACAGTATAAGATTAGCATATACATGGTATGTTGTCTCAGTTGAAATAACGACCAGTGAATTTCAATAACCTTACCAGTATGGGAAACTATCGTGGGGGTTTGCATTAAAATGCGTTTCTTCGGATTTCACATCATGAATACAGAAATAGGACATTAGGATAGCAAAAATCAACGCATGAAGAGAAGAGGTGGGGGGGGGGGAATATATCCACAAATAACATGAATTTGAAGTTAGAACTGGGAAGGTATTGCTTGACGGAGGATAACTTCTGACTGGGTGGTATTTCAGCCTCATAGCGAGGGGCAGTGTACCCACGCTATAGTGTCCATAGATTTCTACGTTATGAACAGGATCTGAAATAATTCTGCATAGCGCTCAAGTTCCCCAGCTAGTACACCTACAAGGTAAAAATACTGTTATCTTCATAGATCAGCATTCGATTTATAGATTCCAATTTTTTCAGCTGAAACTTCATGATGTGAATATCTAAGTAACAAATTTCAACTGTGTTACCTAGTGTTGCCAGAAACAGCTTTCTAGTACGGAATCTATCTTTGCGAAGATCATAAACTTTTACTATGCCCACGATTGATGATGGTTGCACAGTTGCATCCCGCTGCAATTACGAAGTTCATAAATCGATCTTTTTTCAGGGACGCTTTTAAACCGACTTGGGATGAAGGACCTTGACAAATTGCCAATCGTTGCAACCATCTCCTTTCGAAGTCTTTAAACAAAAAACGCGCGTGACCCATTCAAAAGAGCTATCTACCCGCGAACATCTCTTTCAGTGCAGGGTTGCACGAAATAAACCTGTCATTTCCATATTGACTTCCTTCGCCCTCTAGTTTATTGGAAGGATCCATCGGCTCCTCTTTCGAGCCATCTTGCAATATCCGATCGAAAGGTTGATGTCAATGGGGCATCTTACCCACGGTCAGGCCGGTCTACACGTTTTTGAAGGTTTGTAGGGCAGTCAACAATCGCACGATTGTTGATCAACCTGAAAACGGTTTCTGGGCAAACGCAACTGATTTCGGATCTAGGTACAAGGTGGTACCAGTATTCTCCATTTCCCTCTAGAGTTTTTTTCTCCTGTTTTTTAAACTATCCGTCATACTTAAAGACCTACTTTTTCTGCCAAGTAGAGTAAAATTCTTTTTAGCGAATTTCTGGAGATTTGAAGTTGGGCGATAACAATTAGAGGGAATTAGTTTCCCTATATTTGAAACCGATTGAAAAACGGTGGTGCAACGAATTTTCATAGTTGGCGAAATACTAACAAAAACGTAATTGTTCACTTCCAACTCGAATGTATCATGAAATGAGCTACAAAGACGAACATATATGCGCGATACTATGAAACTTTATCACCCCAGCTACCTACTCAAGACTTCAGTTATAGGTCATGTAAATATTAGAGAGTTTTTGTGTCCGTCATCATTACACGTTCACCCGTGGACACGTTTGACAGCTTGAAGCATTCTCTTCCCGTAACGTGTAGTTCTTCGCGTACACTGGAAGAGCTACTTCTTCACGTGAACTACGCGTATACTTGTGGAGATTGCTTGAAGCTGATTAGTGCGTCTTCCCATATCATCTTGGCGTATCAGTCCCACGGTTGAACGTGTAAAGATGACGGAAAGTACAAAAACTGTCTAATATCATAATATACTTTGACTCGTAGTACTAATACTCGTAGTATACAGACTATTGGTAGGTATGCTGTATTGTAGTAATTATTAATATCTGCAAAAAAATCAAACCATCCAATCCATTACTTTGTTTCTTTGTGCAAAATATAGAGTGCCGTGGCAAACATTTAGAAATAATATGGAAGCGTCAGAAATAAAAATATGGAGATTGCCTAATTATTTTTTACCTTTCTCAAATTGTAAAAACGAGAAAAATTCTTACAAAGGTATATTATCTCGTCAATGTGCATAACTCTTCTATCTACTAGTTCTTTCACGATAGAAAAGCATTCTACAGTCACACCGTAGAAATAAGGCAATTAAAAAAACTCCTCTTAGCTACTGAATCCCCCGTGAAATAAACATCAAATTCCTCGATGTATTTTGTACCTTATGTGGTGCACTCCAACATGAAGTGAACGGCTGTTCGCGCTGTTTTATGGAAATAAACCACTTGACTTGATGGACTACATTATTACCTACACTAGACTACGGCTGAGCGCGTTGGCGCTTGAGTAGCCTAGACCAAAATGCCCTGATCTGATTCTCATCCTCCTGAGAAAACAGCTGATCACTTCCAAAACGCAGTTTTTGAGTGTATTTTATCTGTGTCCAACGCTGCAAGATGTTAGTGGACGGATTTTTGAATGAAATGCAGTACTTAGTAGGTCTTGGAACGTAGTTTTTTCCCATTTGCCTGTTTCAAAATTTTTTTTTGCTGGGATTGCGTAACTCCATCAACTGTGATAAAACTCCCGCGTCTTGGCAAGTAAAGTTCAAAAAGGTACTCACAGTTACCCCATTGCTCTTCATTCTGTGCGTCGTTGGAATATGTACGCGCATAGAATCTTGAATATACATGACGTCACAAAGGCAGCCCCTAATTGCTCCAGAGCATCTGGTCATGAATCCCCCAGAAGGTCTCATCCGATAGGTCACTCGGTCTCTTGTGCAAGAACCGAGTTTTTTTTCTGGGCCGGTGTTTTAAACTTCTATCGAAGTTTTTTTTTTTTTTCAGGTGACCAAACGTCCAAAACGAATTCCGAAACCCTCCGGTTCGCCGCCGAATCATCTTCCAGATTTGCGATTTGTGTGGATCAACTCGACCAGAGCCGGTTTGAGAAGTCTTGCCGTCTAGGGATTCGCCGCATCAATCTCACCCGGTGCTCTGACCTTTTACAACCGTGCGGTCAGTGGAACGGCTGCCATACGTCTCGGAAGCTCACGTTGCATTGTGACATGATTGACGAGATCTATCATCGCTCGGATGTTTTTGTGCAATTTACTAGATCGACGTCAACAACGAGTGTATCTAACTGGACTGGCGCGATATCATTATATAGGCAGGTTCTTTCCAACCAAAAAAGGTTGGGGGAAAAAAAAAGGTTGAGATATTATGGTTTAAAAAAAAAAATGTCACCCTGCTGAACCCCTCATTTCTGTCCACCCTAACATCCACGGGTAAAACCCACCATTTTCAACTGACAAGTGGTTGGGTATGTATTATATTTATGTGGTCCAGTAGGTGGTTATACGTATAGCCTTGGAGGCCTCCAGGAAATAAACAGTGACTGGTACGTCAGCACCTAGAAAAGGTTAGGTGCAAAGTAAATTATAATATATGAAAGATGTCTTCTTTACAATTTGGTCAAAAAATTAATCATACAGCCGAATGTACAAAAATGTTGAATGTACAAATAAAGAATTGAAATTTATTAGAATTCTCCTCTTGCAGTTCTATACCAATTTTCATGGACGATGGTAAACCTTTGTATCAATCTCAAGGTGTGCAATGATCTTACCGATTTCATGTCATTAATACCTTCACCTTTTGTAGGTATTAAAAAGTTTGTATGATGATGTTTGCTACGAATAATTATTCTTCATAGGGACACTCATTATGAAATCACTTTTGGTCGCACTTGTGAATGACTATAATTAAGTAGCACCTAATACATATGTATATATACATAACTAGTGGTCGTAACAAACATAATATAAGTAGGCTGGAGAAATAAGCTGGTTTACGCTCAATTCTTTATTTATTATTGGGAACTTTGTCACCAAAACAAGTGCCTACTATGCTGGGTTCACAGCGTGCCATCAGCTATTCGATTTCTATCAGTAATGTGATAATGGCTGATTATGATTGGTACGATAAGCTATATAATATACGGTTTTAAAAGCTAAGTGGTAGAACAACACTCCTTCACATGCCCCGTGGAATTAATTTAAACGACACCTTGTCTCATTTCAGTGCATCAGTAAACACTGAAACACATGTCAAGGCCTTGACGGTAATGATCGCGAAGATTCTTTCGGAAACCACCAACAGCGGGAGCCTGTGCTTAACAACAGGAACATCGGATATCCTCGATACGGCTTTTTAACCTCTTGCTAGGAGCAGCCGTCAGATGAGAGATAAAAAAACACACTTACCGCAAGTCGCGACCCCGTTGCCCCTTGTGCGGATTGAATACATTAAAAGGTCACATGTGGAAATGAGAAGAGAAAAACTTTTGGTGTTAAAGTGACTTCTGCGTCAATGTTCTGTTTTGATTTTATCTGCTAATTATGCATAATTCAAGGCGTGTTGTGCTTAATGCTAACAAAGTATACTGAAACGCACCAACGGAGAATAGTCTGATACAATGCGCTTAGACCACAAGGTGTATAAGAGAAATTTTTGATGATTTGCGATACAGTTGTTTAAAGTGGAATGAATGTTCAAATCCTCTTGAGTTTTGCAAACTATTTTTTGTAACAGTATAATGTTGTATAAATGAATTGGTGAGTGTTGTTATGAAGTATTTTAGGTGATTCCAGGCTGCAAAATTAACTTTATCCAGAACGTAGAGCTCTTACATTCCTTGAGCACCAAGATTTTGGCTGTTTTGGGTGAATTCAGAAGAATAAACTTGTGGTTCACAAGCAGTTGATGCGTTCTGGTGGTTGCAGGACCCCTTGTGCGCCATGATTTGCGTGAAAACTGGAAGCAAAGTGGCTTATATACGGAATCTCAATTAGGACCTCCTGTACACCAAGAGTTTGGGCGTTTAGGGTGAAGCCAGCAGGAAGGATTTAGGGCTTTCCTTGGAGGGAGGGAGCACGAGGGTAATTATTGACCACTAAAAACAGTGATCTACCTACGCAGCAGGGGCACCTACATACAGGTAAATAATAAGCCGTTGTGTAGTAATTCGCAGCGTTGTAACGTTGGGGCCTATGGGTACTTACAAACTTTGTGATCTACATGCTCATGCGGTTTCCGATGTGAATAACTTTGAAACGCCATAAGTAGACATTTGGCCTCGTCCGATGCAGATGCCTGGTGAATTATACACCGTAATAATTATTTTAATGAATATTAGGTTATATTACTATTTTCAACTCCATACAGCTCACGTGAACCACTGGTTTTGATAAATTTTTACATAGCTAGTCGAAGAACTAAAGGAATAATGAGTACCTACATAATAGCTGGTACGCCCTTCAGTTCTGGACATTTTTTGATGTGTACTGGAAACAGAACAGCGATCTAGGCATATAAATTTTCCGAAACGGAACGATTGTGGGAGAATTTTCAACGTTTTCCCTGTATGAAAACCGTTTGAGAACCGTGATGAGTAGGTAGTAATAGAAAGTGGTTGGTTCAGCAAAATCATTATCATAGCCTAATGCAATTTAAAAAAAACCACAGTCATGCAGCATGGCTATAAGAGCGAATTTTCGAGGTTTTCGGCATCTTCCTCCTCCGCCTAAAATTTTCTGAAAATTAATTTTCGGCCAATGTTTTCCCAACTTGATACCATACAAAATTAAAACAGGAGTAGTTTTACGCAAAGTAAAATTTGGGGTGGAAGGAGGGGGAGGGAGAAATCAAAAATGTTTGGATTCCCAGAAGAGTAGGTAGGTACCTATTGGATACGTAACAAATTTTTTGTTCCATTTTTTGCCGAGTAACACCTCGGTTTGTAGATTTTCCAACGCTGAACACGATGGTGAAGTCAGAATTGCGATATCCCATTCCGTTATCAGATTAGAGCAGACGAACCAGGAAGAACATCTCAAGAAATAACCACGTTCCTTCATCTTCAAAGTGCTCCAGTTTGAGAATGGAATGAGATATCGCAATTCTGATTTCACCATCGTGTTCAGCGTACAAAAACCTTTAAAATGAGGTGTCACTTGTCAGACTTTTTCATTTTGGGAATTTATGGGTAATTTCCCCCCCCTAAAACTCCCCAAAACTCCCCCTTAGAGTGACCCGATTCTGCCCATCTTCGAACATAGCCTGTCGATTGCCAAGACAGATTTTTCGTGCAAATTTGAACTTTTTATCTCAATTCTTTCGAGAGTTATCGTCTGGAATGACACATACATATATAAATATATAAATATATAAATATATAAATATATAAATATATATATAAATATATATATATATATACATATAATTTTTGGTGTCTTTCGGCAGTGAATTCAGGATGGTCTGAAACGGATTTTGGTATAAAAATCTTTCGGAAATTCGAGTTTTAAAAATTTTGGACCGAGAACAATAGCTTCCTTTTCTTCGAAAATTCGCTAAAAATATATTAAACACAACAAACAAAAACCTTATTAAATTTATGCATTAACTAATAATAACTATAATAGGTGATATTATTATATATTATACCTAATTACATTATAATAATTATATTAAATATCATAGTAATATAATATCATTAAACTACCAGACCAAAGCAACACACTCACAACCGTGAAACCCAACGTAGAATCGCCAATCCTGCTCAGTTTGCAGTAACCATATTAAAATTTCACACTTTACCAAAAGGATTTACCGGAGAAATCGTCCAGTTAAGTAGACGGAAAGAACAATATAATTATATACTCCAACCGGCGCACAAGCTTGCTCAACCGTAATAAATCACGATCGCGCACCTAATCGGTTTCCAGGTTCTCAAGGACATCAATTTATTATTTATTTATAGCTAATTCAAATATATCGTAACAGCCTTGAATAAAGTAAGTTGTTCTTTTTCTATGAGTCTAAAAATCAGATTGTAGGTAGGTACCTACGTGCGTTTTGTTTTCAATAGAAAGGTTCTTCTAACCAGGTTTAAGAAGAACCAGAACTAAATTGAACCAGGTAGGAGGTACCTACTACGTTTTCTGTGGCCAATCGTGGGTATACATAGAGTCATAGAAGCTGACCAAGGTAACAAATAGTTTTAAATGTATTCATGTCATGGAATTGGGCAATCAGGGTTAGCAACATGCGAAAACGACGGAAAGTGTTGTGAAAAATGTTCGTTTGAACTTTTTCAATTTTCCTTCATTGGGAAAACGACGATTATAGATATGGCAACTAATTCGAATCCTTTCTTACGAAATTTTAGATTTCCGATTTCCTAAAGCAGGTTGTATGTAGGTACCTATTTCTTCATGCAGGTATATAAATATATGATACGGTGGTCTGTGGCCAGGAAGAGAAGGGTCGGGGAAGATCACTTGTAAGAAGTGGGAGTTACGTAGATGTAGATAACTACAGGGCCAACGTGCATAAAATGGAAATCCATAGTTTTCTTTCAGACACTATACATGGATAGATAGAATAGAATAGATGATTTTGATCTCATGATTTCGTACGGAAAGTCATTAGGTATTTGGATGGCAAACTTGAAGAATAATTGTGTTTACACACGCTACAGAAATGTTGGTATATCGTTCTGGACTATATGGAGGGGAGCGCACAGGTCAGCTCTAAAGACTCCCGTTCAACGACAAGGTGTATTCGCTGACGAAAACCATAATTTAACTTCTTCCAATCCCAGATTCACCATTCGCATTCCGACCGCCACGGCAAATACCCACGTACAGTGCCATTAGGATCGGGCCTACCAGATCTGATGCCTTATTATAGGGTGTACTTATTCTCAAAACGGGGGATTTGTACGTGTTATCTCGCCAAAAACGTTTTCTGTTCGCAAACGATTGAAAAGAATTATTGCCCCACCGTTTCGACTCAGTTCGCAACGTTCATATTTCCAAATACCAACGAGGAAAGGTAGTTCCCATTGCGTTACGGTATATATATATGTCGTTTTACGACCAATCGTTGTACTGAACAAACATAAGCTTTTTGAACCGACCTACTTACAAGTTTTATGGGTCATAAAGGGGTGCATCAACCCTTTCTTGTGCAAGTAGTTCGTGTCATGATACCATGTTGACTAAACTTTTCATGTAACACGTAGAGAGTGAATAATCCCTTTACGAAACTTTTGGATTGTTTCCATTTCATTAAGAAACATTGGTAATCTTTGGTTGTTGAGTCAATATATAACTCAGTGAATGACATTCAGCAAACTAACCAGATATCAATATATACAAAGGAACAAGACAGGGTTGGGTTCAGCCCCTCTCCCCCCCCCCCCCCCCGCCATAACCCATTTGTAGGAGCCTCCATATATATATCTCGACTAATATATATATATATAATACATCTTTTAGCGAATTTTCAAAGAAAATGAAGCTATTGCAATGGCTTCGAAATTTAAATAATATAAATTTTTGGAAATTTTCTTCATAGAAATCCGTTTCAGACCATTCTAAAACGATTCCTGAAATTTAACACTTTTTTATATGTATATACTATATATATATTTATTTATATATGTGTCACTCCAGACGATAACTCTCGATAGAATTGAGATAAACAGCTCAAATTTGCACAAAAAATCTATCTTGGCAATCGAAAGCCTAAGTTCGAAGATGGGCGAAATTGGCCTACTCTAAGGAGGGTTTTGGCGCATTTAAAGTGCGCAAAAATTACCCAAAAATCCCCAAAATGTTATTTTCCAACAAGTGACCCCTCATTTTAAAGGTTTTTGCACGCTGAACACGATGGTGGAATCGGATTTTAGATATCTTGATCCGTTCTCAAATTAGAGCATTTAAAGTGCGCAAAAATTACCTAAAAATCCCCAAAATGTTATTTTCTAACAAGTGACCCCTCATTTTAAAGGTTTTTGCACGCTGAACACGATGGTGGAATCGGATTTTAGATATCTTGATCCGTTCTCAAATTAGAGCATTTAAAGTGCGCAAAAATTACCCAAAAATCCCCAAAATGTTATTTTCCAACAAGTGACCCCTCATTTTAAAGGTTTTTGCACGCTGAACACGATGGTGGAATCGGATTTTAGATATCTTGATCCGTTCTCAAATTAGAGCATTTAAAGTGCGCAAAAATTACCCAAAAATCCCCAAAATGTTATTTTCTAACAAGTGACCCCTCATTTTAAAGGTTTTTGCACGCTGAACACGATAGTGAAATCGGATTTTAGATATCTAAATCCGTTCTTAAATTAGAGCATTTAAAGTGCGCAAAAATTACCCAAAACTAGGATAATCTTTAAACTCTTACCCCCACCCCCTTAGAGTGGTCAGATTGAAAAATGTGAGAAGTATTAATTGAAGACGAGAGTTCGAAGCAAAAAAGGGGGAGGCAAACGATTAGTACAACTCCTTGAATTTACCCACAGCGATCAAATAAATAAGCACTTAGTACAATTACGTAATAAACAAACGGTAGAATCAGGATGGACAAAACGTACAAATTAAAATAAATACGAAGAGAATATACATAGAAAACCAAATTTTAGACCGAAGTTTTCCTTTATTCAAAACCATAGCCATTAATTCGAATATTTCTTTGAAAATTCGCTCATTAAGTCATGCTGCATGACTGATTTTTTAAAATGACGTAGATGCCTGTCATTCACTCGCTTGTTCACTAAATTCTATGGTAACAGGGAAGGAAAATTGAATAACTGCATCACAAGCACTGCATAACAAGCATTTAACAGACGGTATAATGTTCTAAATTTGAGTTATGTACTTTATTGGAGTAACAAATGAAATCGCCAATATCATGAATAATCCATTTCAGTTTCAGTAACATGAACAACTCGATAGTCGTTCTCACGGCATCCTCCTCTTGCATCCTGAGGATCGCACAGTGGGGCAAAAATGCGATTTTATTCTATCAAAATTATTTTAATTGATTGATTCTTATAGGGAATTTGCACTCAATCCGAACAAACTTACCCCATGTCATTCAGACATTTATTGTGATATGTGTGACACAAAGAAATTTATTTTGACTCTAAGATTTGGCATTGCAAACTTTTGTGCCCATGCGTACCTTTTTTCACATCAGTTTCCAATATTGCAAACGAGTGTTCCAAAAAGTCTTTCTTAATTTAATAGGAATAAAAACACAATTTCTTCGATTTTACTTGAAGTGACGGGGGTAAAAAAACATACCCCATCATTTCAACATACTCCAGGGGTTTCCGGCGAGTTACCAATGTGATCCTCAAGGCACAAATCATTGGGACGGGGAATTACCACTGCGCCTCCCAAGGTACGCTACCCATAATAAATTCCTGAATTCAAATTTTGGAAACCAAAGCCATTTTTACTCTAAATGGACCTTCCGCATGATAAATTCAAAAGGGGAAAAAATGCCAAATTTCTATTCGCGGTAATCCGAGGAATATACTGGAAACGAAAAAGCTTGGAAACAACCAGGAAATGATACCGTTGAAAATTAAGTCGGTGGGAATGGAAACGGTACAAATTCGAAAGGAGCCATTTCGGGAAAACCTTGACTCCATTAAAACATTTGAATCATGAATGATTGAGCAAAAGAACAGTATGATAGAATTTATCTAAGGCTCAAAACTGATAGGAGGACATTGAAACACATCCCAATATGGAACTAAGAATGTTGTCTATTCTTTTATACAACCACAACAGAGTAGTAAGAAATGTTTCTTTCGCCCTTGGTGCAGGTAAGAATGATGTCCTCAATCAACGCTTGGGCGTTCGACATGAATGGATGAGCAATAACGAACATAATAACCCCAAAAAAATCACGAATCTAATTACCTAAAACTTGTTATACATGTCTTGTTCTAATCAATTCGAACCAGTCAATCTGAAAAACTCCCATCACTTCGCGAGTGAGAAAAGGTTATGCCGCATAACGTGTCCCAATTGCTGTTCCCTTAAACCACAAATAATTAATTTACATAACCCAATCTGCGGACTTTTTAATTTTCGTTATAAATGAGTCGTTCTTGTAACCTTTTGCCGTAAGATGATCCTGAACAGTTCATTAGCTCCACCAGTTATGATGTATGAAATCGAGAGGACGATCTTACGATATAAATCAGGATTCCTTTGGGATAGTTATTTCGAAACTGAAAGATGGAGAAGATCTCCCTTTAAAAAAATGCACGAAGCATGTCTTGGCCCTCTGGTCGGTCTCGGTGGATCAGATTTTATCTGTTGACATTGCAACATTTCGATATTGGATGTTCTTATGGATTTCTTACTACATAATTTAGTATTTTCAAACCTTTGCTGCTTTGGAGATTCACCAGAGATTCGCGATACGACCAAATGGAGAATGCATATCTAAGATGGAATGCTGAAGTGCATACCTACAAGATGAAAAGGAAATCGACGTTCATCTCATAAAATAACTGGAGATCGGTTTTCGAACACTTCCGATTCTCTGATGAACCACATATTGTGAATATCTTCAATCAGATATTCACAATCTTCAATCATAATGAATTAATGCAGAAAAAACGACAATTTTAGTGATCAATTTCGGCATGTTTGGGGCACAAAAATGTAGGTACGGTAGGAGTTATTCTCTTTACAGCTCGTTCATTGATTCAGACTAACTTATTCTGTGCTATCTCACCTTCCTAGCTCATTCTAGTCAAAATTATAATGCTTGGTTAAAGTAGGTATTCAATGTGTTTGCCAGCGATGGCACTGTAAAGTGCGAAAAACTGCTAATGTCGGACTTACAATTTGAAATTTTGAGGGTCTAACCAGTGGACCCTCAGAAGTCGGTGTATTGTGGAAGAAGAAGAAGTTTGTATTGTGGATATTACCTGTTAATAATTTGGTATTAGGGAGTTTCGGTAATTTTTACAATGAATTATAATCTTGCGAAGTGTAATTTATAATAATTATAAAATGTATGAATCCCAAGCTACATACGACCAACACGTTCGAGCATGTGTGACTTCGGCAGCGGACTCACTAGTTATGAGTAGGCACTTAGTTGTCCATGTATCATCCTACATGTTTTGGCAACCTGGAAATACTGTGGGTTCAAGGAATGGAAGTTGGAGCATCCCTCGACAGGTTATAAGCGGTTTCTTCCAACCAAAAAAAGCGCCTTCACCCGAATAAGTTACGTAAATTGTAATATGGAAATATGATAAGAGAGCTGGAGGGAAAGAGGCCAATACCGCCCGAGAAATTTTTCGACACGACCGTGTAACAAGCCGTTTCACTTCGTACCTTCGTGTTGCTTCTTTTTATCTCGTCTTTGAATACGAAAAAAAAGGGAAAAACATTATTTACGCAACACGACAAAATGCGGCCTAGTACCCAAAAAATACGAGTCATGATTCCGAGGCGAGCTATGCGTTTGCCGACCTAAGATTAATAAGGAGGAGGAGTCCAGCTTGTGTAACTAGATCCTGAGATCAACAAACGGCCTTCTTGCAATTTTCAGCGTTGAACCTTCGAATGTGGACTCGCAATGCACGATCGTACATTATGAACATTTTTAAGTAGGACGAGGATTTGCATAAGGTTTAGGAATGACACGCATAATAATTGATGTTATCGTGATTGCCAATTAGTTGTACCGTACTGACTATAGGAACGTGTACTTGATGCGCTCGTTCCAGCCTGAGGTCGTGAGTGACTCAAAAATAAATAAATATGTATAAATCTTATAATGGAAGTACGATTTGATGCTTCTGCAATGTTATTGTCGATAACGCATGATGACGAATTTCTAACCAAATGATTTGAATTTTCCCAAAAATATATTGAATTGAAATTCGGAATTCACTGTGCGTGCTCTGTGAATGTTATATTTTTTATAAGAGGTTATCGGTCCTTTGGCTTCATAATACAAAATTTCGAATACAGTGGGCAAGAATAAGATTTAGGTCTTTGGGAAGGAGAATGTCGACACCTTGAAACACAATGTTGTGTACACAAGCCTTCTTCCAGATGCCCTAAAAACAACTATAGGTAGAAAGAAAGGTCATGCTGAAATATTGAGGGTAGTAAATTGGTTCCAGTTGGTTTCACATAATATCCACCAAAATCTAATATAATTTCTAAGGCGCACTCGTACAGCCGTGTTCCCTGTGTGCCTAAATGTTAGGGAACTGGCTCAAAAACGGTTCGTGAGTTATAGATTTTGTATAATTTTTAACACAATGTTATCAAATTTTATTTAGAGTTGTTATATTTATGTGGGTAAATACAACGATAATCTCATTTCCATTACCGATCATCCAAATCAAGAAACTAATGGATCAAACAAAAATTAGTAATTTACTCGAAGTAGGTACATGCACGGTTTTCGCAAGAAAATGTTAAGGCAGTTGGGGGCTGGGCCTAAAATAGTATCGCTACATAGGACATAATTGATACTTTCCACGCAACAAAAAGTAAATTTATCTAGATTCTGTGTCTACCTTGACAGCAGGTGCACAGAGCAGCCCACCCGTTGCGATTTGAAACCCCGAACCATGTTCTATAATTTTCATGTCAGAGTATTTTTTTCATTGCTATCAACTTTGGAATATTAACCTTGGCTAATCACTAAATTCGTCTTCGTGAGGACGAACTCTCAGTCTAGGGGCCCATTGGCCCCTAATCAAGATCTTTTCGTGTATCATTATAACCGATGTCAGAGATTCCGTTCACGAACTAATTAAAATAACTTGTTCCATATTATATTATGTAATAGGTTTCGCTTTTTAATCAGAACTTGTGAATTACTATATATTATTAGTGATTACTGATTGGGGGAAAATTGACATTGTCATGTTTAATATCTGATTGATATTTGTAAATAATCATATAAATCTAAGGTGATATCTGTTTTTCATTTTACGACACGAGTTACAATATCTACATCCCTATACCACCCATACCTTCTTCTACGGTCGATTGGCCAATAACCGACGTCCTATGATAAAAATTACGTTTACTGATAAAACTAATGGTTCTGGCCTCCTTAATTTTGTCATATTGAATAGCCGAATATATTATGTCAAAATTCAAAAATGTCTCGTAGACATTTTACGAAACCAATTGGAAGTTGGGTTATGGTTTCTTCTATATGAAGATAACATATAGGATAATATATATTATGTGAAGCATATATGAAGATATTTCCTGTATGCAATTTTCGTGCCTCACGACTTTGTTCAGAAAATTGTTTGCGATATCGCAACTTAGAGCAAAAATTAATTGAAGCAGATACCATTAGAAAAATCCGTTGTACTTCCAAGAAGATGACAGCCCAATCGATATTCGATAACTCATCAGCATTCAAATATTCACATTCCAGTATTATGAGCGCAATTTGATATTTTATCAATTCACAAGATTTTCTGAGAGACTACCCCAGTGACTACTACTACCCCAGTAAGTAGTAGTAGAAGCAGTAGTCGAAGAAAATTTTCTTGAATTTTCAGTACAACAAGAGTTCAAATGTGGAACAGTCACCCACCTGATGGTCATACGCCAATGCAAGGAGGTGTGATGTACGACAACAATGAGACGGTGAGATTTGATCTCTCATAGCGTTCCCGTGTGAATGGGTCACATTTATAGTCGTGCCGTGGGCTGCAAGAATGCGTCTTGTGAGTCAGTCATCATCGAATTTCCTTACATCACAATGCATAATCCATCCGGCTTTTCAATTAAGTGCGCTAAACTCCGCTCCGTACAACGCAGCGTATAAATGAATAAGTCGATAGTTGTTGTCCTCTCATCTCTGATTTCCCTTTTAAATAATCATCCACTGTCATCACAGAGAACAGGAACACCGTGCGAGAAGTACCTCATGAATATTGTAGACATTACTAACTTAGATTTCGAACTGAAGGAGGCTACAAGCGGGCTGGAGGCCAAAGTCGTAAAATAAGGGATTTTTTACTGTTTTGTTGGAAGGAATTGCGATTTCTACCATCATATAATTATAAAATCTTCCGTGATGATGTGCCATTTACACATGGACAGTTTTAGTGCAAATCGACTTCACGTAATATTGTAAGAGTAAGATAATATAACTTAGACAAACTCAATTGCGTAAGAATGACTATAATATATTATATTACAATTATATTTATTGCATCTATTATTGCATATTACAATTATATTTATTGCATTCAGGGTCCAATAAACAAATGTCATATCCCCTTCCCCCAAAATTTGATGGGGTTTTTATTTTCCCTAAAAACTGGAGGACCTCACGAGGCAAATTATTATGTTTACAAAAACCTATGAAATTTCACAAAGATAAGTTTATTTCACTTGCAAGACTAACTTTTATTATGTTTACAAAATAATATTGATAGTATCAAGTACCAAATAATGGTAGGTAACAAATACAAAATAATAAAAATACAAATTAATAGTAACAAATATAAAATAATGTTAATAGTACCGGTTGCAGGGCCCAATAAACCAATGTCATATCCCCTTCCCCCAAAATTTGATGGTTTTTCCCCCCTAAAAACTGGAGGATCTTGTGGGGCAAATTATTATGTTTACAAAATCTATGAAATTTCACAAAGATAAGTTTCTGGCCCAAGTTTTTGACGATCGAAGAGGATTCGTGCGATTAGATCAACAGCACAGTCTCAATACATCCAATCAAAACTTACATACTTACATAAATAAAACTTGTTTAACAGTTTAAAAAATCAAAGTATTAAATTCAAGAATTGACTTCCTTCGACCCACCAAGGCACAAATTTGGGCGTTTCAACCCCGAGTCAGAACACCTGTTCTGGCGATCATTTTTCGTTCGAGATAATGCCTAATAGAATTCAGAGGAGGTCAAATTGAGAGAGGGTCGTTTCTTCATTTGAATCATCATCAGTTAAACTATAGGTAATTGATTAACACTCGACTTCATTTTTGTTTCTGTTCATCTTCGTGTCTTTAGTTTCAATTTACTTTTGGCGCTTGTTATAATCTATTATTAATTTATTGGAAGAACCACGTAAGCAGGTTCGACATAAATATCTATAATGGTTAAGGTATTAGAATCCTGAAATGGCCGTGATATCAAAGGTATTGATCGGTTGTTTTAAACACACTGCACCATATAAAATTGCTGTTGATGAGAGACCGAGAAACTGATTGTGTATCTCCATAATTACCCTAACCTCAACAGTAACCTCAGCAAAGTGATACGAAACTCGGCAGAGGGGAAATCCGAATTTCAACACGAAAACCACTCAGACCGAAACGAGAGGCCGACTTCCCAGTGGACGTGTTACCTGCTAGTGTGCTACGTTACCCGTTTCCATCCACGAGCGCATCTCCTCATGAATACTGAAGGAGTCAAGATCAAGTTGGAGAAAAAGAACGGGTTTATTGAGCAATCCGAAGGTGCTCCGATGATCTCAAAAGTGGTCTACCTTCCTTCTTTCGAGACTACGATAACTCGCCCACACGGGTATTTCAGGTTAGCATCGCATCATCTTCAACTATTTCTGGACAGAACCGCAGCATCACGTTCTAACTCATCTCTTAACCACTATGACCTTTATCGAAGCCCGTTTAGAAGTGATCTGAAACACGCGTGATCAAGGTGCCCCAATTTTCGCGTTGCCTACCTACCATCAATTTGCCTTTTCCTTTCTCGAAATGAGCGGCCCTTTAAAAGATGAACAGTTTCTGGGCATTGAGAGGCTTCAATAATAATAAGCTGAATACCTAATCAAGATGTAACTTGTCTCCGAAACACTCAGACAATATCAATTCCATGTTGATAAACAACAACAATTCAAACAAATGAATAATTTAATACCTAACAAGGTGCCCTTCAAACTTGGGCCGAATCGGGTAGGTTGCACGAATTCTTTAGGTTCAAACATAATGGATGTTGGCCGTGGGGGTTACCTAAACATCCGAAATGCTATTTCAAATGCTGCAGACTGTCGTTAAATGAATTGTTTGATAAAATGACTATCATTAATGAATCATTAAATGAATTAGTAGATCTCGTTACAATGGATATTTTCCATTGCAGCGAATCAATGGGTACCATCAGTCCCCAACGTGTAATGTCAATGAAATGTCATCGAATTCGGATCAGAATTTTGGGAGTTACCTGGCACCCCAAATTTTCATGTTCGTTACTGTTTGTCGGCAGTTACAATGGGATTTTGACGATGTTTAAATGGGACCATCATCTGTGGTCCAGTTCCCGTATATAATTTGAATTACTACTGGTTTGGCTTGTTATTTCATTGCGACTTAAGAAAGCTCAGCTGCGTCATATTTATCTGCATAGGGTGAGATTGAATGACAAATTGACTGATAGTGCATACGTGCAGGGAGATAAGTACAATGAAAATTGCTTCAACAGTTTGCGCTATAATTACTGGCCGTATCAATAATCGTTAGCGGTAAATGACAATATTGAATCCAATCGACGCAATAAAGCTCACCAATGGACACATTAAACGTTTCAAGGTTAAGCATCTACAATCCCACTTCATCAGTTATGGTAATGTTTTGGTGGAGGAACTGGGAAATGTACTGGATGACCATCAGGCTCCCTTGTTACGTCAAACTCACTTGGTATGAGCAAAGGTCCAGTACACTGAGTACAAACTTTCCGTACTTCAAGATCCCGGTTAAAAATCCGGTACCTAATTTAATACCTGGAAATCTAAAGGATAAAACCTCCTATGTCATCCTTAACATTTTCCTCGTACCAGAATAACTGCATATTGTATAGTGTAGAATGCACTATGTACAGCGTACTAATGCAGTTTAACCTTTCTTCATTCATCCTTGCAGCTTCCCCCTTTCTCGGGAGGTACCTGTGGCCTTATCGCCTGTCACCATCGCCCGACCGCCGAGCGCTTCTATGAATATAAAATGGACCGAATTAAGCAACCATCCCGAATCGAATACGCCGTGAGAGAAGAACCAGTTAATCGGAGGTAGGATTCGTCCAATTTTCATGAGACTTTTGGCAATAAAACATCTCACTCTGTCAAAAGTGAATAACTTGACCACAACTGGGAGTTAGTGGTTACTGAGAGTTTCGTAACCCTTGTGAATCGGAAAGGTCTTGTAACTGTCCTGAGAAGATGGATTCTTCAGCACTGATCCGTTGATGCTTCTATCAGTAAAAATATTAATGGAACAACCCAGTACCTTTTTTTATGAATGGTTTGAACCGCCACTATTTAGATGAATTCTTAAACTTTCGAATTGTTATTCTTGTGCTCAAGGTACGACTGAACCAATAGAACTGTACAGCGGCATGATAATACGAACGTAATTATGGACGTCTGACGGAGCTACAATATTTGATTCGTGTAGGTACGTGTTGCCCCTCTACGCCCCAAAAGTTGAACTGAGGTTCCTCTGTTGGTTTATTCCTGAAAGGAAGATGTCGGTTGGTCTTATATTGTCTTCCGTAACTCCTTCTTCACATTTTATGCACGTAATTTACTCTTAAATGAAAGGGGTAAATGGGCTAGCCTCATCGAATTTTAATTCGAATTATAAGTATAAATCGATGTGATACCTATATACCCCGCAAAACTCCCTCGAGTTCTGGAAGTGGACTTTTTGGAACCCCATTGTTGTGGATGGATCATTCTTTGAAATAACGTGCCGAACACAATTGGAAAACAAGGCCAAACCTCCCTCCCACAGTCACTGACTTTCCCCTATTCATTCGTCTTCGAGTTCATTATTCATTTGCCGAACGATTTGCCGGTAATTAATCGTCGTACAAATCGACCATCGAACGCTAGAAAGCACTGTGTTCCCAGCCCACGAGAGTCGGAAGGCAGGAGGCCCGCCCTTGAACCCCAGCACGCTTCCAGCTCATCTGGCGGAGTTCGCGATTGCCTCTGTGCCTCAGACCGTCACGACACCTCGCGGCTTCCTTTCTCTCCTATCGCCCAGACGCCGTCGGCGACGTTTCCTATGAATACAAAGCTCATCGGGAGTCCTTCGGCCCGATAAAGAAAACCAGGAGGTCCTACAAAACAGTCGACCCAATAGTAATTTGCGGTTGGGACCTGCACCTTCACTTTTTTCCGGTTAGCATCAGGACTTTTATTGGTCCTTCCGCTCTCTGCCGATTCATTTCCTACTGTTTTGGAGCTTCCGAGTATCATTGTAGGATATTGCCTCATTACTGAAAAGCAACGGCAAATCAACTTCTCTTCGGCCACTAAAAAAGATCTTCAGTTTGCTGACCCGAATGAGTATACCCCAGGAGCCAACAAGCATGGCTCCTCAGGAGTTGAATTCTTGGTTTATTACTTACTGAGATCGACAATAGCCACCACCATCATTTAAATGTTATTATGATTGTGGGCACTTGTTGGTCACGACTAAGTACAATAATCTGTCTACCAGCCAATTCCCATTTACCGTCTGTGACAATTTGGTGAATGTCATAATTACTCGTATTTGAATTAGAGACCCGTAAAGTTATTCAGATATTGTTCTTATAGGAGCTATACCTCTGCCCATGTTCTCAGCAAACCAGACCCACCATTAAAGCAGGCCTTGAAAACCACAGCCGACGGGCAAAAAAAGGAAAATCGCAGTTAGTGAAAGAATTATCGAACAGGATTGCTGTTGCACATAATCATCTCCTTGGTGCCGCTATATCGCGAACACAAGCTTGGAGAAACCTGTTGAATGTGTTGAGCTTATAAATTAAAATTAATTAATTAAAATACATATATTGTAACACCAGTTTTCTGGTCTAACACCAACCATACTTTCCCAACAATAATGTATTTGTTATACAATAAGGTTTCCTGGAAATTAAAAAAAGTTAATGTCGTCAATATTCATGTAATCATCGACTCGTTGGAAGCCTGGTTTTCTATAACTGACTAGCTCCAATGAGCAAGGCTCAAGGAACAAGGATGAGAGAGGTGGGCGTGACGTCATCTGGCAACAGTTTCAAACCCTTCTTGGAGGGTTTGACACCTTGGGCGTATAGCACTTTTTTGGGGCTTTCATTGAGATTATGACGTTGGGAGGGAGAAGGAAAATGGACGTCTGGTAGTAGAAGAACCAGTAAGTATTTAAATGAGCAAGCAATAGATAGCATGGCTAAGAGACTGTAGGGTTGGCTGGTTTAGTGGCTTCATTCGCGACCCTGGGTAGATTTAAACTCTGGCCCATGGATTATGCAAAATCTCAGGCATGCACGAGTTAAATATTGCCTGACTATCATAAAACTTCCTTTCAATGTTTAATCCAGCAAACGGATCGCCTGACCCAGATCGGCCGAGCTGTCCGTAAAATTTTAGATTTGAAGAAGGGTAAGGCTTCAGGATATAAGGAAGCTCGCTTGAAACTGCTACGTTCATCTTTGAAACGAGTGGCTCATTTACTGCGGCTGCAATATTATGGCGATTAGTTCAGGTAGCGATTATTGTAGGTACTGAGTACCAACATTGGTGCTAGGACGGTTCACCCGTACAGTAAATCTTCAACGGTCTCTCTTTGAGCGCCACACCTATATCGACCACATCGACACGCTTGTTCATGAACCAGAGATAGTTTCTTATGCGTATGACACTATTCTGAATAGTTACTGCTGTGATTCTATAATATTACCAAAATCATCATGTGCGCATGTGCAAAAATAGACTAGGTTTAGCTTCTCGTCGATATCGATTTGGATTACCATGGTGATATTTAAACGTCTTCAATATCACTTGGGTTAATATTCGTCCAGTAGTATAACAACAGTAGTCAGGTGGTTAGGGAATTCGACTTTTTGAAACAGAATTATTTTTTGGGTCAAGGATTCCACGCGAAGAAAATTCGAAATATTTCACGACGGAATATTGACCCACCCTAAGCCCCTCTTGACGGAACTGGCAGAGATCCACCACAGAAGGTCCGCACGACGACTTGAACGAAAACCCCCAACAACGCCCTCGACACATAAAGACCGACCAGACAGATATTTGAGGGCTATCACTGGATAGAAGCCTCCTTCAAGTTTCATGTTATTATGTCTAACATTTTCTTTCGGATTTTACTACCTTACTGACCAGGTCCTGCCGCCACTCGATCATAATATAGGTATATGTGCGTGGGATAGTGATATTCTGAACATGAAACATGATCTGTTATTTTGATCTAAATCATAATTTAAAAAAATAAATAAAGGCACATACAAATAAAATAAATATAAAGGAGCATCAGAAGTTAATGAAAATTGCGTTGACATCGAAGATTTTCGGGGTAGGTACTTTGACTCCGCGTGTTTATACAAAAAAGTTGTCTGGAAATTTAAAAAAAATCATTGTAATAATACTAAACAATGATTCCCGAGGGTCAGGGTGTATCGAGATTATTTTATAATCCATAGATCTTCAATTTGATCCTAAAACTCGTACCCCCCTCCATCCCTTTTATTTCGACATTATCCTATAATAATTAGGATAAACTAAGCGTTTAGTTTAGATTTATCGTAAAAGAGGTACGATTACGTAAAAATCGTAAATGTAAGTAAGGAAGCTATGCTGACCCACTTAGCACTCGATCCTCTGTCATATATAGGCGTAATTTTATTGGTACCACATGAAGAAACAAACCCATTGCCATTATTTACCGTGATCTTCTTCGGTGGCGTAATTTTTTGTGTGTAATGAAACGAGTTTTAAAGCAGGTTTCTAGGTTTCTCATTACAGAAAACGAAACTAACCAGCCCTCCTCGGTGCAGCTCTAGCGAACCGGGTGAACCCAATAACACCGCTCAACTCGGCAATTCTCATAAACTGTCATCGCGGTAATTCAAGAAATGACCTTCATGGTATATTATTTTAATAGGTTAGGAAAGCAAAAAAATAAAATATTTTGCTCTGTCAAAGAACCTTGTTGAAAATGGGGATTAATCAGAATTCTGAAGCACATGAAAAATTGCCATCAATACGAGAATGTTTTGTTGCAAAAAGTAGTGAAGCCTTCAATTCATGATTCATCATGGTTCGGTGGATGGAATGTTCCTTCGCAAGGAATCAGAAGTAAAGCCATCCCCGTCTACGCCTTTAAAGAGATAGATGAAACTAAACGAGTTCGAGGAGATAGCTTTGAGGTAAACAGTCGTTTGAGTTAATCCGATTTTCTGAGGTCTTGAATAGGTGCTTAGTTTATTTCATAGACATTGTTTAGGCTAGTTCTCAACGTAAGGCAGAAATGAGTTATTTCTCTTCCCGTTTCCCAATGTTTTCGACAGTTAAGAGTATTGTTTTATAGTTTTGTTCGTTTTTTCCACAACCAATCATAGAGCGTCTGAGTTAACATCGTGCTGCAACCGTAACAACTTGTGCTTAATGTGTTAACTTAATTATCGATCTTGAGGTCACGAAGTAAGACTTCCTACGCCATTATAATATACTATACTACCTAGGTACGTATATCGTCGTTTCAAGCTGACTCATTGCTGAACCATCTCATCTATCCATTCTCATCTGTCCAATGACGAGCCCAATAAACATATATGCAGTGCAGATGTGCTGATGTGCAGATCAGCCACTTATCCTTCATCCTTGAAGAGTGAAAGTAAAAAAGCAAAGTACACTTTTTTACTTTTACACTTCTAGGATGAAGGATAAGGTGGTTGATCATATAAACATCTTCACCCTGCTTCTGCATACTGGAAGATTATAGATAGGTATACACATTAGGTTTTCGCCTCAAAAACTAAAAAAACTCTACTGTGCGTAACGTTAGATAGTTGAAACAGTCAGCTAAAACATGAATGGTAATAATAATTGTCGTGATTACCCTCACAGTAACCACTCCTATAATATATTGTTATAAGATTTTACCAAATAAACTAAGGGAACGAAGAGCCGGGTAGCGCAAAGGGAGAAGAGTTCCTTCCATCAACCTCCATCGCTCCTCAGCGATCATAACGGCCGATTGTGTTCAGGGGACGGGAGGAAATGGGCCTATATAAGCAGACCTTTTGGCCCAGCTCGTCGTTCGACTGATCGACCCTCGACTTGCAACTTCTCTCTCCTACCTTCTCTTGCACTCGCTGTGGTGAAAACCGCGGGACACCTTCCTCTCATCCAGTAGGTACCTGCTGTGGTGAAAACCGCGGGGTACCAGCTCCCATATCCCAGGCGCCTGCTGTGGTGAAAACCGCGGGGAGCCACTACCTCAAGCGCCTGCTGTGGTGAAAACCGCGGGGAGCCAACCGTCCCTCCAACTAACGCCTGCTGTGGTGAAAACCGCGGGGAGCCAACCGTCCCTCCAACTAACGCCTGCTGTGGTGAAAACCGCGAGGCGTTAGTCAAAAGACTCCTACGGAGCACATCCTTCCTCATCCGCCTTCATCCAACCTCTCTACTTCATCCTCATCCAAACTCACCCGCCATGACGTGAGCAAAACACACCCGCTCACGACAATAATAATATTGTAAGGACGGCAAACTAGATTGTGCGCCTGCCTCATTAATGAAGAACATATCCCCATAACTGTAAAGGTTACGAATACTGTGATTTTCAAAAATATGCTGTCACTGAGCAATGCTTGAGTTTGACACACCAACCATTTTGAACGCTAAATTAATGGAAGGAGTGCGTTATTGATAATAATACAGGTGCAGGAAGATACGCATCTATTAAAGACAGATACAGAGTACACTAATTATTCTGTTAGTTTGGGACGTAGCCTAAAATGAGTGGTTTTTACCCGTCGTTTGGAGCCAATCGATTTATAAATCCAACTTGTTTTCGAGGAAGGCGTCTATTACGAGCCTAAGGATCACGTCAGCGAATAATGATTGGTCTGCACTTGAAGTGAAACGTGCAATTTACGATTCGATCTAATTTTCGTTTATCTCGTGTAATCTCGACCGTAATGCTCATTTTTAGCAATCTCCTGTGTTAGCAATATACAGCTATGTACCAATGTTCAGTCACTGGATAAAGGTCCGGAAAAATAAGAGCGCATTGCGTTTTGGTTGGTTATTTCGTATTATGAACCTTTAAAAACGAGCTGGAAACCACATTTTTTAATACTCCCTCTTCCCTCTCAATATTTTGTTGGTCTACACGTTACTTGGTTGAAAATATTGAAGATGTAGGTGGGTAGACTATGAACATTTCAGAGTCTATGTGATGCAAGAATGGCCTCCAACTTACCTAGTTAGAAATTTCACGAGTTCACGAGTGAGCCCGTTCCCTCCACTCTCTACATATGGCAATAAGATATAGGATCTTCATAGAAACTTCTGCACATGCGCAAATTAATCTTCGAAATTCGATGATTTTTAAGTGGAACCCAACAATTTTCATCTCAATAATACACAAACGTATAGTTATGGATATTGTCAATGAGTACTTACTGTGTTCAGAAAAGTGATATACAGAGAAAGGTTTTCTATACAGGAAATGTTACATACAGCTTTGTTGAAGAATTTGCTGTATTGCTTACAAACTATTATAAACGTTATTATGACTGAGAAAATACTGCAGACATACCTGCCATTTGAAGGCAGTGGTTGTAGGATTTATTATAATGTCGGCTTCATTTGATTGTTTACCGATCATGAGACGTAATGAGCATCAGTGTCATTGCTTAATGCAGAGGTACCTGTGTAATAATAATTTTTAGATTTCTATAGCAAATCGTTGGTGATTTGTAAGAATGATTACGAAATGCTACAAGATTCGCCTAATTGGGGTGCAGTTGCACTGCAAGATGTACATAACTTTTTATCATATTTCACACGGGTTGATAAGTTATAAAGACCGGAGTGAATTCGCTATACCGAGTAGATTTGCCCGTTACCACTTTATCTATACCTCATTATCAGATTTGTTATCTTCCTTCTCGTTTAATCCCCTCCGGCTCCGATACACATGTTATTCATGTAATAACATGACAAGCTTAGAAATTAATTTTACACACCTAATCGACCGGTATGCCATTATTCCGATGCGACTGTAATCGAAGTGGTCGCTGTTCCGCCCTTTGCGATGAAACCAGATAGTTGACTGGTTACAACTCCGGCGAGCGCGCTCGACAAAATCGTGTAAAAATGCGACACTGAATTACGACTTGCCAATGCTGTTTACAACTTGTTTAGGCCAACTTCACTCGCTACATAATCGAATTACTCAAGGAGTAACCCGAGTGGCGACGTTATTCGAGAGTATGAAATCGTAACAACAGGATTCTGCAACAACTAATTCTACTAAGTACAACAAGACCCTGCCACCTGCTACAAGGATGAGCAGAGGAAGACAAGGTGTACCTTTGAGCAGGTACAAATACATACAGGCACATGAATACATGACATATGATTGTTATGTACTTATTAACTATACAGCGAATCTACCGATTTCATTCACACAATCAGACGAAAATATTCGAACCAAATGTAACCTGTTCGACGAAACACTGGGTGTGTTCATTTGCATGCTAATTAAACAAATAATAGGGGTACCATTTATATGTTGTACGCTGGCGCCTATTCCGATACAAGCTGGTATACAAATGGGTACGCTGTATACAAACTGGTGGGGGGGGGGGGGGACATGACAGATTAAATTCAAGGTATAGGTTTCAAAGATTCGCAGTAGGTACCACCTACATCATGACCTTCCAGTCGGGCGGCTCCGGGCCCCGGGTATATATCCGATTATAGGTTAATCGTATAATCGATATTTTGGTTCCGATTTTAATCGATATTTAGGAATCGATTTTCATTTTCCAGCGACAATTGTTCCAAAAATGGAGGGTCGGACGGGTCAGATCCTATCGAAATTACTCTTTCTTCAATAAGGGGTCCCAGTGAGTTATTTTAATTTAATTGATTTTTATTAGGTAAATACCTAGGTACCTACATTTTATATGGAGTTAAAGCTATTCACATAAAGCTATGCACATAAAGCTATTCAAAACAACTCATATTTTCTTTAAATTCTTTATTTACACTCATTTTGCCTTGAAATTAACCTACTACGTATACTGATTAGAATGATAAATTAGAGTTATAAATTAATATTGCTACTTTTAATCATTGAAGTATTACAGTGTGGTAGACAAATTAAATTAAAATTTGGCACAAAATACCTGGGTACTCTTACTAAAATACAAAATAAAAAATACAAACTAAAATAAAACATTGAAGTGGGGTAATGGGCGGTTTGAAGAATTGCTTAACAATCTGTTTTATGGGATCGATTAATCGAATATAGATTTTGAGGACCGATTAATCGGTCTAATTGGTATTGAGTTTTCGATAGAGCAGGTAGGTAGCTCCCTTGTCACATTTTATTGGGCTAATTTACATCAGGCGGAAATGGAACGGAATAGCACTCAAGATATGAGGTGCTTGATAATGTAGTAGGTTAGTTGACCGGTCAGTTGGAAGGCAGCGTGTGTTTCCAACAGGGCATAACAACATAAATAACGATTAACAACCTTAATTGAAGTTGATACAAATGAACTGGAAAATACTTTCTATATCATTTTGTTCGATCCTTTTGGTAGGGTTTGAACCCAATCAATATTCAGTTGTTGTGGAGTATAGAAATGATCACGCCAAGGCCTCAGAATCGTCGGGCGTTTGATTCTATCAAGTGTGAAACTTTTATCAAATGTTTAAGGTTCTAACTGAAAAACGAATTCACCGAAGACAGGCGTAGTTTTTTTGATTGATATCGGGACCGATTCAGCAATTATCAAGCAGGAGTCTCGAAAATGGGTCCTTCCCGGAAATGTCACACAATGTTTCCTAATCTACAAATCACTCGGTTAAAGAGAAGAATTTTAAAATAGTTTCGACCTTCCTCTTTTCATATCCGGACCTCATTTGACAGTAATATGTCCACATCTCCAAGGGAATTTAATTAATAATCGAAAAGCGTCAGGAAAAATTGGGCGATTTGATAAAAACTCGTTCATCCGTTATTCTCGCCTGATGTTTTTGTTTAGAGTTTTTATGTTGTTTAACATAGAGTTTCTTTCAACGATCGCTCAATCAAGGGGAGCGCCCTTGCAGGAACCGGAATGATATCGATTAAAATTCATTGGCACCGCATTCGTCTTTTGGTGGCTATCGCGGATTGTTTGGGGAATTTCCTGATCAGGATAAATTATCCGCGCCGCCTCGATAAATTTGGGAAATGGCGTGCTATATACCAATTAGTTACCTACGCAGAAGTTGTCATTAAGGCAATCAAGCATTCATTTTCCAAATATGCAAATCTTCGTAAATTGGGGCCTGACGGTGAATAATTCAGTTTTCCCATGTCTCTAAGAAAAACCACATAGAGTTCTTCGGATAATTCCAAAGAATTACTTGAATACCTTTATCACACAACAAATAATTACTCAATTTATTTTTCCCCATGACTATGGTTATTGTGCAATTACATATGTGTACCTATAAGAGCTATATTAAATTACATAATAAAGTACCGATAGATAAAACGTGTCGTACGATTTAATCAAAGAGTGATTAAGCAAGCTTTTCTTCTTTTTAGCGTTTCAATTTTGAGGGGTTCAAAAATAATTTTTGAACCATTATTAATCTTGAGTAAGTATTAAACCTAATAAACCAAAATTACCCACTTTAATTATTTTTTCTATGGTGCCTTTGATAGATGAGGAACCATAATATTTTAAAGCATGAGCTAATTCCTGAGATTCGTTAATGGGTACAGGGGATATTCACGCTGAAGTTTTCAATGGGGATTTTATTGCTGTGCAGTTCATTTCGGTAAGACCATCAACACAGCAGCCGCATCAAGTGCTATCAAAACCTAAGAATCTTTCATGGGGGGGGGTCTGTACTGTTGTTGTGGTGGTAGTGGCATTATGGACCTTTGTTTATGGGACCTCTAATAATTATAGTATTATTATGACTTAATTGTTTGGTATTATTGATTGATATCACTGGTAGGTATAGCTGACACCATTGTTAAAGGCAAAATATTGCAAAATTGTTTCACAGTAACATAAGAAATGCTAAAAAAAATATATATGAAAAACGCTGCAAAGTCCTTGTCACATGGGTTTATTATTCTATTATTTTATTGGTCTATAGTTCTGTTTATTTATTGTTTCTTTCATGTAAAATAATTGAAATAGCTATTTCTGGTGGTTTCCACAAATTTTGGCCCCAAAACTTGAATTATGTACTACGCTCCTTTTTTTTGTTTTTTTTTTTTTCAAATTACCTTTGATCATTGATTGTACCATTTAATCGTCTTGATCCACGTGTTGACACTTTTTCTAGTGTTATTATACAAATTGATGGTGATTCCGGACGATTTCGCATGTTTTTTACTCATAAAAAATCAATTTTGGGAGCTGAACATCTGGTACAACCTCAATTTTCCACTCCTTGGTCAAAATCGACTTCATATTCGGTCTTCTCGTCCCCAAAAACATGGAAAAAGATACCTCAAAAGCTCATTTTACTACTATGTTACTAAAACACAAAAAGTACCTATTTTTATACACATTTTCACTCATAACTCCCCTGGATATATTCCGATCGGGCTGAAA
Source organism: Leptopterna dolabrata (assembly GCA_954871275.1). NCBI lineage: Eukaryota > Metazoa > Arthropoda > Insecta > Hemiptera > Miridae > Leptopterna > Leptopterna dolabrata. The sequence goes on along the minus strand of OX940981.1, from coordinate 34,283,740 downwards.
AGTTTCGGGACACAACTAGGGCCCAAATGGAGCATGTGTGCGAAAGAACGAATTTTTTAGACCTAAAATGAAGCCTGTACACGTGATACGGCGTACGGCGGACGGCGGACGGACATTGCATTTTGGTTTATTATTCTGTGAATAATACACCTATGTATTCGCTCAGCAAAAAATTTTTATAACACCCCCTCAAAATTTTTTCTTTTCCGTTTCAAGGTGCGTAGATTCCAAAAATGCAATGTCCGTCCGCCGTCCGCCGTACGCCGTATCACGTGTACAGGCTTCATTTTCGGTCTAAAAGAGTCGTTCTTTCGCACACATGCTCCATTTGGGCCCTAGTTGTGTCCCGAAACTTTTCATCCCGATCGGAATATATCCAGGGGAGTTATGAGTGAAAATGTGTATAAAAATAGGTACTTTTTGCGTTTTAACAACATGTTAGTAACATGAGCTTTTGAGGTATCTTTTTCCATGTTTTTGAGGACGAGAAGACCGAATATGAAGTCGATTTTGACCAAAGACGCGGAAATTGAGGTTTTACCAAAGGTTCAGCTCCCAAAATTGGTTTTTTATGAGTCAAAAACCTGGAAAACTGTCTGAAATCACCATAAATGTGTACAATAACATTGGAAAAAGTGTAAACAGGTGAATCAAGACCATTAAATGCCACTACCAATGATCAAAGATGATCTTAAAAAAAAAACGCTGCAAAGTCCTTGTCACATGGGTTTATTATTCTATTGGACATACCTACAGAAAGGTTGGCTGTTCATTAATTGTTTCTTTCATGCGTAACAATCGAAATAGCTACTTCTGATGGTTTCCATTAATTTTGGCCCCCAAAACACAAATTAGGTACGCTCTTTTTTTCTTTTTTTTTAACTATCTTTGATCATTGGTAGTGCCATTTAATCGTCCTGAACCACGTCTTGACACTTTTTCCAGTGTTATTATACAAACTGTTGGTGATTTCAGACGATTTCCCAGGTTTTTCACTCATAAAAAATCAATTCTGGGAGCTGAACATTTGGTAGAACTCAATTTTCCACTCTTTGGTCAAAATCGACTTCATATTCGGTCTTCTCGTCCCCAAAAACATAGAAAACGATATCTCAGAAGCTCATGTTACCAATATGTTGCTAAAACGTAAAAAGTACCTATTTTTACACACATTTTCACTCATAACACCCCTGGGTATATTCCGATCGGGCTGAAAAGTTTCGGGACACAACTAGGGCCCAAATGGAGCATGTGTGCGAAAGAACGATTTTTTGAGACCGAAAATGAAGCCTGTACACGTGATACGGCGGACGGCGGACGGCGTACGGCGGACGGACATTGCATTTTTGGAATCTATGCACCTTGAAACGTAAAAGAAAAAAGTATGAGGGGGTGTTATAAAAATTTTTTGCTGAGCGAATACATAGGTGTATTATTCACAGAATAATAAACCAAAAGCGTACCTACCTATTTCATGTTTTGGGGGCCAAAATTGGTGGAAATCATCAGAAATAGCTATTTCAATCATTCCACATGAAAGAAACAATACATTTAACAGCCAACAAAAATCTCTAGAACTCCAATAGAATAATAAACCCATGTGACAAGGACTTTGCAGCGTTTTTGGAATCTACGCACCTTGAAACGGAAAAGAAAAAATTTTGAGGGGGTGTTATAAAAATTTTTTGCTGAGCGAATACATAGGTGTATTATTCACAGAATAATAAACCAAAATGAGTAAAGCAATCCGGGACAGCAGAAAGAAAAGAAAGCTTTAAGGGCAGGAAAAAAAATTTGTAGCTAACAGTAGTTAACTACTATTTGTAGCTTTGACAAAGAAGCTATACAATATTACAGTCCCTTATATGGACCAGCTTCCAACAACCATCACAAATTAATTAAATCTGTTCAAGTATTTTACCTTTGACATGAAAATATACAACCTATTACCTATGTATTCCGTTTATGTTAGACATGAATTTTCGCGATTTCATCTCAAAGTATTAATTATCTCATCTTATTCTACAGTTTCAAGCATTCACGGTTCCTGCTATCACCAACGAAATCTTGAGTACAGTCTCTTTGTCACTAGGTATAGAATTACATAACGTTTATTCCCATGCCCTTGACATCCGATACCTTCAATGCTGTCGATCTTTTCGCCTCCCCCGAAAAGCGACCCTGAGCTCGTAAACTTTTTGACCGGTTTTGTATACGAATGAAAAACCATAATTCGTCAATAGTAATTACCACCTTTGAATGTCAAATGGTCAGAAAGGCTAATTTATGACGACGAAATCGAAAAGACTATTAAGACCTCGGCTTGTTGTATTGCAAGAATAAATCCATCAACTCGATCAGTGTTTTTGATTCTAATGCGAATTTAATTTGCGAGTTAGGAATGAGAAGTTCATTCAAAATGGGGGGGGGGGGGGGGATCATAATCTTCGGAGTCTTACATTTTCTACGGAAACAAATCACTTCAATACACTCAGAATCAACTTGAAGTCCATACAAACTTCATCACCTAATGAAGTCATTTGGGTGGATTACATTAGTGAATAACGACGAATCTTTCTGGTACCTACCTAATACCTGTGTAATGCAAAATGTAAAGTGTAGACTTTGAAATAGGCTACTTTGGATGAATCTCGTGTTGCCCAGTATAGCACCTATTTACCGGTTAGTTGAAAGTACTTTTAGGTGAGTACCTAGCTGTTATGATCATCCGAGTGATAATGACAGAGTGATCACTCACTACCAGATGGACGACAGCACTGAATCCCTCTTCGTTTAAGCACTTCACTGGGTCCTATTTATGGGTCTTAAAGCCCTCTGTTTTAGATTGGACTTTAAAATTAAAATTAGAATTTCTTTATTTACACAGTTATGGGTTCGGTGCCCCACATTACTAGGGCTGTAAACTTAGAATTACCGGTTAAAATTGCAAATGGCATTACGTTATAATGAAGTGATTGTTTTTTTTGTTTTTGTTTTTGCTTTTTTAATGCGAATGTAAACATAACAGGAGGTGCCTTTTTATAATACAAATAAACAAAAGAAACATAAGCATTGTTACTGAAATTAGGGCAGATGTTACACAACATAACTGTTCAGCTGATGGCAGTGTGAAACGAATCTCGATAGAAGAAAACGCTGCAAAGTCCTTGTCACATGGGTTTATTATTCTATTGGACATACCTACAGAAAGGTTGGCTGTTCATTAATTGTTTCTTTCATGCGTAATAATCGAAATAGCTACTTCTGATGCTTTCCATTAATTTTGGCCCCCAAAACACAAATTAGGTACGCTCTTTTTTTTCTTTTTTTTAAACTATCTTTGATCATTGGTAGTGCCATTTAATCGTCCTGAACCACGTCTTGACACTTTTTCCAGTGTTATTATACAAACTGATGGTGATTTCAGACGATTTCCCAGGTTTTTCACTCATAAAAAATCAATTCTGGGAGCTGAACATTTGGTAGAACTCAATTTTCCACTCTTTGGTCAAAATCGACTTCATATTCGGTCTTCTCGTCCCCAAAAACATAGAAAACGATATCTCAGAAGCTCATGTTACCAATATGTTGCTAACACGTAAAAAGTACCTATTTTTACACACATTTTCACTCATAACACCCCTGGGTATATTCCGATCGGGCTGAAAAGTTTCGGGTCACAACTAGGGCCCAAATGGAGCATGTGTGCGGAAGAACGATTTTTTTAGACCGAAAATGAAGCCTGTACACGTGATACGGCGGACGGCGGACGGCGGACGGCGGACGGCGGACGGCGTACGGCGGACGGACATTGCATTTTTGGAATCTATGCACCTTGAAACGTAAAAGAAAAAAGTTTGAGGGGGTGTTATAAAAATTTTTTGCTGAGCGAATACATAGGTGTATTATTCACAGAATAATAAACCAAAAGAGAACGGACTTTCCCATTTAATTTGGCCCGAACGATTTGTCGGGAAGCGCTGTGGAAAAATTGTTCAATTTAGCATTAAAATCTCTAAAACAATCCACAAAAAAGTTAGTTATATGTTTCGGAAATTTCAGATTGCAACCCCTCCATGAACCCCTACATTGAAGTTACAATAGCCGTGAAGATTCCGCCATTCCTGAGCCAAATAATATTATGATTTTTTGGGCAGATGAGATCCTATATTACCTACCATTCCATTTTGGATTGTGCCTCGGACAGGTGGAAAAACGTCATTCGATTTAGTGGATTCTACGGTTTAAAACGCACGTCGACTTCTGAGGGATTAGGTTGGAGAATTTTTTTCTTTGCTATTACATAGTAGGTACAAATATACTAACTTCATCTATGAATTAAACCCAATTTGAGAGAATAATGCAAACTGACTTCAAGTAATACTTTATATGTACCTGAAAAAATAAAGCAACACAGCTGCAAAGGGAATTTATACTTCAAAATGTGTTCAGTTTACTGTGGACTTAATGAAGCATATAAGTAAAATACAAAAATGTTTGAAGGGCAAAATTCATTTTGGTTTTCGATAACGCCATGCGAATTATGGCTGGAAAGAGTTCGCTTCTTCGAGTTCAATGCCTGTGAATATTCGAATTGAGACAATGTTCTCTTGTGTAAGATGAGAAGATAAGAATGTGTTTACTCACCGGGAACACGTTTTCTACTCAAGACCACTGGTGTAATATCTCCTTTCCTGGGAACTAGATATCTCCCGGTCATTCCCTTCGACAGCATTAGAAGCCGATGGTCAGTGGTCGGTGAGGGTATTATTAATAAGTGTTGATGTGTCGTTAGTTAGGTACGTAAAACAAGGGTTTTAGTTAGCACCTACCAGCTTAAATCTTTGGTCAATTAGCGTCCTCTATAATAACCAGAGCCCTTCACAATATGGCACTTATTTTGGCCCAAATATGGCACTTATTTCTCTCAATATGGCACTTATTTTTCAACCCTCTCCGACCACCCCAGCTATTCTGAGACGATAATATCATAAACTGAAGCACATGCTTTGAAACTGTAAAGACTCACTGTGTACGATAAGATTCATGTTGTTAAAATAATATTCAGTGGCTGAGTTGCCCATCAATTTGTATCCCCCTTCCAAGGGCTACGTACAAGTACACTGTTACATGTACATGCACAAGCTATGCACATGTCGTTAGTTGCGTAAAACAAGGTTTCGCACCGATCAGCTAAACCATACAGGTTAATAGATTAAATTTTTCTACAACTACATTGGTAGTTAGTTACATGGTTTGAAACCGTAAAGATGTGCTATGCTTACAGCGTACTAATTTCTCAAACTATTTGAGTGATCGTATTATAGTGTTCGGAGCGTCGTATCGTTTTTATTACGACTCTATGGTCAAATTGTCGTTCAATTCGTATTCATGAATCTTCCTTGCAGGCGCTTTGTACCTTCGTTGTTACGTATGTCGTTAGTTACAAATAACGGTTTTCGTTCCGACTGGCTAAATTAGCTGATTAGATCATTTCATTTAAGTAATTAGACACATCATCATAATATCGATTCGCTTTGTAGGAAATACAGCCAGTTAATCTATTTTCATAATTTGGAACCGAGAAAGTTGCGTATTTACAATAAACCCACTCAAGAGAAAACGGTAAGTACCTATCTAACATTCATTGAACTATTTTTCCCTAGGGGGAAACTGACCACCTTAACCATTCCTTTGTTCTTTCTCCTAAAAGGCCAGTGTTCCGATGTCGAGATTCGCAACAGATAATGAACCCTCAGATGCCACAATATCTTATACCAGGCAAAATTACTCAATCTGTTTCTCCTGAGTAAAAAAAATTGGTTTTTACGAAATGATTGAAACAATTACCCGATCCAGTTGGGAATTATGTACCTTATATGCGATCTAGTTCTTAGCGGTTGAAAAACCATACCGGCGTAAGTATGTGAACGCCTGAGAATACCTCTAGATATACCGTAATGTGCCTATTATGATAATGTTGTTATTATAGGGACAGAAATGCGGAAATTAGATTTACTGGGCAGTGGAAACCGATAGAGTTCCTTCTTGACATAATCGTCTGTTTATGTTCTCATTATCCGGAAATACTGTTGAATGAGTCTGCGTTTGAAAGTTCTACGGAAAAAGTGATGATGATAATCGAGGACTGGCGCTCGATGTACAAGTGATTCAAGAATGTAATGAATCCACGGAGCTCCGACCGCTATGGAATTCATTGGGGGCCAGTTTAAGCTTAACCTCTATAATCTCTTCAGATGTCATCAAAATTGGTTGAATATATTTAGAGTTACGACAGTGAGAGGAATTTCATGTTTGTAGATGCGCAGACGAGACTCACAATTTGATTTAGAGGATAAACTTAAATCGCTTGCGGCGGAGTAGTGGAAATCCATAGCAAAAAACTACAGGATAAAAAAATAACAAACTGTAGACAGGTTTCGGTTGTTAAACCATCATCAGTACACATTTTTTATGTACCTATATATTTTTTTTAGAGGAAATTCGCAAGGGGCAACAGAGGGGATCGCAAAGACACCCAAAATTGTATCCCTGTGGGAATGTTCTATTGACGTGGTGGTGTTTACAGGTAATATTCGGTACCGGCGTAGAACCAAATTTTGCTTTTTCTTGGTGTATGAAACTCAGAATGCGTGAGGACATTTTGATTTTGAATAACTTTTGCTTCCTCACTACCGAAGGTAGGGAAGCATTGGATTCGTGATTGAGTAAAAAAATTCATGTCCTCCAAAATGAAAATTTCCTCAACCATTTTGCGTTTCAGACATCAGGGAACATTTTTGGTTCCGTGTCTGTCTGTCTGTGGTAATTCCTTGTAACGCCCATAACTACTCGAAATAATGGTTGAAATGGGCTGAAATTTGGAGGGTGGGTGCGGGTTGGGTCACAGATGGTTCCATACCAAACTCATTGAAAAAGTACCGTAACTTTCGTCTGCGCATGCGCAAACGTGAAATACTTGAAACGCCCATAACTACCTTAAATATTGTTGAAATGAGTTCAGATTTGGAGGGTCGATCAGGAATAATACTTTGATAGTTCCATATGAATTTCATTGGAATCGTAATGTAACTTTCGTCTGCGTATGCGCGAACATGAAATGTTGACCATTTCTTTGTAACGCTTCTAACTACGCGAAGAATAGTCGTACAGAGCTGAAATTTTGAGGGTACACTTACCAAAACGAACCTACCCAACTATTCGTGTGATTGAGGTGAGGAAGCTATACTGCGTATTCGAATGGGCAGACGTTTATTTGTTAGGTTCGTGAATGAATACAAGGCTTCCCCTTCTTCGGTATTGAGGAAGAAAAATTATTGTAGGGTTGAGGAAATCCTGCGGTGATAAAGTGGTCGGTAACCAAAATGCCATTGCTGTCCGAAGACTTCAGACCTCCATTGCCGCGCCCAAGGTCGTATCCAAATATTTGCCCCCAACACCCTACATGGCACGACATTTCCAAGAGTTCCTCTTGAGAAGAGGACCACTCCCTAATGTATAACACCCTCCGTCCTCAGGTTTTTTTCGGCAACGGAGGGTAGGAGGTCTCCCACCCAGCGGGCTATGTAAACGAGAACAAGGAGAGCCAATATAGAAGAAAACGGAGCCAGCGCGCCCACTTGACCTATCACTCCCAATTTTCAACTTGGTAAATGTCACAGTTGGAGGATCACTGGTGATTATATCACGGCCGCCTGTAGTTGCTTCATCTTTTTATAGCTGTAGGGCAGCTCTCCACGGATTGTAATGGGCTCCCCTTGGCGTACACCCGGTTGCGGGGTTTTTTGTTGCGAGAAAACGCGAAACAAGAGGAAGGTCCCATCACCGAATCATCCTCAGCCCTTTTCTTTGGTGCCGTCTCGCAAGGTCTGTGACGTCGATGTGAAGAACGAGGAGAATCGATGTAACGGATTCGTAGATTTATAACGCCTGAGGTTGGCAGGGCGAAGAAAGTAAAACGGACAGACGACCTAGCAATGACAGCGCTGACGACGTAGCGCCCTGGAGGCCGGAAAGGATTCCATTGGCGGAGGTAAACGAAGAACGGAAAAGAGTCACATAAATTGTGTTCTCTTAGGATAAGAGTTTTTGCCTGATTTGATTCCACCATCCCTCCTTCCGATCAGTTGAATGACATTCCCATTGTGACTGGTGATTACTATGCCAGTTCTAGGTAGATTGATTTGTTTTATTTAAGAGAGATATGATTACAAGAAACACCATTAATAGGTACAACGCGAATCATATCAAACAGTGATTTGATTTTGGAGAGCACTAACGGACGAGAAATTATTGCCGCGTTCCGTTTTCCACATAACCTCAGTTTTCGAACCACTTGTGCTCCCATAATCCCCAAAAGTTGTTTACAACTAGCGACTGTTCATCTGTTTTGGAGAAAGACTGTTAGAGACAAGCACTTCCTACAGTGGCTGTCAGTGTCAACAATGCGACAAGTTTATAATGGTCAGAGTGGGAAAGTGGACTACGACGAATGGTAACCTTTTCAAATGAAGTTAACACTAGTAGAATACCATGTGGTCGTACCATTTTGTTGCATCACTTGTGCAAACAAACTCCAAGGCAGTTTTGAAATCCACGAAGATTATCAGTTTACATACTCCAGATATCTGATATATTAGTACTACAACAAGTTCGACAAAACGACAATTTATTACTCATTTTCGTCGCATGACTCGCAATTATTTTCATTTCGGAGAGAAAAAAAAATCAAAATAGCTCCTCTATTTATGATTGTGACATGAATTTCTTTCCTTTACGTTGTTGGTCTTTCAAAATAGTTTTACAGTATGGACGGCCCTTGAACTACGGTAAACTGTGCATTAAGTTCTAAACTAGAAATGTACGACAGGCAGACAGATAACGATTCGAGCGAGCAGAAGCGGGCAATGTGTTTAGCAACTTGGTCACGAGTTTACATTTCCGAGTACCCTGAACTGAGTAGCGTTACTATATCATTCGCTGGTAGTACTTAAGTAGTTCACGAACTGATGCATGTACCTACTTATGTACTACTGTATGTGTATGTTAGTACTTGCGGATTGCGGGAAGGCACGGAGATGTGTTGTTCGGATATATCTGCAGGTGTATTCCGCTGTCACTCCACTAATCCTTGGGTCATTTTCACCTGTAATCATCTTATAGGGGCTTCGTCATATAATAGGGGCTCTTCTCGCCATCTTCCTTCCAAACTCTTCCAAAATATCAGCATTTCAGATTCTTTTGATAGATTGTTTCTAGATGGTTTGGCGAATTTCAAATAAATTAAGCTACATACTGCAATGGGTCCAAAATTGTTAGAACATGAATTTTTGAAACGGAGTTGTACTGTGTGATAAATTAGTAGGTTTAGACTAAACAGTTAACCCTTTAAATGTTATGGTGGTTTTGATGCAATGAGGAGTACATCTGTTCAGTACCTAGTACTTCTGAGTAGGACTTCCGTTTATATTACTTCCCCATTTCTAAATGAAAGTAGGTTCCATTCTAAGAATTTTGAGACCAACCGCACTATCTTACAATGAATTGCTTATTTTCTGCGAGCCTCCAAATTTTGGACAACAAGTGACGTCATCGCACCCCTCCCACCAGGGCTGGACCCTCTTGCCCGTGTGACGTCATTTCAGTGTTGAAGCTTCAGAGCAAAGAGCAACGATCACTTCAGACCTCAGCTAAATTCAAACTAGAACATAGCGATTTTGGTACAAAGGAATGTTTATAAGACAGGAATTATGCAGGGCTTGCATTCTTCTATTAATAAAAGAATTTTATGGGAACAATATTTGCTGTTCGATAATAGTCATCAGGCGGGACGGAAGCTGTGTCTACCTGCATCTGTGTGATAAATCTCACGTCCTAAACACACCTATTTGCTCTTGGCTCTTGAGGATTCGAACCCACGTATCCGGATCGGTTTTGAAATTCAGCCACAGGGCATTAACTGATTTACACGTTTTGGAGGTCTTGAACATCACGATTCCATCCATCTGTCTGTCTTGAACCTCGCAAAGTGGAATCCTCCGTCACGCGACTGGATTTCAAGAATCGAAATGAGATGGATGGATGGACGCAGCAGGGGTGAAGATGTTATCCTTAAAATACCGAGAGGATCTGGATTTTTTTTAATGGCGATTCCTACGACGTGATGATCGACTCGTGTTGCAATGCCAAAGTGCAAATGAAACTAAGCAATCTGCCTCTCATCGGCCGAAATCGCCTGATGGAATTCACGCGCGGGGAATGTTGAGTAAACATTATTTTCCAGGTATATGGGAGGCAGACGGATCAAAGGAATTCGAACACATGGTTGTCACCGAAGCGGTAATTGCAATTTCGCACTTACGGGTAACGGCTCCGTTACAACACACATATTTAGTGGTTCTGCCAGTTCACATTATGTATTCCAGCGAACCTTGAACAAATGAAATGTCGCTTCGCTGAACGGACATTCTTAAAATGCTTTCAGCAACGGATCATTTGGCAGTTTCTTAAGGCTTTGACCATCGCCTCCTTACAATAAAATTTATTTAACTACCTATTTCGCCTCGTCCTTTGTATTGAAAAAAAACATTATATTTAACAGTAATAACCCAGTACCTATAATTTTCTGTTTATAGGTAAATGGGTTACTACTTATACAACCCAACGTGTTTATAATTTTGGTTTATTATTTTCAATAATGAACCATTGGAATCGAGCATGAAAAAAAAAATTCTTACCCCCCCTCAAAATTTGATGGTTTACGTTTCAAGGTATGTAGAATCCAAAACTGCAATAAAAATATTTCTGTCTGTCCGCCGTACGCCGTTTTCTGTATCTTTTCTAATTATAATTTTCGGTTTACTCACTCAATGTATGTGAAACGTGTCCTTCTAATAATAACGGGTGAGGGGGTTGGATGGCTGGGTTCTATGCCAGCCTAAGTTATTTTCCCCCGAAATTCACTTGCTCTGTGATGCCCTTTGTTGGTGGGATCATTTTGTACAATTGTTGTGACGTGAAATTTTATAGAATAAGTAGTGTAATTTTATTCTGGGAATTTGTTGCAGATGTTTTATTTTTTGTTTAACTTTTTCTCGAGCGGAGCACTAAATTCTTCATTTCCATGTTGTTGTTGTTTTATCATCATTAATTTTTCCTTTCTGTTCTTTGAAAAGCGGGAAAATTTTGGATGGGGGAATATTCTCGAAAGGACGGTCAAGATGATTAGGTAAGAGTTAACAGCTTGATAGCATTTAGGGAGAAAAATAACTTAGGCTGGCATAGAAGACTTCCTGTTTATCGAATTTCTTCACCTGTCTACTGATTCAGCCTCTTCAACCTGAGAAAAGTGCTTGAAAATCCCTTATTTGTTGGTCGAGGAGGTCTGAAAGTGTCACCATTCAATTCAGCGTAAAAAAGAAGCATTTTCAAACTCGTTTTTATGTGACAAGTCAATTTTTTGTTAAAAAGGTCGATTTTTACCTGAAAAATCAACGTCATTTCAAATGCGCGCATTCAAATGTCATTTTCTCCCCCCAGATTACGCTGTGATTTTTTTCTGACTAATACCGTTTGGAAAGCTGAGACTAAGGAAGTTTTTTCCGAGGAGTGCACGCCAAAAAACGGTGCGGAAAAACGGATGGAAGGAAACTCAATTTTTTGAAAATGCTTAAAATTTGAACTTTGGTCCAACTTTTCATTGGTTAAATCCAAATAATAAATTTTGGTTTGCATCAGGGAGATGGGAAATTTAACGCCTTTCCACTGGTATCCTCAATTTAGATTTTACACGTACCCAAAGGGAGTTGTGGCCGTTTTAGTGAGACATGTCAGAAAAGTAAAAAAAAAATTAAATCGTCAAAAATTCGGAAAAATTAGCGACTAAACAAAAAAAAGTCTAGGAGGCACTTTATGTCGGAAATGAGCGCTGGAATCGATCCAAAGTATCTGAACTTAAGTCGGGACACCCTGTATATATTTGATTATGTTTCACTCCAGACAATATGTGACCTTGGGTACATGATAAAAATTCCAAATTTCGCCAAAAAGTTCGTATTGCCAAACAAAAGGGTGATTTCGATGAGCAATTTTCAAAAATTCTAAGGGGGGGGGGGGTCTAATTTGAGGTCTAATTAGGGGTCAAAAATCGATAAAACGGCTAAAATTGCGAACAATTGATATAAAATTACTGAAGGTGGTGTGAAAGGGTGAGTAAAGACAGAAAAAGACCATTTCGGTTATTTTTGTACAGAATATGGGTCAAATTTGGATTTTTGCGGTCAAAAATTTGTATCAAGGGCTAAAACCAATATTAATTCACCTGACGTTGTATGGGATTGTGATTCACGACGGAAAGAGAGACTGGGTTCGATGATAAAAATATTTGTCTCAAAAAAGAGTGGGTCACGTTTGACTTTATAATCAATCATACAGGCGTAAATAGCGAGAGTGACGTAAAAACGTAAAATAGCTAAACACGAAAACTAAGCGTTCCTAGAAAAAATTCAGCTTTAAGGAAAAGGAAAGCTCTAGTATGAAAAATGAGATACTGTATTGCAATAATCAGAGAGTTCGAGGCTCAACTACCAGTCCATTGTAGAAGTAAGCTAACAAAACTATAGCTGATAAGGGTAGGACATTCGCTTCCGGAAAATGACTTGGGGGCTCAGCTTCATCGATTCATACCTTTTTCGATGCCATAGGGACGAATATGATATTATCGTTCTTACAATTATTTATTTCTCTAACATGTACTGACTTATTAAGAAACCGTGGAACGATTGTAGACTATAATCATACTCTGACATAGTCCACAATCATACCACTTGGAGCGGTAGGGTAAAACCTTTTTTAGTGTCCGGTACGCATTGCCGTTCAGTTATAGGAGGGATTAATATGGGATTAGGTTAGGAGGGATTAATATGGGATTAGGTTATGATTAGTACTTTTACTAACTATTTTGGCAAATGATGCATTTTTGTCGGGATTTCGTATTCTCTTACATCGTATTTCCCCATTATAAGCGCTATCTCACTTCGCAGCACGGTACCTAACACGCATAATACGTGTTTCTATCAAGTTGCACACAGCCCCTGTCTACTGCAAACACTCCGTCCTGTTATGGAAATGCACCATGCATGCACGTCCTTCTGGAGATCTCAATCATTCCTGGTTTGGGGAAAGTAGCTTCGAACTGGTCAAACACTGGCAGTAGGTGAGTAGGTAATTCCACCGAGAGAAGCAATCACACGTCCCGTTTAGGCACTACGTTACATAAGAGACGGCCGTAATGTCCAGTGACCCTCAGTGTAACGGATTAAAGGTTAAAGACGGTATTGAATAAAGTATAGTCCGCAGGCGCGGATCCAAGGGGGGGGGGGGGGTCACAGGGGTCATGACCCCCCCCAGAATCAGCCTGCATTTCAAAAAGCAGAGCTGAACGAATTGTTCACAAACCCGAAAACAAAAAAAAAACCAAACGAAAACGAACCCAGTTTTTGTGAAATCAAAAAAGAACTATAAAAAATCTAAAAAGATTCGATCAAAAATGTCAAAATTTGTCGAATACAATCGTACACTTGGTCCTACCAATGTTACTTTATATACAATTATGTCAATAAATTTACCTTGGTGTACCCGTCAAATTACACCTTGTTTATTTCTTCTTATTTTTGTTAATTATTATCTTGTTTTTGTTTCGTTCTCGTTTTCTTTCCTGCCAAATTCAGTAAAAACGATACTGAACTCACTGAGATCAACAATAGATTGTTGTGGTTTCAATGTTTTGATTTGCAAACTCTGAAGTTAGCTACGCTGCCATAAATTTGTTTGAAAACACATTAGGACACTTTTTCAGGAGAAAATTGAAAATAAATACATTTATCAGTTAAATAATTAATAGATAGGTATTGAAAAATATTTTTTACATAAACAATGAATTTTATAAATAAATACAATTAATTTTGTAAGTAGACAAATTGGACGAGTTTAGGCATAAGGTTGAAAATTCGGTATGTTTTGTTCGTTTGGTTATTTTGTTATTTTTTGTTATTTATTATATTGTTCTACCCTGTGACCCCCTCCGGAAAACAATTCTGGATCCGCCCCTGATACTCCGATGACTCTGTTGAACGAACGCTCTCCTAAAAGGTACTTCTTGAGAAAACGTCATAACGGATATATACGATACTGATACGATTCCCGTTTACGATGCGGAAAAATAAAATAACTATATTCCGCAATACACGTAGCATTCCAACTAGCTTTCTTGTAGCTAGGCATACGGTAACTTGCCTACGTGAAGTTATTCAAACTTCCCCAGCTACCTCCTTAAGTACCTACTTGAAATGTAAAAGTTTTGAACATTATTAAATATTATTTATTGAATTATATTGATTATGGTGACCTACCCTTTTTCCTAAAGTAAAATTTTGTTGTTTTTCGATCGTTTCATTCATTTGATTCAGGAAGAATTGGCAGATATCACTGCTGATGCTGGTGCATTTACATGAAGGCATCATCTCAACAATGGTGTGCGCAACTCCCCTTAAAAACAGTTCGAGATATAATTAAGTACGTTAAAATTTCGATTAGCTTTCAGTGAAATTCCGATTTTTTGCTTGAACGATTTCACTGCTTGTATAGTTTTTATCTGATTTTCCACCTCATCGATTTAAACGACAGTTTTCAGTGATGCAATTCAGTTAGTGCCTCTTTTCTTCACTAGTATAGACACGTGCAGCGCAAGAGCAAGGTCGTTCGCTGCCGGGCACGGGCACGGCCAGTCAACTTAATGTCAAAATCGGTGCAGTGTCTTTTGTGAAAAGAACACGGGAGGTCAAACGGGTTCTTATTTCTTTTAACACTAAGATGAGGGCAATGTGCCAACCGATAATAATTCATCATGACGTGACTAATATGTGGATTAAACACTTTACATCTCGTCCTTCATACTAATGATTTTTGAAAAACATTTATCTCGAAAATACCTACTTGCGCAATGATTGGAGGTATTGGACAAAATCTATCACAACAGTGTAACAGGGCATTTCAGTGCAACGGGAAATTTCTTGTCCATATTCAAGTAACTGCAACTTTTTTGAGCAAATATACTTTTTCTGTATGATAACTCGAGCTAGTGAGATAAAGGTGTTTGATTTGGAATTCTGGAACTAATAAATGAACTGAAACTAACATAGGTAGGTATCCAACCTCAGCCAAATGGGAACGTAGAATTTTCTAATTATTCTGCTATATAAATTCGGCCTCTAAAAAATTATTATGGCCTCAATGTATGAGGTTACCTATTTGGAATACGTAGCTACTAAATTCAAAAATGAATATAGTAATTTAAGAATTCGCTGCTTGATATGGCCCGTACCTACGTTGTATATTCTATTATAATTTCTATTATAACGTTTGAAAATAGATGTAATTAGTATAATTAATGGTATATATGTAAAACGTTCTACAATCCAACTTCAGTGAAGGTAGGCTACATTCTTCAATGTAGGTAAATTTCGTATATGTAGGTAAACAATTAAAAAGTAAAAAAAAGTAGGTATCAATTAATTAGTATCCCTTATTATTGTTGTTTTATCTGTCAGAAAACTCCATAAGTTGTCTATCTTTGTGAATTACACGGATTTATTGGTTCTCAAGGGTTTGTTCGGTGTCAATCCATATGGAACGAATCAAACGATGATCTTTGTACATTACCTGCAGCAAGTTCAACGGATCGATGGACTTCCTGTTGCCATTGTGTATCTGTCTAATTTAGTGGGCACTGTGAGAAGAAGAGATTTTGTTGACAATATACCGACTCTTCACTCTCGTCCTCAAAGCTAATATAAATTATATTGCAGTATTGATTATAATCTACAGCGATAACATAGTGTTATGAAGTACTTGTGACAGTTATTTCTTTCAGTCGTTCGGATATGGGCACAGCCCACTCATAACGGAACCTACTAAACAATGGAAACCTACGCGAAACAACAGAAACCTACATAGTATTGCCAGTGAATGGAGACTGGAGGAAAAAATAAAATAAAAGGGGGGAAAAACCGCAGCAAATTATTACAGAATGGTTTATTTTCCTGTTATTCTTCATAAAACTATTTATATGCCCTTCTATTATTCACCCCTTAGAGACGCCGAGCTTTGCGGATCAGCTAGACCCCCAGTGAGACCTACAAACCGAATGTCATTAATTTTGGTTCATAGTAAGTAAAGAAAGTGCCCCGGACGGCGGGCTTGCAGAAATTTTGATTGATTATTTTCAATAAAGAACCGCTGGTTAACAAATGTTAACCCTCGACAAAACTTGATGGTTTGCGTTTCAAGTATTGTACGTAGAATCCGCAAATGGAATAAAAAAAATTTCTGTCCAGCCGTTCTTTCACAGCAAGGCCCCGACGTTTGAACCGAAAAGCTACGTCAACATGAATGCGAATCGAACGGTATACATCCATGGCAGGTTTCCTCCGATGTTGCTGAAATTTGCGGGTTGGGCCCTCTATGAATTACAGATCGATCACAACGGCCACTGCATATGCGCAAACGCGAGTTGAGCTTCGATGTACTAAATTTCTCTTGAATAAATGGTACGATTTTGTTCAAAGTCGGTGGGTAGTTGGGGGTGCAGCTTCTAGACGGTTCCCTATGAATTGCTCGGATTATTGTTGGCATCTACTCGACTTAGGGAGTTCCTTGGGAAGTACGAGGGTAGATATTGACCAAAGTACACATAGTGATCTGCACAGAAGGTGTGGATCTATAGAGGTAAACAATAAACCGTTGTTTAATAGTTTAACGCAAACCATAAAATTTTGAGGAGGTCGATTTTTTCCCCAATTTGATTCTAAAGGTTCATCATTGGCAATAATAACCAAAATTAAGAGCCCAGTGATCCCCAAACAATCTAATGAAACAGATTATGAGTAATGAAGATTGAGAAAAAAGTCTGCTAAATGACAGTAGCTGTTAGTATAGCGTTCAGTGGTATATGCTGTAATCATATTATGAACGGATGCGCGATTGAAGATAGAATTCAAGATTTGGTGGATCGAAAATTCGAAGTTAGGAGGGAGGGATGTTGTACAACCGTACAAAGCCCCAACAATATGTTGACAATAGTGTCAGTTCTACAACAATGGCAGTAACCAGGAATGGATGACAGAGTGGAGGTGGAGGTCCTTGCGCGGAGATGAGTGGCGACGTGAACGATAATTGGCTACAATTGAACTTCCTGGCAATACAAGGATTTTTCAGTGTCGATCTGGAAGAGCGCTTTAATAATGGTGATTAGTGATTTACTTTCGCAACACTGAGGGGCAACGGGTCTCGTGTACCTAGTTCTACACAAGTTCCATGTACAATTAGTTTTTTCTTCATACGAGTAATTATTGTTTAATTCCGAGTCGACCGCAGATTTGCACAGAAGGTATGAATATAAGTTTAGTAATACCCATCAGTTGGGATTTTCGAGTTTAGATGGCAGTCGCCATGGTAACTCAATCTAAATGTTTTCTGTTACCTCCAATTTTTCATTTAAAATTCCAGCTACGGCGTTCTGAAAATTTCAACCCCTATTTTGAACCCCTTAGAGATGACTGACAGTAGCGTCGAGCTTCGAGGACCAACTAGACCCCGAACGGAACCTATAACCCGAATTTCATCAATTTTTTTGTTCATGGTAACTAAGAAAAGTGGCCAGTACGGCGTACGGCGTCGGCGGATAGACAGACATATTTTTATTGCATTTTCGGATTCCACATACCTTGAAATGTAAACCATCAAATTTTGAAGGGGGGGGGGGGGGTTAGAATTTTTCTTTTCTTGCTCGATTCCAATGGTTCATTATTGAAAATAATAAACCAAAAATATAGGTACCTACCCCTGGCAAATACTACATTACAGCTCGAGATGAACTCGCGTTGCACCAACCGGCCCTATACGGATTTAATCCCATATCGAATCATCACAAGATGGATTGGGTTGAACCAAGAAAACGCAAAACATACCCGAAACTCAGTGGGCACTTACATAATATCAATTATACTGACCTTCATAGTTTTTATAGAATTTCCAACTCCTAATTGCACCACATCTCGAGGTCATCCCCGGATCCGGAAATTGTTGATGAGTTGATAGAATTATATATAAAGAATCAAATAGGTACATAATTACCTCTTTATACTACGAGTTGGAAATTCTATAAAAATAATGAAGGTCTATTTCCCATGTTAATCTTCGGCAGTGAGTAAACACGCCAATTCAGTGGAATGGCTGATCTCGAGATCATCCCCGGATCCGGAAATTGATGATGAGTTGATAGAATTATATATAAAGAATCAAATGTAGATATAATTTGATCCTTAGTGAATGAAGGTCTTTAAAACAACTGTACCTGCACAACGAAGTCTGTAAGTACCTACAGGGTGGGGAAAAAAATGTTTATAGCCTTTTTCAAAACTTCAAATGCGAATTCGATAAATGTAAAATTATTTCACAAATATTAAAAGCTGTTTTGTCATATTATGTTTGCTTTAAGCGACTTGAATTTTTGCTACACCTACATCCGAGAAAATTCAGTTGTATTTTGATATGGGAATTTCCTTTCACACTGCCGTAAATTTTGTTCCAACTGTTTTGATTCGAGTCAATTAACCTTTTTCCATACTCAATCGATGAGTATGTCCAACATTCGTATTTTAAGAATTGACAATTTTTTCTCGTTTCTGGGCTAAAACTAGACTAGATGATAGATAGATTTCATTGTTTACAAGTCGTTAATCTAGTTTTCGGTAATCCTGTCGGGATGGTTTAAATTTTACTTCGCTAATTTCATAAAGGGCATATTGTAGAAACATTAAAAATGTAGGAGTAAGGATTAAACAGAGAACCCATGTCAATCTCAGAAATTTTTCTATGGTTTTTATTTTTGTTTTTTTCGTATCTTTTGTTGATACTACTCATGATCTAATAATCATCATAATGCTCAAGGCTCGTATACCTGCGTCTAAAACTTTTCCTTTGTTTTCTGATATAATGCATAGTAGCAACATGTTTGATGTTAAGAAAACTAGATTGGACATTTTCTGTAGGTATATTAGGTACTGACCCTTATACTGCGATTATTCTTGGCCTAAATCGGTGAATTTCGTTCGGAAAATTTGCTCATGCAAAGTATATGATTTCTTGAATCGGCTTAGTATTTCAGCAAAAAATATACCTAATAGGTACCTACACTACTGTAAGCAATCAGAAATTATTCCTTTATTGACATTAAATTTGTCAGTAGTGATATGGGAACTAATGAGCCTAATATTGACCTGAAGATTTACAAACACTTTTTCTTTGTTTTCTGATCAAATTGATAAGGAACACGTTAATAATGTATGCTTTTCGGGAAACTGTAAAATATATTATTCTCCGTAGGTGTATTCAGATTCAGTCTAGATTGTGAGTAGTTGAGTTTCTCCAATAAATTTTCTCATCGTTATGTACCTATGACATTTTTGAAATGGTTTCAGAATTTGAGAAAAATATGAAATATTGTTCAGTAATATGGTGCTTTTCATTTAGTTTTGGGAGTGTTCAACTTTCTATCGATGGCATTAAATGTTTCCTCATTATTATGGGAAACTACTAATTTTTTTATGAATGTTAATAAATTTCTGTACGAGATCACTGTACAGTGTTCGTTTGCAGTAAAGAATGTGTAAAGCATATCAATGTGTGGAATTTGTGTGAAATTTGAGGCTGTGCAGCTGTAGGTAATGCATAACTTGACTTACCGCGAGGAGGAGGAAGAAGGCGGAGAAGATGGTAGCCATGGGACGGTTGATGCTTCACGCAAACTCACTGGCAACAGAAAAACAAAGTACTTACTGGAAGAGGCGAAGAGAGCCACCCGGAGTCCTCTGGCCTTCTCTACCCCCTCCCCACTGAGCACCTCCACACTACCGCGGACTCCCTAATTGTCAAAGCACACACTTCAGAGGCGGCAAAGGTAGTCCCGGGGTCTCTCCCAGGGGTTTTTCGGGCTTGGGGTTCCCCTATCGTAGTTCAACGACGAGGAACGGAGGCCGATCCCTTCCAAATGGTCCGGGAGAGGCGAGTGGGACTGGGAGCCCCGTTCCCGCCGATCGAGACGAAACCAGACGCGAGTTACTCGCTCTCCCATCTCTACGCGATTTTCTTATTACTTCATATCATTTTGATTTTATCATTTGCAATAAAGAACCTTTGGAATCAAGCATGAAAAAAACCACTATTAAACCGCCCCTCAAAATTTGATGGTTTCCGTTTCAAAGTACAAAGATCCAAAAATGAAATAGAAAAACGCTGCAAATTATTACACAACGGTTTATTGGTTACCTGCATAGATGTCGCTTTTGCGTAGATCACTTTTTTCTGTGGTCAATACCTACCCTCGAGCTCCCCCAGGAAAGCCCTAAGTCGAGTACTGGAACCGGCCCGGGAATTACAGTTTCATAATAATCTGCAGGTTTCAATCATTATATAATTAATTATTTGTTGTTATTCATGAAGCATAACGTTTGTTCAAGTTACAATGTACCTACCAACAAACTCCAAAAGAGCCATCATTCTTGAAATGAAATAATATCACAGTGCAACCAGCTCGACTTCATACAGCCCGTGATTATAATCAGGTGTTCCCTAGCAATGATAATCTGAACCGGATTTATACCGTTTGATTCACGATCGTGTTGACGAAGCTTTTTGGTGCAAACGAACGGCTGGTCGTACAATGCTCCGGGTGGTCCCAAAAAATTCTTTATTCAAGATCAATTTAGAAACGTTTAAAAAACGCTGCAAAGTCCTTGTCACATGGGTTTATTATTTTATTATTTTATTGGTCTACAGAAATGCTGGCTGTTTATTTATAGTTTCTTTCATGTAAGATAATTGAAATAGCTATTTCTGGTACAATCAATGGATTGTACCATTTAATCGTCTTGATCCACGTGTTGACACTTTTTCTAGTGTTATTATACCAATTGATGGTGATTTCAGACGATTTCGCAGGTTTTTGACTCATAAAAAATCAATTTTGGGAGCTGAATATCTGGTACAACCTCAATTTTCCACTCCTTGGTCAAAATCGACTTCATATTCGGTCTTCTCGTCCCCAAAAACATGGAAAACGATACCTCAAAAGCTCATTTTACTACTATGTTACTAAAACACAAAACGCTGCAAAGTCCTTGTCACATGGGTTTATTATTTTATTATTTTATTGGTCTACAGAAATGCTGGCTGTTTATTTATAGTTTCTTTCATGTAAGATAATTGAAATAGCTATTTCTGGTACAATCAATGGATTGTACCATTTAATCGTCTTGATCCACGTGTTGACACTTTTTCTAGTGTTATTATACCAATTGATGGTGATTTCAGACGATTTCGCAGGTTTTTGACTCATAAAAAATCAATTTTGGGAGCTGAATATCTGGTACAACCTCAATTTTCCACTCCTTGGTCAAAATCGACTTCATATTCGGTCTTCTCGTCCCCAAAAACATGGAAAACGATACCTCAAAAGCTCATTTTACTACTATGTTACTAAAACACAAAACGCTGCAAAGTCCTTGTCACATGGGTTTATTATTCTATTGGACATACCTACAGAGATGTTGGCTGTTTATTTATTGTTTCTTTCATATAAAATAATTGAAATAGCTATTTCTAGTGGTTTCCACCAATTTTGGCCCCCAAAACACGAATGAGGTACCTACGCTCTTTTTTTTTTTTTTTTAATTATCTTTGATCATTGATAGTACCATTTAATCGTCTTGATCCACCTGTTGACACTTTTTCCAGTGTTATTCTACAAATTGATGGTGATTTCAGACGATTTCGCAGGTTTTTGACTCATAAAAAATCAATTTTGGGAGCTGAACATCTGGAAGAACCTCAATTGTCTACTCTTTGGTCAAAATCGATTTCATATTCGGTCTTCTCGTCCCCAAAAACATGAAAAACGATACCTTAAAAGCTCATGTTACCAACATGTTGCTAAAACGCAAAAAGTACCTATTTTTACACACATTTTCACTCATAACACCCCTGGGTATATTCCGATCGGGCTGAAAAGTTTCGGGACACAACTAGGGCCCAAATGGAGCATGTGTGCGAAAGAACGATTTTTTTAGACCGAAAATGAAGCCTGTACACGTGATACGGCGGACGGCGTACGGACATTGCATTTTTGGAATCTACGCACCTTGAAACGGAAAAGAAAAAATGTTGAGGGGGTGGTATAAAAATTTTTTGCTGAGCGAATACATAGGTGTATTATTCACAGAATAATAAACCAAAAGTAGTTCCAGGGCAGTCCAGACGAGAGAAAGGGTGTTTTTTGGTGGGTAAACGGAAAACGGAGGCCCACACAAAGGGCGCGTTAATGACCCGCTGATGGCAGCCAATAAACGGTTTTTCAGCCTTTAAAAAAATAAAAAATAAAAATAAAAATAGTAATGTAAAAATAATGAAAGTTTTCAAGCTACGGCGTTCTGAAAATTGCAACCCCTATTTTTCACCCGTTAGAGATGAGTGACAGTAACGCCGACCAACTAGTCCGAAAATGGGTCCTACGAACCAAATTTCATTAATTTTGGTTCACGGTAACTAATAAAAGTGTAAAGTACGGCGTATCACAGATAGTTTTTGGTTTATTATTTTCAATAATGAACCTTTGGAATCGAGCATGAAAAAAAAATTTTAACCCCCCCCCCTCAAAATTTGATGGTTTCCGTTTCAAAGTATGTAGAATCCTTAAATGCAATAAAAAAAAATTGCTGTCCGTCCGCCGTACACCGTACTGAGCACTTTTCTTAGTTACCATGAACCAAAATTGACGAAATTCGGTTTATAGGTCCCATTTGGGGTCTAGTTGGTCCTCGAAGCTCGGTGTTGTCTGGAATTTTTTTACGGGTTTAAATAGTTCTCGATCGTGGGAGTTTTTTAAGAACACCCGGAGCATTGCACGTCCAGTCGTTCGTTCACAGTAAGGCCCTGAAGTTTGCACCGACAGGCTTTTTCAACAGCAGGGTGAATGAAATTGTATACATTTAACCGAAATATCATCACTAGGGAGGTACTAACTATCGGGAATTGGCCCGAGAACATCACTGCTAGGGAGCACATGATTACAATCACCGAGTATGAAGTAGAGTTGGTTGTTCTGTGATATTATTTCATTCGAAAAATTATGGCTCTTTTGGAGTTCGTTGATAGGTAGTGAAACTTGAACAAACGTAGAAGTATTATTGATGGGTAAATTATTACACAATGGTAAATGATTACACAACGGTAAATTATTACACAACGGTTCATATTATACCATCTACGTAGAAAGGGCTGGAGTTTGTTGGTAGGTACTTTTGCAACTTTTTTCACTCCACATCAACAATTTCCCTTCAGAACCTCATTATTTGCGTTTCTTTTTGCCATTTCAGTTACTGTTTGCCATCTACATAATTATTTCAGCAAAATTTCACTCGTGATTTAGGTAGGTACCTAGTAACGAGTACGGGGTTAGGTACTAACCTACGGAGGGTCTGCGATCTACATCATATGTATAGGTAGAATTTATTATAGTGCATAATATTATACAGGGTGTCTCAAAAGTTGTTAACCCCCCTGCTAAAATCCTTACGTGACAAGGAAAAATAATCTTTATTTTCGGAATCTATGTATTTTTTTGTGAGGATCTCAAATATCGTATTTTTGTGCACGTGCGCATGCGCAAAACATGCGCAATGCTCACCAACTTTCTTATTTCAAATGGGAACCCCCATTTTTTATTGCAGATTTGGATTCTACGTAAAATTTCATGAATTTTTGACTCCTCAGTTGATTTTTTTACTGCGCGCAACCCGCCTCCCTGGGCGCTCAAAGTTGCGCAAACCAACGATTGGGCCCAACATCAGATTTTTGAAAACCCCAAGCGTGGCACATGTTTTTTCATTATTTTTCGACGCTGAATCACGTGGTGGTATCCATTTTTGAATTTGATTGGAATTTTTGAAATGGCGGCCGAAAATTCGGTTGTTTTTAGCGAAAAGTCGCTATTTTTTTTGGTCCTCATGAGTTATGAAGCGATTTTAATTAGTTCGGAAACTGTTATGATACACAGTTCAGAAAAGATTTGAAGCATTGCGGAAAATAACATTATTTAGCTTTCCGAACTAATTAAAATCGCTTCATAACTCATGAGGACCAAAATAAGAGCGACTTTTCGCTAAAAACAACCGAATTTTCGGCCGCCATTTCAAAAATTCCAATCAAATTCAAAAATGGATACCACCACGTGATTCAGCGTCGAAAAATAATGAAAAAACATGTGCCACGCTTGGGGTTTTCAAAAATTTGATTTTGGGCCCAATCGTTGGTTGGCGCAACTTTGAGCGCCCAGGGAGGTGGGTTGCGCGCAGTAAAAAAATCAACTGAGGAGTCAAACATTCATGAAATTTTACGTAGAATCCGAATCTGCAATAAAAAATGGGGGTTCCCATTTGAAATAAGAAAGTTGGTGCGCATTGCGCATGTTTTGCGCATGCGCACGTGCACAAAAATACGATATTTGAGATCCTCACAAAAAAATACATTGATTCCGAAAAGAAAGATTTTTTTCCCTTGTCACCTAAGGATTTTAGCAGGGGGTTAACAACTTTTGAGACACCCTGTATAGAAGGGTTATCTATACGGCGAGCTGTGATCTGTAACAGAAGGGTATTCTGTACAGAATAATAAACCGTTGTGCAGAGATTTGCAGCGTTTTTAATACATTTTCGGGTTTTACATACCTTGAAACGGAAACCACCAAATTTTGAGGGGGGGGGGGGGGGGGTTAATTTTTTTTCAAGCTCGCTTCGAAAGGTTCATTATTGAAAATGGTGAACCAAAATTTGTACACCCCACCCCGGGAATTCCTCCAGGTTTGGAAAGGTTATCTGTACCATGCTGGGTTTGGTTTTGTTTGGCTACATATTATATTATATACCTACCATAATATACAGTACCTACTGGCTAGAGAGACTGGTAATTATTTGTCTCCCCACCCGTGCATAACTGTATTGGCGTAGTCAGTGTTAGGATCACCCTGCAACAGTATAATGACGTCCGCTTATCTCGCTCGTCCGTGCGTTGAAACATGATACCTGCTGCCACGAAAAACTATAATAGGTACTCCAATAATTCGTCATATAAAATTGTCATACATAAAGGTGTTCCTGTCTATCTCTAAGGCGTGTGAAGCGTACGAAATAGAAGGTGGTCAGAAATCAACATCTTTGACGCATTTCAAATCCGAACACCTGCATGTTATGTGTTGTTACCTGCAGGCTTGTAGTAAATATGTATGTATGTATGTATGTATGTAATTTATGTAAACCAAATCACATCCAAACACATGGTTTCATCGTCAAGAGTCTCCCCAAATCGTCTGGATACGGTTTCGCCCCAGTGGGACCACCGATTGAATGTTTCAAAATACGTAGGTGCGCTCTGTAATCTGTTTGTCATGACAAGGTTGTTTGAATGATGTTTCTCTGTTTACGCCTGTTGAAAAAAGTCGAACCTCCTGCAGGATAAATCAATCTATGATCGGCTATTACCACCTCTGACCGGTAAAACGAGTTTATATAGCTATTCTAGATTTTTCTTTCCCCTTATTGTGCTCCGCATTCTACGTATCCGAACGGCCAGGAGCTGTGGATAAGGTAGTTTTTATCGTGTTATGCGACTCTGAACTGTTCGCTTTAACCTTCCAGGCAACGCCTTTTGTATGGTGATCGAGGGTGATTAGATCTTAAGTTTTTCTCTGGCTGCATACTTATATCTACTTACGCAGAGTTACTATGCATCTATATGTACAGGGTGATCCGCTCGTAGATGCAAAAAAAAATTGCGAAAAATTACATCAAAAATGGAGTAAAATGCCGCCAACCGCATATATTTTTATCTCAATCCGTTCTCGAGATATGATTTTTTAAAGTTTTTTCAGAAAAACCAGGTTTTTTTCCTTTTAAACTCAAATTTCTCCGCTTTACCTCATTTAATTTTACTTTTTGACATCATTTTCGGAATCAGCGTTAAATTTTCCATACGCATGGTGTACTTCAAGTCTTGAAAAGTACCATCTAGAGACAAAAACAACAGCTCAAACATTAGACGAATTTGAAATAATAAAATTTCTGAAATTTTAAAAAGTTACTACTCCTCCGAAAAAAATCCTGGAAACTGGAAAATCTCTTGAAAACTTCTTCATTTAATAAGCTGTCCAATGGTATGATCAACTTTGCTATTATCTTGTTTCTTTGATGAAAAATTCAAGTTTAAATGTAAGAAAACATTAGGCACCTCAAAAGGGGGAATTTGATCAGAGGGTAGAAAAAATGTAAAACAATGTTTTTAATTGAAAAAATTGAGTCAATAATGCCAATTTACAATTCGAAATCAGGTTTTTCGGTAATTAGGAAAGCCCGTTTTCAAAATGCCCACCGTTATTTCTTATGCATGCTCTAGCACGCTTAAGCATTTGTCCCACTGTCACGTTGAATGTCAGACGTTCTTGCACCGTCACGCTTGCCTCTTGAATTCGTCTCGTTAAATCTTCAACATCTTGTACATCAGTAGCATAAACAATGCTCTTGAACAATATCCCCAAACGAAAAATTCCATTGGTGTGAGGTCCGGCGACCTGGCGGGCCAGTTGATCACACCACTTTTACCAATCCAAGGGGTAAAATTTTGGGTTAGCCAATCCCGAACTCTTCTGCTGTGATGTGGAGGAGCACCATCTTGCTGGAAAATAATGTTTTCGCGGACGTCTGCGGGAATGTTTTCGAGGAGTCGGGGTAGATCATTTTGCAGAAAATCTAAGTAACTGTCTCCATTTAGTCGATCCGGTAGGATGTGTGGAATCGGTGGGCGTAAGCGTACTAGAGCATGCATAAGAAATAACGGTGGGCATTTTGAAAACGGGCTTTCCTAATTACCGAAGGCTTTCCTAATTACCGAAAAACCTGATTTCGAATTGTAAATTGGCATTATTGACTCAATTTTTTCAATTAAAAACTTTTTTTACATTTTTTCTTCCCTCTGATCAAATTCCCGCTTTTGAGGTGCCTAATGTTTTCTTACATTTAAACTTGAATTTTTCATCAAAGAAACAAGAAAATCGCAAAGTTGACCATACCATTGGAAAGCTTATTAAATGAAGAAGTTTTCAAGAGATTTGCCAGTTTCCAGGATTGTTTTTTCGGAGGAGTAGTAACTTTTTAAAATTTCAGACATTTTATTTTTTCAAATTCGTCTAATGTTTGAGCTGTTGTTGTTGTCTCTAGATGGTACTTTTCAAGACTTGAAGTACACCATGCGTATGGAAAATTTAACGCTAATTCCGAAAATGAGGTCAAAAAGTAAAATTAAATTAGGTAAAGCGGAGAAATTTGAGTTTAAAAGGAAAAAAACACGGTTTTCCTGAAAAAACCTTTAAAAAATCATATCTCGAGAACGGATTGAGATAAAAATATGCGGTTGGCGGCATTGTACTCCATTTTTGATGTAATTTTACGCAATTTTTTTTGCATCTACGAGCGGATCACCTTGTATAGATTTGGGATAGGAATTAAAATTTTCATAATATATAAAGGTAGATATTGTTAAGGTATTTCGCTATTTCTACGGAATCATTCAACTTTTACCATCAATATCGATGTAAAATAGAGTTCTAGACAAAATTTGGCCAATATCGGACCCCTTTTTCAATTTATATGATTTTAATGATTTAGAATATTGAACAAATAATATTTAGAATATTATAAATATTTAGAATATTTAGGAATAACATAAATATTTAGAATATTTAGGAACAACAAAAATATTTAGAATATTTAGCACACTGGTTACGAGCTGGGCAGGATTGAAATAAGCATCAGTTGAACGATACCTTCCTCTTGTCCGAGGGAATTCGAGAGCTCTCCAGAATCGTGTGTACCTAAATGCTTAATTTCCTGGACATTAAATCTAATTACATCCAGTGACCTCATCGATTGATTTCGATCACTTTTTTACTCTGCCCTTTACAACGATGAAAACCACCACTCGAGTGGGTGGCTTTTCATTTATGACGGAAACACAAACAAAAACGTCATCTCGGTTACATACGTATAGTTTGATGAAGCGCACTCTGCCTCCGCATCTGTATTCAGGATCACCCACCACATCACGTGGGTCCAATTGGTCTTCTTTCTCATGTTCCCTCGTCACGTAATTTTCAAGACCCCCAAAGCTCGAAGTGTTTTTCCCACACAGTTGAAAAACCCGGGAGATGGACGGGAGGTGTCGAGGGCCTGTGACCAAAGTGATTTGCTCGCGGTTCATCCTATAACCCTAATCCATAATGTCACGTCCGTCCGAGATGATTCAAGCTTCTTTCACATCCAGCCGTATTTTTCCCTCGGTCGCATAGCATCATCTGTGGCGCAATATCAATTGCCAAGATGCTTCACCAAACGCTCTGCAAACCGCTGGCTACAAGGTGTTATTTTTGAAAAGGGTTGTGAGTCGGAACTGTTATGCTGATTATAGTTCTGTTGCAAATATTGATGCCTACTAGGAGACATTCTGATAGTAACAAAAGTTAGAATTATCATTCAATACCGAAAACTTCGATATAGGCTGATCGAGGTTTAGTACACGTACACGTGCGCATAAGCAGTGCTGTACAATCACATTTACAAGCTTAGAATCACGTTGTTTCAGACACATGGCCATCGAAAAGTGGAGAAACTCAAGGGGTTTTAGATTATTAAACTCATAGTACCACTACTTTTGTTGATGAGACGTTAAGAAAAATGTTGTTTCAGATATACATACTTGTTTTACCTACCTGGTTTTGCAATGGTTTAACAGCAGATGGTCTTTTCGAGGGATCGTGCATACTCAACGAATAATCAAGAATCACGATGTATCCAAGTTCATCCAGTACTTTTACGATTTATTTATGCCGAATTGATAACTTCTGTATGACGAAATGGCGTATCGATAGTCATTAGCCGAACCTGCATAAATGCAGCAGGCGTTCACTCTCCAGATCTCACGAACCGTGAAGTTGGGCCTTAGGATATATAGAGTAGCGAATGAGAAAAATTGCTGGGGTGTCCTAAAACGGAATTGAAGGGGATCGATCAAGCTTGTCTCTGATATAGTCTACCAGGAAACTGAAACTGTTATGCGCGAGTGTCGAGCTCACTAAACGGTAGGCTCGAGCAAATACTTTGGAAAGAACTCGATCCTTCCAATCTATACTCTAGGGTATTTACGAGAGGCGAGAATATAAACGTTGAACATTTATAGGGAAATCATCACAAGATTCGATGACTAGAAATAGTAGCTTGAAATTTGTAGCTTTGAAAGTCGTAACTTTTTCTACATCCACATGTTACAATCAAAAGAGTTGTTCTTATTCAAAAGATGAGTGTTCTACGTGTTAGTAAAACGCTGCAAGTCCCTGCACAACGGTTTATTATTTTGTTTAGAATACCCTTCCGTTACAGATCACAGCTCTATGTATAGATAACCCGTCTATATAATTTATGATATGTACTATTCTATACATATTATGTAGATCGCAGACCCTCCGTAGGTTAGTACCTAACCCCGTACACGTTACTAGGTACCTACCTAAATCCCGAGTTAAATCTTGCTAAAATAATTCTGCCGATGACAAACAGTACCTAACAAAAAGAAACACACATAATGAAGTTCTGAAAAGAAATTGTTGATGTGGAGTGAAAAAAGTTGCGAAAGTACCTACCAACAAACTCCAGCCCCTTCTACGTAGATGGTATAATGAACCGTTGTGTAATAATTTACCGTTGAGTAATGATTTACCGTAGTAATAATTTACCCATCAATAATACTTAAACGTTTGTTCAAGTTTCACTACCTACCAACAAACTCCAAAAGAGCCATCATTTTTCAAATGAAATAATATCACAGAACAACCAACTCGACTTCATACTCCGCCAATATAATCAGGTGATCCCTAGCAATGATTTCATCTCCGCCAAATTTCCTATTGTGGGCGCGTCTCTGGTTACGAGATTTGGTTTGAATTGTATACAATTTTATTCACACTGGAGTCGAAAATGCCTGTCGGTGCAAACTTCGGGGCCTTACTGTGAACGAACGGCTGGACGTACGACGCTCCGGATGGTCTTAAAAAACTCGCAAGTTCAAGAACTATTTAAAACCGTAAAAATATTCACGTAAAAAAATGGTATAGGCGTTTTGAAAATGTCAACCCCTATTTTGAACCCCTTAGAGATGACTGACAGTAACGTCGAGCTTCGAGGACCAACTAGACCCCGAACGGAACCTATAACCCGAATTTCATCAATTTTCTTTCATGGTAACTAAGAAAAGTGGCCCGTACGGCGTACGGCGTACGGTGTACGGCGTACGGCGTACGGCGTACGGCGTACGGCGGACAGACAGAAATATTTTTATTGCAGTTTTGGATTCTACATACCTTGAAACGTAAACCATCAAATTTTGAGGGGGGGTAAGAATTTGTTTTTTCATGCTCGATTCCAATGGTTCATTATTGAAAATAATAAACCAAAATGTAAACTGTACACGCGTTACCCAAATGCATAGAAGCAACAGGAAGCTAGATCATTTCATGGTAGCAGCGCAGTGTGATGGATCATCGTAAAATACGAGGGCCCTGGCATTCGGTTTGAGTAATGAGAGAGACAGAGGAAATGAATCACAACCGCAGTTCGGACATAATGGGAAGTAGCAATTCTAATCAAGGATGCGACCTGTGCAAAACGAAAATGTCGCCGGAAATGAACAAACTTGCCTCGCTGCAGTTCATCTGATAACCATAAACCTTGAAATGCTAATTACTACATCTGATGGAATACTTGACAAGCTTCAGTGAACCTACATCGACCATTCAAAAAACATTAAACACTCGTCATTCCGATTTGTTTGGGTATATTATAATAGGTAGGTTAGATTGAGAGGTTGATGTTTATCAGCTGACAGGAGTTTTAACATTTTCAATAATATTAGCGGCTCCGAACATTAATAGAAGTATTTCCAAAATGGGTATGGGTAGGTAAATGAGAACGTCAACAGCCGGTCAATTTCGTTCATTGATATGTATTGTTGTCACTACAAATAATGTACCTACCTAGGTAAAGGATATCGGGGGACAAACTACAGAACGCTACAAATGATTACACGACGGTTTATTAGTTTCCTTTGTAGATACCACTTTTGCGTAGGTATATCAATATTTTCTGTAGCCAATACTTACCCTCGTACTTCCCCCAGGAAATCCCTACAGCGAGTACACAGCCGGCCGGCTAATTACAGTTACATAGGTAAATACGAGTATCGGATGCATGTAGCCCCCCCCCCCCCCCCCGGAACCAATCTCCTTTTTAACGCTCCATTTCGGGCCCACAGTCCCCTCATCTGGTCATTTTTGAAATTCTGATGGCCGCTAAACCTACGTAGGACCCTCGGCGTATTCCCAAGTTTTCACTTAGTTTTGATGATTCGTTTGGCCGTGAACAACACTCGTTCCTGTCAACAACATGGGTCACCATCATTCTTCAAATGAAAATCACGGAACAACTAACACGATTTCACAAAGCCATGCGTGACTCTATATCGAGTGTAATTGATATATGATATCTGGGTTGGTTGTAAACCGTATATGATTCACAATTCTCACTCTCACTGATTACTGATGTTGGTTCTTCATGGCCTTACTGCGACGGAACGTCTGGAAGTAAAGCTCCAGGTGTTCTAAAAAAATCCTCAAGTTCGGAATCAAAAACGTCATAAAAGCCATTCCCTTCATTTGAATATTTTCAAGCTACGGCGTTTTGAAAACTGCAACTCCTATTTTTCACCCCTTCGAGATGACACACAGTAACGCCGAGCTTCGCGGACCAACTAGACCGCTAAATTCACCAATTTACAAACCAATTTTGGTTCATGGTAACTGCGGAGAGTGCGAAGTAACGACGGACCGACAGAAATTTTATACCTTTTTCAGAGTCTGCGTGCAGACCTTGAAACGCAAATCATCCAGATTTTTTGGTGGTGGGTGGGGTGGGAGGGGGGTAACATTGTTTTCAGGTTTTCAGGATAATAAAACGAAATTGAATTTGAAGTTGTTGTAGTTTCTTGAAATTGAATAGGTAGCTAGAACATGATTGAGTTGCTCCAGGGGTACAAAATTTACTACGTGAATATTGGGGGTGGTGCTATAATACCACCTACCAGTACGAGTCGCAAGGTTTCAATATCCAGTGTTAGTTCAACAGTTTCGGGGATTTTAAATTTGAACGTACCTTTTTTTTAATTTTGTTCATTGCTACTTCGTTTCTGTTTCGTTAAGTTTCGTCGGAATTTCTTGCATAATGTGATACCTACAAGTAATTTTATTGACCATTGTGGGAATGTTGTCTCACGGGCATTCAGGATTCTAGGATCCCGTATTGTCGGGTATAAAAAAACCGCTCATCTTCGCTTTGGCTCGATACTAGTTGTTGTTGAGGTTCAAAACCCCTTTTTGCACAGTTCCTAAGAAAAGAATAAAACGTTTGCGCGTTAAAGCCTCGCTACAGAGCTTCGAACTACGTCATCGGGCACAGCCTCGGTAAGTAGTTTGTACTCATCATGACCTTCAGCAGCAGGGAGGTTGTGTACGTTCGGTGAATTTCAAAGGATCGTAAAGTGAATTATTCACGGGCAAAAAGGAGCGTTACACACGTCGCCAACGTTGGTGTACCGAAGGAAATTATAATAACCTTGGCGACAGTGCGGGGTCGGGGAGTCAGTGCTGTCACTTCGCGTCGGCTCAACAAAAGGAAAACAGTGGACATGAAAATTCATATTTCATACATAATAATATGTCCCATCCGAATAGTAAAGGTGCTGTAGTTGGATTTATGCTGTAGCTGGACTTTTTCATGATGTTCGTGTTGGGGTTTCACACTTATTATTATGGTAGTAGGTATGAGTAACCGCTACAGCGATGTGAGCCTTATTTTGGAATATAGATGCCCCTTCTGCGTAGATCACTGTTTTCTGTGGTCAGTACCCTCGAGCTCCCCCAGGAAAGCCCTAAATTGAGTACTGGAGCCGGCCTGGAATTAAAGTTTCATACAAACGCGCGGGATTCAATAATTAAATAATTAATTATTTTTTATTCATGACGCATAAGGTCAATAATTAACCGTTGTGTAATAATTTACCTGTGTAGATGCCCCTTCTGCGTAGACAGAATAATTTACCGTTGTGTAATAATTGACCGTTGTTTAATAATTTACCGTTGTTTAATAATTTACCGTTGTGTAATAATTTACCCTGTAACACTTCAACGTTTGTTCAAGTTGCAAAAGTACCTACCAACAAAATCCAAAAAAGCCATCATTCTTGAAATGAAATAATATCTCAGAACAACCAGCTCGACTTCATACAACCGTCCGTGATTATAATCATGTGTTCCGTAGCAATGATATCTGGGCTGAATGGAAACAATTTGATTCACCCTCCTGTTGACTAAGCCTGTCGGTGCAAACTTCGGGGCCTTACTGTGAACTAATGGCTGGACGTGCAATGCTCCGGGTGGTCTCAAAAACTCCCAATTTCAAGAAATATTTAAAAACGTAAAAAAATTCGAGATAACGGCGTCTTGGAGATTTCGACCCCTACTTTTTCACCCCTTAGAGATTACCGACAATAGCTTCGAGCTTCGCGGACCAACTAGACCCCAAATGGGACCTACAAACCAAATTTCATCAATTTTGGTTCGTAACTAAGGAAAGTGCGAAGTACGGCGTACGGCGGTCAGACAGAAATTTTTGGTTTATTATTTTCAATAATAAACCTTTGGAATTGAGCATGAAAAAACAAATGTTAACCCCCTCAAAATTTTACGGTTTACGTTTCAAGGTATGTAGAATTCGAAAAGCAATTTTAAAAAATTCTGTCTGTCCGCCGTACGCCATACGCCGTGCTTAGCACTTTTCTTAGTTACCATGAAAAATTTGGTTTGCAGGTCCCGTTTGCGGTCTAGTCGGTCCTCGAAGCTCTGTGTTACTGTCAGTCATCTCTAAGGGGTTAAAAATATGGGTTGAAATTTTCAGAACGCCGTACCTCGAAAACTTTCAATAGGAGGGTACATGATTTTTTAGTTTTTAAATTGATCTTTAACTAAAGAATTTTTTGAGACCACCCGGAGCATTTTACGTCCAGCCGTTCGTTTGCACCGAAAAGCTTCGTCACTAAAATCGTTAATCAAACGATATAAATCCGGCCCAGATCATTGCTACGGAGCACCTGATTGTAATCAAGGACGGCTGTATGAAGTCGAGTTGGTTGTTCTGCGATATTATTTAATTTGAAAAATGGTGGATCTTTCGGATTTTGTCGATAGGTACTTGTGCACTTGAACCAACGTTGAAGTATTATTGGGTAAATTATTACACAACGGTTTATTATATTATCTTCGTTGAAGGGGCATCAATACACATAAACTGTTACACAACGGTTCATTATTTACCTTACGCTTCATTAATAACTACAAATAATTAAGATTGAATTATTGAATCCCGCGCATTTGTATGAAACTTTAATTCCGGTGCTGGCTCCAGTTCTCGATTTAGGGCTTTCCTGGGGGGAGCTCGAGGGTATTGACCACAGAAAACAGTGATTACGCACAAGGGGCGGGGCATCCATTCAGGTAAATAATAAACGGTTGTGTAATAATTTGCAACTTTTTTTAATCGAATTTTCGGAGACTACGTACCTTGAAACGGAAACCATAAAATTTTGAGGGGAGTTAATTTGTTTTCATGCTCGATTCCAAAGGTTCATTTTTAAAAATAATAAAACAAAATATTGAACTACCTATTGAATGATACATTTTGCATACAAAATGCGTTTGTAGAGCACCCTGACTAACACTAGGAAGCTTTTCATATTTAGATACCATTTGCGTTGTTAGGTTGCAGCTTCATGCATCATACTTTAACGACGTTAAAAGATGAGTTCAAAGCAGATGGATTTTGAGGACTAAAATTTCTCTCAAGAAATCATTATCATTTTGAAATTATTCATCAGCAGGATCCAGAAGCCCTTAACATTATACTATTTCGGAAGCTATTGATAAGTTCTTGTATACACCACAGAACTGTTTCCACAGAATGCCGATTTGAGCTCAGGATCCCAGTTCCTAGTTTGTAGATCGTAATTTTAATTCTAGTAGTTGAGTTGCGACACAGCACTATAATTCCCGATTATAGTAAATGCTCTATAGGAAGCGCTCCAGTTGAATGAAAAATCAGTAGGTAAATTCTCAAGGCTTAAATCGCTCATTTTGTATCATTGTTTTCGGTAGGTAGCGTAATGAGGAGTATCCATGACTTCTGTTTATATTTTTAAATGAAATTAGGTTCCATTCTAAGAATTTCGAGACCAACAAAACTCTCCAATGATGAATAGTTCACAGATTCCAGCACTGCCTACCGCACAATGTTAAAGGGGGTCCCGCCCAGGCTGGAAGGGTGCAGTGACGTCGATCGTTGCCGAAATTTTGAAAGCCCATAGAAAAAGAACTGCTCATTGCAGGAGAGTACGGTTCTTCAAATTCTTATAATGGAACCTACTATCATTTGAAAATGGGAAAGTAATGTAAACAGAAGTCATGATACTCATTAAGACTGCCAGGGCCCCGGCCGGTGACTGAATGTCATGAACTGAATTTTGAGGGTAGTGAGGTTCTACAAAGATATATGTACCTACATTTTATAATGGTTATATATTTTCCCAAATACTGGATTAGACTTCTGATTAAGAGTGAGCCAGTCTATTCAGTAATTGGTAATTACGGGACAAACATAGTTCAGGAATTCAAACTTGGGTGGGAAACTTGCTATCATCTATTGTAAAGTATGTGTAGGAGTACTTCAGGAGCTGAAGCACAAAGTTTTGATCAATTTTCCATCATAACTGCTGTTGTCGATGGTCTTGATCCTGATTATGACAACTTTCTCACGTACACAATTAATGAGTTTATCCCTTCGAGAGGTTATACGTTCCTACTCTAACAAGTAATATAAAAACCTTTACGCGGTGGGTGCCGCGGTCGTGATTCTACTCTACGATGCCAGCATCTTATGCATCATGTATCCTGAGACTTGGGACGCGGCGCCAAGAAGGTATTCTTAGTTAATCCTCAAATTTATATGCAAAACCGATTGGTCCACAAAACCGGTCCATCTCCCGGGAAACCTGGCAGAGTTGAATGAAAAGCGAGTGAAGTAATTTGATTTTAATGAATGGCCGGAGATTATTCGGGATGATTTTCCTTAACCATTTCTCTTCTATATTCCATCACAGCCTTTAGGTATGTGAGAATCAATCATGGCACGATCGTTGACGGCTGGGTTTGACACAATGGGTGGTTCATTTGCATATCACCGAAGAATCTCTGGTCCCTCAAATTCACAACGTTCTCAAAGTCAAGCTATCCATAATAGTAAGGTGTCCCCATCCACCCTCTTTCAACGCGGATGTTTGGAAATTATTTACGAGCTTCTATTTTGTCCCAGGAAACCTCTTCATTACTTATAGCGCCGACTTTTTCCATGAAAAACATCATATAAATAATTCCATTCTCCAACCATAATATAGTAACATTATTATGTTACTACTTCTGCTACTAGCGGAACTAAACCTTTAATGTAGGGACGCGGAAGCGTACCGCCCGCCAAGAAAACAGAAAACCTCCAAAGGTTTTCTACCTACTCGTACCTACTCACGGACCAAGACACGTTTACATGATTAGGACAAGTAGGGGTTTTACCCCCTCCCACCGTAAGTCGGCCCCCTGGAGGGGTCTCCGGTGTTGATTTTTCGTACACCCATTCTCGAGAAGCCCTGAGGACGTGTACAAAATTTCAACCCTCGGGACCATCAGCACACCCTTCCGGAGTTGTGGAAGTTTCAAAATCGCTATTTTTCAAGTTTTTCTACTTGCTCTTCTTCTTTGACAGGACTGCAGCCTCACAGACATAACGGATCGAGCTGAAATTTTGCGCACACCTCGTTATGCTCCAAGAAAGTGCCTTTCTTGCATTTACCCCCCCCCCCCCCCCTCGTTTTAGAAAATGTTGATGTATGAAGGTACTGAGACTTTTTTTAGGTACTGGGAAAATTTTTTCATCAACAATGGAAAAAGATGACCACGCTCTTGGACATGCATTTAAAATCTGTTCCTTCCCTCCAAACCATGAAATTACTTTCAACGCTGTTTGGGGGCAGCTTTTTGCCCCCAAGTGATCTGCACTTGCAAAAAAAAAGAAGTTTTTTGCATTCGTTTGATTTATTTATGTTGTTAGAAACGCATGTTATGCATGGTGAATTTGAGCTGTTTAACAATAAATTTATTGGATATATTATACTTGTATGGATCCCGGCTATAAAAGACCATATGGTGGTCAGCTAGGTATATGGTATTAGGAAGAAGACAATAGGTCACTTCTGTGGATTTCAGTATCTCGATAGAGTTGATGTTATCTGATTCAGAGGGGAGGTGTGCATGACAATTGTTCCTAATATCTACTTTAGAAATGCCACCTGGGATACTGATTTCACTAGAATAGAAGAGCTAATGCTAATGAATGGAGATCACAATTTCATTCTGGTGGGAGATGTGAATGCCAGGATTGGAGCGTATCAAGCCTTTGATGAGGATCTCTCAGGTGTTTTTGGGCCTTTTTCGTTGACTCGAAGTTCGAAGGATCCAGTGCACAATGGGAGGGAGGGGGGGGGGGAAGTACTCGATTTGTGTGACAGTGCTGGGCTGGTGATTATCAATGGTAGAACCCCTGGGGATCGACTGGGAGAACTTATCTATGTAGGTGCTCGTGGAAACTCCGTTATAGACCTACTATGCATCCAGATGTCCGCTATGGAACTTGTTAGAGACTTCTGCGTCTCACCGCAAGCATTTTCGGATCACCTCCCACTGGTTTTCCTGCTTGCGGGCCCAAAGGTGCGGCTGGAGGAGGGGCTGCCTTTCCCTGCGGCTATCAAATGGACGGCTGATGATGAGCTTCATTTTAGTGGGAGGGTTCAGAAGTGCTTGGATGGCTTGCTGGCGGCGGGAAAATGTATGAGTCAGGAAGTCTTGAAGAGGATAATCCTCAGCTGTGCCCATCGGAAGATCGTCAGGGCAGATTGTATTTCGCAGACCGTGGTTCACATACGATTGTCTTAGACTCAGAAAGCAGGTGTTTGGATTACTGAGGCTACACCAGAGGACGGGCTCGGAGCTTGTGCTTGGTCAGTATAAATCACTGAGCAAGGAATATGAGACGCTCTGTGGCAGCAAAAAGAATAGGTATAACGTGGAGCTGGCTGCAAGGTTCGTGAGGGCTACGGATGGAAAGCAGTTTTGGCAGCTAGTCGTAGAATGTAAGCTCTACAAACAATCGCATACCAGATATTGGAATGCCAGAGTGGGTTTCTCCGCGGCCAAGCTATTGCCTGCGTCAACTCACATAAGTATTTAGGGATAGAGCTTACGTACAATTTGAAGCTTAAAAGGCACTTTGTTGAGAAAGGTAAAGTGGCGCGAGCCGAAATTAATTCAATTTGGTCTAAGCTCTTCACGTCAAATTACATTCCTACTGCTGCAAAGTTCAGGGTTTTCCGGTCGGTCCTGTTGGCCACCATCTGTTATGGTGCACAGGTCTGGGGTTACCAGCAGATTGAGGAAGTAGAAAGACTACAACGATTTTTCATCAAAAAGCTGTTCAGACTTCCTCAAAACGCTCCAAACTACATTTTGTATAAGGAGGCGAAGCATGAACCAGTGCATGTCTTCATTCTCAAACTGAGTGCCGATTACATCGTGTTGGGACAACATGAGCACCGATTCGCAAACCGGACTGCAAAGGAGATCATCCGACGGGGGATTGGCTGGGCAAGGGTTTGGTGTGATAGGGTTCTTGAGTTGGAGCCCGAGGCTGAGCCTTTTGAGCCTCCCCGATTTCGTGGATTTGCGGAACGGGTGATTCGGCAGGAGCGGGAGCGTCACTTGGAGTGCTTAGGAATGAGACCCGCCACTGCCCAGTACCATCTTCTCTACCAGCACTTGGACCACACCGTGGATTACCTGCCGAGCTGTGCCTTGAGAGAGGCGGAGATTATCATGAAGTGCAGGGGTGAATTGCTGAACGTAAACTGGAAGCCGTGGGTGGAGGGTAGAACCTACATTTGTGCTCTCTGTAACCGAGGCGGGAATGAAACGACAGAGCACTTTATAGCACACTGCCCAATCCTAGGGTATTATAGAAAAATCTATTTTGGGAAGGCTGAGCTCTCCAAATGTGAGCTGTTAGATGTGCTCAACGGGGACGTGGAGTGGTCTCAACTGTGCTCCTACTATTGGGTCGCCTGGCGTTATAGAGAGGATCTCACCGCAGAATTTAATTATGAAACCTAACGTTACCGAACAAGAACTGTAAAAAATGTAAATATAATAAAATAAAATTGAATGTAATAAGATAGAATAATAGTTAAATTAGTACTTTAACATTTGGGATCCTTAGAAAATAAAGTATATAAGCATGCGATAGAATAAGACGTATTAATTTATATTAACGGAGCTCCCGCTGACGGTTTTTACGATAGCGGTATCATGTCTTGGTCTTTCCATTTATTGTAAAATGTATTTATTTTATATGAATAAACATGCGACTGATTGATTGATCTGTACTTACGCAAACAATGTCTTGGCATTTGTGTTATTTAGTAGGTACCCAATTCTACCCTCTTTTACTGGATGTGTCTAGCCGCTTTATACATGCTTATAGCCCAGGTATCTTTTCTCTCAAAGTCGCGTCCGTTAGTATTACTAAATGCAGTTCAGACCTGCTTTCTTCACATGAACGTGCTTCACGGCTCGGTCCCTTAGTCCATGTTTCCCCACAGTAACACCCTTCTACACCCTTCAATCATCGGTCAGCCGGAGTTCAACTTCAAGTGTCAACTGGACCTTTCCGCACGTATTCCTACTAAGGAATATGCTTTGGCGAATCAGCTTCTTTTTCGTCTTTCTACTCCGACATGACGAGGTAGTTATCGAACCTTTGGATATTTTCGCTCTGAAGAACGGGGGATTTTTCGTAGCGACATAACACGCTTTCCTAGTTCACCCTGAGCACCATCTCGTATATAAGTAGATGTGATGAATGTTCATAATCTAGTTCTAGCAGATTATAATGTATCCTAGACTTCATTTGTAGTAATGAAATGGTGTGACTGAACATCAACCAGAATACTTCATGTTGTAGATATTTCTTTTGGTTTCTAGGTAGGATAGGTTTGTTTTCCGACAAAAAACACTGCAAATTATTACACAGCGGTTTATATTTTCCTGTATATTGGATATTCTTTATGCGTAGATCACTGTTTTTCTGTGATCAATACCTACCCTCGTGCTTCCCCAAGGAAAGCTCTAACTCTTGCAAGTGCCACCAGTGGTGCGAGCAATTCATGGGATACCATCTACAAGCTACACCCCAACTACCCACCGAATTTGAGCAAAACCGGGTCATTGACTCGCGAGAAATTTGACACCTCGGATTCGCGTTTTCGCATGTGCAGTGGCTTTACCAATGATCCGATCTTTCTATAACATTCATAGTGGACCGTCTGGGGCTCAACGCGAAAATTTCAGCAAAATCGGATTTGAATTGAGGTGTGTGGGTAGGTTCGAAGTTATGCGTGTGGCAAATATTTCCAGACACAGACGGACAGACACCAATTTGTTGCAAGTTGCAAAAGTAGCTAGCAACAAAATGTAAAATAACCATCTTTCTTTAAATGAAATAGTATCACGCAATGATATTTATGTGCTCGATTTATAACGTATGATTCACAATCATGTTGACAAAGATTTTTGGTTCAAACTTCAGGGCCTTACTTTGAACGAAAAAGTTCCGGGTGGTCTAAAAATATCCTCAAGTTTGGAATCAATTTGGAAACACTATACTATACCATACCCTTCTGTTAAACTTTTCGAGTCACAGAGTTCTGAAAATGTCAACCCCTACATTTCACCCATAGACATGACTAACACCGAGCTTCGCGAACTAATCAACTAACAAAATTAAAAATCTCCACACGCATTTTCCGTTGTTTGATTGATAAGATTAGTTATTTAAACCAGCTAAGTATATAAATCCCCTCTACTAACTGTAGAACCGAGTAAGCATATATCATCCGAGCAACGATGTAGGGAACCTGCTTCTCCACCCATTGAGACGACTTATGCTTGGGTTGGTAC
Source organism: Leptopterna dolabrata (assembly GCA_954871275.1). NCBI lineage: Eukaryota > Metazoa > Arthropoda > Insecta > Hemiptera > Miridae > Leptopterna > Leptopterna dolabrata. Next base: position 34,242,294 of record OX940981.1, on the reverse strand, counting down.
CTACCCATCTGAACGAAGCAACTACAACAACTACCCTATAAGGCTTATACATTTCTTCCTAATCATAGTAATCACAATCAGGATTTTTTGGGGAGGCTGATTTCTAGTATTAGTTGAGCTACACTGATATTATGTAGTTATCTAGATATTTGTACAGAAATAATAAGTGGATTTGAACGAGAATTCAGAAACGTGATGGGAAATTGTAACAGATTCTTCTGTGTTATATCTGTACGTCCTCAGCTAAGTAGAATGAGGATGAGGAAACGCGAATCTGCACGGTAGTAGGGGTACAGCGAATCTGCACGGTAGTAGTTGGAATAGCAGGAACAGGAAGCATACTGCGAATTTGAAAGGCAGTTACTATAATAGCGATACGAAAATAACAGTCTTGACAGGCCACACGCTAAAGTTATGAGGCTGAGCAACAGGTGATAACGCCACACGTCAAAGGGCCCCTAAACTTTTTTTGATTTTGACACGAGGCACCCGCCTGCAAACCTCTTTCAAGTTTCGTACTCCTCGCGAGAACCAACTTAACGAACCGCGACCTTTCTGATGCGAGCGCAGTATCGTCATATCGAAGACAGCCACTTGAAAATGAGTTGCTCCGATCCAAATCAACAACATTTCGGTGCCAATGAATCAAATACCGGCCTATCATGTTCCTCCGGCCTTGAGGGGGCCCGTCGACGTAATATCAGCACCAGATATTAATTAGTCAATCGACGTTGGGATGTTAAGAAGGTATCTTACATCGTTACTTAAATCATTACGTGAAGGCCGTTGGTTGTAAGTTAGGATTAGAAAAGGTTGCGACCTTGTTTATCCGGCAAGGTTTGCAATCAGAAAATATTGTTGGACAACAAACTCGTCAGTACGTGCTCAATTTGAAGCAGCACCGACAAAGTCGTAAATCTCAACGTCATTTCTCACTGTGATATATTTATACGTTCACTTCATTTCTATAACATTTAGGATGCCAAATTAACCATATATACCGAATTCGAAATCGACACCAAGACTGATAGATTTAGAACTTGTCAGTCACAGTTGTTCATTTGTCGTCTTACCTTCTCAATGCTCCAAGGTGTATTCAAGAACCTACTCACATTATATATTCCACGACTTCATGACACGCTGATAGTTGAAAGAGCCCTTTTTCCTCAATGGATAACATAATTATGTACATGGCACATTTGACTTCACGTCTCCTTGTATATAGGTAGTGAAAAAAACTGTCAAAAAAAATACGTTGGTTCGGTTGAAATGAGTTCCAATTGGGTTACTATAGCGAAAAATGTACCCTTTAGGAAGGAGGTTGTTCAAGCTCTAAACTGACCTTGAAAAGTGAACTCCAAGAAAACATGAACACGATAAACAAAATTGAGAAAGAAATACTCGGGCAGGTTGGTACCCACTATATTCTTCCTGCTCGTACCTTCATAAGGCGTCTAGGCGACCAAACATTCATAACACATGATCCTTTTTTCTATTCGTATTTTTTCCAGGGGCTGCGCTCGTTCTACGAGTCGGGGAAGTTATTGCTCGAAAAAAAAACGATAATATAAGGTAATCGACTCGCTGGTGAACTCAGGGTGGCTGGAGCAAGGTGGCCGAACTGCCACGGCGGGCTGAACAGCAGGGGGTCAGTCTGCGTCTACTTTTGAAGTAGGTAGCAGCGCTTGCATTCTTGATATGCACGTTGAAATTGTCAGCCTGCATAATGCGCTTCTATTGGCGCTGTTATGTACGTTTTAGAGGAGAAACGACGTTTCGAGGTCGGTTGGTTACAGCTGGTTTTTTCCCTAATGCCTCTGCCATTGATGCAATATATTACTACACTTCTTATAATATATAATTATACTTCCAAGCACTTAGCTGAACTCCGATTTCGGATTATAGGATTATAGGTATTTATTTTTTGGACATACCAGCAAATATTCAGTTTGGTATCCATTTCTGTATGACAATCCATACTGCGACACTCCATCTTCGTACGAATCAAGTATACTGCAGCCCTCTAGTTGCACTAACCTACGTTTGGACCACCCAGTAGGTCTAGGTAGAAGTAAAAGACGCCAAACCGAAATTTTACAATGGTTTCACGTCGAAGAGACTAGTACTACATGACTGTCATTCGAAGATCATCTAGTACTACAACAGTTCTATACATGCAAAACAGACAGTTTGCAAACTTGTCTCCATCCATCCTACAATATGCTAATAAGAACCTAAGAATAATAAGAGGTGGTAGCGATTGAACAAACCAGGTATCTAAAGCATTACAGCACACCTAACTTACCTTAGGTATTTAAGCAGGTAGCAGGTAGGTGGCTGCGGATAGGGGACGATGAAAATACAAAAATCTTACGTCGGGTCCCTGTGGGATCATCATTATTATATTTAGTCTTCTCATTGCGCGGAATTTCATTGCGTTTTTCCAGTCGGTGATTGGCGAACACTAGATCAATTTTTAACTCTGCTACTTACTACTACGCTACTCGCTGCACGAAATAATTCTGCGGAAGGACAGCACCTCGGAGATTCCGAAGTAAAGATATCCAACGGCTTACACGCAGCCTTCTCTTCACGGTCACACTAGACCGTCACGAGACCAGCCTGAGATTCCCGCGGCCGGCATCTCTGTGACGGCCCGTGATTCCTATTCCCATTCATTGGCGGATCCAGAAGTCCCAGTATGTGGAAATCTACTTGGAATAGAAACAACAATGAAAATTATTCACAAGTAATTATTTAATCGTAGTAACAATAAATTGGGGTAACAATGTAATCACAACCATTCACATAAATTGCATTCATAGATAACCCATTCACCAAAAAACAACTCTGTAGTAAACATTTGCCCGCCAAAGTAGCGTGCTTTCAACACTGCTTGGCGAAGAGCTTTGTTAGCAAAATCTCTGAAACCCTCCGGTTTGTCCTTAAGCCCTCGGTTCTTCCTAAAGCCCTTCGCTTTTTCCTAACTCGGTTTTTCGCTACGGGTTTTTCGTTTTTTCTCTCTGACGCTTTTAAAAAATGTCAGCTTAAAACCCTCCCTAACCACTTCCTACCACCCCCCCCCCCCCCTCACCAATGGAGGAACTAATTGTCCAAAAGGCACTTTGTTAACTTCCATAATCCGTCACCTGTTGGTCTCGAGGGTCGAAATTTGACACAGGTCCTCGCAGGTCCCTCCAGAATGGGCGTACGAAAAACAACACCGGAGGCCCACAGGGGGCCCAGTTATGGTGGAGGGGGGGGGGGGAGGAATAAACCGTACTTCTTCTGTTATAAACAACGTTCTTGGTCGCTTGGAGTTTTTCGGTTTCGCTCCCACGTCCCTAGATCTCAAAAAAACAATGACCTAGAAATAATATCACAGAAAGAACATGGCAGGAGATTAGGAAGTGATAATATACGAAATATAGGTACCTGATTAAAAATAAATAAATTAAGATAATAAAAAAATCCCTTACAAACACGGACGCACTACTTAATTCATCAACTGCTAGCATATAGTGGTAGGAGTGGCAGGGGGCGGAGAAAATGGGGAATTTTCATCAAATTGTTTTGGTGGAAAAAAAATTCTGAACTCATGGAAAATTTGTAGTTTGGAACCCGCTTTCAATAATAAGCGTTATGTTTTAAATGAGGGTGATAACAAGTAAACATGAGGCAAAAAAACGACGTATCAGGTCTACTGAAATCTGATCGGCAGTTGGCCCAAAGAGGCGGAGCGACCTAGGAGGCGAAGGTTCTCATTGCTGCCAACAATCCAACATTAGAAATGGCAAACCTTTGTGGGGCAACCGTCAAGAACCTTTGCCCTGACCTTCCCCTCAGTCTGATTTTGAGGAATTTGTTTAAATTTATTCATAAATTTGCCATCCGTCCACCCAATGCGGTTCTGCGTACATTATTTCAAAATTTTCAAATTCGAATTTCACAGTCATTTTGTAATAGACTTACCGGCAGTAGGTATGTGGTCATAAGTGTTAATTTACGTTATTTAACAGAATTTTGCAAAAAAAATGATAATTTGTAATCCACGAAAATTGCCCATTCATCTAAATATCTAGAGCATGCTATACCTTTGTGGGGGGGGGGGGGGGGGGTTTCACCACTATTCACATCGGACCGAATTTCATCCATCATGAATCCGTCTAAGAACAGTGGAAAGCATCAGCCGTTTGGAAAGTGAGATTAGCAAAATCGCAATGTTTTCGGAAGATGAGATTTCCTACAAATTGTCTGACATACCTCTCCACTTTGGCTCCAGATGTTGTTCTTGAAATCACTCTCCATGCATTTTGGATCGGAGAGATCGTATAGAGCGGGGGATACCTATGTCCCCACTACCTCAATTAGTTTGCCGTCACCCATGTTGAAGAGTAGCAACAATCTTAAAACTGGGAACAAACCTCAAAACAAAAAATAATTTAAAATAACAAAAAACTATAACAGAAAAAAAAGAAATGAAGAATGACGGTAGACAAAACAGGCAGGATATTGCCGCCAAAAAACATCGAGATGACGGCTTGGTGATGGCGAGAGAACTGTGGTTGCATGAACGTTCACGCACCGGGTTAGTAGGAACATCTTCCTTCAAATACTGAGAAGAATATCCATTTTACATCTCGCCGGTCGACGTTCGTGACGTGCCGGCCTCGTGACGGTCTAGTGTGAGTCGATGTACGTTCTGTGGTATGACCAAGACTCACTCCCATCGTCATGATAGAAAGAATACAAAGATTGTGAACAACAAAGCTCAGGTACTTACAACTTTTCATAACTTGTCACTAGTTAATAAAAGATACAAAATAAATGGTCTTATGCACAGGTAACAATTAGATGTAGGACAAAACTGCGTATGTATAGGTTAAAATGGGAATTTGTACGAACTAAATCACTCGCGAGAAATCGTGGATACCCATTTCAAAGAAAAACGGAGTTATTGAAAAAAATAGTCTATTTCCACTAAACATGAAAAAACGCGAAAAACACTGTTATACCGGTTTCGGTGATCAAACCATCGTTATTGTTGGTACTGACGATGGTTTGATCACCGAAACCGATATAACAGTGTTTTTCCCGTTTTTTGGTGTATTAGTGGAAATGGACTGTGTTTTCAATAACTCCGTTTTTCGTTGGGAATTTGTAGGTGCCATTCATTTTAGAGAAAGCAATATCAAGCTAATAATACCATAGTATACTCTTTCGAATTAGGAAGCATTGTGAGGGTCAATAAATCAAACGAACCTAAGGAGATGAAATGAACTATCAACAGTTCATCGAATACGTTTTCTCTTTCTAAGCCAAAATGACGGGCAGTACACAATCAAACAGATGGTTGATGAGACGGATCATGGAGAAAGAGCGTTGAGTTATTAGGAGAAATCGATCAAGTTTTACCGAACTCGTCTGCCCCGGCCTTGGCATTCACCTTGGAGCCCCGAAGGGAATACTTACGCTATGGATAGCTAATCATTCGAAATGGGTGGTTAACTAGATGAACTGTAGGATTATCTCAAGTCATAGTTCGACGGTCTGGAATCAAGATCTTATCGGACAGGGCATTATGGAATTAATATATCGACGTTCATTCATACAGAGCCTGCACGATTTTTCCATTAGTAAAATGATGAAACATGATGGAGGAAAACTGATTCCTTCTAGTGGCATTCAGTTGGATCTGAACAACAAGCTCCCGCAGGTGATCAGCTTCTGATCTATTTTTTTTAAATTTTTTTCCCGTCCTGCGTGGGTCCTCTCATTCTTCAGTCTTTTTTAACAATCATGGTAGCCTTGGGTCGTGACGGAAAGACCTTGTTCGTCACCTGAAACAAAACTGCCCGGCTGACTCACAATGGATGGGTGAACGCAACATAAGAATCTCCTACTGCCACATACCTACTGCTAACTATGGATAATACTTATATAGATAGTAGGCATGTAATTCATTGTACTGCGCGATACCTACCCTTCAAATGCCTCTAATTATACCTATCATAGAACTGTTATGAGGAATTGAACTATCGAGGGTAGGAAGGTGCGTGTTGGTTCCGATAGGTACTCATCCCGTTATCAAATTATACCAAAATCTTAAACTGTGGGTACCTAGTGTTGCTATCGCGTTTGCAAATTATCGTGATAATAATTACCTTTAATATACGTAAGAGTATATTAAGAAATTACCTGCATAAGAGTTATATTATCCTTGGTTTTTCGCAAGTGTCGTGTGGCTGTATGTTGACTGGTAATTAGGTGCAGTATTCCGTCACATCGTGAAGCTCGTAATAATACGAAAGTTAATTATCGCCCGAAATAACTAGTGGCAGCAACTCCTGTAACCACCTTGTACTTCCTTAACTGGTGCTGATCCTCACCCGAAAATAATACGGCTCTAATAAAAGCCCTGGGACCTTCGACCACAAAAAGCCCCGCCCTTGACGCCAAAAACAGACGAGTAGGCGTTTAATAAGGAGCTGAATGAGTACGATGGAGGGTCACAATGTAACAATACCGCGACACTTACTGCCCCCCTTCAGTCCTGAATCCTCGCTAATGGACACGTTCATAAAAAACGAGGAACGAGTTCAGCGTGTTCGGTATATGTACGTCAAGTCGAATTCACCGAGATAACGACCCAATCGGTTGACAAAACCGGTGAAATGGCTCTTTCGAGAATGCGAAGTTATGATTCGGTTGTTTCGCGTGCAATGACAAGAAAAACTGCATAAGGTAAATTGTTCCAACAGCAATCTCACCCTCACACATGCGGTAAAGAGGGATCCTCGTATCAATCGATTTGTGATTAAATGTTTACAAGTACGAGGCCTCGTAATTTCATGTTTCTGAATTTCTATAATTACATGGCATAATAATTTTAAATGGTTATTCCGAAAAGTCCCTGACCAAACGAAAAGTCACCTCATTTAATTCTCATTACGTGTAAATAGCATGAGAGTAACTTTTGGAAAAATGAAACATAGATTTGTGACGTCAAGGGGATAAAAAATGTGATAAAAACTGCTCGTAATTATAGTAATCTAACCTGGCTACACTGTCTGACTATATGAACGAAACATTAGGAGTATGTCAAGAGCTGTTTAACTTGCTGAGACCATCAGGATTGTTGGATAGTTCAGTTTGAGATCTGAGGTCATCAGAAAGGTGAACATTTTTCAATCAGCTAGTAAATTTTATAGTAAACTTTTTTTATTGAAAGAATCTTTCAATAAAATTCTCTGATAATTTTATACTACTTTGCTGTTGTATTCCGAGAATCTGCTTGATATTATCACTGTCATTTATCAAAAGATCATATGCCTACCATGCTCATACACAGGGAAAGCAATACTGAAAATGTGTATGTGACGATAGTGAAAATGTGTAAATGCTTCTATGAGTTGTATACTATGTTTTGGAAAACTTATCACCTAAATGAAAATACATGTGTAATTATGTATAAGCACCAAACGTCAACGTACTGCATCCGAAATCCTTAAAATTCTGATGTCTTGATAAAACCTTGATTGCAGACCTTGGCTGAATTTTTAACGCTCAAAAATTGATTGGTTTTTGAATCTATAGACAAATTACTGTCCATTTAAGATGTAACTGGTCGTTTTAACTATATGCGAAAGGCCTACTTTTTTGTTCAGATCAATTAATTGTTATGGAATCCACGGACGGAAATTAATGACTTTTTCATCAGCCTGTCTGAATGGTATCAATGTCCCTCGCTACAGTATGGGTTGCTCCAATGTTTTTCACCAAAAAATCCTAAAGTTCAAGAGTTTTAAATGTTGACCAATCACATAATAAAGAGTTGGGTTTCAGTAGCTACAAATAGGAATGATACTCCGCACAACTCCTGAAACAACATCACCCCCTCAACATATATCCTGAAATCGATACGTAAATTTATTAAGGTAGTTCACCTACCTGCTTCTTCAATACTCCAAATAACAACTGCTAATACATTCAGGGGACAATTATAATACATAATTCTCCTACGATACTAGCATATAAATGTTGTCCGATTGTAGTTATGTAGGAACAAATTGATGATGAGGATGAAATACTTGAAAACAATTGGTTCTCTTTCGGTAGAAATTTACTGTTAATAATAATATTATATTAATAGTAGTGTATTGCTACTAATAAATATATATATATCGATCTCCGTGCAACTGGATTTCGTTGTGGAAAGTCCCAAAATCGAGACCCCAACCATGTCGAGATAAAGTAGTATCCTACGTGATTACTCGTGGGTATACGACTGTCCTCATCTGCCCGCCTCCTGGAAAAAGACGGCGCTTTACCGGGTGAAAGGAATGTCAGGGACTTCATCTGAACTCTGGGACATAGTGAATTAATAGTCGAAGGGAATTTTCTCTTCCGCTACCTGATGCAAATGCTTGTACGATCTCCAATTTCAATTTTTTGTCAACACGTGTGTAGATGTTATGACTTCTAGTTGACTATCTTTTTTAAATAATAGCCCTGAGTAGGTACTCCAAACGGTTTCTATTACAATAATCATCGTTGTTATGTGATCTCAGTGTCGTACCTATGGTGAGATGACGGAGAGAAAGTTCTTGGTGGATTTTGATTTGGGGAAAAGTGATTTGAGACTGGGGTGGTAGAATCTAGGTTTTTTAAAAAGGAAAATAGTATCATCTCCATTAATGGTGGAATATTATAAAATACTTTGATAGATCATCAGCAGATTTCACTAGTAATGGGGTTAAATGGAGAAATTTTGAATGATTTTTTTTCTTTTTTCCATGCCCGATTTCAAAGGTTCATTATTGAAAATAATAAACCAAAACAAGTAGCCTCATGGAGAAGAAATCAGGCTTGGGGGATGGGGGTCAGATTTAAAGTTCCGGTTTGGAGATTGCCGCACAATACTTCCATGTTCTTAATAATAGTATGGATACAAGTTTGACGGCAGGAGCCGCCCATTTTGGACAAAATCCGTAACCTTCCATAGAAATCTCATGCACTTTCAACGTCATTTACCTAGTTAATCTAGAAAATATTGGACCCATTGACATATTTTTTGCTGTCAATTAGCCAATTCAAATGCAGTTGAGCTCAAAATCAGTAGGCATGCAATCTGCACTTTCTAACGGAGATTTTAATAACAACCGCACCAGCTTTGGTCCATTTTTATGGCAATTATTGTTGAAAATCGAAAAATTAGAAAACCCGTCATAACTCCCTTATTTTTTCACCTGGAAAGCTCGTTCTCATCTCAAATCGAAGAGTTCAACGAGGTGGTTCAGTGAAAGTGAGGGGAGGAGGAGGAAGTTACAGCTTACTCGTAAGAGTTTACGGTTACACCGTAAAATTCAACTGCTGTGCACTGGACGGGACATGAGCCAGTTTCAACTATAATGTTGATCTCAAAACAAAATATTACTAATCTCAGTGTATTTTAGCCGTTAAACCTAACCGTATATGAATTATAACCGGTGTCAGCGCTAATCGGTCTGCTTGAGCCCAGTCATACTAAATTCTTCAGCAAACAAAAAATTAGCTGCGATGTTCAACTTGGATGTTTCCTTCGCCGAGGTCCTGGCGCACCTTGAGGAGAATAGGCGCATTAAGGAGGTTCCGCGATTCTGGCACTAAACGACTTATCTTTTGCCAAATCGACCTCAACGATAATCTGCGGCCGTTTTCGGATGATTTGCTCGTTTTGTCGAATTCTCCCCCAAAAAACCGCCGCGTTGGTAGGTTTTATCGGAAAGGGGAATTAGAGTTGTTGAACGCGAGAAGGGTGTGTTACCGACACTCGAGGTAATTATGCGGCCGAGCCGGGATGCAACGTGTCATTATAAAGGTCGAGCTCTTTTGTGGTTTTTTAAAGGCTGGCCAAGTTTCATCAGAGGCGAGTCTTTAAGGAAGAAGTTAGCGGCTGGGGCCCGCGAGGCGTGGTGATTGGTCGGATTACGTGGCGCGCCGGTCAGATTGGCTCCTGATAGCCACTGATGAGTGTTTATGCTTCCTCACGGTTTGCCATTCGTCAGATCCGAACGTTTCCGAATTTTCCTTTCTGTGGTAGATGTATCGTAGCAGCCAAAATAACCCCAAACTAACCCGTCGGGACTCTTAATAACCGTAATTGGTTTAATTTATTACATAGAAGTTATACTTGACAGAGAAATAATTATATTGGTAGGACCGAGAATGATCTTTCTAATCCAACAGTGCAACTCCACTTGTTTACCTCATCGAATTATACTATAATTACACTGTGCTATAATTACACTATAGTATAATTCGATGATTTACCTATCTATCTAGGTATAGGACAAGCTTCCCAGGCCTCCTTACGGCTTATCGAAGTTTCTCCCTAGCCTATGGACAGCGGCCTAATATCTTCAGAACGTACTACATCATTTCATTCCAACTTTAATTGCAACTTCACAACAGTCCATCCTCACATATATTCGTTCGTTGACGTGCTGAAGAGAATGCAAACTGATAGAGGTTCACATCCTCATAGAGGTTCACATCAAACAAAGAAGTCTGCGATATAAATTTTCCAGAGAAAAAAACGTATTATAGGTCAGCTCATTAAAGACTGTGCTGATGGGAAAATCACCAGGGCTAGGTTTTTACATAGCACCTCGCATCATTTCGCCAAGTTATTCCAATGTTTGGTGCTACCAGACTTAGGTACCTGAGAACTTGTATTTCATTTCATTATAATCGGTATGTTTTCATTTTTTATGTTTCCATTTTATTATATCGGTATCGGCAGCGGTACTATTGACTTTCTCTTTTCACTATCCCTCCTCTTTTCCCGTGGGTCCGGGGGAGTTGCAATAGAGTACGGGGCCAGGGAGTTGCAAATCTGGGGAGCTGCAAATGAAATCGGGGGACCTGCAACACTCCCCTTAATACATCTCATGATCTCTGACATTTCAACTGTGGTTAATAATACGTAACGATATTCCACTTGAACACAATTGCTGTGCTGATAATTGTGAAACAACCATCTAACCTGAGTGCATCATTTCAATTTTGTGGTGTAAATTTGCAATAGAGCATCGAAGAATTTTATGCCCCTACGCTGACAGGGTCCGCAACTTTCCACATAGCTGACCACAGAAATCGATGCATCGCGCCATGTGGTGGAACTAAGAATATTATTAAGTAGGTACCTAGTAAGTATTAAGAATCAATAACTCTAAACAATAATTATGGAAATAAACATTTATTTTAACAATGGTGGGAATAGGCAAAATTTCCTGTGAACGTGAACACCCTATATAGTAAATGAAATGAAATGAAATGAAAATAACCTTTATTTCCACACAGAAAAAAAAACAGAAAATTAATACTAAAATTGCAGAAAAATACAGTCTGAAATTAATTCCCTATAAGGGCATAGCCCGCGTTAGGGAGATGATTCGCTCTTGTAACTGATCTTATTTCAAGCTGCAATATACGTTAAGATAATTACGAAAAAATAAAAACAGTTTTGTAGAAAAATAACATAGGAATATCGTGGAAAAATCGGTATGGCCATACCAACTCATATCAGAAATAGTACAGTTATATTATTGTTATATAGAACATAACACAGAGTCTCCAGACGGACTAATTTTATTTTGAAAAAACGCTGCAAAGTCCTTGTCACATGGGGTTTATTATTCTACAGAAATGTTGGCTGTACCTACATTTATTGTTTGTTTCATGTGAAATAATTGAAATAGCTATTTCTGATGGTTTCCACCAATTTTGGCCCCCAAAACACAAATTAGGTAGGTACGATCTTTTTTTTTTTTTCAAATTATCCATGATCATTGGTAGTGCCACTTAATCGTCTTGATCTACGTGTTGAAACTTTTCCTAGTGCTATTCTACAAATTGATGGTGATTTCAGACGATTTCGCAGGTTTTTGCCTCATAAAAAATCAATTTTGGGAGCTGAACATCTGGTACAACCTCAATTTTCCACTCCTTGGCCAAAATCGACCTCGTATTCGATCTTCTCGTCCCCAAAAACATGGAAAACGATACCTCAAAAGCTCATGTTACCAACATGTTGCTAAAACGCAAAAAGTACCTATTTTTACACACATTTTCACTCACAACACCCCTGGGTATATTCCGATCGGGCTGAAAAGTTTCGGGACACAACTAGGGCCCAAATAGAGCATGTGTGCGAAAGAACGACTTTTTTAGACCGAAAATGAAGCCTGTACACGTGATACGGCGGACGGCGGACGGCAAAAAAGTTTGAGGGGGGGTTATAAAAATTTTTTGCTGAGCGATTACATAGGTGTATTATTCAGAGAATAATAAACCAAAAGTAATTTTTTATTATACTATTTGATTTTTCTGGTTGTTCCAGTAATTTTTTTTTAACACCGTAAGGAAATTTTTGTAAGAAGAGAGACCTTTGTAGGTTGGGGTTTGAGTTTTGGGTCATGTTGGGGGAATTTACATAGTTGCTCCTTCAAAATCTGTTTTATGTTGCTCATTTCCAATAACCTTTGAAAATTAAAGATTTTCAAATTTTCAAATATTGGTTTAGTGTGAGCTAAGAAGCTGCTTCTCGATATTATTCGTATGAGGATTTTCTGTATTAGGACAACTGGCTCTGTCGTAGACGGGTAAGCTCCTCCCCAAGCAGGCAAACTATAAAGAAGGACAGACTGAGCTAACGAAAAATACAGCACATTCATGAAATGTCACCATTTCATGAAAAATTTCACCCCATTCCCGTGCGCTAGTTGATTACGAAACGTTTTCCTGAATTATTAAATTTCCATACCGTTTATAACCACAGAATAACAACGCAATGCCCAATAAACGACGAAGTGCATTCCGTACGCAGCTCCGTTTTACCAGTCGAGCGAAAGTAATTTAAAGGTTTGCCCTTTGTCTTTCGCACTGTTGTATTAGGTGGGAATAAAGTCTAAACTGTAAATTATCCCACTCTAAACACAATGAGTAAAGAAACGGGTGAAATTGCGAACAATGGAAACCACCTACTTGTGGAGGGTAGCACATTAACCGCCAGTGTCGCCAATGATCAACGTTAACGACACCTCTCGCTATGTAGGTGAGTACCTATCCTGTTGTTTTATTGTAGGTAACATGATAGGTAAAAAATTCGTTGTGAGTTGGCTAAACAAACGAGTGATTAAGAAAATACCTGCCAAGAGTTTTCTGGTATTTTGCATGCTGCGCTATATTCACCTCGCGCTCTTGGATACCTTACTGGTAAAGATAGGGCCTTGTATGGAATGATGTTCTATGCCTAGGTATATATTCTCTAGCCCTCTCTTTCAAAGGTTGCGAAATTGAATGAAGACAGCCCCCCTCTGAGCCGTAAATGACTATAATTCTGACTGTCTTCGGATTAAAGGTCACTCTTCCCGGCTTTGCGGTGCTTAGCCTAGTTTCGAGATTCCGTCAAGTTAGTGTTAAAGAGTAATGAGCGGTGAGCAGAGGTTGAGAACGGAGGATCGTTTCCAGGCAACAATGGCTCATGACTTTCACTGTTCTCGCGGTTTGAAATATTCCTCCGGTAATATAGGTGGTACTTGATCTCAATGTTCGACCGTTTTGAAAAACAACTCGTAAATCATGATAGGTATACGGTTCACTGGAATATTACTACTATCATCTCAAGACATTTGCAAAGACACTACGTAGTGTCTTTACGTTTTTTGTACCAAAACCACCATGATGATGGCTTAAAACGAATTTTATTTCTAAAGATTCCAAAGGGTCATTATTGAAATAATAAACCAAAAATGTTCATTGTTGTTTCAATTGTGGAAATCAGTGGGGCTTGTTGATAGAACATGCTTAATGTGAGAACTGTAGAACAATAAGCTTCTTACATTATTACAAGAAGTCAGCTGTGAGAATGGTAATTAGAGGATATTGCAAGCATGCCCTCCAGACAGAAAGATCAAAGTAGAAGTACTACAGCTAGCGAAGGGCAGCTGAGACTAGAACAAATACCTACCCCTACCCTAGTACCTACACCTAGTAGACAAGTCAAGGTGCTAGAATAGGTACACATTTATTGTTAACCACCTGCGGGCTGGGAGGAACGGCCTAGTTTGTAGCAAAATATATTTTTCATGTTACAGATGGTCCAGTAAAAAGTGATTATTTCATGTGGTACAACGCGATTTTGCCATGTTACAATAACTGATGCATCATATTAGATTACAACGATAGACCAAGTGTGATGTGAAACAATTTAATTAGTTGAGGTTAAATGAGGATTGTATTCTTCTTCTAAACTTCTTGATAAGGCCAAACAGAGATGCTAAAAGGGATGGAATATCCCTACCTGACAGTTGAATCTCCCGTATAAATAATCACATTAAGATGAATTAACCAATTTCGCAGTGTTTTTCGTTAGGTTACTATAGATACATTTGTGAGGGGTTTGACGTATGACCCATAAATACCTATACCTACTTCATAATAGATTCATTCCCATTGCTAGCCCATCATTATTCAGGTTCAAGTCCATGCCGCTTATTACAATTTGTACCAACCGACCTTTCACTAAACAAGGATCACCAGCATGTAAAACCCTCATTTTTACGCGCCGTTCGTGAAATCCGGGATCAGCAAGGTGATAAGGATGCAATGGTGACTAGGAATATCCAAGTCCTTGAATCCGTCGAGAAGTGTCAGAGAACGTATATTAGGTAGGCAAGTAGGTATTAAGAGAAAAAAAACTCGAATAACCATTAGTGTGTAATTTCATTATGAATCATACAAAGTCCCTCACATTCTACTTGGACATGCATAATAAATTATAAATAATGAAAAAATGCTGAATCAGCCAGTTATTTTTTAGTTGTATATTAATTTCATGTTTTGACTTTAAGCTGTCGAAATTCCAGAGGCTTTCTTTGAAAATATGGGAAGGATTAAAATGTAAGAGCAACCACATTAAATATTTCCCACTCATCAAATGGAGTGATCGAGATAATCATTGTATTTACAAATCCATAATATGCTATGAATCCTTGAGATTTTCAAATTGTAAGATCAGACAATTCACTGTCGCATCCAATATGCCGGGTTCTGGTTTATGAGATATGTTTAGCGAACGAATTCTATAGAAAGAGCCTGGATATCTGTAAGTGTAGAAAATACCGGGATCATGACCTACCCAGTGGCGACAGCGTATTATAAAGTATCGGCCATTTCCCTGATCAAAGTTGTGTCAGCTTTGACAACTTAATCATACCAACATGATAAATTACAGATGATAATTCATGCTTGCTGTTCATATATTTCATCGAAATAGACAGCCAGAAGCTCGTCCGAGTTACCTTTGGCCTATAAAGAAAAAAATTAGGGAGGCGATATTTTTACTAACATCAATTTACAATATAGGACTTGAACACATAGGTACGAGTCGACAAAATAACCCATTGAGAATTTAAAAAAATATATTAGGATCTGGGATTGTAAGGTAGCTGAGGAAGAAAATAAATTAGGGTTGAAAGCATCGAAATAATATTTTACGTCAGGTAATTACATTATGTGCTGATTTATGATAGAGTTCGAAAGGCTCAAGTACAAGACAGCTGTTGACCGTATAACAGGTTTGTCCTTATACGTGTATAGACATTCTCATGGAGTGCTCAACGTGAGGAAATTATACTCGATCTAGTAACCAGTCAAGGAAGATGTGGCAAGTTTATGTTGGGTAGACAGGGGGGTGATATTTCGAGAAAATATGAATAAAATCGAGCTTATACAGCTACCTACTTATTGCGATAACTTTGGTCGTTGGGCAAGATGGGAGAGGGACTCCAAATACGGGAAATTCATATTTATACGACTTCTTGAAGATTTGAAATACAGGCATACGTGAAAGGATAGAAGTTGATATGAATCTCAACGGTGTGCCGAAGTGTTGTTACTTGAAGACATACCATAGGAGTAAGAATATTTAACTGAAAGGGCAGTAAAACGGGTAGAAATATGTATCAAACAAACCCAACAGGAAGTCGATAGAAGGTTAGATATGTTAATTTATCGTTTTAGTTGCTCCAATTTACATCTGGTAAGTATGTGAGTTTTCCACCAGTCCAGGCAATGCCTGGGAACTTGAAATCGAATCGAGGTCATATCAGTTCTCAACTTGGTCATAACTAATTCACAATCATTTATAATTTGAAACGGTCATTGACAAGCGACGTATTTTCAATAATTTACATGATTTTGATCAATAGGAAAAGTGGAAAAACCTACCACAAAAAAAAACGGTTAGTATACTTGGATTCCTGGCGTCAAGTTTTCTCCAAGTCCTCTCGTCAAGTCTCTCCAGCAGATGCCTCTCACATAAAGTTGGCGTTGAAAAATTTAGCTTTCCAACTATCGTGTATTGGTGGAGCAGTAGCTGACCGGATCTGTTGGTGAACGGCATCCAAAACTGGAATGTTTTCAGCTAAACGGGCCATAAAAGTCTCCACAAGCGAACTCAAATTCGTATGTATCTGATGAATCTTCATAACCCAAATTCGATTTTTTGAGTGAGCACATGGAACGAAAATTCGTTACCACCAACGCGTGGATAGAAATTCCGGGACTTGCTAGTAGTACAGAGGAAGAGCCTGTAGATTACAGATTGTAATTTCATGCAAATACTCCACGTTGTGTGCCATTTCAAACAAACTTGGTACGCACTCTATAGTGTCTTGTTGTTTGACCTTTAGGGGATCAACTACTGGAATATTATGTGGAGAAGGAATAAGTGGAGACGGAGTCAAGGAGATCGGTTGTTATGGTACAGTCTAGCCAGCGATGAGTTGACAGATCAAACCTGCTGTAATTCATCCGTTTGGGCCCCAATGATGAATGGTCCTTATGAAAACAGTCCGGTGTTTTCCAATCCAAACGGCATCCAAAACTGGAATGTTTTCAGCTAAACGGGCCATAAAAGTCTCCACAAGCGAACTCAAATTCGTATGTATCTGATGAATCTTCATAACCCAAATTCGATTTTTTGAGTGAGCACATGGAACGAAAATTCGTTACCACCAACGCGTGCAGGATAAAAATTCCGGGACTTGCTAGTAGTACAGAGGAAGAGCCTGTAGATTACAGATTGTAATTTCATGCAAATACTCCACGTTGTGTGCCATTTCAAACAAACTTGGTATGCACTCTATAGTGTCTTGTTGTTTGACCTTTAGGGGATCAACTACTGGAATATTATGTGGAGAAGGAATAAGTGGAGACGGAGTCAAGGAGATCGGTTGTTATAGTACGGTCTAGCCGGCGATGAGTTGACAGATCAAACCTGCAGTAATTCATCCGTTTGGGCCCCAATGATGAATGGTCCTTATGAAAACAGTCCGTCACCGCAGCCCTAAAGTATTTAACCTCGCTCGAGGGTAGGCGAACCTCGCAATAAAAGACTCGGCTATACCATGCGACGTGATGTGTTTCCAACCCATCGGGAATAACAAATAGCTCCAGTCGGATGGGACAACTTCTACTGATCTATCATTTTCAACCGGGATCGGGGGCAGTTGGTATGATGCGCTTAGCCTTGTCTGAAATGACCGACATAACAGTGGAACCTTGAAGGTTGGAAAGAGATCCCCGAGCTCCCCCGTGAAAGTTTATGGATCATTACGTCATTATATGAATTCACACACAATTCACCTTTGACGTTATGGATGAGGAGAGGCGGGGGTGGTCAATTTCTTCGGTGAACGTTTTTTTCGTTTCGTAAGCTGGCAATCTTTACCGCCGACTTTCTGATTGGGTGATTTGCTGAAAGTGATCTACTCAAAAAACGGATCATACGACTGAGTGAGAGCGGAGAACATTATAACAAAGGGATTTTGGAGAAAAAAATTGCACTATTTACTTCGTTACCGAAGATTACTAAATCACTTGTTACTTGAGATGATAATAAAATGTCACAAACGCAACTGTGGTTAAAGATATTTAGGTAACTTGCGTATGGTTTGAGTGTTGAGCCAGAACTGAACAATATAGTGGGTCAAAGCTCCATGTTTTCTTTTTAGCACTATCAAGTCAACTTCCTGATTCTGATAGTTGAATCCCCTGATTGTATTCCCCAATGTTTAACCGTCATATCACTTTTTACACGAAACCCGAAAATTTCAACGCTTTCAGCTCGTGAATTACCCATATTATTCGTGTGGGTATGAATGTCAAACATGTAATTTTGAGATAAATAGCACGTTTTTACTCGGGAATTAAAGCAACGCCATCCTTTGGTAACCCAAAATTTCCTTGTAGCTCACAGCATTAAAGCTCTGAGGTATCGTCGTTTGGCCTGGTTCTGTGAATAGCATTTTCAAGCAATCAACTTCTTCGACCAAGTCAACCGTATAATTTGGACTATGATAACTCAATTCATGAACCAATCAAAACTAGTTCCTATTGACTGTGTTGAGATAAATCGAAGCGTTAGTTCTCATTCCTAAAAACATTGCAGTAGCTGGATGATTACAGTAATTTACCTCTGCTACGGATGGCGGAGGCCTTTAAATGTTTTGGGGCCCGTTAAAACTTCATGTTACTCCCGCGTTATTTTTCCGATGGTCAATAGGGAAAACGAAGAGGTCTGCGAAAGTCAGATTTCGTTCAAATCGTCGATGAAGCCATTTATCTTGTATCCAGTGCCCTTACACCCACGAAAGCCCGTTGATTAGCTCCACATTTGAATGATCATTACCGATCAATCCCGAAACCGCTATAATATTATATTATTTCATTTCTCGTAAACCATTTCATCTCATTTCAGAACTTTAAAAAAACCCACATTAAATCTCGCAAATTTTGAAAATAACGGAAATGTAGGATAGGACCAATTTCAAAGAAAAATTTAGTTATTGAAAAAACAGTCTGTTTCCACTAATACACACAAAAACGCGAAAAACACTGTTATACCGGTTTCTGTTTAAAAATAAATACCGGTTAAATGTTATTGTTTTTTACTGGCGATGGTTTGATCACCGAAACCGGTATAACAGTGTTTTTCGCGTTTTTGTGTGTATTAGTGGAAATAGACTATTTTTTCAAAAACTCCGTTTTTCTTTGAAATGGGTTTCCACGATTTCTTCACAAGTGATTTAGTTCGTATAGGAGCAATTTGGTATTCTACCGCATGGTAGCGTACATTTTATGCCCCATTCAGCTTGACTTTTGCGCGCTGCTTGAATGAAAATGAAAGTTGTCTAACCCACAAAACATGAGTCCATTATCATTTGACTAAGCAGTACCAATAATAATAATAATTTAATACCTACGCATGAGCACTTGAAATGTATTTTTCATTAATTACCATTTTTAACGTGAGATATGACAAGTAATGATGAAATTTTATAGAAATTACCTTGTTAAAATTAATACCAGTAAGAAATGATAATTAAACAACTGATCGATACCATGCCACAGAATAGCCTAGTCTCAACTTACCTGCTTCCTATTTGTTGATTTTAACGGAAGTAAATATATTATGATCTCTGTGAGTGGAGTAACATGGCATTTCTTCAACCCGTTATCCAATTCGATTTCACACAGCCATGCGTGATTATAATTTCCCTAGCAGGCTGAATGTACAGACCTATACCATTTCATTCACGATTTTGTTGACGAAGCTTTTCTGTGCAAACATATGGCTGGCCGTACAATGCTCCGGATGGTCTTAAAAAATGCGAGATCAATTTACAAACTTGAACAAAACCATAACCTTCTACTGCAAGTTTTCGAGCTACGGCGTTCGGGAAACTTCAACACCTATTTTTCACCCCGTAGAGATGACTGACAGTAACGCCGAGCTCCGGGGACCAGCTAGACCACAAGTGCGACCTGGAAACCAAATTCCATTAATTTTGGTTCATGATAACTAAAGCACGGTGGACGGACAGAAATTGGCTTATTCCATTTTCGGATTCTACGTACCCATCTTGAAACGGAAACCATCAAATTTTGAGGGGAAGCTAAAATTTGTTTTTCCATGTTCAATTCGAAATGTTCATTACTGCAAATAATAAACCAAGAAAAGTTGAACTGATACAAGCAAGTTTGAAAAGTTATATTGAAAACTTCCACCAAACGTTATCCACGAAAAATATATGTATCATTATTAGGTCGAAACAACATTTCGTGGAATACCTTCTGGATGATATCTCGCTCAAGTGATAGGTATAGGAACTCGATTATCCCACTAACCCACTTGTCCAGAACTAACCCAATTTCCTCTCTACGCAATGTACACCTAATTGTATTCCCTATTGAGGTTAGCTCAAGTTTGTATTAGGAATATTTATAAAATCATGGAGTCACTTATCTCTCTCAAAAAATACAAGACAGGATGACTGGACTACCTAGCTATTTATAGAGTAGCTAGGTAGGTACAGGGTATCATCCACAGTACTGTCTTCCCAATCCACGATCAGGAATAAATACAGTTGAGGAACAGGAAACTGCTACGACTCTAAGCAATAGCCCACTAAGATGTTGGGCCTTGTGTTACCCATTATCCAGGAGCCGTAAACGATTCTGATTCTGAAGTCTGGCGGAAGGATGGACCCCGCGTTAGTTCAGTCCCTGAAAAACGACCTTCGATTTTCTGTCGGGGATTTCGGCAACTTCAGACGATCGTAACGATGCGGGCCACGGGAGAGAGGTACCTTAGAACTTCCACTTGATAAGGTAGTTTTCTTTAAAACTCACGCTGAGTAGAAGTGGTAGGTAAGAGGAAATTCTTGTTTCCGCTATTGCCCTGAGGGCCTCTTGCGGTGGAGGTTTGGCCCTATGGAAGCAAATTGTATAGTGCTTTATGAGTATCATTAGAATTGGAATGACTTTTCTGCCCACACATGCCCAAATGTGTGTCCTTGCCACACGCATAACACAGTTCAACCGGTTTAGATGATATTTGTGTAGGTACATAACATAAGATAAATGCACATATAAGTTTTATACTGGTCACTTAACAATTGATTCACAGCTTCCTTAACCTCCCTGAGAAAATTTCGTTTCTCAGTCGTGTGTCGAACTTGGCTCAAAGCTTTCCGAATAGGTAACTCGATACATACTGGGGTCGGCTTCTCTAGGTTTTGAGAAAGCATGGCGTCCCGAATGTGGTATATGAGTAATTGAATAGGTAATTTACAAACCAGATTCATAAGTGGTTCTGACGCGCATTGGCCATCGTGGAAACTTTCATCGCTCATAATCAAGCTCTGATACATAAACAGTCGTGAGTGTAATTTTTGTAGGTAGCTATAAATGCAGTTAGAGATCTTGTTGGCGGGAAATAAGATGTTTTTCTGTTGGAAATAAGAAATAGGAATGATCAAGACTTATCTGTACTACCTGGATCACCCTGTAGGTACCTAGGTATATGCAGCTAAATCACGACAACATACTCTCTCAAGAAACAAGAACAAATTACCGGTGCCGACAGCAGTACTAATATGGGTATATACAAACATGTCACCATCAATCTTTTAACGAGTAAAGAAAATGGAAACATTAAATAGGTACCTAATGGGATCGCTTTTTAGAATCCCTCTTATCTTTTCCCAATTAAGCTGAGAACAGCCACCGAAGGGGAATGTGCCCCACCTCAGAATGTTGCAACGTTAAAATGATTCTTATTAAAGCCGTTACCATAATGAGAGTTTCAAGTTATGGTGAAATTTTGATGGAACCGTCCTCCAATTTACGTTGGTCACTGAAAACTCTTTCTATGTTAATTTACGTATATTGCTCCTATGTTTTTTGTCTTAATTACACGACAGCTCATTATTAAATATTTGATATTTTCCAAAGAGCTAAGGTACATAGGTATCACAGTTATAGTTATCACAGTTATAAAGCGAGAAACTCTCCGCTAATAATGGAATGACTTAGCCAGTTGACCAACCAAGCCACGTACCAACCTATTTTTGGTAGGTATTAGAGTTGAGTAGGTAGGTAGGTAGGTACCAAGTCTAAATGTGGGTACATAATCTATTTTCATATACTCTATTACTAAGTAAAGACCATCGGGTGGTGACTTGCATTTAAACAGGGGATTAGAATTACCTGCCTGATCGGTACAGATTATTTATAACAACTTACTATCAAAAGATGAAATGACTGGTAGGCAGATACCTGTGAAATGACTTTATATTGATACCTGTAAGGTTGATGTCGTAGTACCTACTGCTTCGTTTGCTCACTCATTCTAAGAGTATAGGTACATAACTACTTGATGAATGATCATTGATCTTATGATCCTGAAAGAATCATTGATCTTATGATCCTGAAAAACAGTACAGCCAACAGTAGGTAGTAAATGAACCATCTTCACAGGTGTAGGTACTGCTCATATTTAAAAATGACACTAACTATGAATTTTCAATATGAATTTGAATTAAATAAAAATAATAACGCAAATAAAATATGAACAATTTAATTCATTTAATGTGAAACATTTTAATGGATAGGTAATTATATTGTACTGCCCAGTTATTATTGTCAAATATTTTTCCTTTTGCTCTCTCCACCTTTTTCCCTTCTCTGTGTGATCTTTTCTGTATGCAGTTACGATTAGGTACCCCAGTTATCATTGCCCAATATTTGTACTCTCACCTTTTTTTTCCGCCTCTGTGCAATCTTTCTATATATGCTGTTACGAGTAAAAGTAGAATACGTAGCTAGTTCCATTCTTTACGATCTAACTGTTGAGAATTTATGCAAAACGAGAATGGGTTCCCAGTTTATTTTGAAATTTTATATCACGATTTACACCATTTAGTGTAAATACTGGGAAGGCAAACCTACTATAATTCGTTGTAGGTGTGATAGGGTTAACTTCATATCTCGAAATCAAAAAATAACGACATTGCCGTAATCCGAAGGTGATGCCAAGTAGATGCAAGTGAATTTTATGTTCAGAATGACGGTAGTGTCTTTATAGTTGCTGCAAGTATTCGTAAGAATTTATGTGGTCTTATGGATGAAAGTAGACATCAATAAGGTAGGATTTGTCCGATTTTAATGGATTTATGTATCTCCAATTCACATATGATTTTGGTTGTGGTAATGAGATAACTATGGAATTTTTAAACCTTGACCCGTCCTTAAATCACAAAATATGAAGGTTCAGAAAGAAATATCAAATAAGAAAAGGTTAAACTCATCTTCAGCCCCAAACCTTTTTATAAAGGCAGCGTACATTTTAACCAAAATAATAGGTTTCACAAAATTAGCTGCTACATCAAATCCTAAGTCGTGACAACCAATCCGAGGTCAAACGACCTTTTCATCTGCTTAGTTTTTCGTGTGTGAAAAGGATGAACTTGAGTGTGGAACCCCCAACTTATGAAGGAGGTGTAGTAAGTTGAACGTATATCGTTATTTAGGCAAATTCAGTGATGGTAGTCTCCCCCATCTCAGATCAGATTCTGAGATGGTATGGGAGGTAAACCTCGGAGCGAGGTGTGGTAATTGCCCGTATTTATATTGGATGCTCATCCCATATAGCCGAAGGCTTCTTTCTGCTTTGATTCGGTGCCTTAGTTTATGCTCACGGGCCCAACATCTATCAAGTTTTAGCCAAATTAACCCCACTGAGTCCGGATCTGGTTTTGATGAATAGCCATATTCTAATGTTAGTTATCATCGAACGACCATTTATTTTCCCCACCCCACTGCTCAAATACCTCTAACGTGACAGTGGCTTCCGAAGACGTCATAGCTAAATTGAAAATATACTGGTGTCCAAGAAAGATAACACCATACTTTTTTATTGCACAGCTGTTTCCCCAATAATAATACCCCTTAACAATTTATCAATCCCTATATTTTTTGTTAGTAATTTCACTTTCAATATTTTCAGATATTGCTCTTAGCCCGAGTGTAACTTCTCCTTGCAAGGCTGTTTCACCCCCCCCCCCCCCTCCAATCCCCATCCTCATGCACGAATGGCAAACTTGAGTTCTAGTAGGCAGCAATTCCATGAGAGTTTAGTTGTCGAATCCTAGGTAACTGGCGTTCCTATTCGAGTATCGAGTCGGAAACTGGTGCACGAGCATAGGGCAAAACTACTCGATTCCAATTTCACGTACGAGATCAGTACCCACCTATCAACGGGGATATTCCAGAGGCACAATATGGATAGTAAGAGAGATAATAATTATTGCTCGTGGAGGGACATGAACCGGAGCAACAAATTAAAATAGCTTAGTAAGGATTTCTACAGGGAAATCTGGCGCTGATTCTTATTTCTACCTTTGTTTCTATACCAAAAATAACTCACTAGTTTGTTATTTACCTGCTTAAAAACCTTAAAGATCTCGCTTTTCAACTATCGTTTTTGATTTTATTCCTGTAGCCTTATTGTATTCCTGTAGCATTATTTTTACAAAAATATTTCAAGTTGTCATCAAATAAAAACCAAAATTGTCAACTTAATCATAAAATAAAGTTGGAACGAGTTGGAACTGTTTCCGGAATCAGCCCTATAGTTTGGGAAAGCCTGTTGTAAGTAATATTGATTTGCTGTTACTTGTTTGTTTATTACGACTTTTCTTGTGACCATAGGCTGACGAAGGGAAGGGTTGTATAATTGTCAAAATTTGCCCCTTCTGGTGTATTCCTTGAAATTTCATCAATGTGCTGTGATAATTTCGTCACATTAAGTACCTAGGTACCTACATGTCTACCATCGAATTATAATTCGATGCCACCTACGTACATTGTTAATGTACCATAAATGACTCGTACTCTTGCTTTTTTGGCGGATTTTACCTCGGTACGAGACCTGGCTTTAGAACGAATTCCTCACTCAGATTCTAATAATGTCGTGCCTTCGAACTCCATTACTTCCACCGTTTTCATTGTAGATCCACGAATTTGGCAATATATCTACAATTCTCATTCTCTAATAACATGGTAATAAAATTTATGGAACTCTTTATAGCTGATTTACGGTATGTAACAATACACCTAGTGATATAGCTTTCGTCGATCCACTCCGTTAACTTCTGGTGTAGGTAGGTAACAGCTTCTCTAACGACTCATCGAGGCTCTCATCTGGAAAAAACCACCTGACGGTTGCTGGGAGGGACTAAGTATAAGTAGGTACTTATTAAAACTACCAGCGGACCTCAAAAACTCCTGAGAGGCTGAATTGGGCCAGAAGAGACTTCAAATGCCAAGGTTGGCCCCGCCCTGGTCCACACGCCGAATAACAACCGCGGGGTCCACCCTTTCTTCCATTAATGGAGCCACAAACCTGACATGTTAAACTTTGATATTTTGGAAAATATTTCGGGTAGGTGGAAGTGTAATGCCAGAGTGTACAGTTACAGACATCCATGATCCCAGGCGGTCGACCTGATGGGGAAGTATCTCTTCTCAAGAAACAGTTGAATATTTTCAACCTAAATACCTACAAAAAATACTATTACAAACCTACCTATGACAGATCAGTCAATTTACAGCTTGGTAATCATAAATGCTTCCGTGATGGTTCATGAACCATCACGGAAGAATGAACAAAACGTCTGCCATATCTGGTAGGCAGTATTCCTTCCTTACCTGTGTAACATGGACGTGTATAATTAGTTGGTGAGTCCATTCGGTGGACAGATGGAGAACTGACGCGTATGGATTTGAAATTGAGATGTTCAAAAATGATAAAATAGCAGGATGGAAAAGGAGTGGTAGTAATAAGATTAATGATAAGCGTAATAGGATTATTATAGGCATTCATATAGGTGTTTCGAATATCTGTGGTATCACACGGTATCACACCACTTGAAGAATAAGTATTTCAAAAGTGTCAAGCAAGATAAAAAACATTAAAAGATTTTATACTGAAACAAATCAATAAAACTACCTAATTAAAATTGAGAGAGAAATCCAGGTAAATGTCGTTTTAAGTTTAAATCCAAAACATGTCATTTTCTAGGGTAGTTGTGGGCTCTACTAGGATTTCACGTTTGCGCATGCGCAGACGAAAGTTACTGTACTTTATCAATGACTTAATATGGGACTATATGTGGCCCGACCCCCACCCACCCACAAATTTCAACTCATTATGACAATTTTTTTGGGTAGCTACGGGCGTTGCAAGGAACTGGTGTTTGCGGATGTGCATCCGAATGTTATACATTCCGAATTTGATGAAACCGATAAGGACCCATCAGGGTACCATTCTGCTTCGATCCTCCAGCTTTCAGCTTTGTTCGATTATTTCTAGGGTAGTTACGAGCTTTACAAAGATTTCACGTCAGTACGCTTTTACCATCTACGGCCAAACCCGCCCCTACCCTCCGAATTTCAACACATTACGTCCTATAGTTTTGCCCGGGACAAGGAATTGACCACAGACAGAGACACGGAACAAAATATGTTCCTTGATGTCTGAAACGTAAAATGCGAGTTGAAATTTTCATTTTGGCACATACATTTTTTCACTCTTGTACGAATACAAAGCTTCCCTACCTTAGGAAGCGAAATTAATATCGATGTGTTTTTGGTCGCGTTTCAGATTCTTCGAATTAATTTTCAGGCTCCACACATCAATAGCGCAGACGCTCTACCTCAGTAGAAAAAGACAGAAATTTGCCTCAGGGCTCTCAAAAGTTCCCTACACTAAGTTGGTATATGTACCTATGTTATTCTTGCTATTTCATATTACAGGAATCGTAATAAGGTTGAAATGAGCATCACAATTTGAATAGAAAAGAAATTAGTATCAAGACTCATGTGATCGAGGTTCCTGGGCGTACTTATAAAATGTGGAAAGATGACGCAAAAATCGTGTGAAATCGATCACTCAAATTGTATTTCTGTTATTTCCTGCCGTCTACTTCAAGCTTCCGAAAACAATTGAAATTAGTGTATCCATCCAAACATCATAGGTACTATCTTCTCTACTGACCTGAAATAGGTACATGATTGCTATTCTGCCGTCCTTTCCTATATGTTTCGTCGAAAAACGCGCCTCTGTGACACTACCAAGGTACTGTTAATTTACATAAAACCACGGTATTTGCCCACTTTAGTTTAAAAACAGGATTTCTCTCATTCACACCATCCCATGTAGGTAACTACCGTAATTACCGCATCACAATGAAAGCCAAAAGCTGCAAAGTCCTTGTCATATGGGTTTATTATTCTCGACTGAATAAGGCACGATTGGGACCTCAGTGAAGAGAACCACAAAACTAATTTGACGGTTTTTAACTCAAAAATTAGGCTGCTATTTCTGACAAATTATTTTCGATCAGTGAAATTGTCACTGAACTGTCTTGATTCACCTGTTGATACTACCTCCTGTGTTATTATACAAATTTCTGGTGATTACAGCCATTTTCACAGGTTTTTGACACATAAATATTGAATTTTGAGAGTTAAAACTTCGTTAGAACGTCAATCCTTCACTCAGTGGTCAAAATGAACTTCATATTTGGTCTCCTCACTATATAGATGCCTCACAAAACCTCAAAAATATATAATTTTGGACCCACTTTTTACCCATCACCCAGTGTGTTTTCCGATTGGGCCACAACTAGGGTCCAAATGAAGCCTGTGTGCGAAAGAAAGATTTTTTGTAGACCGAAAATTAAGGTAGATATCGATGATGCGGCGGACGGACATTGCATTTTTGGAATCTTCACACATTGAAACGTAAAAGAAAAAATTTTGAAGGGATGTTCCAAAAAAAATTGCCGAACCGAATACACAATCAGAGAATAAAAAGCTGAATTGGACGAAAAGGTACACTGAATTTCATCAACTTCGGATCTGGCTATGGGGTATATTTGTATTTCATTTAAAACTTCACTCTATTGGGCTAGGTAACAGCTACTACTTCGATTGCACTAGTAGGTACCTACATAACAGATCTGTCATAATTATTGTAAGTTGTAGCTAGAAAGAAATAATTCACCTTTTCTTGAGTCTTATAGTCTCTGGAAATTCCATTCCCCTCAGTAAGCATCCATTATACAAACCCACTTCCATCGTACTCACGTACCGAGCTATGAACTCGCTAAACTTGAGAAATAGCCTACCAACGACCAGCTAGGCTACCGAATAGCGTAGGTACATCGTGCATCAAGATACGAGTAACCCTCGCAGTTCGGTGGTCCGAAAAGCTGTTACCCGATACACCCCAGGACTCAGGACCCTCCGATATCTGGTGGAGACGTTTTGAAAAATCGGTCGGAGGGTTTTTAAAAGCCCGAATGCCGTTCGTGACCGCGTCGACGAGATAAAGCGAAGAGTGCGGCCTTTACGGGGCCGCCTCCAAGTTGGAGACACGACTGTAGATCACGTATTTGCTACTTTTTTTCTGAACTTCTTCAATAGGAGTCCTACCTTCATTAAACGCTGTTTGATGGTGTAAAACCGCGGACATTCGCGGAGGGGAAAAAAAATCACATCTTGAACCTTTTAGAGCGTTTAGAAGCAAGTGACTACACAAGCCGTCCGAGAACCTGCTGTTGTGCAACTGTACCTACAGTAACAGGACACGAAATTTGATGAAACTCACATAGGACCTTCCGAATTTCAGCTCGTACGACGATTTGTTTAGTAGTTATGTGCGCATCCAGGATGTTCCTGACAGACACACAAATAAATTTGTTCAGAACGATCTGAAACCTTAAGCGCAAGTGTAACAGTTGGATTTTGGAGGACCAATATTTTTCACCTCCCAAATTTTTAACAAGGTTTTTATGTACCTTTGCAGACTCGAAAGCTATCCCACATTCCCCCTCCCTCCCTCCCTCCCTTTAATAATAATTTAGCGATGATTACAGCTCCATATAGGTGTATAGGGTAGATTCTAAGCTTTTCCCCGTCATGTTTCTAAATAAATTTGTTTAAGATTAGAAACACGCTTGTCGACAGCTTCCTAGGGTATCTGAGTGCCAACTCTTTGAGCAAGATCTCCTATTCATAATTCTGAGTAAACCTACCTTGGTACCTGAACCAACTTACTGGTAAGTAAATTCAACAATAGGTAAATATATTAATTTAGTTGTTAACATCAGAGAAAGCACTCTTACTACCGGCTTGACAATGCTTTTCGGTCTCCAATGGACATCAATAAATAATTGAAGAGTCATTTAAAAAATACGATTTGCGGAAATTTGAAAACGTCAACGAAATACCGGTGTTCTGTTGTTAGCGTTTCAGACTTGTTAAGTGTTCGCAGTCTAATAGGGGTATATAATGGACTATACGTATAATAGGTAGGTATAATAGGTAGTAGGAGTATAATAGGTAGGTGTACCTATAATCCTATAGTTAGGTACATATAGAAAATACACTTTTCAACTTAAATTCGTATAGGAAAACTAAGATGAACACCAAATTTATTGTGCCTTATTATAAGTTAACTTTTTGCAGAACAGTATTTTCTATAATGGCCCTAAGGTCTTTAATAAATTACCAGCCAATATTTTCAAAAACAATTTCTGCTTTAATAACGTCAACAAAATAAAACCTAAAAAATTGATTTTAAAATAGTTAAAACGAGCCTTTTTTAAAATCTGATTGTATTTTTCAGATCTACCAAATTAACATACCTAGTCTAACATTCCAAATCCATTTAGAACATTATATTACACCCATCCACTACGTTCCTTTTTATATTTTCGACCCATCTTTCTTCGCCGGTAAATTGTTTACCGTTTTAGTGCCTAAATTAAAACGATTTTTTTTTCTCGTCGTATTGTATACAATCATATTATTATGATCGCCCACACTCATGCTATTCCTTCGTGGGCTTCACCTCAGTCGATTT
Organism: Leptopterna dolabrata; assembly: GCA_954871275.1. Lineage (NCBI taxonomy): Eukaryota > Metazoa > Arthropoda > Insecta > Hemiptera > Miridae > Leptopterna > Leptopterna dolabrata. The sequence continues at coordinate 34,212,473 of OX940981.1, read as the reverse complement.
CGATGTGATTATTTCTTCTTATTATGTTATTTTCATACTGTTGTTGTACTTTCATATTATGTAGGTAATTACCTTGAAGAAATAAGAATCTTTCATTCAGTCCTTCATTCGCATTCGCAGATGCCTAAATAAGGATAGCGACGACAACATAATCCTATTATACTTACAGAAATACCTCGTAGGGAATGATTATAAGCATCAACATGTACCTACTAACATGTTGTAGGTACTAATATTATAAGCTTAAAAGCTAAGTACAATCGCCAAGCGCCGATATGTCAAAAATCGAGCTTCTGGTATCAATAAATTCGTACATCAACAGCTTCAACAGGGACAAGTACTTCAGCATTTTCCTATAGGAGCGCTATCTATAAAGTTTTGTCCGATACAGAGTTTATAGTCCGTTTGCGCAGAATGTTCTAAAGTACTTGAGCAATTTGCACTAACCGGCCAATCGACCCCACTCCAGGAATTTGGCCGCTCTGTGCGAAACTCCTGTGTCCGTTCGAGCTCATTCTTTCCTTTATTGTAGGAGCCCATTGTCCATTCCATTCTCGCAATCTCACCGGATAACAGGGGATAACAACTAATGACTGATATTGGTGCTACCAGGTCATGCTGTGATACGCTAATAACAGCTAAATCTGAGCTATGACTTGAAATGTCGTGGAAATACTGGGCACAACTGACAATGTTAATTTTTCGAAATAACTTTTGGTTTCAATGGCGTCAACGTGACGCATCGTGACGTCACGGTGCCAGGCTAAAAACGTCTGCCAATTCGAGTTGGCAGTATAGCTTCCTCACTTGAATCACATGAACGTATAGAATAGTTAGGTAGGTTCATTTTTGATACGGGACCATCTGCGATCCAACCCACGTGTACCCTCGAAATTTCAGCTCTCTACGACTATTTTCCGCGTAGTTAGAAGCGTTACAAGGAAACGGGCAACATTTCATGTTCGCATATACGCAGACGAAAGTTACCGTACGATTCCAATGAAATTCATTTGGAACTATCAAAGTATTATTCCTGATCGACCCTCTAAGTTTAAACTCATTTCAACGATATCTACGGTACCTAGTTGTGAGTTTTGCAAGTATTTTATGTTTGCGCATGCGTAGCCAAAACTTACCGTACTTTTTCAATGATTTTGGTATGGGATCGTCTGTGATCCAACCCGCACCTACCCTCCAAATTTCAGCCCATTTGGACCATTATTTCCGGAGTTGTGGGCGTTACAAGGAATTACCACAGACAGACCGGTAGACACGGAACCAAAAATTTTCCTCGATATCTGAAACGAAAAATTGTAGAGGAAATTTTCATTTTGGAGGACGTAAATGTTTTTACTCCATCACGAATCCAAGGCTTCCCTACCTTCGGTAGTGAGGAAGCAAAATGTGAAATAGCTTCAATCGCGATTTTCTCAAAACTGCGGTCTAGGCCCCTTGGCCGATCTGTGCATAATATCACCGTCCGCTTGATCCTGGATACTGTGCATAGTTAACGAAGTAGTACATATGGATTTCTTCATTTCCAATGTGGAGCTTTCGCTAGAGCTCGTTCCACGAATGAGGTGGGACCGTTCAGTATGCACGGTTTCGACAGACAGTTCGTTTTACCCAAGCCAACTTTTACATGAGATAGGTCCTACATTACCGAATTTAATTTTCTTGAACATGCACGATAAAATATAAAGTAAGGCGTAAGTAAAAAATAAAAAGTTATCTACTGAAAGGTTGTCTATTTCCACTAATAGGTGCAAGAAAAATACACTGTTATACCGATTTCAGTGATCAAACCATCATCTGGACGGTATTAGTGGACATAGACAACCTTTCAATAACTACGTTTTTATTTTGAAACGGGTTTCCACGATTTCATCGCAAGTGATTCACTTCGCAAGGTGTAAGTACCTCCCTGCTTGGATCTAGATTTACAGGAAGTTTAAGGTAATACTTATTCTGGATCAGGATAAATAATGGCTGTGGGAACCGGAGAGAGCCGCTGCAAAGATCATATCGCGGTTTCCAAACAGTCATTACGATTAGTCGAGCTTATTCTGTCACTGATTGCTTTACTGTCATACAATGGCGAGATAATAGTCCTCGAGCAGGTCTTCACCTTCAGGTTCAAAAATCCATTGTTCCTCAGATATTGAATTTTCTTTTTACCACCTCACTTTGCGCAACCTGATAACTACATTTCGCTGGAAACTGTGACATCTTTGTAATGTTTCAACGTTATCAATTGGAAAGGTACCTACCCTTATTATTTCCTAATACCGTTAACACCTACCTTATTGAAAAGTGATAAGCAAATTCAGTAAGGAAGCAAGTACCAACCTGCTTCATTAACTTGAATTTTGTTATCAATTTGCATAGGAAGAGAAGCGCGAAAAAATTAAAGGCTTTTCTCATAATCCCTCGAACCTTAAAATAACCAACTAGGTAGGAAGGTAAATATTAACAAACACTGAAGTAGGCATGTGGTTGCACGTGTCCATGCCTTCATCAGGGTGTATTACCAACTTTTGAGCCCCACCAAATAAATATTTTGCAATTTAAACTTGTTATCCATGAAGCATAATGTCTGTTGAAGTTACAAAAGTACCTATGAACAAAATCCGAAAGAGCCATCATTCTTCAAATTAAATAATATCACGAAACAACTAACTAGATTTCATACAGCCATGCATGATTATTATCAGGTGTTCCCTAGGAATTATATCTGAGCTGGATTTATACAGTTTCATTCACGATCATGTTGACGAAGCTTTTCGTGCAAACGAACGGCCGGACGTAGGTGCAATGTTCCGGGTGGTCTCAAAAAATGTTCCAGATGACTTTGAAAAAGTAAAAAAAAACCTTCGATTTAAAGTTTCCGATCGACGGCGTTCGGGAATTTTCAACCCCTACTTTTCACCCCTTAGCGATGATTGACAGTAACGCCGAGCTTCGCGGACCAACTAGACCCCAAATGAGACCTACAAAACGAATTTCATTAATTATGGTTCATGTTAACTAAGAAAAGTGCGAAGTACGGCAGACGGCGGACTGACAGAAATTTAGGTTTATTATTTTCAATAATGAACCTTTAAATCGAGCATGAAAAAAAAAAATTGAACCCCCCCCCCCCCCCCCCCCCCATCAAAATTTGACGGTTTCTGTTTCAAGATGTAGAATCCCAAAATGGAATGGAAAATGGAACAATTTCTGTCCGTCCGCCGTACGCTGTCCGCTTCGCACTTTTCCTTTACAATGAACCAAAATTTATGAAATTCTGCCTGTAGGTCCCATCTGGGGTCTAGTTAGTCCGCGAAGCTCGGTGTTACTGTCAGTCATCTCTAAGGGGTAAATAATAGGGGGTGAAATTTCCAGAACGCCGAAGATAGAAAACTTTCAAAAGAAGGGTGTATTTTTTCAACGTTTTTAAACGGTTCTCAAACTAAAGAATTTTTTGAGACCACCCGGGGTATGTCCAGCCGTTCGTTTGCACCGAAAAGCATCGTCAACATGATCGCGAATGAAACGGTATAAATCCGGCTCAGATAAATATAATTGCTAGGGAATACCTGATTTTAATCACGGATTGTATGAAGTCGAGTTGGTTGTTCTGTGATATTATTTCATTTGAAGAATGGAATAATATCACTCTCTTTTGGAACTCTCTATGGAATCTCTTCTGGATTTTGTTGGCAGGTACTTTCGTAACTTGAACAAACTTTATGCTTCATGAATAACAACAAATGAATAATGATTAAATTCTTGAATCCACCACATATTCATGAAACTTCAATTCCTGGGTTGACTCCAGTACTCGATTTAGGGCTTTCCTGGAAGGAGCACGAGGACAGTTATTGACCACAGAAAACATTGATCTAAAAAGAAGGCGCATCTACACAGGTAAACAATAAACCTCTACGTGTAATAATTTGCAGCGTTCTTCATTCAGTTTTCAGAATTACGAACCTCGAAACAGAAGGGGGGGGGGGGGGTCATTTTTTGTTTAATGCTCGATTCCAACGGGTATTTTTTTCATTGTCTATTTATTGCAACTGAATATATTATAATATACATTTTCATCTGGCGATTATTCATTTCAGAATAAGTTAATCTCACTGCAAGGCAGGTTGTCAAAACCTGCCCGTATTTGTAGTGGGATCAGTAAGTAACAATTGGTTGTACTTGAGCATAATTTTGCACAGCACAAGTCCGGTGGTCTGTTTCGCTTGAGGCGCCGAAGTTCTCCTTCGTTGTCCTAAACGTCTCTAGGTTCTCACGTTTGTGGAGGCGATGTTTGTGCTTCCATGCGTACTTGGCAATAGTTTCATTGTCTGTCTCTACCCTCAAATCTCGATGAATATCGTCATTTCGCATGTACAAAGGGGCGCCGACTACATGTCGCAGTATTTTATTCTGAAAGGTTTGTATTTTTTTTATATCTGACTTCTTGGCACAGCCCCAGAGCTGAATCCCGTACATCCAGATAGGGCAAAGAATCTGCTTATATAATAAGCAGTTTGTTGTGATGAGAATTTTCCCCCATCAACTGAAATTGATGAAATGAAATTGATTTTCAATTCCTGCTTTTTCTTTTCGATGTTGTTTTTCCCGTTTAGTTTGGTGTCCCCAAGTATTTTACTGTATCAGCATACGATATTTTATTTGAGTTGATCTCAACTTCTAAGGCTGAGATTTGTCGGTTAGTGAAGTTGATGTTTAGTGACTTTGAAATTCATTCAGCTTTATTCTCCACATATTACTCCACTTGGCAACCTTGTTTGTAAACGTCTGGAGTTTGCGAGTTGCAATTTCTATGTCATCTCCAACAGCCATGGCCGTTCAATAATGTACGTTCATTATTGAAAATAATAAACCAAAACTTAAGACCGCGGCCACGCATTTGTCTGATGTCTCCTCTATTATGATAACGGAAGAGACAATTTCATCTCAAATGATTTTATGTCACGATAACTTGAGTTACCGTCAGTAGTTGCCAAGAAGTACGCTGTCACTGCGTTTTAATAGTCGTACTAGCAGTGCCGTTGTTTACGCACCCCGCCGTTCACCGCTGTTTGTGTTTTCAGTTTTTCCTTGTCATTGTGTCAGTTAATGTGTCGCGACACATAACGTTTGTTTTGTCACTTCGAGCTTTGACAAGCTCATTGAAGTTCACGGAAAATGATATTATGTGTCGCGAAACATTAACTTCAGAGACCGGAAAAGATGTAAAACGAAAAGCGATGAAACTCCCGCCCCACATGTGTCTGGTGTTATGTCCATGTTCTAAATTAAATTTAGAAGAAAGTCGTTCCCATTTCCAACAGTTTTATGAACTCTTTTGATGAACAATCACTTTACAGTGTGCGGATTAGTGAACCTACTCGTAGGAGACTCGGAGGGGATCACCGACACTACATTCAGAAAACTTGGCAGCTTTCAGTACTTTGAGAATTCACACTTTTCTCTATTTTTAATTATTGCCAATAATGAATAACTGGAATCTAACAAAACGAACAGTGAGCTGTAACAACCATTGTGTAATCACTTGGTGTTTGTGATGCAGCGTATTTTTAGGACGTCCCTCAGTAGTAAGAGACGACCTTATGTATTCGATCTGGTCAGAAGATGACAACACTCAGCCGAGAATGAAAAGAACCACATTCAAATCCGATTCAGACCATCCTGAATCCAAATCCGTGAAAAAACCATAGGTGTATGTCTGTGTGTGAGGCCAGAATTCTCAACCGATTTGCTAGGTTCTTTTTTTGCTCGACTAGGTACATTGCTGGAATTTCGAAATTTATTTCTGTAGGGGCGGGGTGAGAATGCGGGATTTTCTGCAAATCTTGTGCCCACTGCCCATATTCTCAACCGATTTGGGTGGTTCTTTATTAGTTTACAATCGTTCAGACTGTGCACTACGGGCGGAAGGGAGGGAGAGAAGCTGGTTAAAGATCCAGACGACCTGCAATGAGTGAGATCGTTACACCACCGTAAGGGAACCCACAGGAATGCATGCATTACTCTACGGGATGTTTTACACTGCTTCCTCTCGAATGAGGAACAAGATTCTATATTACAGCCTTTGATTTTCCAATCATCCAGTTTCGCACTCTCTTTTTAGCTCTCATGTAACCTTTCAGAATGTAACATCACGACTATTGTTCGGCCGCGGTCTTCAATTCCATTTCAAATTTGGAAAAACTGGTCTTTGGGATTAAAAACCGTAGTGTACTTTGTCCTTGGTTATCATATAAGTTGTAGGTACAACATGGATGAGCTAGGTAGGAATTCGTTTAATAGGTGGGGTAGCTACTCCGTCTCAAACTAGGTGCAGAACCAACTTAGGAAGACAACTCTTCTCCATCTCAAGAGAGAAATCGGGGAATTCGATCTCCGTGATTTGAAGTTCTTAAGATAGGTTCAGATGGAGACGCAATTCCGGACGGCAACGCGTCTGCCGGAATTTTTGCCGCAGAGGCGTTCACACAAACACAAAAAACAAACAATTGCTCGAACTCGAAACCGCAAAATCAACCACAAAAATGTCGAATATCAATATGGCTGAACAACTAAACAGAAGAGGTGTGCGCAGTAACCTCTGCGCAGGTACGGCAACGGATCCAACAGCGGAAAATATCTGGAGATTTCTATATAGTATCCAAGACATTGAGTTGCAATAATCCATTTTGCGTTGGACAGTAGCAGTGCAGAATGCGTAGCCGTGCCGGACTACCCTCCAGAACTGCACCCTCCAGAACTGCGTCTCAATGTGAACCTAGCTTTAGTCTGATACTGAATATTCAGACAGTTGATTGTCTGGGTCAAACTCTAGGAGGACTGGGATGAAACGACTTGGATAGTTCAACTTCCAATTTTTTAGTACTTACTTAATCTTAGAGTGGGTATATCATACCATCTAACTATTACTTTGTACATCTAACGTTGCTGTAATATTGTACATCCGTTGGAGATGGTAACTGCCGCTTGTAATTTACGGCTTTTCATAAGAACCATTCATTCATTTGGACTACATGCAGATGTGAAATGTGAGTACCACCCACATTTCAATTTTCCAAACATCAACACCAACAGTTTAGGATGATGGAATTGATTCAACTAAAGATGGAGAAACTTCATTTTTAAATTAGAAAATCTTTATTTACATTAAACCAAACCTCACGAACAAGGTGCAACTCCGGTAGCTGTACATTATCTTGCCATATGTTTAAATAATAGGTAGGTAATATACTTAGAATGAACTATTAGTTGCTTTCCATCTTCTAACTTCAGTCCATCCCTGGCGGAGCTGGTTGTGTGTAAGACGTGATGATGACGGGTTCGTCCAGCGGCTCTTCTTTTATGTCGATCGACAATTCGGGACGCTGAGCCGGAGGCGGCGACATCTGAAAAGGTGTTATAGCATTTTATAATCATGACTGGAAGTTGGCTGGGAATAATCACAGGCAGATAGCTCAGAAATTGTGAACTTTCTGCAAAACCCCTCCTCTTTATGAGTAGCAACATACGAATCCATGAAAAGTTACAAACTCACCGGTTCGTCTTTGATAGTGTAAACAGGTGGTGGGTTCGATGGACCCATCAGAATGTCCATTATGTTCTGAGGAATGTGAGCTCTCTGCGAACAAAAAGAAAACCTCAATTATTACACCAGATATGCACAATTATTTACGACTACTTACCGTTTAAACAATGGACTAATTCGGTTTTCCCATCAGTGTCTACACTAGATTTTTCTTTCTTTTAGCGAATTTTCAAAGAAAATGAAGCTATTGCAATGGCTTCGAAATTTAAATAATATAAATTTTTGGAAATTTTCTTCATAGAAATCCGTTTCAGACCATTCTAAAACGATTCCTGAAATTTAACACTTTTTTATATGTATATATATATTTATATATGTGTCACTCCAGACGATAACTCTCGATAGAATTGAGATAAACAGCTCAAATTTGCACAAAAAATCTATCTTGGCAATCGAAAGGCTAAGTTCGAAGATGGGCGAAATTGGCCTACTCTAAGGAGGGTTTTGGCGCATTTAAAGTGCGCAAAAATTACCCAAAAATCCCCAAAATGTTATTTTCCAACAAGTGACCCCTCATTTTAAAGGTTTTTGCACGCTGAACACGATGGTGGAATCGGATTTTAGATATCTTGATCCGTTCTCAAATTAGAGCATTTAAAGTGCGCAAAAATTACCCAAAAATCCCCAAAATGTTATTTTCTAACAAGTGACCCCTCATTTTAAAGGTTTTTGCACGCTGAACACGATGGTGAAATCGGATTTTAGATATCTAAATCCGTTCTTAAATTAGAGCATTTAAAGTGCGCAAAAATTACCCAAAACTAGGATAATCTTTAAACTCTTACCCCCCCCCCCCCCCACCCCCTTAGAGTGGTCAGATTGAAAAATGTGAGAAGTATTAATTGAAGACGAGAGTTCGAAGCAAAAAAGGGGGAGGCAAACGATTAGTACAACTCCTTGAATTTCCCATTTGACATATAATTGTTATGATACCTTCATAGATAGACAAGTACCGGCCCACGTATTACTAGAAGGAAGACGAAAGAAAAAATCTATTTCAAATTATTCAATTTAGGTACTAACAGTAGGAGGAAGAAGTTTTCCTTTATTCAAAACCATAGCCATTAATTCGAATATTTCTTTGAAAATTCGCTCATTAAGTCATGCTGCATGACTGGTTTTTTTTTAATTGGCTTCACTTACAATATACAGCGTTACAACAGACGATTCTTCTGTTACTTACGTTAGTAATTCATAGATCATACGATAATTCATAATTTAACGTGTATGTCTTGTGCAAGTTCACAAATAATGTCATACACTTCCACACGCTCTGATGCCATAATTCAGTCCAGATTGAATGGGCTGGGTATCAGTGTATGTATTCTTTCGTGGTGATATGCAGGACATTCCAACACTAGGTGTTCACTGGTTTCATTTTCATTTCCACATGCTCTGCATCCAGGTGAATCCACTAGGTGTATCCTGTAGGGATGGGAGTGACAGCAGCTGTGTCCACTCCGCAACCTTGTGACATTCCTGTATAATGCTTTGGGCTTCCGTACCGTCACCTGCTTGAACCAAGGTCGCGTAAGCCGCTCGCTTGGGGAAATTTCTGTTTGTAATTTTCTCCTCCGTGGTAAGCAAGGAAGTCCTTTTTCCATCGGTTCTTAATTTCCATAGTTATGGCACACTTAAGGTCAGTCGGTGGGAAATCCCGGGAGGGATGAGTATCAGGTAACGTGGTGGCTTTATCTGCTTCCCTTTCCACCGCTTCGTTACCTCCTAATCCAGTTTGTCCTCTCACCCAGCAGAAAACCGTCCGTGCCCATCGAATTCAGGGTATTGATCTGGTGGAGGATGTCCGCTTCGATTCTGGTTAGTTTGGAGGATGGGCCCAAGGAGTGTAGTTTGGTGATCATGCTTCCTGAGTCTGATACTATGAGCAGCGCAGGACCAATGCTTATTCCAGTGATTTATAAGCGGCAATAGTTTCTGCAGAATATATTGACCCTCGATCCCACAGCCGAATCTGGCAACTGATATTGTGGGCGGGGACAATGGAGATGCAACCTGATTTATGCTCTTTCACCAACCCGCCCGCGTACGGTGCAAGATTGATGGCCATTTAGATCACAAATACTCATCACATGCCCAATGATCTAGCCACAGAGGCGTGGAAGCGTCGAGGCGCACTGCCATGGGCACTGAGGACTTCGGCAAGCAGAAGGGCACAGTACAGGAGTAGGGCTTTGGGGATTGGCTAATCCATTGAAGCTCACTACTCCAATCGGTGAAACTATTGCAGAATAGCACAGAGGGCTTTTTCATCCAATAACGCGGAAGCAGATCGCCAATTAATAGCACTCGAGTTTTCTTGCCATATCCAAATCCTTGCCAAATGCCCTGAAGTTGTGTATATAAATTCACAATCGAAACTATGCTGTCTGCTACGCCTTGTGAATTTGCCATTCCTACAACTGGGATATATTCAACTGGGAAGTTGCTAGGGGACCTGTCCTGCATTTTTCAAAATTTTGATTAGAAAATTTCATGAAATTGTGCCCAGTTGTTGTGGATTTGAAAATTGAGAGCGCCATTAGTTTTATTATTGATTCAGATTTAGATAACAAACATTATCTAGGCGGGACTTCTGCTCGATTTTCGAATTATAAATTATGGTGGGTCATATAGGCTGTACTACAAATTTCATCAGAAGTAGGCGAACACATCAATTTCCACAACTTTGCCCAGTTGGTGTGGGGTGAATTGAATGATGTTGAAACTTTTTATTATAGATTCCAATTTAAAAGGTAGTTATCAAGGAGGGGCCTTTGGTCGATTTTCCAAAATTCATATCTGATGAGTCCTTATACCTACTACGAATTTCATCAAAAATGGCCATACAAGCAATGGGGTATTCCAGTGAATCTAAGAATAGTCCAAAAACATTCTGTGAAAAAGGAGGTAGTGTGGAAGAAAATGATAACTGTGTAATATACGGAAGTAAATGCGATATAAAAATATCGGATGTTGAAAAAGCGTGGATCCTATGTCTACGTCACAGCCGGACTAGTGTATGCATGCGTAAAAGTGATAAGATATTATAGTATCCATAGGGACCTCGGCAATCAAGGTCTCTGCTCATTCTATCTAACATTACTTTACCGTTGATCATGGTCTAGTTAAGTTGGAGGAAACTTCTACTTTTATATTATTTCCGTCTCGATATTGTTAATTCCGTTTTAATTTGTCCCCTATACTAGGAGGCAGTGAAATTATATCTGCCACGGCCTCTTTTTCAAACTTCTAATTTCTATTTGCTTCTCTAATTTTACATTAACATTTTCTCGATGAACAGACCCGATTTTCGTTAGCCCCAAGCAATATACTGGGGGGGGGGGGGGGGGACATTACTGGAATTCTTTCTACAACTTTGTATTCTTAATGCAGCTTTGTTAAAGCTTGTTTCCATCTGTATTTTCTCTACTGGTGGATCTCTTTTACTCGGCCTCCTCAACTCCTCAATGTATTCCTTTCACTTCAACATCCAATCACAACCGACTTCCTTTCACATCAGGACTATAAGCTCACCTTTCTCCAATGTATCTTCAGTTATTGTTTGTTAATGACGATGGTTTCATCGGATTTTAGTTACTTACTTTGAACTTCGCCCAACACAACAATGAAGATATCTCAGTGTAAATTACAGCAAATAAAACTGTATCATCAATCCATTGTTGATTGGAAATGAAGCTTTGACGAATAAAACTATATTATAGCGAATTTGAATAAATAAAATCAGACTGGCTGGACAACATATACCTTTAAGATGGACCAATGGTTATCTACTCCTATTTATAAGAGAAAGCTTTCTTAATATTGATGGAACCTTAACTAAGCCGTTTTGAAATGTAAGCAACAAATCAGAAAATGAAAGAAAGATCCGACAGACTAACTGTTCCGCCTCTCTAAATATTATTTTTCGAGATATATGAAAGTTCATCATGCAGATTTTCACTGTTGAAGCACCTGATTTTCAGTGAACTCCAAAATGTGATCAAGCATAGGCTGCTTCAGATCTGGGGCGTCGTTGAAAACATCTTCCAACTGTGGGGCAGGAAGCTGAAGAAGGACTTGAAAGCTGTGTGGCTGTGCTCTTTGGCAGCATTTGATGAAACCTTCCCAAACCTTCTTTTGTCTCCAAACCTAAGGAAAGAGAATTGAAATAGAAACATTCGGCCAGACCGTAGTTATATAGTCAGTTATAGTAATACTGATAGAATGGAAAAGCACAAGCATTATTCGGTTGACAGAAACGCACTTGCAAGGAAATCTCATTTTCAATAGGTTTGTTCGGACGGGCAGCCCAGACCCAGTTATTTATCGAACAGAAAACGGGTGAGAACCAAAGGTAAAGTGCTATTAGTTTGTACTCTATCGGTCCGAACGCCAGACAGTGATTTCTTGTCACGATTTAGCTGGGAAAATTTCCAGTTTGAAACGATCTGCAATTTGTGACAGAGTGACGGTGGACTCTCGAGAGTCCCCTCTATACCAGCGAGATTAACACTGGTTAAGAAGGGATATCGATTAGGCTTCCCCAAACGACCCCGACTCCACCGGAAGAAAAAGCAACTCGAGAACAGCCACACCATCGCACTCCTCCCCTCATGACAGACTTCTGGGCAGCAGAAGTATGAGAGGGAAAAGGGGGGTTGAAAATTAGTATGAAGTTCTGGTTCAGGAAAGTACATCTGAAAAGCTTGAAGGTGACTGATCTCCATCGTAATGGTACTACCTCCACAACATTTACTGGTGGAGAACAAAACTCCTACATACGGGTATTGGCGGGAAAAAAATGTTGTCAGAGGTTGCTGTCCAGTGAACTGTGCTCATCTGGGCAACCTCTAGGTGATCAACCTCCACCGTTAGGATGGAACAACTATTGGGACTTGTAGACTGGAACACGGCATTAATCGCCTTCAAATGAGGTCAGTATATTTTAATTATACTGACACTCTAAAGGGGGGAAAGATGGTTGGGAAGCCAATATACGTATGTATTATCAAAGGGACAGGATGTTTTTAATGGAATCCTTCTGGAAACCTTTGGGCTTATCCTTTTACATATACCTTTTTTTAGATACATATACTTTCACCTTGAAGTCGGATAGTTAAGAACGATAAAATTAAATAATAGGTAATAGTAATAACAGATCACAACCCTGAGCCCATTATGACATTCAAACTCGATTGATTCGGAAGAGGTAATAGGTAAAAGTGTTTACCAACAATGAGAGAATGGGATAAATATAATATCCGTCTTCTGTAAGTGCTGAAACAGTTAGATCGTTAATTTCCCTTCAATATTACGTTTAATTGATTAGTACCTAAAGTATAAATAAATCAAAAACTTCTTCGCAATTCTTTGACACGAGCATTTTATTATACCTCTATCGACTTACTTCGCTAAATGTAAAACATTATAATATGTTAAAACAGTTTTAATTGAAGCTTTTGGGGTGATTTTCAGCTGCATCAACTCGCGTCAATTAATTTTTCGTTTTTATAAATCTATGTGTCAATGCAGGTGATTATCTGGTATTGACTCTACGATTAAAAATGCTACATTTCGCCAAAATGTCGAACTCGAACTGAATACAAAGCACACAATTGAACGTACACACCGAATTACAAAAAAGGTTCAAATTCGACTTTGTGTTGGTCAAAAACCGCAAAAATCATGAATCACCTTAGAATGATGACTCTGGACAAAAAAGGTGTAGTTATTACAATAGCCAATAATATTTGTGTGCAAAAACAGAAAGAAAAACACCGAGATTCCACATTTAAAAATCCGTGAGAATCGGGGAAGCTGGCAATTCTGACCTCATATTGCTTTCTTTCCCATCATGCAGGAACCATGTTTCAAATCAGCTTGAAGATTACTAGGGGTTTCGTAGATTATTTACACCTACATTGGCGTTCTGAACCACTATTTGCCACTGCAACTTAATAATAAGAAACAGAACTTTACAACGAGAAGCCACGGTCCTGAACTCTTCCCAAGTGCTTGCCTAAACAAACCTAATCAGTCTAAATCTATGCAAATTTGAATATAGCAAACGTGTTTGACAATTAAGTTACTGATATCTTGCAGCATAGTAAGAAAACTACGAACTAACAGTACCTAACTGCCATTTAAGAACACCATTTCAATGCCAGATTTAAAAATACAGATATGAAGAAATTACCTACTTTATTTAAAATGATCAAGTTAGGGCTGTTATTATGTTACATGGGCTTTCTATATATAATTGCCATCTATAGGCGTACCAATTAATTTTACTGTTTTCAGTCTTTCATCTCTACACGGCTAAGAATATAATCTAACATGAAACATTATTGGGCTTCATTACCTGCTTCAATATCAGACGTTGCAATATATTCATGACGAACCCGATAAGCCTCGGATACAGGGACAAGGCTTGTATGACAGTTCTCATTAGGAGCGTTGGCAGAGGTGTTACTTCCATCAGATGTTGCATTACCACTGCTAGAACTTCTTGGGTGTAGGCTTGTTTGTCGTTGAAGCACAACGAGGTGGCTGGAAGAGAGAGACAAAGATTCAGCTGAATTGGAACCTGAGCTGTGCAGCTGTGATGGTATGAGTACAGGCTATTTGAACATTATCCCCGGGGGGGGGGGGGGGGTGAACCAATTCTCTCCAAAATGGAGTTATCGGTACCATTGGAATCAACGTGTAATTAAGTATCTTTTGGGAGGATCAGAACGAGGAAAAAACGTTCTAGTCCAGAGATTTCGTATTCTAAGTTGTATGGTAAGCTGAAAAGATGCACGACCAAAATGAACGAATAATGATCAAAATGACCGATGTGGTAACGGATTTCGTATTCAAAGTTGTATGGTAAGCGGAAAAGATGCAAGACCAAAATGAACGAATAATGATCAAAATGACCGATGTGGTAGCGGGTTTCGTATTTAAAGTTGTATGGTAAGCTGAAAAGAGGCCGATCAAAATGAACGAATAATGATCAAAATGACCGATGTGGTAGCGGGTTTCGTATTCAAAGTTGTATGGTAAGCTGAAAAGAGGCCGATCAAAATGAACGAATAATGATCAAAATGACCGATGTGGTAACGGGTTTCGTATTCAAAGTTGTATGGTAAGCTGACAAGAGGCACGATCAAAATGACCAATGTGGTAGTGGATATTATATCCAAAGCTGTACGGTAAGCTGAAAAGATGCACGATAAAAATGAACAAAATAAATAATGATCAAAATGACCGATGTGGTAGCGGATGAACGAAACATGATATATACGATCAAACAAGAAATGAGAAAAAAGACAATCTCTTTCAAGAAGACACCTAATTTTTATTTTCTCCTACGAGCATTCTGACTTATTATTAGCCGAAGGGTAAAATTTCTCATAGAATCTCTCAGGTGCTTTGAAAATAAAAACTGAGCTCCACATTGAATTTAGCATGAGAAAACAGTTTGCTGAAAGTTGTGTACCACATTAGTTGCTATAACTAGTGTTGGTAAAACTCCATTTTTTGCCATTTTTGGCGCATTTTGGAAGTGGCATAAAGAAACGGCTGAGGGTTTTCTTTACGAGATCATGAAATTTTGTGTAGAAACTGAATCCGATATAAAATTTGGGGGTCCTCATTAGAAAACGCTGCAAATTACTACATAACGATTTATTATTTACCTGTATAGATGCCCCTTTTGCGTAGATCACTGTTTTCGGTGGTCAAAACCTACATTCGTGCTCCCCCCAGGAAAGCCCTAAATCGAGCACTCGAGCCGGCCCAGAAGTTTCATAAAAATGCGCGGGATTCAATAATTCAATAATGAATTATTTGCTGTTATTCATGAAGCATAACGTTTGCTCAAGTTACAACAAAATCCGAAAGAGATCATCATTCTCCAAATGAAATAGTATCACAAAACAACCAACTCCATTTCATTCAGCCATGCGTGGTTCTAATCAGGCGTTCCCTAGCAATGATATCTGGGCCGAATTTATTGCGCTTCATTCACGATCATGTTGACGAAGCTTTTCGCTGCAAACGAACGGCTGGAAGAAGTAGATACAATGCTCCGGGTGGTCTCAAAAAATTCTGAAGTTCGAGATCAATTCAAAAACGTAAAAAAACCATACCCTTCTACTGAAAGTTTTCGAGCTACAACGTTCGGGAAACTAACCCCTATTTTGAGATGAATGGCATTAACGCCGAGCTTCGCAGACCAACTAGACCCCAAAAGGGACCCACAGACCAAATTTCATTAATTTTGGTTCACGGTAACTAAGGAAAGTGCCAAGTACAGCGGAAGGAAAGGAACATTTATATTCCATTTTCGGATTCTACGTGCATTGAAACGGAAACAACTAAAATTGGGGGGAGGGGGGGGGGGTATTTTTTCATGCTCGATTCCAAAGGTTCGTTATTGAAAATAATAAACCAATAACGAAGTTGGTGCCAATTTGGTACATTTTGGAGAGCGCCAAACAACTGGCTACAAGCTAGATAAATAGATAATTCATTACAAATTAGGGACTCGGGAATTTTTTTTTTAGGCTGTAAATAAGCCGAAAACTGGGATGGTGCGACTTGGATGGGCCACCCAGTATAGGTTCAAGCTTAAAATTGGTTTTTAATTCTCAATTACGACGAAAAGCTGAGTTACCTGGTTTTTCCCCGACTCTTCATTCATTGCTATGATCTGTCAGAGTTTATAAAACATCTCTGTTCACAATTAAATCCAATATATGGGACCAATACCGAATGTTTCTATATTGTGTTAGAGGCACGAAAAGACATGGAACTAAATTAGTTCAGAAAGGTTCTCTCCGTTTCGGGAAACAACGCCTTCCAATTACTCCCACTATTTGAGTAGAATCTGAACCATTAAGGTTCGAGCTTTATAACACCAAAGAGAAGCAATAGCAACTTGAAACGATAAAAAGTCTGCTCGAAGCAAAGTGCGGCGCTGGGAATCAGCTTTGACGGGTGGTTCTCGAATGCCAGAAATAGCATAATGATTAATCTGATGCAAATTACGTTATCTTTTTGTATGATAGAAAACTGAGAGCACAGTTATTTCTATAGTACAGACAAGATAGTATTATAATGTTTTCACCTTTGATAATAGTTTTCAATTCGCATTTATCCGGTTCTATAAGATGCAAAGCAATGAGAAGTTCAGATGGAGTAATAGAAGATGAGTAGGATTCCGCTTCACTTCCAGAGCACAGTAAGCGATTAAATACCTGAAAATGTAAGAGCACGCTAATTGAGAAGGGGATTCAATGCGCCAAATCATTTTGATTTGACTTCAAGTTTGTCTCAACCTATCGTATTTAATATAAGAAAAATTACTTCTTTCACAACTATGGGGTTTAATTTGATGAGTTTAGGAAGAGCAGCGATGACTTCGTTTTTCGTGAGGCCGTTCAGGACTGGAATGAGGAACCGTACATCAGATACTCTGGTCTGATACAGCTCCCTCACTCTTTCGACCAGTTCGTGGCTTGGAGGAGCTGAAAATAATTGAATCAACGTTAAAGGATGACTGCAAGGACGTTGACTAGAGATTCTGAAAATGGTGGGTCTATGTATGAACTGAACTACATTTACGCTGTAGAGTGCACGCATACCACCTGATTCTCACTACACATCCAATTGGTAACCAGATGGTGTAACTACCAATACTTTACCCGCAACACGTGGTTAACCGTGAATAGTTTAACAATTTCCCTTTCCAATATATTAAGTTTTCTATCAATAAAACTGGCCAGCCAACTGTATCAAATTTAGCAGTGTATTATGAAAATTGTAACACAAAAACCTCTAATATGCACAAGTACCAAAATAGAAAAAGTAGAAACGATAAGGTACCTCGGACTCTGTAATAGAAGTAGATTCCATCCTGAGAATTTTGACGCCAATCCCACTGTCCTATGACAAGTGCGATTCTTTTTCTATGATTTTTCAAAGTTACCAGAAGTGCTAACGTCATTTGCACCCCCTCTTCTAGGGCAGGGCCGGAACCCCCCTCCCCCCCCCCCCCCCCCCCCGCACAATGTGAAGTCATAACTTGAGGAAACTTTGAAAAACCATAGAAAAAGAACTACTCATCGTAGGGCAGTGCGGTTTGTACCGAAGTTCTAATGCCTAATCAACTCCTCGAGACTCCAAGGAAAAACACGGTCTCATTCCCAGCCAGTAGAACTCAAACCTCTGTTCTACACCTACACCCAGAAGACAAATTGGCGCTATAACCTAAGTATTTTTCTTATATAGTTCAGTAACCTAACTATGATGCCTAGCCACAATACCTTGACCATCTGATGGTTATCTGACCGTTATAAAGGCGTTAGCCAGTTCGCAGTGATTATCTTATGCTTTTCTGACTGTATAGTATCCATTACCGGCTGTTTGCCGTGTTTTTCTGACTATCCAAAGCCAGATTATTAAATGTTGCTAAAATAATTCTGTCGATGACAAACAGTAGCTAAAATAATGGCAAAAAGAAACACAAATAATGAAGTTCTTAAGGGAAATTGTTGATGTGGTGTGAAAAAATATCCGGTCCCGGTAGGGTTTTGATCTCGGGAACTTCAGCGTATCAGTTCGACAGTTAAACCACTGCGCTATGAAGACTAGCTAGCAGACCAGTGACGTGGGGCTCTCAACGCAGCTTGATGCCTGCATGAACCCTGCTCTTTACGGCAAGTTGTACAGCACATTTTATGGCAACATCGTAGAATGCTCCGAATGTTCTCAAAAATTCAGAAAAAATCGAACTATTTAAAAATGGGAGAAATCCCACACCTCAAAATACAATATTCCGAGATAGGGATACTCTGGACATGTCAACCCCCCATTTTTCACCCCCTAGGGTTAGTTGAGTTGACAGTAACGCCGAGCTTCAAGGATCAACTAGAGCCCAAACGGGACACATACTAAAATTCGTGAATTTTGGTTCATGGAAAATAAGGAAAAAGCCGCGGATGGAGGGAAATTTTTTTAATTCGATATTCGTATTCTGTGTCCCTTGAAACGTAAACCATACAATTTTGAGGGGGTGTTAAAAAAATTTGTTTTTCTTTTTCATTCATTTTTTCCACGGTCGATTCCAAAACTTTATTACTGAAAATAATAAACCAGAAGTAGAAACGATAAGGTACCTGGGACTGTCGCTCGACCAACAACTGAAATGGAATTTCTACACAAAAGACGTTGTAAGGAAAAATAAGAAAATCTTTTCACTTCTTCACCGTCTTCAGAAATTTGTTATCTCGCGAATATCTCTAAATTACATATTTTGCTTATGTGTACAGCATTATATTTACGCACAAAGCCTGGGGAGGTGCCTACAGCAGCAATTTCCGTGGTCTACAGGTGGCTCACAATGTAGTTTTGAGAACAGCCACAAAACCACGGAGACGCAGGTCTATAGAACGTCTACACCAAAATTTTGAAGTCATGACCCCAAGAACAACATATTTATAATATAAACTAATCATTCTTGTATTTTCAACCACTATAATGCGTAAACTATTATTACTGTGACGCAATATCTGTTGATAATAAACAAATAAACATTGCAATTAGTCACAAATGAAACTCATCAATTGCTAAGTTTCATCTGTGAATTACAATGCTTATTTGCTTATTATCAACAGATAATAATACATCACAATAATAATAGTTTACAAATTATAGTGTTTGAATTTGTGATTCATCTTATGCTAATATTGTGACCAACCAGCCGTACTCACCTTTGTCAGTCAAGATGTGGATCAGCCTGGTGACTAGGGTTTCTGAGCCTTTCGGACAGTCTTCAACCAGCTTCAGCAGGTGGGGCGAATCCATCCCCATGGCCTTCACTGGGTGTTCGACAACTCGGAGGATGATACGCTTCACATCGGGGACAGTCACGACATAAACCCGAGCCAACCTGCCGAATTTCACGTCAGAACCGTAAGACAAGTTCGATGAGAACTATGCGAATACCAAACCAAAAGGTAAATAACAGTGCTAGGACAACGAGTCAAGCAATCGAATGTAATATCCGTTTCTGAGGTCCGCATCCACACCATGCCAATAAACCGCTAATAAACCTGCCAGTAAACGCTACTGTACAATATAATACAGCAGAGTGTTTATAAAGAGCTCCAAGGATGTCAGATTTCTACAGAACCACTTCCATGTCCTCTTTTGCATTGCCAAGGCAACAGCAGCACTATGTTGAGGTGGGTAATATACCCGAGCTGTAGTAATCTCAGTAACCTTATTTTAATCAAGTTAGAAACATGAATCTCAGTAACTCACTCGTGAATTAGCTCTTGATTCACCGGCAGGAGAGACAAATACAAGTACAAACAGGCTTTGGTTAGGTCTTCATCCCAGGTTTTATCTGCCCAACCTCTGTCCCGCCTGCCTTGTGACGGTCCAAAGAGCTCAGCAGGAAGTTGTTTGGACTTGAGGAAGTTGAGGAAATTGATCGCATGATCCTCGATGGGCGATCTCATTTCCTCTCTAAGATACAAATCCACAGTATGGCTTATAGCAGTTTCCCTGATCTGAAACATGATGCATTGATCTAGAGAACATTGGCAACTTAAATCAAGTGTTCTACCCGCTGAGCCTGTAAGAAATTCGGATTGTAAGGCCTCCTTCACACCAGGAGCCCCAAATCTCATGCTTGCGAGCAAGAGTTTTTTCCGCTCCTACCTCCAGCTCTTCCATACAAGCAGCCTTTTGGCACTTTCACGTCGCGTTGGATCACAGGGGGACTATGGCCATTTACATTCTTTGACGACGAAACGCCGAACTTCCAGAAAGTATTGGGTACATCCTATCAGCCAAAGGCGCGATGAAGCAAGAGTTTTCGCCACTCTTCATCAAGAACTTCGACGGAATGGCAACAAGTTCTTCAATTACTTCGAATGTCATTGGTCCCATCTGATGAGTTCCTCGAGGTCAGTTACACACTTCAATAATTGAAGTTATTAATAATTATTAATCACTCAATATCCACCTCCATCTTCACCTGTCGCAGGGGCTCGAGAGATTGGGGAGTGAGAGCAGTTTTCGCTCGTCTTGTGAATGCTCCACACCTCTCTTTGCATTTCGGTGAACAGCGCGGCTCTTTCGAAAAGCGTGGCTCGAGATGCATGAGCCTTGCGGGCTCTCACTCGCGAGCCCCGATGTCTCATGCTCCCCATGTGAAAGCTCAATTGTACTCCGCATTTCAGTCTTCCGCGCCTTCCTCCCACTCGCGAGCACGAGCCTTGAGGCTCCTTGTGTGAAAGAGGCCCAAGGGCAGTGAGATCAATTGGTAACTCACTTCTGAAGAGTGGTGCGAAGTGCTTTCGAGAAGAACTTTGAGGAAAATCATCTCTTTAGGAGGTCTCATCACTATAATTTTGTTGATGATGTTGAGGCCTAAAACCTCCATACTAGCAAACCTGGTTAACAGAGTTGCTGCCTCGTCTGTGATAAGCGGCATCTCCAAACATATTCTTGTCAAAACCCTGAAAGTTAAGATGCATTAGAGTAATTCAATTATGTACTCCAAGAAGATGTATTATGTTGTTGATTGAACAACTTACGTTTCCCTATCCTTCATTTCCTTATTGCTAATCACACTATTTATCACAGCGCAGACAAGTTGATCATATTGGGAATCAAAGTATTTAGGGTCGTTGGTTTGGGTTGGTGCCCTCTTGCTGAAGCCCTGCATGAAACTGTACTCCTCGTACATCCAGCTCAATGCCAGATTGAGTTGACTCCGAAGATCGTTCAAAATGTACTTCATTATAGCTGAAAGTTAGAACAGAACCAACAGGTAATATTGGACTTTGACTGGTATAAGGAAATACATTACACGTAGAATGTACAATATTATTCTAAATTTTGTGCCAAATGATTAATTGTTCATGTCCTTACTTTGCCTGACTTTTGACCCAAACGAAGCTGCCATGGACGCGATGACTTTTGATCTTATTAGGTTCACTCCACCTGTGATCGCACTGTCCTGAGCTTTGAGAATCCTAACCACAGCCTGAGTCTGCAGGTTTTCTCTCATATCCTGAGAACATCCAGTTCACCATATAGTTTACAGGAGGTTTGTATATTAAGGGTAGAAGGGAAACTACATTGCCCAAGCTCTTCTTCCTCAAGAGGCCTTATTTCACACTACGAGCGATATGTCTCTGGCCCGTGAATGGAAGCGTTTTTCGCTCATGAACCCCCCCCCCCCCCCTTTCACTCCACAAGTGAAAACGTCTCTCGCTAGCTAGTGGGGTAGCTTCGCTCCAGTCGAACACCACCAGTTCGACTATAAATAATCGTATTTCCACAAGTCAATTTCATCATTTGAAGAACTCCTGGTGAAGGTGAGAAAACACATTCAGCTGAAGAAACACAACTGAGAAACCGTACCTATTCCTATAACTAGTCCTTTTTTACTCATAAGTAGTGATGAATTTTAACAACTTCTGGCGATTTTAGAACGTTAGAAACTCATAGGTAGGTACATTTTTTTGCGACCCAAAATTGCTGGCCCTTGAAATTATTCTTTTTCAGTGGCACTGGTGTTTTTTTTTTTTTTTTAAGAAATTTAACAAACGAGGCCAACCGCAGCTCTGCAGATGGCTTGCCTGATTTTTTGCATATTTTTAAATTTTCACGGAAAATTTAAAGAATCGGTCTTTGAGACAAAACATCTGAATAACCTGATAGTCCAAGTGGACTCGGATTTCAAGTTCCTTATTAGGACCATCAGATTATCTTAATTCGGAGTACCCTGTTTTGTCAAAATATCAATAATTACACAAGAAAGGATGAGCTAGAAGAGGGGCAAATTGTTCCTCGTAAAACAGTGGTAAAATCCACAGTTGTGTTTAAAAAATCGTAAAAAAATTGACGAAAATGGCTGAAAAATAGAGAATTCTCTCCAACATTTCGCAGTGACATTCCATTCTTTATAACTGTGCAAGGTTTTGTCCCAGTGCTGATCGGTTGCACTCCGCGGAAATGAACAATCCAACGTCTACATTGATTTTTAATGACAATAAACAGCAAAAAATAGAGCTCGCGAGGCGGGAGCGACGTGAGAGATGAGTGACATTCACTCAGTGTGTGCAGGGCCAACTTCCGTCTGTGCATCTCAATGAAGAGCGGCACTCCCTTCCACCTGCCTTCCTTCCAGGGGCTCCCAGTATGAAAGCTCTCGTATACTTCATGCTTTTCTGTTTTGAGCATCTCGCTTTTGCGAGCAAGCGAGGAGCGAGAGATGTATCACTCGTAGTGTGTAAGGGGCCTGGCTTTGCCCAAAGGCCTCAGTTTACCCCTCCAGTCCTAACCTAATCTAAATAGTTAACTCTCAACCCCCTTTACAGCTGTAGCCAATACGTAACTTTTAATGTACGTATAATTAATACACAAGATACTTACTGAACTCAGAGGTTTTGAAACTTCCAATTTTATGTTCTTAGTAGTCACACAGCCTTTGACAATCTCATCTTCAAGTCCTTGATCGTCCAACACAACAGTAGGTATGTTGGGAGCAACGTTTTGATCTTCATCCTCGTCATCATCACCTGACCTCTGGAAATTAAAAGGAGTAGGTACGTTCAGCAATGATTTACACTAACTTTACTAGGCAAAGCCCTCAATTCCCCTCAAATAAAGTAGGTTACAAAGAAATGTATCAATTTGTAAGAAATCAATAAGTGTCGTAACGCTTGGGTCAATACAGTGCCTGTAAAGAATATAATATAGCAAATCAAGCATAAGATAGGTGGTTAGAATGCACAACAACAGTAACCATACAAGAATTTACATGGTGTAGTGATGCAATGATATTGACCTCTTCTGCTTTTATGTGGAGCCAGTTAACTGCTAAGTTTGTGAACAAGGTGAAGATATAACACCGATGGCTAGCTCTCGTCTGGTTATCAGTGAGGTTCTTCTCGATCACGGACCAGAAATAGACACAAATGGTCTTGGTCCGGACGGGTCAATTTCGATCATGAATCAATCTGATGAACTTCACACGTAGACCAGCATTATAATGTAATATTTTGTGATTAGTTGGCAGCTGTTGATAATACGGAAAGACAGCTATGGTTTAGGGAGGGCAAAACAGAGATATAAATAAGACAACTGCATAAACACTTACAACTGTAGGTTTAGTTTGAGTTTTCGCAGCTATCGAAGCCCCCGGTCCGAGCCCAACAGCATTGAGCTGAGTGGCGAGGAGCCTGGCAACATGCTTTATTTGACCCTGAGTACCAGCAGCTGCAATAGGCGTGTAAGTGGCACTAAATACTGGAGGCATCATATCGGGAAGGCGTGTCTAGAAAGTACCAAAGAACTCAATTTACTTGTTTATATAAATCAATTTTGTAGATTTTGGGAGACGTAGCGACAAACTAACCATCCCAGCCATTACAAGCTGAGCTGCCAATTCTGGAGTGAGCCTTTCAATGATGAAAGCTTCAGTTATATCTACAGCAGACAGTTCTGGAGGTGCGGTTGGTACTTCATCAATTCTAATCTTCTTTGCAGGAACTTCGGTGGTTCCAGCCGCTTTTCTGGCTCGCTTTTTTAATTCCTCTTTAGGAAGAGCCTTTGAAACCTGAACATTTCAGAAAACCAAAAATCAATTTAGCAAAACCTGCGATATAAAAATTGTATAATTCCAGCTGCGTAAAATCGAGATGCACAAGTCGGAACTAGGTGGGTGGCTACAATTCCAAAATGCAAGTCTTACTTCCGAATTTGAGGCGCCCAGATCAGTAAGAAGAGTTGTCAGGTTCGTATGATATTCTGCGGAAGCAGGATGTTTGAGAATACTGAGTAACTGCATTTTCATGTTCTTCCTCACAGAATTGACTTGGGACGTCGACAAAGTTGGAGGCAGGTTCACTGGAAACAGATAATTTCTGTAATATTAGAAGGTGAAACGAATTTCCCTCGGAACAGTACCAATGATGGAGAAAATGATAATGGGAATGAGCTGGAAAACCGATCTATCATGAGCAGCCTTAGACTTGAAGAACAACGCAATGGAATGAGTGCTTTCCATGTCTATAGTTCGCAGCAGGGAAGGCAAAAAAAACAGACTTTCTTCAGGAAAAATATTCTATCAATCCACCTTTTCTAGCCCAAGGAGTGGACTTCACGAGAGATCATCGTAGGCGTTACCAGGAGAATGTAAGAAACTAATTTTAGAAGTGTGACGGTAACAACTAATCAACCCTAGTACATGTGTTATAACATTTGCAGTGTTCAATATCAGCTGCGATGAATAAGGCAGACACTACGGTTACGGTCGAGTATGTAATTTGTGATACTTACAGTGCAAGGATTCCAATGCTGTTATTGCTCTTCCCATAAAAGCAGGTCTGAGTTTTGCTATTGTCGTGAGAGCTCCCATGCAGGCCATCAGATTGACGCTACTTATGTGGGGTGAACCATGAAATTTGATCATCAGGTCGAGAACAGTTCTAAAAAAGAGGATCACATGGATCTAAAGAGAAATCACGGAAGAAACAACAATCCGAAGTACCATATTGCAGCGTAATGCATAACAGAGAAATTATGGACAACTGAAAACATTTCTAAAAACTTACAACGCCTCCTCTTCTAATTTTCGTCTTCTAGCGACTTTTAGAGTCAGTGGAACGTCTTCCAAAGAGAATTCATTTTCCCGCTTTACACTTTCGGGATCAGGGTAAGTTTGAAGGATGACGATAGTTTCCAGAAATTTGACTATTTGCGTCCTCAAACTGGGGGAAAAAAATGTAAGTAGAATCCAAATAATATGAAGGAGGATCCATGTTAATTGTTGAAGTCCTTAAATTACAAATGATGGAATGAACGAACGATGGAGTCCGTCTGGTTACAAAGCATGTTCTGCAGGTTCTGAACAACCTGAGAAAGGTTTTTTTTATCACGGTTAATCCCGCGATTAAGAGGAGCACCTTTTTCTATTCCCTAACCTACCTCCTTCGAAATGACAAACTTACTTGCTAGAGAAGAACAGCACAAAAAACGCTGCAAATCCCTGCACAACGGTTTATTATTTTGTACAGAACACCCTCCTATTACAGATCACAGGTCTCCGTATAGATAACCCTTCTATATAACATTATGTGCTATGTAGGTTAGTACCTAACCCCGTACTCGTTACTAGGTACCTACCTAAACCGTTGTGTAATAATTTACCTGTATAGGTTCCCCTTCTACGGAGATAGAATAATGAACCGTTGTGTAATAATTTGCCCATCAATAATACTTCAACGTTTGTTCAAGTTGCAAAAGTACCTATCAACAAAATCGAGCCCCTTCTTGGTAGATGAGCCGTTGTGTAATAAGTTACCGTTGTGTAACACATTACCGTGGTGTAATAATTTACCGTTGTGTAATAATTTGCCGTTGTGTAATAATTTGCCATTGTGTAATAATTTACCCATCAATAATACTTCAACGGTTGTTCAATTTGCAAAAGTACCTATCAACAAAATCCAGCCCCTTCTGGGTAGATGAGCCGTTGTGTACTAATTTACCGTTGTGTAATAATTTACCCACCAATACAATCCGTTGTAAGTTAGTTTACCATCGTGTAGTACTAATTTACCCATCAATAATACTTCAACGTTTGTTCAAATTTCACTACCTATCAACAAACTCCAAAGGAGCCATCATTTTTCAAATGAAATAATATCACAGAACAACCAACTCGACCTCATACTCCGCCTATGAAATCAGGTGATCCCTAGCAATGATTTTATCTCCGGCCAATTTCCTATTGTCGGCGCGTCCCTGGTGACGAGATTTGGTCTGATGTATACTATTAATTTCATTCACCCTGGTGTCGAAAATGCCTGTCGGTGCAAACTTCGGGGCCTTACTGTGAACGAACGGCTGGACGTACGGTGCTCCTGGTGGTCTTAAAAAACTCCCAAGTTCGAGAACTATTTAAAACCGTAAAAAAAATTCACGTAAAAAAAGGTATAGGCGTTCTGAAAATTTCAACCCCTATTTTGAACCCCTTAGAGATGACTGACAGTAACTTCGAGCTTCGAGGACCAACTAGACCCCGAACGGAACCTATAACCCGAATTTCATCAATTTTGATTCATGGTAACTAAGAAAAGTGGCCCGTACGGCGAACGGCGGACAGACAAAAATATTTTTATTGCAGTTTTGGATTCTACATACCCTGAAACGTAAGCCATCAAATTTTGGGGGGGGAGACTTTTTTTTTCCATGCTCGATTCCAATGGTTCATTATTGAAAATAATAAACCAAAATTGAAAAAATTAACTAGATTATGCGTAGTTATACTAACTAATGTGGAATGAGGTTCTAGGGAGAACCACCACGAAACACACACCTAACCTACATCAAAAGGAATTAACAACCGAACTTACTAGAGAGTAACAGAACAAAGAATACAGAAAATGAATCAATGAGGAATGGGGGAGGGGTGAACTAACTTGCTCATTTCTGAGTAGAATCACCTGAAAACTCGGAAAAAACCTCTTATGACAAACCAAGCTCAACATGAAATCAAAACAAACTATAGGTTTGTTGGAACTAGGCTTTTTCTGATTGTTAGCTGACTCCAAGAAAACCGTATGAAATCGTTCATGATCCAATACCATATTGATAAGCCTTTGAGATGGGTTTGATAATGGATAGGAATCGAGAATTTATGGCCAGTTCTGGTCCACCCAATTTTCTGTGGAAAGGAATGACTATCAGAATACCGGCTTTGGACAGTCAGGAGAAAACTGAGAACAGCCGGTCATAGATACTATACAGTCAGAAGAGAGACTGAGAATCTCAGCGAACGGCTTATGGTTTGACAACATAACCAAACATGATGTCATGATTCTTGAGATACAGCTAGAACAGAGGAAGTAACAACCAGGTTAACCAGGAACAAAAGCTGTGGGAAATAAGGTTGGTAGCCATGTTTAAACATCATGTTGTCCTGAGATGCTCCTGCCATGAACATCCCAGGAGCACTAAGTATCCATATTGTCCCAGTGTTCCATATTGAGGTTGGGTCCCCTCTAGGTATCTTATGAGATCCAAATTCCTTATTGATATGGATCATACAGCCAACACTCTGCTAAAATTATAAATATTTGTCTAAACGGATTGACGGGGAGATATTCCTATCAATCTATTAGCGAGCATCCAGATTATTAATTCATCCGCTTGAAACAGTCACGCCAGCAACCAACCCTAGGGGACGTGTCGGGAAAGCCACCAAAAACTTGGAAATCAAGTACTTCAAGAAAATCTACAATGTGCCGCCTCTGTCGATCCATGAATTATTTGCGGCTGTAGGGTGTGGGCGTGGTAGTGCTCCACAGTAGCACCACTCGGTTTCCAAAACTCCAATGTTAATGGCTAGGTTATTCTCCTGACGAGGGTATTCAACATTATTAGTTATAAAACTTACCCATCATTATCAACATCAACCATATCGATAATGTAGGCCTTCATGTTGTTGAGCATCGACCACACCCTTTGCATTTGATCGGTCGTGTTTGGCGCTCTACACAACCACTGCAGGGCAAGACGGTAAACTGTTGTAATGCACTGAACACATCTCTTCTGAACCAGAGGAGACTTATCTTGCAGTAACGTCTGGATATTCAAAACTAGTTGGGGCAGCAATTCTACGTCTCTTTTGCTGGAAAAAAATAAGATAAACTTGAAACAATAACAACAATATAAATTTGAAATAAGTACGAGTACGTACATATATATAGCAATTCAATAATATTAGACCCACCCAAAAACCTACCTAATTTATTATAACATGTTCAGTAAATAATAGTAAGATCCACTCGTTTCGCCAAAATATTAATTATCGTGAATAAGGTTCCTGTAGATAATTTTCTTGCAATTTTAAAAGATGTTTCATCTTATTCAAGACCTTGACACGATGCGCACAGGACTTACACAACTTCTTCGATGAAATGTACCACGGTTTTTCGAACTGAGGCGTTCTTGTCATTCTGGAAGGCTGCCACATCCGGCAGAAATTTGATCAACACTGCGTCGGGTCTTTTCAAAACCGCCTCCTGATCGGCGTTTTTCAAAATCATCTCCTGGTCGGCTCTTTTCAAAATTATCTCCTGCACTTTCAACAAGTTTTCAACTTTCAGGTCGGGATCGGTGCTGACGGTAGCGTCGTTGATCAATTTTGTCATCTGCAAGAAAACAAAATCAATTCAAATCCCCCCCTGACAGTTGACATGACTAATGGTATAAAAGAAATAATCACTTCTGATATTGAGATACCTATACCTACATAATTATGCATAATTAACACAAAACAAAAAACTTCGTTTTTCCTGCAGCGACTCAATTTTAGCAAACAGGAATCTGAGGCTATTTACGGAATGGTGCGGGGGGAGGGGGGCCAAAGTAGGTAATCAAGCTACAAAGTAGGTAATCAAGCTACAAAGTAGGTAATCAAGCTGAAATCGACCAAGTTCAACCAAAATACGTTTATGCACTTACTGGAACTGCTCCCGAAAACTGTGAAAAGTGGGCCCTAGTACCCTCACAAATCAAATTACCCGTTTCACAAACCAAATTAACCTTTTTAGAAGACAATAGTATGCAAATGAAGACTTCTATGCCTGTGACACCTGCGTAAACAGATGTATTCTTGACACCATAATTGTTTTACCATAAATTGACCAGCTAACCTTAGAAAACTGCATACTGTCTCAACATGCGCATATATTTCATTTGACTGCTTCATTATTTTGTTGATAAATTAGATTCGGTTTGTGGAAAGTAGGTAGGTAAACTGAGTGTAGAACCTTCACTTTTCTGCATTTTTTTGGGGTTTAAAAAAAAATAATACCTAAATAAAAACATAAACCAATATAATTCGGGTCGTAAACGTTAATTTGTTAAATTGATTTATTAAACGGTTGGTGTCATTTGGCACGTAAAAAGACCTACTTATCTGACTTGAATGGGTATGCTGCACATTCTTTTTATGCTTACGATTTGGAGCAGACTCCATATCAACCAACCTAAATAGGAAGAAACGTAGGAAAAAAATTAAAAAATTCAACTCTCCCAGATTCAACAACTTCCAAAATTTGAAAATTCAAGGACGGTTTTCCATAGTTGAAGTTGTGATGTGGAAAATCATAAAAATTCCATCTCAACCCACTTACGGGTGAGGAATCTGAAATAAAAATACCTCCGCACAATTTACAATGAAAAGCAAAGGTTTTGGGGGAAACTTATATTCTTGTTTTGCCGTAGGTAACTTTAGATTAATATAACCCCCTCCCGACTAACAAGTAGCAAGGCACAACTCTGAACTATTCTTATCACGGTGAGAAAGAGAGCTGTTTATGCCTAATAAAAATTTTAGCAAACAACCAAAATTCGAGGAGAAAGTCAATTTTTTTGTAGGAAGGTGCAATTTATTGTATCTCAAGTCTAGTAACTCAGGTTAGGCGGGCCACTCCAAATGCCAAGTTGAACGCTGAAGTGAGTGGGAACCTCACTATAATAAAAGTACCTATTCCTATTATGAGCAACAGTACAATATTGATGCAATCTACCCACATAACAGTAATGGAAGGTAGGTAAGCATCATTTTTACTTTTTGTATATCAGTCCGGTCCTCATCCTCCTCCATGAAAAATTGAGCCGCTGAACTCCTCCGGGAGTCTTCCGTCGAGGCCATCGTATTCGTCGATTATTTCACAAAAATGTCAGTTCCGTACCGACCTACCTATATGATAAACTTTGAATATATCTAAAATTTCTCGAGAAAGTACATTTCATGATGCACAAAACATGGTCCTGGCGGATTCAACAGATGGACGCTCCACTTATCAAAACAACCTAACCAAGTTGAAGATGAATAAAACACTTTATGCCGCTAATTTCATAACTATCGACTTTTCTAGTCGTCAATAGATGGAAGTAGACGGAAAACTTTGTTTTTGAATTGCCTATTTTGTGGTAAAATGTAGAACAGGGCCCGCGTCACCACAGAGCACAAACGCCAAAATAAAAGTGAATGCTGATAACAGCTGATAAAAACCAATGTTGCCACTACACCCCACCGCTGAAAAAGAGACGCTCAAGATGCATCCAGTTCGGATGTAGTGTTGTTTATTCTACCATAGAATAGTGATGGGCCATGGAAGAACCTTTCTTCCATGAGTGATGGGCTAAAGCGTTATTTTCTGATAACGCGTTATTCGCTAACAGTTATCGGTCAGTAACTGGTTCCGATAACCGGTTATCTTATATCCGGTTGCCAGTTTACTGATGGGGGTACAGAGTACAGAGACAAACATGAATGTTCACCTGACAGCTGATTATGAAGAGTTCGTCGCATGATACCTACCTATTGCTTCATCTTGTGAATCTGTCACTTACACTGATGGGGCTGGCGTACAAATTCTGAACATAAATATAATAGAAATAAATTGTTGATAGAGGAATCGTGTCCCCCCCCCCCCCCGGGATCCTATAAAATTGAGTTTAGTAGGTCGGTAGCTATGGGTGGGTACCTACCTGTGTACCTGTCTATAGCTAATGTGATAGGTAGATAAAAATCTTGAAATAATTGTCGGCAATATGATTTAGAACTTCCCATCACAACAAACTGGATTGCGAAACATTATGGCATTAGTTTTTAGGTCCTTCAACATTTTTAACGTCATTACTAGATAACTGAACTGAACTGAGGGAATGAGGAATAAATCTTAATTTTTTGAAGGGCACTAAGCTGAGGGATAGGTACTATCCTAAAATAGGTACGTACGTAACCCGCTATGTACGGAGTGAAGGGTAAAGAGTGATCGCTATAGGTACACAGTCAGTGTCCTACAGGGTACAGTACCATCTCAAGTCAAAGGGAAGCGAAAGGTCCTAAGCTGATGGATAACTGTCAGGAAGTCGGTAACTGATTACGAGGTAAAGCGTTATCGGCTGCAGGTAGTTACTCAATACCATCCCCACATCAAAGGGTGCGAGAGCGAGACGAGACAGTTACCTGTGTGTGGTCATTCACACAATAGGTACTGGTAACTGGGTAGTGGAGTCAACCACCTCCCTTGCCAGGAGAAGCTTAGTACTATATAGTTATTCCAATAACGTAAGTTTTCCGGTAACTGGTTATTTCAATAAACGGTTCTTGGTCGACAACTGGTTATTCTAAGCGGTTCCGTTATTCAACGCCCATCACTACCATAATAGAATACTGATAGGTACTATACTAACGTATTCTACCATGGTAGTGAACAGGTGATTGCGGCAAACCAATTTGCAATTTTACTTTTAGATCTAGAACATGACCAAAACTAGTACCATTCATGAGAGCCAAACTGTACTTTATTGTGCTATGCTCATCACTGAATTTATCGGGTGGGTAGGTACGGCGGCACCATTTGACCTACCTACCTAACAGAGAAACAATTTTACTGTACTTATGTACCAAAAATCGTTTGTCCATAGTTTAAGTGCTACGTGTTGCCTAGACTGTTCCCGGACTCTCCTAAACTCTGAGACCTCAAACAGGTACATTTTCAGGCACTTTCTCAGCCTTTCTCAACGCCGCATAGTGTCCCATCTTCAGGAGGACCTAGTACGCTATATATGAGGCGACAAGGAGAAGTAATACCAGTCAAGTAACTGGTCCAGATGGTTCACTTGAAACATTTGCCCTACTCTATGAGGGATCAGCTTTAACTGTGATGGAGGGCGAGCTTGCACAAAAATTGGGTATCAATGGTTCAAATAGACCACTGACTGTTCAATGTACAGGTGAAATTGTGAGAACAGAGTATCGTTCAGAAACTCTCAGTTTCTATATCAGTGGGACCTTTGACGGAGCTCCTACATTGAAAGTGATTGGCGCTCACAAAGTTGAGAATCTTTGTCTTTCACCTCAATCCATGGATGTTAGTGAACTCTCGAAAAGATGGACCCACATGAGTCGTGCTGCAGCTTCCTCATTCACAGATCCCAGCCGACATTGCTTATTGGCCAACACAACTGGTCTCTTCTCATGCCTAGGAAGTCATTTTTTGGGCCCTTGAGGGGTCCTGTGCTAACCAAGACGTGGTTAGGTTGGGTAGTGCATGGAAATACTCCTAAATGATGCCTATCAAACCTCCTCGTTTGATAGTTATCACTTCCAGTATTCACACTGGGAAGACTTCAGTGAGCAACAAGATGAGGAGGTGCATGGTTTGTTCCCCCTACTCGGCCCAGGAAGTAAGGAATAAGAATGTGCTGGAATTCCAGGCTACTTTTCCAGAGGGAACTGATACAATTTTGCGAAACTGTTGCATGGGTAATTACCTGGAAAGCTTGAAATCGGAGGATTATGCGAAGAATATTTTGTTCATACACCAGCAAGGTGGTTTCTTGCTGTGCCAATGGGCTTCCAACGCTCTGAGTATCGTTGAATCAATACCTTACGATTTACGAGCCGAACCCGAGGGCAATGAGAAAGAAAATCGTGGAAAGAATTTTAGGAATGGACTGATGCCAGGTGCCATATTTGAATTTGAAGGTCTCTGGACCAAGATAACGAATGGGTTTAGCTCAAAGCGAAACCATCTGACCAAGCGAGAAGTTCTCAGCATGAATGCCAATGGGCTTTTGATCCCTTGGGATACCTTTCTTATTTCATCCTTCAAGCCAAATTACTGCTCCAAGAAACATGGGGAAAATGCCAAGAATGGGACGAACCCCTCCCTGATAAGCTTTCTAAGAAGTAGTGCAAATGGATAGACGATTTTGTAGCAACAAAGCATTTCAGATTGAGTCGCGCCAAAAATACTGAAAGCCAACAGAATTGAGTTGCACTCCTTCACTGATCCCAACAAAGCCCAAAACTATACCACGTCTCGAACTGATGGGCGCTGTATTAGGATGCCATCTCGTGAAGTGTATTCAGTCAGAGCACACACTAAAGTTCGATGAATGCTATTTCTGATCGGATTCCATGGCAGTTCTTGGGCGGATACGAGGGAAACATGCCAAATTGAACACGTTTGTGACTAATCGGGTGGATATCATAAAAGATCTGTCTAAACCCACACTGTGGAGGTGGGTTCTGTCAATTTAAAACGCAGCTGACATTGCAACGTGCTCTGAACAGAAATGTTCAATCGAGAACTGGAATAATGGTCCAATGCTTCTTACTCGATTGGAAAGTGAGTGGCAGCTGACGCCATCGTGCCAAGTGAAGAGGGGATTGAAGTGAGATTCATAAATTTGCACGTAGAAAAAATTACGCACCAGACACACCATGTTCAATATTACCAAACCTGGTGGGATTCTCAAATTACAACCGTGCTTTAAGAGTGGCAGCTTATCTTGGGAGGTACATTTACAATTTCCAGCATAAGAAAAGAGACAGGCTAGATTGCCCTTTACGTGTAGATGAACTCCCAAAAGCAGAAATCCTCTTGATACGAAACATGCAGAATGACTTGTTCGGAGCTGAAATCAAATCAGTTTTAACTGAACAACTGTTGGTTGAAAAAAGGGAGCAGGCTATTCAATCTCGACCCCTTTTTGGATAACGAAGGAATATTACGAGTACACGGAAGAATAAATGAAGCACAGCATGTTGACACTTGCGACAAAAATCCTATAATTTTGGATCCGGACCATCGATTTACTAAACTACAGATCAAGCGCATGCACATGCAAGGTGGGCACATTGGGCCTGAAAATTAATGTTCTAAGCTAGTTGCGGCAGCGATTTTGGGTCTTACGGGCAAGAAGAGCTGTAAAAGGTTCAGTCCGAAGATGCTATGACTGTTAGAAATTGAAAGCAACACCTTTAATGGGCAATTTACCCATTGCGCGTCTTGAACACCACAAGCGCCCATTCACAGCTACCAGAATAGATAACTTTGGTCCATTTCACATCACTGTTTGAAGACAACGAGAAAAAAGATACGGTTTCTTCTTCACCTGTCTGACCACTAGAGCCATACCTCTTGAGATAGCCGATTCTTTAGACACCAACAGCGCGATCATGGCCATCAGAAGAACTGAAAGAAGAACTGTCAAGACTTAATATTGATCGGATTCAAGATAATTTTGCAGTCAGAGGAATTCAATGGAATTTTATACCACCAGCTTCCCCGCACATGGGTGGTGCGTGTGAGAGGCTTGCCTGATCTGTAAAAATCGCCTTATCTACTAAATGACAAATATCCTAGAGATGAGGTGCTGTTGATGGTCATGGTGGGGGCTAAACAGTCGCCCCCTGTCACCGAATACGTGTGGCCCTCACTCTGGAAGCCCCCTAACTCCAAATCATTTTCTCCTGAGAACTGCGAACGTTGACCCAGCATGCGGAAGGACTCCACTTCCACCTGACGAGAATTTATCCAAGTCCTGGCAGACCAGTCAAGAATTGACTGATAGTTATGGACTTGCTCTTTGAGGGAATACTTACCAACGCTAATCCCACGGACCAAGGGTCATGATCAGAACTCCGTCAACAAAGTGGGTGATCTCGTGCTCATGGTTTACCTATTCTAGTTCCGTCAGAGGCTGGTGGCCAAAAGGAGTAATCACCATGGTTCACCCAGGGAACGATGGACGTGCCCGAGTAGCGGACGTGAAGACTATTAGAGGGCTGTACCGAAGACCAGTTGTGAAACTGTGCCGTTGGGACTCAGTGGACCAACACGCATAAAGAATGCAGAAAATACTTATAATATGGAAAAAATTTAACCTTCAGGCCGGAAGACGTTAACTTCACTTCCTGATTCTCTACATACCTACTTCATTTGTTCCTTCAGTTTATAATCTCTCGTTGATTATTGTCGTTACCTGATGGATCGGTGACCAGGCGGATTGCTATAAAAATATATACTGGAAAAGTTCATGATCGAATCTGGGGCACTTCATAAAGTATTGCATACTGATTATTATTATCTTATTCGGATATTATATTAGTTTATTTTGTTGAAACAGCGTTACACATTGCTGTCGACGACAATACCTACTAATATATTATTATACCTACCTACTTCAGAGCAGTCGAGAACCTCCAACTATACTTTTTTCTTAAGCCAACAATACTAGTACCTACCTATTTATTTATAATAATACTACTACGAAGTTTTCCTTAGCAATCTTTCTATTTGCTTAACATTTTCAGAATCTGGATCATTTGTTTCTTTGTCATTTCTGGCGACGTGATTGGTACCTGGACCGCATCGGAACCAGAATTGGCAGGGCAGTCGGACCATACTTTATTTTTTACGTGAATGGGGTGGTTTTCGACCGATGAATTAATTTTATTGTTTCTCGAGTTTCGGTCCGGTGAAATAAAAATCCGTTAGGTATTTGGGCAATGTTTCAGAATACCTACTTTTATTCTGTTTTCGAACCCTACAACAATAATAAACATAGGAATCAAGACACAGACTAGGTCGGTAAACAAGTTAACATGTGGATCAAAAGAAAGACTGGATATTATTTAGTTGAAAATTATTACTATTATGATAATGGAAGAGGCAAACAATGCGTGACACGGCGGCGGGTTTTTCATCTCGGAAGCAGGGAAACTTGATAGGAACTTGGTAACACGGCAAGTTCTGGTTTCGGACTGAGCAATGGTGAGGAGAGTTGGTGGTAAAGGAAAAAGGGTAGAAAAAAGGGGTAAATCATCATATTCATCCAGCAATGAATATAAAAGGTAGGTACCTACCGTTGGAATCTCAGGGGTAAATCTTTCATGAATGAGTGAAATGAAGTGGCTGAACTCGGAATCTAAGTAGGTACCTACTAGTTATTAAAAGAAGAAAAATTAATAATTAAAAAAGTAATTATCAATAATGAATTACTACCTACTAATTAACAAGAGGAAGAGTAGTATGAATATGATGAAGGTTGTGATGTGAGATTCGACAGAGATCAGTTTATGGGTTGGCTAGTGATAATATTGGCATAACATTTACTGCCCTTTTATTAAGTGTATTATGTTTGTTTCCCTCTATATGTATAATCTCTAACATGCATACAATTTCCTGACAATAATGCTTCCTGGCTTTCAATCCGCATTAAGACATCTGAAATAAAATAAAAAATGTTTAAAATTACCTGACTGGGGAAAGAACTTTATTTTCTCCCGTGACCATAAGATTTCCTCTTCCTCAGCGGACTCTGAAGCAATAATTATTATATATTTTATATGTATGCCTATGAAAATTGTGGCATCAGTATCAAATCAAACTCAATTAACTAGAAGGGTTCTAATTGGATACTGTTCCTGTTTGTTAGGTACCTACTGGCTTTACATGGAATATGCACGTTATGTTACAAAGCGCCATAACTTCGCGGTCGGCTCAAGACTCGTGAAAGAAATGTTGGTAGGTAATGGTCTTCCTGCGGTTTTCAGGCAGAGCTTACTTTCATTCCACGAACATCCACGTTTCTACTTAACACAGGTACTCATAATACCGCGCTACCGGAAGTAATTTTCTGTCAGGTGAATCAGGTGGTCATTTGAATAGTAGGGCCTCTTATTAAGTGCGTGGACGATGACAGCGGAAACTGGAGGGAAAAATTCGTTATCGGACCAGCTCTGAGCTTGTATCAGAGTAACCCAATTTCTCTGTCATCGTTATGTTTCAAGTGGAGGTAACCAGATCATCGGAAACTATTATACACCGCTAACATATATGAGCGAATCCTCGAAGTAATGCACCAACTCAACCTATCGAACAGTCCATCGTTTTGTCCACCAGTTTGAACACTTCTGCCACAAAATTTTGGCTGCATGCTTAGGATGATCTGGAAACACGGCAGCCTACGAGGCATTCTACTTCATGGGCAGCCATAATGTTAATCTTGACAAGAATAATATTATCATCATTTAGGTGTAGGGTAGGTGGGGGCAAAGCCCTGCAATTTTTGGGTTTTCGTCCATTCTGACCAACCATGAGCAGATTTCCTCAAAATTGTACGCCTGAGTTTTAGGTAGGGATCTTACCTTCCACTACTGGAAACACCAATCACCTCCAATCATTATCCACGGAAAAATTTGAAGAAAAAAAAAATAATTGCAGCGCTTTGCCCCATTAGATGGGGCAAACCCCTGCAGTGCATAGCTTCGCCGCAATTAGATGGACATGGATAAGAAAAGATACTGTTATCAAAAACTCACAAAATATTGGTTTAATTCCTTCTGAAAATTCGCAAATCACAACTGGCCTTAAAGGTTATTTTAATTTCTTGAACATAAGAGTACCTACCATGTGGTAGGTATTACCTACTCTTAGAACGTAATACACACCTATTTAATAGATAATAAATAATGAAGTATTTTATCAACAAGGTTAGGTACAATGCCAAAATATGTTCCAGTACTAAACGGGCAAAGCCTTGCACTCAAGGGATGCAGGGACTTGCCCCGAAGAACCTGCAGGGACTTGCCCCGCTTGGTGTTTTTGGGAATGGAGCGTCAGTAAGGTTACGTGAAGCGAATTTTAGCAAAAGTTAATCCACAACATCAAAGCTTAGTTACAGTACTATTCATCGATAACTGGTTGATGCATTTGGTGCAACCCAATCTCGCACGATTTTGAACTGAAGTTTCAAGAAAATTACATCAAAAACGTGGAAAAACAAATTTATCTCATTTTCTTGGCCTGCAGTGTTCCCAGACGCCTTTGCTTTGATAACCGAACACCTGTTGCAAAACCCCAACTGCTACCTGGTGACCAGTTCTCAAATCAATCGCGGACTGTTCAAAAAATCGATTCAGGGCTTTGCCCCATGCAGATCTTTGCCCCCACCTACCCTAGGCGTCGATTCAATTATTGTCATAGTTGCAAAGGCTAACTGGGTAGGTATTTGAGGAGCAATAATTTGTGAGATTAATTCTTTGCAAATATTTCCTATACGGTACCAGTAGGTAGACCCAATTATGAATATCTGAAATTAACATCTTTCAGTAATCTTACATTTACTTACCTACCTTATATTCAAGTACCTACGTATCAACCAGTTTATTTTGTAAATCCACGCAAGCTTGTTGTGGCAACTGTCCCGAATCGCCTCTACGCTGTTAAAATATATAAAGGTATGTTATAAGGTTACCCAAATCCATAGCCCTACTTTCGCCTAAGCACAATCCGATATCCGATGGCGGAAGCCATGAGCTTATTATACTTGGCAGGCGTCTGTACATTGTGAGCGCTGAGCGTTATGTGACGGCTCTACGATAGAAAGTCGGTACCTAGCTACAAGTTATCGAACATCGGATACAGGTGTGCATTTTGCTTCCGAAACGAAATAGTTGCCTTTTGATATCGTAACACCGGAAAACATTTTTGAAATACTTCCAGTTTCTCTCTACTCCAATGATTCTACCCCAGGTTACAGAGACGAAAACCATAAATACCTACTGCAAAGCCATATCGATAGGAAAACGCCTCAGTTTTATAGGAGATAAAAACAAGAAATAAAAAGTGTGAGGGGGTTTGCAGTCGATAAATCCAGCCTTATTAAAAACAAGAAACTTCCTAGTTTCTTACGGACGGAGGAATCTCACTCTAAAGCCATAGGGAGGGAATGAATTGAAAACAAACGGAGACTGTGCAAGGGATCAAGAAATACCTAACATAAAATCGGACTTACTAATTTTTCACTCGTACCATCGATATTATAGAGTCATACAACATGCTGAGAAGAGACAAAATGGAGCCGCAGTATCAAAATCTCTTCTCAACATAGGTACGTGCAACACGCTATCCATGTAGGTATATCATGAAGGCTAGGCACTCGTATGTGTTGTGTTCATTTGATGAACGAACGAGCCATGCTTACATTTCGGCGATTTGTTTTGCATACAAATTCTAATTATGTATGTCTCAAATAGGTGGATACCTACACCAAAAATCAAGGAAAAGTGAAGCAAAAAGTGAGGCACGAAGCTCCCTTGTACATCCTACATTAATGCTATGATGAATATTGAAACTGATATCATTCAGTTGTCTTCAGTTACCTATCGGAAAAAGGGAAAATGAAAAGCAACCAGGTGGTCCGTAGGTATCTTTAGAAACCAAATCGCTCATCAAGTAAGTATAGCTAGGAGCAAATAGAAAGACACCGTAGTACATTTGGTTCCTCATGGTTAGGTCGGTGGTTCTCATGTTATCCACTTGAAACTGCATACTTGGGTGCTGAGAGGGAATGTTTACTTCCTTATTCAGACCCATGTACAAGTTAATAATTTGGTATACTTATCAAAAACTGCTATACTCCCAAATAATAATAATTATGCATAATAATAATTATGTATCTCCAGGACTCCAGTACTGAATGTGTTCTGACCTACACAATGGGCATTTGTTAGAAACACGAGTGTGATATTTGAGTATGGTAGCTTACTACGCTGTACCCTCTGAATTTCCTGTATATCTATGACTTATGGTGGGACAATATTCAAAGATCAGTTGGTTCCACCCACCCATGGATACATGCCCGTTTGGCAAAATTGTCATCAAGGCTTTATCTATTAAAATTCAGTACATTAAACTACTACATATATACTATTTTAGGCACCCTAAAATGTCATGAAATTATCCCTATATCTCACTGATGGGAAATCACATTGGGACATTCTTTTTTAGTGCAGGTTAGCATGCATACTTGAAGGTAGAGGTTTATTCGTGGGAACTGCAGAAAAGTTCCGGGTGGATGAACCACGGCCTTCCGGCAGGTTTTATGTCTCTCAAGGGAGCTGTGTTCGTTGTACGGTCTAATTGCAGGGTCTGTAAGTGACAAGTCCTTCCTTATTTTCTTTTCTACAACAACGCCCATCCGAAATTGCGTGTACATACCAGTCAAGTTGAGTGAGTTAATAGACTGGTAACGCTACATCTAGTTTTACCCTTCTATAAGCCACAGGGATTTGGAGAGATGAGGATTCCACGAAGAGAATTATTGACCTACCACATCAAGATGAGTAAATTTTGCATGCATGGAAGTAACCAGTGAAAAAGGTCAAGCAGGTACATAAATACCCAACTACTGTTATGGGGACTACTACGAGTTTAATACTGGTACCATACTAATAAACAAATTCGCAATAAACCTTTATTTAAGAGCAAATGGTACATTCTCAAGGCAGATCATTCTCATTTTCTATGCGCGAATTCTGCTCAATCATTACTGTCGATCATTACTATATTTTTACATTGTAAAGAAAATACCTAATATAAATTGGCCTTCAGCACCAATCACTGAGGTATAATTTGTTAATAAAAAACTACAGGGGTCTTCATCATCAGAGGCTTTTTGTTGATAGGGATAATGTAGAGCGTAACCTATTAAAAAGAAACTCAACAGCCATAGAACGAGGAGCGCCCAAGTGAAGGCTGACTGGAGGGATGGAAAATTAATCCCCTGTACGACGTAGGTGTACAGGATGGAGAACCAGAGTTAAACATTATTTTGAAAGTAGGTAAAGCTGGTTGAACAACTAAGTACCTGTGTATATTTATGTATAAAATGGTAAAATGCGTTCACATATCTCAGTTTAGAGGGAGAAATGTTAATAAACTCCGAAGCAGGAAACTTCCATTTTGATATCTACATTTTAAGTGTTCATGAGTAACCCACGAAATTCGTCGTCCGATATTATTTGAATCAGCAACTATATTTGTTCACCAGTGTAAGGATGAAGAGCAAAATATTGAGGAAGTTCGTTTATTGATATAAATTCATGTGGCATGCACATCAACAGGACCAGAACCAGAATGATGTACTGGTATGATAGGTACCTAATGAATAACTAACTGACTCGAGGTGAAGAATTTTTATGTCTCATGATTAGGTTCAGAAAACCATGGAAACAGCGGGTTTCGAGCAATTTGGGTTTCGTCTGCCTTGTTGGTCCAGTCCCGTCACGAAGACGCTCTTTTCATCGGCGATACCTTGGCGAT
Source organism: Leptopterna dolabrata (assembly GCA_954871275.1). NCBI lineage: Eukaryota > Metazoa > Arthropoda > Insecta > Hemiptera > Miridae > Leptopterna > Leptopterna dolabrata. Next base: position 34,170,866 of record OX940981.1, on the reverse strand, counting down.
TCTGCGTTCGCTTTCACTCCTTGATTGAATAATTGTGATACTGATAGCTTCTAACACCGGTCTCAGGATGTTCAAGTCAATGGACATTCGAACACATCATAATCTACAAGTGGTATAGCTACAATCGGTTTACTAGTGGTTCCGCTGACCAGGTGCCTCACGCAATTTTGAAAATAGGCTTAAATTCTGTCTATGTAACACGCTCAATAATAGCTATTTTTCGTGCTGTTTTTCGTTTACAGCAATCGCTGTAAGGATGATTGATAGAGCTTTGAAAGTTATTCCATTCGATTCAGCGTGCTGGAAAACATGAACAATTATACCGACCACATTTTTCTGACAGATGGCACTACTGGTGCCAGCATGGTGCCTTTCCCTGGCACCATACTGGCACCAGAAAACAGGTACGGCAAATTCTGAAGGCCTAAACACATTTTTGTGACAGATGGCACCATTCATCGTTTGGTGTCGTCGAGACACCAAAAACTGTATAGCAAATTCTGGGGCCCAAGGAGTACACTGTCAAAATTTCATGTCAAAATACCCAAAATTGCGGCTTTTAGTGCGGTACAGACATATATCAACATATATTAACCATTCATAGCAGCGAAGTATTTTTGCACACTTCTTAACACAGCGCTGATCAAAAAACTACGCAACTAAATTCTTTGTTCAAAAACCAGCCTGCCCTCACTCTCTACGTTAACGCTTAAAATCTTAGAATTCCAAAGTGACCAGGTACCTACCTATTCGGTGGGCATTTACCTTCTTCCGTAGAATACCTTACCCATCATTTCTCCTCGTATGAATTTCCAAAACCCAATGATCCTAAATTTAAAATTCGGACTGCTCTTGATATTTTCATTCAAATCGGAACATGAATAATATTACACCGTTAATACTACAATACGTACGCTAATACTACAATGTTAATACTACCGTTAATAATACTACACCGATTCCCTTCTCTCAATGTCCCATAGCACAGCTGGTCCGATTATTTACGATCAAACCATTCTAATCTGGTGTCTGTAGGTATAACGTAACTAAAGTAATAACCTACTCATTCAAAAGTAAGATAAACGGTATGATCAAACCACAGTGAGCAACAGTAAGTAGGTAGGTAGGTACCTACCAATCTACTCAATAATCAATATTTCTGATGCATCCCGAAATTCTAAGACCACATTTTACCGAAGAAGTGCAAATTATAACTATTCACACTGAATTAAGTTAGGAATGTCCCTACATTCGAATACAAACACCTCTTATACCTCACCTTGAAATCACACACATTTAGCCTAGCGCTTGCGCAATGCCAAAGGTCTAAAGCTCGAGCGCTGCAGGAAAACTCCTGACACTGCTTGAGGCGTAAAAACTGTAATAAACCTCCTGTTCCTTAAATTCTTGTTTCATTAAATACCTACCTTATGTGGCTAGGTATTTATCCTGGGTTTCTTTAAGCAATACGGATTTATTTAATGAATAGACTACGGAAGGTGAGAATTCCAAGTTCTTAAGTCGAAGTTTGTAGGGTGTAGTAGGTAAGTATGTCATTGTCCATTTTAGCTGTATGCAGTCAGCTAGAATCTATCTAACGCAGGATAGCGAAATACTGGTAAGCTCCATCACTCAGTAATCCAACAATCAGGAATAACCAAACAGCCCCAGGCAGCTCTTATCAATAATGTAATTTCACAGAATATTTCAATGGATTGGCAGAGACTACAGCAACGATAACCTGACATCGTTTGGCTGTAATGCGTATCCGTATGAGATACGTACGAGTATAAACTAAGCGCATGCCATCAGGTGCCATTATATTAGCTGCTCACAATAAACTCCAAATAGCAAAGAACCCTAACAACAAAAAGACCAGCAAACCTGCAGAAAAAAACCCAATCTATGAGCAGGGGGGGAATCACTTTCGCCGGTGGAAGGACTGGACTTCTTTATATAAGACGGAGCTTGGTGAAACATCGGAAGTGGTAGTTGAGCGTCAGCGAAGTGGCCTGCCGTCTCTCCGTAGTCTTCCGTCCAAATCATCCCACCCTACATGATACAATAACCAACATGATCAAGGTAAATAATTCATCCGATCCCTTCATATGAATTGCCGGAGCTCAGCAAAGTGCAGGGACAATTATTAGGCCAAAGTGATCACGTTCAGCAGTGAACCAACGCGATGTATCAGTTAAGTTAATACCTATCTCGATCTATTGTGAATCATCAAACAAATGTGTCAAATTGTGATAATGATCGAGATACCAGAAGACCGTGGATTATATGACCTGTTGCTTGTTATGTGCCAACAATTCGAAGGTGAGCATTCAATTACCTACTATTATGTGCAAATTTCACTGCCTGAGCGACTTCCGTGCACAATGTACCTAAAAGCCCTACAATATACCTATTAGAAATCTTTCAATGCACAATTTACAAGTCACAGTTGTTGGACATTTTTTAAACATTTTTGAAATTGTGAGTGGTAAACTGGAATCATTCAGCATTTTGTACGAAAATCATTGTTATTGGTTTCATTCAACTCCGTAGGCACTGTGATTGGTGGAATGAGGTTTGCTTCAGTTCTACAAGCTGGTTATTAAAAACCTATGCATGTTCAGGCATGTAGGTACGCCCTCCTTACGTATTTCGAAATAGTTTCTGCAAGCTCTCCAAATGAAACTTCAAACTGGAAGGTCATTCTTACTTATATTTTATATCCTTCCATTTTCAAGTTTTATGAAAAAAAATCCAAAATGCCTGATGAGAGCGTACAAGTCAAAATATATGTAGGTTTTTTTAATAATTTTATTTTTTTAATATCCAGTTTCTAGAACTGATGCAAGCTTCATCCAATCAATCACAGTGCTTAGGAAAATAATGTAAATCTATTGTCGTTAGAATTATCTTGCACCACCTAAAATTGTTGGCACGTGTTTGCAAAATGACTGGTCGATGGTCATTGAATACATTTTAACAGTAATCTTAAGATCCAGTATTGTTAAACAACCACAAATAATGCGTGAATTCAAACACTTAAGTTTTGCTTGGCCATAAGATGAAGATTGCTCAGCTTAGCTATCTAATCTAATAGCTATATACGAAGTAATCAGACGATTTTTCAGAGAGCAACAACTTGGGAGAATGACTACGCAATTCGCTTGATAGTACCGGCGTGGTGAGTTCTGAAGACCCAAGCAATCATTAGCGCTTTCAAGGGCCATCCAGTAAACAAACTATCCTAAAACACACATGATTCAGTAAGGTAGTTAAAATTGTGGTTCAATAATAAATGAAATGTAATTTGTAATGTAACGTGTACCTAAGGACAGAATAATGGTTTTCACGTGGGCGTTCATCTTTATGACTGGAAGCTTATAAAATGGTGAAAACTTGCTATAGTTGTGCCTCTAACTTGTAAAAATGAGCCTAAGCTGTAGGGATAATGTGAAATATTTTTAATTAATGCTCTGACATGAACCTCAAAATCTGTCCGAAGGATGAATGCAAATAAGAAGAAGGAAATTTTGCGTGATTTTTAGGAGGTAGCTACTTACATGAAATCTGGAAAGAATTTTCGACAGGTACATATTATTATTTGTTCCCCAACAGTAAGTTACTTGTTGATTTTGGGGTCCAAACAAAATTACAAATAACTCAAATCTTTAAAGGATTACATGAGACAGAAAAATAGTTAAGCTCTTTCAATAGTCAAGAATATTTTTTGTCAAAAAAGTGGTCAAATTCGGGTTTCTAAGTGTCAAACTTTAGAACGGCCGAGGACCGAGAAGAAGAAGTGTCAAAAATTGCTAACCACGAAAGTAAACATTAGCTTTTTTTAAATGTAAATTCGCTCATATATGTTCATTTTGCATGACTGGAACTTACACAGTAATCTGATGAACCCCGTTACAGCGTTCTAGGATTTCATGTCTTCCCGTGCCCGGACAAATGTAGCAAATAATGGGATTTTGATAAATAACCAATTAACGATAGACCTGCTCCCTTATACCCTACGAATTTCAGCACGTTCGCAATGTTTTGAAAGATGTGAAATTGGGTATAAAGGGATTTAGAACGAATTCGAACTTTGTCGGAAGCGCAAAATGAAAGTAGGAATAAATTTGATTGGAGGGGGGGGGGGGGGGGGGGGGTAACAGTTTCTCTTCTTCCAGCTGTATTTATACGGACTGAATACGAGACTTACCTGGTGTCTTCGGTTGTGAGAAAGCAAAACTGTGTGTCCTGTGCAATACCCACCTACGTATTCAGGTCTCTGACACCAATCGACAGAGCGAAGGCTTATCTCGGGTATTAAAGAACACAATACCAGACGCCGCCGCTCATATCTGAATAAATCACGTGCCATCCAATAGACCTCCCAATCATCCGCCAAATCACGGCAAAGCCGAGGTGTGAGACCCAAAAACCTACTTCCGGGTTCATTGACACGACCCCACCTGCCGCACCCAGTATCAGGTTTGGATGACCTTTCTAGGGAGGAATCTATCCCCAAAAACAAAGAGGAACTAGAAAAATAATATTAGAAAATTAACTACCGATACCCACCACTTAATGCATAGTGGGAGTTTTTGACAAAATTCATTGACAGAGTAGAATTCTCGAAGGACAAAGCGGAAACCTCCGGGACGACCCCCGGGTCATCAGTGATCCGAGTGGATATCGGCATAAAGTAAAGAAGACTATTCGAAGCTATTGTGCTCCTACTAAGGTTTGCTGTCTTTAACCTTTGTAAAGTAAAATGATAATGATGGGAGCGCTATCAGGTTTCCCACTATATCGCTTTCTCATAATCGGCAAACCTCCCCATTCACCTTTTAATCTACATAGAATCTTGAGACATTTATCAGGCCTTCACACTCTCTTTCCGATCCCGATGGGTGAGAGAACCCGTAATGGATGTTTTCGCCAGCCCCTACCTAACACGTTCAATTACCTCGTTGTCGGTACCGTTTCAAAACCACCGAGGCCTGTGAAAGTTGTAGGGTGCACTTTAAAAATCAAATAATATAAATTTTCTAGACGCTAATTTGAGCTTGAGCCTAAGGTTGGATCTAACGGTGCCGTGTATAAATTCGACACCCTAGCCATTATTCACCGCCAATTTGCCCAAGAAGCTCAAGCACATCATTATCCCCTACCTACGTATGAGGTCACTCTAATTTTTCACTGTCCCAATTTAGCCTGGGATGATGAAAACAGATAACAGTTTTCTAAGCACGTATCTTCGGATATGCAACAACCACTTTCTTTACCCCGAATAGTAACATAAAAAAGTAAGAAAAGGATCATAAGGAAACAACGTCCATCAGAAGGCTCGTCATCATGTTTCATCGACACACGGTCACAAAAGCGGTTCATTATATTATATTTTAATGAAACTAGATTGAAACCCCCCCACAATAAATTGTTATTTTTCTATGATTTTTCAATGTTTCCACCAATTCTGACTTTACAGTGGGCAGCGGGGTTCCGCCCAGGCGAAAGGGGTGCAATGACGCTGAGTGGTGGAAAATTTGAAAAAATCATAGAAAAAGAACTACTTATCATGGGACAGTACGGTTGGTGTCAAAATTCTCAGGATGGAATCTTCTTTCATTTAAAAATATTAATAAAATAAACACGTGCGCACTACCCCGTTCTTCGTTTCCAAACGAAAGATCTCAGCTACAAGGTTTTTGAGAGTGAATATAGAGGTAAAAATGCAAAATTCACTTTGGAAATGCCACATTATGCAGACTCACCAAGATTTACCTGATGTATTTTAAAGGACTAATTATATTATGAACCTACCTAAGAAAAACCTATCCCTCTACCTATAAACCTTGTGCTGAAACACCGACAAAGTCCCTGTGAGCGCTACGTGCTTTCTACTGCTCAATTTGTGTCTTCGTTGATACCTACCTCATGAAGATAAATTATGCTATCTTACTGAAATATGTAAGCAAGGATGCCGTTACAAACAAAGGATAAAACACCAAGTAATACCTCTTGGTTTTTATAGCCTCACCGTAGATTGAAAATTGACAGACGCAACGCGATTAGATGTCACGGGTGCAGTTTTCAACTAATTATGTTATCCGTATAGATGCGGCAGTAATGCATTATTATGGTTACAGAATTTTAACGTTTTATAGTGGGTACGAATTACCTAGCTGTTACATTTTGACAGGACGGTTGTTGGTAAATTCTGGACTCGTTGGTCAACTGCGGTACCCAGGAAGGGTATGTCTCTAGGTATAGGGAATCCAGTACCTAACTATCAAGGTACCAATTAATGGTACGTCCGAAGTCGGAGGGGAGTGTGTTTATAATGTTGCAACGAACCATTAATTATTCTCAAGGGTTTAGAATAGGTACGTATGCCCAGATATCCAACATGATTATCTGTTTAGATGTTTGGAAAATCTTCTTAATTAAGTACATATCTATAGATAATTATGTAGATGACCATAAATGATTAAATGATAAATAATTAAAATGATAAAATGATGATGATAAATGATTCTATCATTTTGAACAAAATGTTGAGCTACATTGACAATTTTCTTAAAAAACATCAAATAAGGTGAGTAATACCGGGCAATTTTTTTCTTTGACTTCCAACGAGGAAAGTATCCATTTCATCAATTTCTCTTCTTCTACAGGGATATTTTTCAAAGGGGAGAGAGGAAGGGGAGATAGCCTGTGCTAAACAAGATATCGCGATTTCTGCTTTTATAGTTCTGCTAGGTACCTATCCTCGTGAAATAGTGACTTATTTCTCATGACGACATCATGATACCAACGTAACTACAAAGACCAATCTCATAGGCCAAAGAAAAGTCCTTTTTTACGCTTGAATCCATCAGTAACATGCATTAGAATCTCAAGCTTCATTTTTCGCTACTATCAACGGACAACGAAGGTCAGGAGCTATAGGGCCAACCCGAAAGGGAATTTAACTCTTTTTCTAACTACATACATAACTTTGATAGTGGTAATCATGTAAACAAAGGAAGTAGTACAATTGCAGTGACATTAACAACGTCGAAAACTCCATGAAATCGAAAAAGTAAAAACTGGTCTCGTATGCAATAAATTCTAGAATCGATGCCTCACGTCTGGCGTGAGATAATCAGGACATCCTATATGTATAAATTATATCACTGATAGGTAGGTACATGTGTACCTACTGTATTCCTGTATGTGTACCTACCTGTTATTCGTGATTTATGAGATATTTATTCTAGACCTCGAAGTATAGCGACAAAACTCATGGTCTTGTCTTGGGAGTCTGACACTCCTGGAGAAAGATATCCAGCTTCGATGCTTAAGATACATCGTTCCAACCAGTTTGATTGTGGTCTGGTTGATGCGAGCTAGGCCCTGCTCACTAAAATAAACTCTCAGCCAGCAAGTTCTCCCAAGTGCAAGGTCCCCCAGGGACCCCGTCCGGACTTTCATTGACCCGTTTCACTCTCTTTCCAAGCAGCTTCTTGAGTCTTTTCACTCGCTGAAACTCGTAATTCTTGACCCTCCTCTCGTCCGAGCCGGCTCGCAGAAGGCCCTTTCTAAATACTATTACACGCTCTTACGCCTGCTGTGGTCATTCGTCGTAATTATTTTTCATAAATGAAACTTCCATCCGACTTCAACTTCCACCGAGAGACGTACGCTGGGTATTTTGCAAACTACTCACTTTCCAGTAGTAGGCAATGGAAAGGTAGACCTCACGATTACCATTAAGAAAGTGAATGCTCATTATTAAGCTAGTAAGTACCTACTCACCAACTGAATTAGGTACCCCAAATTTCCTTTTTGTCTCGGAGGTATTTTTGCATAATTTCTCTTTCATTTCATGTCGTATTTGAAGGATTTGTTATAATAAAAACTTATAGGTAACAAAAAAAATCGGATTCGCTTCCATAACATACTTTACATATATATGAATATTCGAAGAAGTTGCAAGTGTCCATCGGGGGAATCCTAACTAGGGGCACTTTTAGCTTCTCCCTGTTTAGGATCACCTAATAAAGTAAGGAAAACACAGTCCTGTACAGGTACTGGTACAAATACCTGTATAAATAATAAAATGCATGAACATCTCTGGTAGATCACGTGCTAAACCATGTTGATCAGCTCATATCAAGAAGGCCATATTTACCTACCTACACATCTACTCGTACGTCCGAATTAATGGAAGAATTCGAATCAGAGGGCAGAGCAACCTGCGACTCCCTGATAGGAGACTTGCCCAATAAATTAGGAATCCAGTTAGTCACGAAGATCAATTACACACCTGATGTGCTTCTCACTTGCATACCATTCGTTGTTGATAATGAAATTCAGTTGAAAATGAATGGAAAGAATCTATACCGTACCTTTCAGGTTGTTTGATTGATTGCAGATAACTATTATAACTACATTAAAATAATTGAGTCCTTCTATTAACCTGAAAAATTCCTGTTGCAGATAATAATAGTCCTGACGGCTGGACTGGTCGCAACAAGTCAAGTTTCTGCTGAACCGCCAGGTAAACTGTTAAATTTATATAACTATCATTTCAAATTTTTGAAAATGATCCGTAGAGAAATGAAAGAGTGAATTTTAATTTGTTCGGTTCGGATGTCACGCCCGACAAGAATGAATGAATGAATGAAGATTTTATTTATTAACATGTACAAAGATAGGGTCTGCTGACCCTCTCTGCCTTTGCCAAGATAACCGGTCGGAACGCTTGGTTCCCCTTTTTTTCATGAATGAATAATTTTGAATGGTATTCGGTTTCGGCGTGATAAAAATCAATCAATGCGTTCCCTACGTAGGTAAGTACTTCATGATTTACACAAGTAGAGCACCAAGATACTCCTTCCTACGTTACGAATCGGTGAGGACAAGACGTCGATCAGTTTTGAAATAGGCAAGTAAAAATTACGCACTCAAGTAAAAAGTAGGTGTGTACTTGAAAGTACCTAGTATTTGTTGCATTAGTCCATCTAGCTTTAAACGCTCGTCGCTTAATAAATAGTAACTCTGACTGAAACTAGGTACGTAATACATTTTGGTTTATTATTTTCAATAATGAACTTTGGAACCCAGCATCATAAACATCCCCCCCCCCCCCCTTTAAAATTTGATGGTTTCCGTTTCAAGGGACGTAGAATCCCAAAATGGAATGAACAATTTCTGTCACTTCGCCGTACTTCGTTCTTTCTTAGTTACCATGAACGAAAATTAATGAAATTTTGTTTCTTTGCTGCCAATCATCTCTAAGGGTGAAAAATAGGGGGGTTGAAATTTCCAGGACGCCGTTACCTCGAATTTTTTCACGTTTTCAATTTTATCTCGAATTTAGGAATTGTTTGAAACCACCAGGAGTAGGGTGCCGTCCGTTCGTAAGGTGCAACGGTACGGCCAGCCGTTCTTTCGCAGAGGGCCCTGACCGGCCCTGGCACCGTCAACATGATCGTGAATGAAACGGTGTACATTCAGCCCAGATATCATTGCTAGGGAATACATTATTATAATCACGCATGCTGTATGAAATCGTTCTGTGATATTATTTCATTTGAAGAATGATGGCTATTCTGGATTTTGCTTACCTATTACTCGAAACTTGAACAAATGTTTTGCTTCGTTAACAGCTAATAAATTAATGATAGAATTCTTGAATCCACCGCACATCTTATGAAACTGTAACTACCCGGCCCGATCCAGTACCTGATTTAGGGCTTTCCTGGGGTAAGAACCACAGGAAACAGTGATCTACGCAGAAGGGGAATCTATGCAGGTAAATAATAACCCGTTGTGTAATAATTTGCAGCGTTTTTAATAACAAATTCCTCAATAACTATCATACAAATTACCTACCAATTGTTTTGGTAGAGTTTATTAGGTACTGGATCTCTGGTTTCGGAGTTTTTACCATAGGACAATCACATAGGAAAGGAAATTACTATGTAGGTGCCGAATATTTAGATCGTTCAACAGGTCGGAGAGCGATTAGAGTGCAAAACTCAAACGCACCGGTTCAAACTAATGGCAGGTTCCTCCTCAAGAGTTTACGCGTGTTGACTGTTTTCCTCTTCGAAGAACGGAAATGGCAATTTTTTCTCCAGAACTCGTGAAGGTTGTCTTTTCGGCTTTCTCGGAGTCAGGTTTCGAAAAGTTGGATTCGCGTCCAAAACTCGAATAAAAACAAGTACCCATAACCGGACAGCCTTTTCAAGTCTTGACCCATCTCATCTCGTAACAGGTAGCGTATTATTACCGTAACTGGTACGCCCACAGAATAGACAGGACAACATAGTACTAACTTTCTGCTTGAGTTTATGGCGTGGTCCACATTGGGTTAATGCTAAAAAAAGAAAGCTGAATAAGAACTTCGAAACCACCAGATTAGGTGATTCTAAAATTCATTGCAGAGTGACGATTCAGTATAGCGTCTTATAATTGAGTGATAGTGCCTTTCTACGCTAAGGTACCTACCAACCCAGCCTGATCCGATCCGTATATCTTTTCCTGCTTTACCCACTCATCAAACACAAGGAATAACATCTGCGAAGATGATTCCCACAAACAAGGTACCTACCTAAGTAGGTATTCAATTGAAAAAGAGAAAATTACTGCGAAATAATACGCAATAAATAATAACTATGTACTCATGTTATAAGCTCCAAAGATGCGGTTAGGGTAAAATCCCTTAACAACCCTCCAATTATTCCACTAATTTACACGGCAGCCCAAGAAATAGTGTTAGGTCCATACCTACCATCGAATGGAATGGTCCGACCGGAATTTTGAAGAATACGTCATAACGTGATTGTGAATAACTCATCTACGAGACTACCTACATAAAGAAAACGATTATTTTTCGACAGAACAGTAGTTGCTCATGCTTGTACCACTAGGTAGCATTGTGACATTTTTTTTCTTTCAATGATCAGCTATAATTATAGGCATTCTATAGTGGAGAATTTTTCCTAGGACAACCACATCTGACATGACCATAGTACCCTCTATGAACTGGTCACCTCAAAGGACCCCGCACTTTTTCAATGTAGAAGTGGTTTCACTAGATCGAGCCAGAATTTGGCACGGGGCTTCCTTTCAGTCTCCTGAACAAAAGTCTCTATGGGCACAAAAAATCTACCGTCAGGATTTTGAGCTATGGCCAGATTAAGCGCTTCACAAGTTCGACTTTTTAAACACCTTCAATTGCTTATATCTCTCTAGGGATGCATTTTAGAGAAAAAAGTGCAAGAGTAAAATAGTCTTAAAATCGTCCAAACAACTCGATGCCATACTTGTTTCAAGTCAAAAAAATGTTTCTTCATTTTTGGCCAAAAAGTCCCCGTGTGGTTATGTATAAGAAAATATAAGAAACGTTAAGAAACATTTTTTGACTTAAAACAAGTATGGCATCGAGTTGTTTGGACGATTTTAAGACTATTTTACTCCTGCACTTTTTTCTCTAAAATGCATCCCTAGAGAGATATAAGCAATTGAAGGTGTTTAAAAAGTCGAACTTGAAGCGCTTAATCTGGCCATAGCTCAAAATCCTGACGGTAGATTCTTTTGTGCCCATTGAGACTTTTGTTCAGGAGACTGAAAGGAAGCCCCGTGCCAAATTCTGGCTCGATCTAGTGAAACCACTTCTACATTGAAAAAGTGCGGGGTTCTTTGAAAATCCCAGAAAGAATCAAGAAGCGTGGCGCTTTCTCCGTGGTGCTAAAGAGGCGTAGGAAATCCGAAATGATTGACTTATTTACCTAAGTCCTAAGCCATCAAATCCCCTTGAGCACTTTACAGCCCCTCAATAATCCTTTTATAACCGACCGTGAAAAGTTTTCAAGCGCGTAGGAGGAAGAAGGTCATTCAATCATCTGCCTCATAACTCGATTCTGTGTGATCTGCCTCATCGCCTTCACTGCTTGTTTTTCTCGCGGGTTGTTGCCCTTTTACGTTAAAATGAAAACGAAAATCACGATCCTTGCGAGTTGATGGATCGAGGGTCATTTGTTACGAAGTCGAGTGTATCGAATGACTCGGCTTTCTTCTTGTTTCCGCGGAAGGTGGGATATCCACAGGACCTGCGGACAACTGAGAAACCCACCCCGGCACGTCTGGGCGGCTGACGGGTCGGATTCGGAAACGTGAAATCGCCGGAGGGCTCCGGTAACTGAAGCACGAAATCGAATTATGTTCGGGCTCGGAGGAGCGGATCTGGGGAAATATGACGGAAATGGTTTGTTATGCACAGACAAAAGATTATCAGAAAACCACCCCTCAACGAGGAAGTCAACTCGGAAAAAGAGCACGCGGAACTACGGTATGGTTCTCAATTGATAAAAATAGCTCTAACTATTTCGGCATTATATCTACCCAATTAAATCAAAATAACTCTGTACCTAGTCTTGAAGTTCCTTGTCACACCCATTCTCACCCTACAGTTCTATTCATTTTGTCCTACGATGACGAAAGTTGAGGAATTACCCTAGATGCTATCTAAATAATTCTATTTGAACTTCATCAAAATCGCTATGTAGCGTTTGCCTCTCAGATGCTCCCTCTTCAGTATTTTTGTGGTCGAATGCTCGCGACACGCTCTGAGGTATGAAAAGCTAATGACAGCGAAGAGAGAAAAAGAATCGAAAAACAAAAAATCATGGCACTTGAAACAAAAGGTCTTGACTCTTGAAATTCAAAGGCAGAGTAGTACACTGCAAGTAAACTCAAGAATATGTACATTCTAAAAGGTATGAAATTCAAAAAACTTAGTTTTTTATCATAACATTTTTTTCCACCACTGACGTATCCATGTCAAGAATCCTCTGCTTGGTTCCTGCATGATCATTTGGAGCCTAAGCACTTAGCTACATTTATTGTCACCTAAATGAGGTAGGCAGATATAATTATTATAGTTTGTTCATAAAATTCATGCGTTGATGGAAATGGAGGTCTTTATTGTCCGTTAATACAGCTTATGCTGAGATAAAATCCAGATATTTGAAGCCAATATGATGCACTTTACGATTTCATTCACGTCTTGGATGAAATCCAAGTATAGCTTCCTGGAACTTTGAGCCATTCAATCGTAAATATTTGAGTTATAGGATAGGTTACTGGTTCTTATCACAAAATAAGTAGGCACCTACCTATAGATTATTGATGACCTTACATCCCAGCACCCTTCTAAAGGGTTTTTGGATGTTATCAACATTATCAAAATTAATACTTAACTGTACAACGCACTTGTTTTTCAGCCAATATGTAGGTACCTGTATTGATGTACATATTAGCTATATGACTGAATCCATTAGGTAGGTGCCTACTTGTTTTGTGCAGATGAGAAAGCACGAACTCCAGGAAGCTTCGCTTCAACGCGTTCACTGCTCTGAATTAGAAACGTGACCCCTAATGGATGGTAATTGTTACGCTATGTTACTTCTTCTTGTAGAGAGCGGAATTATTTTTTAAGCTGGAGTTCATGTCAAAACAGTAATTTGTAGGTACCTACTTCCTTCTTACTGAATCCAGAAGATAAACTGGTCTTAGCGCGGAACTCTTCTATGATTTTCAACAGGTGGAACTAATAATGTTGTTTTTGTAGCTACAGGTATAGAACAAGATTTAAGGCGAGAGAATGTCAAAATCTCTCTTTCGGCACTCCGGCGGTGTTCTCGGATAAATACTACCTATTGGCATCTAATTACGCCAATTTAAACAACAGAACACGAGCAGTCCCACACACATGATTGATGTGCCTACCTACATACTGAGACTGAGAGGCTCATGGGAAAGGCTGTGTCTGATGAGAAGCGAAATCAAATCATACCGTAAATAAACAGATCAAAATGATGTTTATCACAACAGAGACGGAAACTGAACCATAAATTCATATTACAGAACCTTAAATTAATATTAATGCAAACATATTATTGTAGGCACTGTTATAGTTATCGATCATCGTACTGTTGGGAGCAAGGGTAGGATTTGACGCCCCTCGGCAGACAGTTTTTGTTATAGTTTAATTTGGTGACAAGTTGCTGAATACCGAGCTAAAATTTGTTCAGAAACTCAAATTATCTTAAAACTGGCTAGAACATGGATTTAACGTCGCATCTTGAATTGAAAGAGTTGCAACGAAGTAACTGATAGGAACAAGAGAAAATTGAGGTACGTAAGAACGTTGTAACAGACAGCGCTCAAAGGAACAAAAGAAGGGTAGGTACCTACGCTCTAAACTAGGTGCAGGTTGCAGTAAGTAACCGGAGATATTGTTCGTTACACCCGGTTGATTGTTGTAACCAGTACCGTCATAAACGATTGCCCACTGAATGTCGTTCATATTAGGAATAGTACCACTTCCGTATAGGTACTAATCCCTTGAACCTTCATACAATCCCTCGATTTCAACAAGGTTTATTCATTTATTAAAATTTACTGATTAGACCCCCTTTTTTCAAAGGCCTAATACAGATTAGACATTTACATTACACAAAATGAAAATACTAGATACGAATACAAAAAAATGTTGAAATACAATGTTAAAATAAATGCGAAGAAAGAGGAAGGAAGGTACCTACCTAATGGTTCATGCATAAGTGTCAAGTGATACTCTCGCAAAAATTTAAATTTATATAAGGATAGGAAGTGAATTTCGAAAAGTTTGGGGAATTTCTTAGAAAAATTGGGGATATGAAAATTCAAAGAATTTAAAACGTCGATCCCCCTTTCAAATCACAAAAATATGAATCATTACCCTACTTACTATTTTAGCACTTGCTATTAGCATGAATTATTAGCACTTACTATAAAGGAATTGACCGTCTGGACTCCGGATCTATTTCATAAACGGAGAAGCTCCGTCCGGACCAAATTATGACTCAACTTCCATAATGAATGAAGTTTCGGTTACCGTTCGCGGCAATCGCCCTTCACAAACTCGAGAAAGTGAAAAATTTATAGGTGAAAGCGAGTAGATATATAAAACGAAGATGGTATTCGAAGTGAAAAAAACCAGAATCACGGAACTAGTTATTAATGATCGCACAACCAACAGCGAACAGGAAGTACGAAAATAAAATAATCGTTTCAAGAACGACCTTGAATTTACATATTGTTGAGGGCCTGAGATTGATTCAGTATAGAACGATACCGAACAGATGAGCATGAGCAGAGGCTTCTATGGGTCCAATCTAAACCATAACGCGTATAATCGAACCATAAGTTTGGGTAACCAAATCAAATAAACACTGTGAATTTCACATTTGCGCTGACGACTTTCCTGCATTTAAGTTATATTGTATCTGTAGGTATAATAGTATAATTACTCGTGCCAACCCACCGATTTTCAGCTCATTCCGGCTGTTTTTTCGTGATAGTTCGGGAAGTGGCAAAGGTTTGCAGACATAACCAAATTCGTTCAGAAAGTTTGAAACGCAAAAAGAGAACGGAAATTTCGATTTTAGAGGACAAAAACTTTCTCTTTCTGAGTGATTCCGTTTGTTTGACTCAAAAAGCAAAATATTTTCAATGCTTTTTCAAATTTATTTAAAAAAATAAAATCTTTCGACTTATTTGTTCACTTCACAATAATAAACACTCATTGGTTCAAGTTAATAACAAACCTAAATACGGGTATCTATGCACCTACTAAGGTATTTTCCCCAATATCCAAATGTATAGCTACATATAGATAGCGATGCGAAGGTTGTGATGAATGCAAGGTATTTAATTCTAAATCAGTAACTATCTATATGTTCCGGCCGCAACTTCCTGTCGCTCTTCATTATTATTCTTATCGTTTGGTTCTGCTTCAATTCTAGTTGTGAAACAAACATCAAGAATATCAGTAGAAACGTGCCCACCAGAAAACCTGTAGCATGCCTACGTCCGGCCGAGGGAAAAGGAGTGTGGAAGCTGACATTTTTGGGATTGAAAGTTTCTAAAAAGGATATCTATGAAATCTCAGCCCTAACCGTTTATTAAGAAACTTGATCAGTTGCGCAGTTGGTGCTCGAATTAAAAATTGTTTTAATTGGAAACATTCTCTGATGTTGCATTTTTTTCTTCTTATTTTTTCACTCAAGAAATTTACAATTGAGGTAAACATCCAGCCCAAGGGCATATATGCACTGGTTTGCCATCACACACCAATAATAATTTAAAACACATTGTATTCTCCTGCTAGTCGATATTTTTGCTTCCTCACTACCGAAGGTAGGGAAGCCTTGGATTCGTAATTGAGTTAAAAAAAATTTCTCCAAAATGAAAATTTCCACTACCTACCATTTTGCGTTTCAGACATCATGGAACATTTTTGGTTCCGTGTCTGTCTGTGGTAATTCCTTGTAACGCCCATAACTACCCGAAATAATGGTCGAAATCGGCTGATATTTGGAGGGTAGGTACGGGTTGGGTCACAGATGGTCCCATAACAAAAATCATTGAAAAAGTACTGTAACTTTCGTCTGCGCGTGCGCAAACGTGAAATAATTTAAACGCCCATAACTACCTTAAATATCGTCGAAATGAGTTCAAACTTGGGGGGTCGATCAGGAATAATACTTTGATAGTTCCGTATAAATTTCATTAGAATCGTATTGTAAGTTTAGTCTGCGCATGCGCGAATATGAAATGTTTACCATTTCCTTGTAACGCTTCGAACCACGCGAAAAATAGTCGTAGAGAGCTGAAATGTTGAGAGTACACGCGGGTTGGATCGCAGAGGTTCGGTATCAAAACGAACCTACCAAACTTTTCTATACGTTCATGTGATTCAAGTGAGGAAGCTATACTGCCTAGTCGAAATGGCAGACGTTTTGGGTTTATTATTCTGTGAATAATACACCTATGTATTCGCTCAACAAAAAAATTTTTATAACACCCCCTCAAAATTTTTTCTTTTCCGTTCCAAGGTGCGTAGATTCCGAAAATGCAATGTCCGTACGCCGTCCGCCGCATGACGTGTACCAGCTTCATTTTCGGTCTAAAAAATTCGTTCTTTCGCACACATGCTCCATTTGAGCCCTAGTTGTATCCCCAAACTTTTCAGCCCGATCGGAATATACCCAGGGGTGTTATGAATGAAAATGTGTATAAAAATAGGTACTTTTTGTGTTTTAGTGACATGTTAGTAAAATAAGCTTTTGAGGTATCGGTTTCCATATTTTTGGGGACGAGAAGACCGAATATGAAGTCCGTTTTGACCAAGGAGTGGAAAATTGAGGTTGTACCAGATGTTCAGCTCCCAAAATTGATTTTTTATGAGTCAAAAACCTGCAAAATCGTCTGAAATCACCATCAATTTGTAGAATAACACTAGGAAAAGTGTCAACACGGGGATCAAGACGATTAAATGGCACTACCAATGATCAAAGATAATTTGGAAGAAAAAAAAAAAAGCGTAGGTACCTAGTCCTACCTAATTCAAGTTTTGGGGGCCAACATTGGTGGAAACCACCAGAAATAGCTATTTCAATTATTTTACATGAAAGCAACAATAAATGAACAGCCAGCATTTTTGTAGGTAGGTCTAGTAGAATAATAAACCCATGTGACAAGGACTTTGCAGCGTTTTTACAATACTACCGCGTATTGTAAAGGCAGGCGAGCGAAAAAATTGCACAGTCGCCTACTTACTTATTCATCGAACTCTCTAAAATCAACTTTTCACTCGTTGCGTCATACCTTCACCTGAAATACTCGAGGTCATCCTTAGGGAAACTGTTGCGTCACCGGAAAACACAATAAACATGCACCTTCACGTTCAAAAATCACATAAAGCTCTATTTTCGGAAATCAGTGCAATGGCCTGTTGCCTCATCGTTGTTCAACAGCGACAATAGAAGTTAGGGCGACAATGCTATGAATGGTTTTCTAGTTTAATAAATGGATAGAACACCTCATTAAGAAAGCGTTTAGTTTTTCCAACGATGGGCGCATTGATTAAGGTACCTACAATTAGTGCATTCAGCAAAGTTTCACTCAATTCTGGAAGTAAAAGCCGCTTTACTTTCACCGGTGGACGGAGGAACTGGACGCGTGTCGCGCCGGTGGACGTCCATCCTTCCGCGTTTTTACATAATTGGTGTTGAATGGCGGTGGACAAGAATAACGTGGCAAGTTCGTCATAGTTTCCTGGTGCATTCAGGTCGTAAATACACGTAACTAATGCTCGAAGGGGCCTAACAATGTTTACTAAGGAGGGAAACTCTCATCATTCTCCCTGTTAAACCCGGATTATGTATTGTTAATTAATTCACCATCTCGGGCCATTACGGGTTATCACGTCGAAATAAACGTTTGGGAAGTACCTACTCCAATGAAAACCTCAGCGACTGAAAAGCAGTGAAATCCACACAAATTTGCAGCAGTAGCACGATTATTTGCCAGATGGCATCAATGCAGTGATTCAACACAACCTGATGTAAATAGCTAAACATTTTTCATCGAAGCCCAAAGAACTATTAACACACTTCTTATCGATCACTAAGGTACCGACCCATTCCGGGTCACAAGGGTCTCGAGATCGACCTGACTGTGTGCTCGGTTTATGGAGAAGTATGATTGATTTGTAACGTAGGCAGTGGCAGCAGATTCTGGTAGGGCAACTCTTATTCGTGGCATACGGGCATACTTAAACCAGAAACCTAAAGGCCAAAAAGGTGGCCACCTACATCTTATCTTTCTTTAATTGAAAAAAAAATTTTGTTGAAAAAACTGACACTCGTGAACCAAATATGTAGCTGATTACATATTTGAATTTTATTTTTTTGTTGAAACATTAGGTAGGTAGATAGTATTTGAATATAATGACTCACAGACTTCAGCAGAATTCAAAAAGGTGAAATGAATAATACGTAGGTAATACACGATAGGCCTACTTAACCATGACAGTTGGAAATTGACATCTGCATGGAATTTTGCCATTTTTACGTTCATGATGTCAGAATCTGCCGATTGTACTGGACGGTAAAATTTGGCTGGTGGGAGCGGACGGAGTATCTCCAGCTCACCCTTGCATGAATAAGTTGCATGGCATATCAAAATCACCCGATCTATCCTTTCATTAACAGTTTGAAATAAATACCTACATCAAGACATGAATACCTACAAGTGTACCGACATCCAGAGCGGAATTGCTTCCCAAGTCCAAGTACTTACCTACAGAGATCAAAATACATTGATATCAATGATTCTCCAGTCTAGACTGGTAATTTACCTGCAGGCAGTTAGGTATCCAATTCGTCCTATGCAACAATCAATCAATCATTGGTAAATTTAGTACACGGTACTACTATAGGTACGACCAAAATCTTGCAGATATCACCCAACATTAGAATTCAAATATAAATAGGTAGGTACCACGTCTTTCGGTCGTTAAACACTTCTATTAGGTACCTACCTAATCAATCATTAATGCGTTGGTAGGTACCTACCTACTTACATGCATAACTATACCATAGGTAGTACATCATGCACATTTTTCTGTTGACAGCCAAGGTGGGTATTTTTCGAGGGAAGTTGAAATTAATTAGTAGAAACCCAGTCGATTCGGTGGACGATTCTACTACACAAGGACCTACCTACTAATAAGATAGTTCCTATCAGTCGCAGTTTTAGAAATGACCTTGATACCTGTGGCACAGTGTCAACTCATAAATGTTGACCTTCAGAGACATTTGAGGTTTATTTGGCTCAGACACCCGATCTTCATGAAATAAGTACTAGGTACCTACCTACTTAACGACTATTTTGTGGCAATTTGAGTTGTAGAAACATAAACTGCCACTGGCAATGATTATGATGATAGGTTCGTTCCAGTGTGCTTGAGTTCATGAACTAATTTGGCGCACTCGCTCTAGGCAGGCCTTAGCGGGCTGTGAACCGTTCCAGCGAGGTTAAGTTCAGGTACTGTTTTACCTACTCCGAGTTCTTGAACCAGCACATGAAATTCTTGCCACAAACGAAGGGCAGGGTTGCGATCTGAAAACTCGAAGCCTCACCAAAATGTTCATGTATCTGGTCTTCTCACGTGAATAAAAAAAAATTGTTGTTTGCCTGCATTTTGTTGGTCTTTTATTAGAAAGGTTTCTGGTCTAGGCGTTCCAGCGGTTCAGTTAACAAACCGAAAAATTCATGAATGATGATTCATTCCCCACCCCTTCAGTTCTCGCACTAAACTAGTACATGTTCTATTCACGGCACTGGAACAAACCTGATATATATATGTGCAAACCATGCCAGGTTTGTTGACTTTGGAGGGATACTGCTCACTTAATCTTTTCTGAAAATGTAGGCAAATGTGAACGTCAAATACCTATAATATTAAATTAATCATCATTAATTGCAATATTGTGTTTCTAGATAAAATGTAATGTAGGTATTTTATGCCCCTACATCAATTTATACCTATCAGTGATTAACTGCCTAACACCAACTCCTTCACTGTTGCAGTTTATGGATCATCGACAGACGACTTTGACATTAACAGCATCAGCTCTTATTTGGATGACGAGTCTTCAAGCTCAGACTCGAAGGTTCTCGGAGGCGGAACTGGGAGCTATAGCTACACGAACTATAACCAAGTGAGCCACGTGGCGCCGACAGCCCTCCCTTACAAAGCACCGACACCATCGAGCTATCCACCGCTTCCTGGTTCAACTTCAGCAACTGTTATCCACCCGACATTTGGAACAAGCAGCAGTTTGAGTGGTTCAAACTATTATTCGGCCCCATCCTATAGCAGTTCTCCAATCCAGTCCAGCTCGTATGAGCAATCCTCACAGTCCGGTTCGACCTATGGACAGCCATCAAACCACTATGAGAGTCACGTTAGTTTTGGAAGCGACGGAGGCAGCTACAGAACAGGGTTCAAAGGACAGCATCCGTCGTCTAGCAGCTTCAACTTCCCATCAGGCGGAGCGGAAGCTCACAGCTCGACTCAAAATGATGTGAGAGAGGCCTCGCACAGTTCATACAACCCTTCATCTAACCCATCTTTTCCCTCGGGTCAATCGAACTACAAACCACAGGTGTCGTTTAGTGGTTCAACATCTTCAAGCTCTTACAAAGATCCTTTTGGACCTAACCAATCGTTTGGTTCTACTGGGTCCCAATATTCTGGGTCGTTCGAAAGCGATTCATCATTTGGAACATCCTTCCACTCCAGACCAACTTCATCTTTCGAATCCAGACCATCTTCTTTCGACACTAGACCATCAACTTCTTCTTTTGACACTAGACCACCAACTTCTTCTTTTGACACCCGTCCCTCACCTTCATTTGATAACAAACCTTTTGGTACCTCAACCTTTGGAGGATTTGGGCAAGATAGCCCAAGCGGCCCAGAAGGACTGGGTGCTACATGGACTAGTGGCCCAAGCTCTTACCCAGGTTTCAATGATGCCCCTTCCACTCCCTACAGGAACCAATACAATTCGGGACAGCCTCCCTACTTCAAGGACTTCACCTCTTACAAAGGACCCAACACAGACCTACCTTACAGCCCAAATAGTCCGTACTCAGGATTTGGACCTAGGCCCCACCCACCTTACACAGGAGGTTATAGTGGCAGACCTGGTGGCCCAGCAGGACCCAGCTACCGAGGTAAATACCCACCAGGAGGCAAAGGCTCCAGGTATGCAAGGCAACCTAGACCTGGTTATTCAGGCAATCGAGGATACTCCGGTAAGCAATACGGATCACGGCCTAGCTATCGTCCCAGTGGAAAATCTCCTTATCCACCACCCCACTCACGTAAGTCAAACACCAACATACTTTTTCCTAAAGCCTAGATAGACAACTGATTTAAACTTGATAGATCATAACTACATTTTTCAAACGTTGTGATAATAACATTGACTGAATATATGATTTTATGATATTTACTGGTAAGCTTGACCGATCATGACTTTTACTTAAAAACGATTTATTTCATTTGAATGTTCCAGGTCCCTTCTGAACAGGAGGTCTTCAACAATCCCCCAGGCTGTGAACCTACATTGCTGCGAATAGAAAAGACCACTTAACCTCGTTTTAAGAGGCAGACAATGTCTATTTGAAGCCAGTCATATGATGGGGACTTTAACTTATTTATTACCGTTGATAAATTATTTATTTTTTTATATGAAACAAATGTTGACATTTGTTCGAGAAACCAAAGCAGCATGACTTACTTATTTATTGTCAAGTTATAATAAAGAATGTGTTGAAATGAGTGTTGTTGTTACCCCTGATGGTTACTCCTGCTAACAATGCGCTCTTGTGTAGAATTAAATGATACAGCTTACTTAGCTAACCTGGGCTAACTTTCAATATCGTTTACAAGTTCATCCAATTACAGTGATGAATCCAAAAAAGGTCCTGGGGGAAGGAGGACTTCTGAATGACTCTTTTGCATGAAGAAAGATGATAGCCAATGAATGAACAGTTCAATAGTTTATTGTTATAAGCACTTGCTATGGGGCGAACAGATAAAAATGAAATTAAAATAATAAAAAATACCTATGTTACTTAATCTAAGTATAACAAGCTATCATACTGAAAACACTGGAGGATGTTTTTACACTGTACAACACAGATCACAGTCATACAATACAAATTGCGTACCTATAACAACTAATAGCAGACACCAACAACAACTAATAACAACATCGTTAAATCGTTTTACAGAAAAATTAATAACAAATTTTCAAGCTTTCTTCAAGATAATTCATAGTGTTCTTTTATTTCAGTAAAAGCGATAAACCGAACTAAAATTTCTATTTTTGCCAACTAGGGCAGAGTAGTGCAATGTTTGGAGGGGTGAGTGACGGCACATGGTCAGTTTCTGGGGATACCTGTGTGGCTCCAGGACTAGAGCCCTTCACAGGGGTCGAATGATGGTAACCAGCGCCGCTTTTAGTTTTTTCCGAAGACGGAAGGCTACCGCTTTTGGAACTCGAGTCTTCAGCTCGGAGATTTTTAGACGTCCTAGTGCGACGCAGCGTGGACAACGCCCATCCCAGTCCCAAGCTCTGGAAGACGTCTTCGAAATCCGAACTACTAGACGTCAGGTTAATCAGGTCGTTGTCCTGCAGTTCTTGACTACTGATGAACTCCCTGGACGAGAATCTTGATGCTGATGAAGCATCATCGGCTGGCAATGACCCGGCAGGCGATGTTGGCCTTGCAACATTTTTAGTTGGAGTGCTTTGAATAGAGGAGACAACAGATTCTATGTCTGACAGCGTGCTGAAGACTTTGTTTGCACCTCGTCGTGGAATAAATATTGAACCGGGATCCATATCTGGTTTCCTGGAGTACCCATCAGGCACATCATCTGACCTAAAGGAGAGATATAACCAAGTCAAAAATTAAACATTACTGGGTTGACAATAAATACGAAAATTACATAAATAAAAAATATTACCTATCTTGATAAAAAAAATAGCTCATATATGAATTAATATTCAATTCTGGTGCTCTTTTTAGAATCCTAAGGAAATCAGTCTGTTAGTACCAACTTTTAGTTAGGCTTGACCTCAAGGGCAATTGGAATGTATGGACCCACATTTTGTGAAGGACCTAGTTCATTTAGGGTTCATGTAGGGACCTACTACACAGCTACTAAACAGCAAAACATAGACCACTGTTCTCAGTCACCATGTGAAACCAAGTCTCCTTTTCTGCCTTAGTTTAAAATGTCAATTTTAACAAAAAATTTGTTGTTGTATTTTCTCGTATGAAATTCATTCTTTCACCAACACACCGATTTTCACTCGAAAGTTTTGCGCAATAATCCCCACGGAATTGAGACGAAACCAAAAAAGAACAGCACCACGTGATTCAGCGTTTAAAAAGTACCTGAGAAGCATGTGACGGAAGTTAAAGTTGGATACATTCGCAAAACCTCACTTTTTCGCGTTTGCGCTGAGTTCACGCACGTTTTTACAAATCACTAAAGGCGTGTAGGAGGGTAAATTTGTTGAAAATTTCACGCAGAATCCAAATGTACAATAAAAACCACTGCAAAGCCCTTGTCACATGGGTTTATTGTTCCACTGGACTTACCTACAGCATGTTGCCTGTTCAGTTGTCGTTTCTTTCATGTGCAATAATTGAAAAAGTTATTTCTGATGGTTTCTGTCAATTTTGGCCCCCGAAAAACATGAATTAGGCTCCTATTTTTTCACAAATTCTCTTTATCATTGATAGTGCAATTTAATTGTTTAAATGAAAGAACGACGATTCTAGACCAAAATTTAACGTAAATTTAAGGTTGAAACTTCGTCAGAACCTCAATAATTCTTCGCTCGTTGGTCAAAACATCCAAATTTGGTCTCCTTGCTCTAAAAAACATGGAAAACGACACGTCACATGCTCATGTTACTGGAACACCAAAAACCCATATTTTTACACCCATGTTTCACCCATAACACCCTTGGGTATATTCCGATCCGGCTGCAAATTTTCTGGACATAACTAGGGCCCAAATGGAGCCAGTGTGCAAAAGAATGAATTTTTTAGACAGAAAATAAAGTAGATGTGGATGACACGGTGGACAGACATTGCATCTACGCACCCTGAAACGTAAAAGAAACAATTTTGAGTGGGTGTTCCAAAAATTGTTTGGTAAGCGAATACATACCTACTTGGTGTACTATTCACAGAATTATAATCCAAAGATGGGGGTTCCTATACCACAAAACTAAATTTTTGCACAAGACTAAAAAAGCTAGGAAAATAGATTTCATAGAAATACACATATTCATGAACGTGCTGTGGTACCCACCTATACCACTCAAACCTGTACGATCAGATTACACTCAATAAAGCAAGCAGAATGAAGGGGTCTACGTTACACGGAGAAGGTTCCCTCCAACAGCCCTTAACGACTGTCAGAGGGCCGGAGGAGGGTGGAACAAGCCATATAAAACCCGCGCTTCTGCCCAGGCTTCTTCATTCTACGCATTCACCTCAAATCATCGATGACTTCTCTCTCTCCCTACCTTCCTTCTCCCTCGAGTGGTGGAACCTGCCTGGTGAGGCCTTTATGGTATAAACGGCGCGGTGGAACCTTCCGAGCAGCTCCTTCACTCTCCCGAAAAGATCTCGTAGAGGGGTGTAACCTGCCTGGTGAAGCCTTCGGGTATAACCGGTGTGGTGGAAACCTTCCGAGCACGTCATTCGATACCTCATGTTCCATCACAACCTCGCCCTTCCCAGGCATCCATTCCATTCACCACAGAAGTTTAGTATGGTATTTAAATGGTACTGAATTGAATAATGATCAGATTTTTCCTTCCAAATTTCCTGTCGTTAAACACTGTCTTCTCTCAGATAAAATCTACTATAATACAGAAAATGAACGTTCTACATCGCAAGAGACTATAGGTAAATATGTTAGTGCGGAAACGTCACTAGGAGAGGCAATGCAGGATGTAAAGAACAATAAGTCCATTTACATTATGTACCGGTGGATTACGGCTGACAGCTGCAACTGTCTCCTCGTTACCTGGGCCTACCTAAATATTCTAATGGGAAATAATAACTAGGAAGGTCATCTAAAGGTAGTAGGTAAGTACCTATTTTTTTAGTTCCTTTCTCGTGCGCCAACCATTTTTTTCTTTTTTGAGAGTTTTTTGAGAAAAAAATATGACAATTTACGCTGATTTTCGCCAAAATATACAAACATCCCCAGAAATAAATATGTGCCACTTTAAATTTTGAATTCTTTGCGCAAACAGGTTGGGAGTGCTTCATAACTTCTAAATAGATATGGAAAACAGCATAAATTCAAAATTCCAGGCTCTAGTTATTACAGGAGAGAATGGTATGCATATTTTTCAAGTTGAACTGCATAAGCAGTCGTCACAATGGCCACATCTCATATAACGATCAACTTTTATCCAAAAAAATCCAGGGAAAACAGACCAAAATGAGGAGAAGCTATGTCGTAAGTAAGTGTCGCTGTATATCATTGTAAGGTTAAGTTGTAAGGTATGTTAATGAATCAAGTACAAGATAGGTAGATACTTACACACTGAACTCAGGACAAGCGGATTGTCGGTTCAGACCCACGTGACCTTCTCTTCTGTTTTCAGTGAATGGGTTTGGTAGAAGTTCAGCTGGGAGTTTGAAATAATGACCATTCAGAAGAGATGCTAAAGTTGCATGTTCTGCACCCTGTGACGCATCTTGACGATTCACAAAGATCCCCGTATCTTCACAATAATTCAAAGTGGAATTCCCCGCAGGCGCCACACCATGATAGTGCTTGGCGTCAATCCCACTGGGAACGCTGTGGTACGACGAGTGGCTATCAGACACAACGGCCGAAGACGGGTCAGATGATGTGTGTTGGTTATAGACTCTCTGTATTTCCATTATGTTTCTCAACAGCTCCACAATCTTGTCGGAATAATTTGGAGACGGCACTTCACCAATACTATCAGTTCGAGGCGACGAACACACAGTTCCAGCAGTACTCAGATTATCTATCTCCTTCAAACATATCCTACTCTTTGCAGTCTTCCTGTTTTGCTTATTCACTACGCCGTTGCTCTTTCTGGAACTAGGCACCTTATTATCCGAAAACAGTTCGCTCTGAATTGAGAAATCGCTACAACCAGACACTTCAAGGTCCGATAAACTTTGGCGGCTCATCTCCAACACCCGAGTAATATAATGATGAAGAACGGGATTTCTGTTTTTAATACTCATTTTAGACAACACATCACGCAACACTGATATCTGTTGAGGACTTAGTTTCTCAGGAGGGCTATAATACGAAGTAGAACTTTCATCTTCCTTATGTGGCGTCTGCAAAGACAACCGCTTCACAGCAGATTCCCTTCTTATTTGTACTTTTACATGTATTTCAGCAGATGAAGATGACTTGTTGAGGTTAGAGCTATTAGATGAACTTCGGTCATCCTGTGATACTGACTTGCTTGAACCTTTGTCTTTTTGTTGTTTTGGAGAATTCGTAGACTCAGACTGCTCAAATTCCTGTTCATGTCGAATGAAAGAACTGAGATCACTGCTCACATTATTCGTTTCTGTGTTGGGTGACCCTTTCTTCGTGCCATTCAAAATGTGCATTGCAGTTTCAGGAGTAGGAACTCTATCTGGTACATATTTTTCAGCATTCTGAGCATTGGACTCCGCTTGTATCCACAACGGAAGTCTAGCGCTTTCATCTTCAGAACCATCAGTGCTACTAGTTGAGCCATCAGTACGGACAGATGGATCTTGCAATATGGCCTCACGTTGTTCAGCGAGTTTGGTAACGATGGACTGGATAGTGTCAGTGGCTGCAGGGGCGGGAGGCCTGTGTTTGGATGACTGCTCCAATGATCGGCTGTCCAGCCCATCATGCGGCCCATCGCTGTTACTCGCCTTCTGTCTATCTCCGCTTCCAGCTGAAATAATGGAATTCACCGAACTTGGAAACCATTTTTATAAGAATGACGTTTCTAATTACTACAAGTACTACTCAACATGGTAAACATGAACTTAACTGCTAGATAACTAAACAATAATGTCTAAATAATGTCGTGATTCCCTCTCAGAAACCACTCCTGTAAATATCATATACGATTTTATCAAATAAACGCGGAGAATGCCGAGCTGGGGTGTTGACGGTTTCCACCAATTTTGGCCCCCAAAAACATGACATAAGCTCCAATTTTTGACAAATTATCTTTGATCATTGACAGTGCCATTTAATTGTCTTTATTCACGCTTCTGGTGTTATTATACAAGTTTATGGTGACTTCAGACGATTTCCCAGGTTTTTGGCTCATACAAAATGAATTTTGGAAGCTGAACCTTCGTTACAACCTCAATTCTTCACTCTCTGCTAAAAATCAACTTCATATTCGGTCTTCTCGCCCTAAAAAACATGGAAAAAGATACCTCGCGAGCTCATGTTCACTAAAACCTCAAAAAACCGCGGAAAACCCTATTTTTACGACATTTTTCAACCGTAACACCTCTGGGGGCATTACGATCGGACTGCCGAGCTACTGAGCACAACTGGGAGCCAAATGTGTTCCCAAGTGGGGACCCAAACTGTGTGCGGAAAAACTATGATTTTAGACCAAATTTTAACATAAATTTAAGGTTGAAACTATGTTAGAACCTCAATTTCCACTCTATGTTCGAAATCGACTTCATATATTCGGCATCCCCGTCCTAAAACACATGGAAAAACGGTACCTCACTACCTCATGTTACTAAAACACAAAAAAACAAACATTTTTATCCCAATTTTTCACCCATAACACCCCTGGGTATATTCCAATCGGGCTACAAAGTTTCGGGACACAACTAGGGGCCCAAATGGAGCCTGTGTGCGAAAGAGCGGATTTTTTAGACGAAAATGAAGTAGATATGCATGATACGGCGGATGGACATTGCCTTTTGGTTTATTATTCTGTGAATAATACACCTATGTAATCGCTCAGCACCAAAATTTTTCCCACCTCAAAATTTTTTCTTTTACGTTTCAAGGTGCGTAGATCCCAAAAATGCAATGTCCGTCCGACGTACACCGTCTGCCTGATCATGCATAACTACTTCATTTGCGGTCTAAAAAATTCGTTCTTTCGCACGCAGGCTCCATTTGGGCCCCTAGTTGTGTCCCGAAACTTTGCAGCCCGATCGGAATATACCCAGGGGTGTTAAGAGTCAAAATGGGTATAAAAATAGGTATTTTGTTTGTTTTAGTAACATGCGCTTTTGAGGTACCGTTTTCCATGATTTTTGGGACGGCAAGACCGAATATGAAGTCGATTTTGACGCAAGAGTGGAAAACTGAGGTTCTAACAAAGATTCACTTGCCATAATTCATTTTTTATGAGTCAAAAACCTGGGAAATCGTCTGGAATCATCATAAATTTATATAACACTAGAAAAAGTGTTAGCTCGGGAATCAAGATATTAAAAAATGGCACTACCACTGATCAAAGATAATTTGGAAAAAAAGAGAAAAAACGCTGCAAAGTCCTTGTCACATGGGTTTATTATTCTATTGGACATACCTACAGAAACGTTGGCTGTTCATTAATTGTTTCTTTCATGCGTAATAATCGAAATAGCTACTTCTGATGGTTTCCATTAATTTTGGCCCCAAAACACAAATTAGGTACGCTCTTTTTTTTCTTTTTTTTTTTAACTATCTTTGATCATTGGTAGTGCCATTTAATCGTCCTGAACCACGTCTTGACACTTTTTCCAGTGTTATTATACAAACTGATGGTGATTTCAGACGATTTCCCAGGTTTTTCGCTCATAAAAAATCAATTCTGGGAGCTGAACATTTGGTAGAACACAATTTTCCACTCTTTGGTCAAAATCGACTTCATATTCGGTCTTCTCGTCCCCAAAAACATAGAAAACGATATCTTAGAAGTTCATGTTACCAATATGTTGCTAAAACGTAAAAAGTACCTATTTTTACACACATTTTCACTCATAACACCCCTGGGTATATTCCGATCGGGCTGAAAAGTTTCGGGACACAACTAGGGCCCAAATGGAGCATGTGTGCGAAAGAACGATTTTTTTAGACCGAAAATGAAGCCTGTACACGTGATACGGCGGACGGCGGACGGACATTGCATTTTTGGAATCTATGCACCTTGAAACGTAAAAGAAAAAAGTTTGAGGGGGTGTTATAAAAATTTTTTGCTGAGCGAATACATAGGTGTATTATTCACAGAATAATAAACCAAAAGAGGAGCGTACCTAATTCGTGTTTTGGGGGCCAAAATTGGTGGAAACCATCAGAAATAGCTATTTCACATGAAAGAAACAGTAAATGAACAGCAAACATTACTGTAGGTAAGTCCAGTAGAATAAAAAACCCATGTGACAAGGGCTTTGCAGCGTTTTTTGAATCTACGCACCTTGAAATGTAAAAGAAACAATTTTGAGGGGGTATTATAAAATGCTGAGCGAATACATAGGTGTATTATTCACAGAATAATAAACCAAAAGAGGAGCGTACCTAATTCGTGTTTTGGGGGCCAAAATTGGTGGAAACCATCAGAAATAGCTATTTCACATGAAAGAAACAGTAAATGAACAGCAAACATTACTGTAGGTAAGTCCAGTAGAATAAAAAACCCATGTGACAAGGGCTTTGCAGCGTTTTTTGAATCTACGCACCTTGAAATGTAAAAGAAACAATTTTGAGGGGGTATTATAAAATGCTGAGCGATTACACAGGTGTTTTATTCACAGAATAATAAACCAACACGGTTTTTCACGTTTTCCGTCCACTAAAAAATTTGAACGGCGGGTCATTTCTTCATGAAATTCTATGTAGAATCCGAACTTGCAATAAAAGATGGGTTTTCCCATTTAATAAAACGAAGTTGGTGTCGACATTTCAACTTTTTCAACATTTCCATACAACTATGATTTTGGATTTGCAACCTACGCAAAAAATCATGAGCAGTTGGGGACGTCTCGTGGGACACCCTGTACAGATCCACAAAAGAGCGATACTGTCTAGTCAACTGAACAACTTGACGAAAAATGACACTTACCTTGTACACTGTTCCTATTTAAATCACTTCCGGCAGAAGGCTGATACTGAAAAGGATAAATTACAATATCACTATTGGCTTACATAAACGAAGTAATTAGTAAATGCAGAAACAACTGAACAGGGATAAGCGTGTTCCAAAACACTAACTTTTTCGGTTGACAGTTCGAAACTCATAACTATGTATTCATTATTATTACATATTCGATGAAACGAGCCATTAGATTATGGAACAGGTAAAGGTAACAACAGCCAGTATGTCGAGCGTGTGACAGAGTGAGGAGATCGACGGTGGACCCACGAGAGTCCCCCTCCTAGACCAGCGAGATTATCATGGGTTAAGAAGGGATATCGATTAGGCTTCCCCAAAACGACCCCATCTTCACCGGACCAAAAAACTACTCGAGAACAGCCACACCGTCACATTCGTCCCCACACGACATAGCAGAAGTATGAGAGGGAAAAGGGGGAATGAAAAGTAGTATGAAGTTCTGGTTCAGGAAAGGACATTTGAACAACTTCAAGGTGACTAACCTCCATCATAATGGTAGTACATCAATAATATTTTAATGGTGGAGAACAAAACTCCTACATACGGGTACTGGTGAAAAAAAAAAGTTGTCAGAGGTTAATGTCCAGTGAATAGTGCTCATCTTCAAATGAGCTCAGTATATTTTAATTATACTGAAACTCTAAAAGGGGGAATGGGGGTGGGGAAGCATAATATAGATGTATGTATTACCAAAGAGACAGGATGGGTGTAAAGGAATCCCTCTGGGAAACCTTTGGGCTTATCCATCTGGTAAGCCCACAACAAGTGGATGGAGTATGGTGAATAGCTCAGTGAGGAGAGTGATGGTAGACCCTCGAGATTATCACTGGTTAAGAACGGATATAGATTAGGCTTCCCCAAACGAACCCATCTTAAAGTGCTCCACACACCAACGCGAAAAAAATCGCGACGCGAAATTCGCGGCGGAAAAATTCGCGGCGGATAAAATCGCGTCCGCGAATTCGCCTGGGTCTTCACACCAGCGCGAAAGACTGGCGGTCGCGAAAGTTAACTTTTGCATCAGTATCAGTCCCAGTGATGTCTTCGTCCGACGAGGAAGAGTGCCTTCTCCTTGCACTATTAGAAGAGGAAGAATTAAACAGGTAAGTTTTAACCAACATATCACAATATAACACTATTTTATACATTCTTAGTATACTGACGCTTGAAATGGTGCATGAGTGTGACGTTTATCATTTCTTCAGGAAAAGGAAAAGAACATGGACGCATGCCATTAATTTAGAAAGGAAAAAGCAAGGAAAATACCACACTTTAATGCCACTGCTTCGACAGTTGACTGAGGTTAGGCGCGAAATCAAAGCGGAGGGCGGAAAAAACGCGGCATGCCGCGTTTTTTTTCGCGGCGAAAAAAACCGTTGCCCGGCCGCGCGAAAAAAACCGCGTTGGTGTGGGCACCCAGTTCGACGCCTCTGCTTTTGGTTGACGCGGATTTTCCGCCGCGAATTTTTCCGCCGCGAATTTCGCGTCGCGATTTTTTTTCGCGTTGGTGTGTGGAGCCCTTAACCGACACAAGCGTCAATGACCCAACACTGAGCCCTATACCTACTCAAAGTTGAATAAATAAGTTGATTTAAGAAACACTCACAGTACGTGCTTTTCGGTATCTTCTTTCTTTGCTACCTAGACACAAGTCTCTGATTGCTGCGTCAAAATCTTGTTTTGCGACTTCTTGGCGAAGCGCTCTCAAGCCCCTCTGAAGTTCGACTTTTCTGCTTTCGAGTTCCCCTTCGGTTTTCTTCGATAACAATACTTCCTCTTTATGCATGAGATCCTTCATAATCTAAACAAAAATTACGACGAGATCAATTTTGACTGAAATTTATCAATGAAACTACAGAGCTCTTCAAATTTTACGGAGTGTACTTACACTAGGTGAAGTATGGTCCATACGAATAACTTCGCATTTTTGAGCGTATTCGGAACACTTTCTGGCTGAGTGGTCATACATTCTGACTTTGGTGGACTTTTTTTTTCTTACGGACACCGGAGGCCAAGTTTGCCCCGAGTCATCGGTATCCGGGGATGAGTCTAATCCTTCAACGGATGCACTATTTGATAAGAGTAACAAATTATTCACTCGTTATTTTAAAAAACGTAACAATAAACAGAAACAATTGACATTTACTAACGTTATCGGAGGGCAGCTTTTTCGTCCGTTGACCGGGCTCCTGTCAGGTTTTTTGCTCCTTTTCCGGGCCAAAAAAGGTGGGCTGAAAATGGTTTTCTCCGCAGGTAACTGAACAACGCTGTCATCAACGTCTCTTGGCTGATCTTTAGACTCAACACAGGCAGATATGTTCATCAAGTTGGGCGGAGTTGCAGGAACAGTTGCACTGCAACAGTTGAATAAATGGTATACTACACAAGTATATACATAATATAATATGCCTAGTATCCTGAAGGGCTTCAGAATCTGAGAGAGGATAAAAGGATTGCTGTTCAGAATTGCGAATATTGAGTTTACGGTGTTTCGTTGGACTGGCCTCTCTTTGTGGCAGTTATTACTAACTAGTTATGAGCCACAGGCAAGCGGCAAAACCTTACAGAATCAAAACGGTAGTACAGTATAAAACCGCTAGTTACCATACGACCATAAACAGATGCCTACATCAATAATGGGCAATTTTTGTGGGGAACAAAGTCTCTCTTTTAGCCAAATTCTGTTCAATGAGGGAAATTAACATTATTGACACATGTCAATAAGACCACATAACGTCATGGATGTTCATGTCGGAAAGTCTAAGCAGAAAACGATTGTGAAATCTGAATTTCTGAGTTCCCGCAAGAAATTACGTAGGTATCTGGTAAGTTTCCGAGTAGTTCAATTCAAATCCCGTTTAAAGCACTAGTTCAACACTTTAAACGAATCGCAATGGATGGACGGATGGAATCGTAAATGTATAAATAATTTTAAAAAACACGCCCTCAAAATCAAACCGAGGGAAAGGTCACGAAGGTTATTGAAGGTAGCCACAAAGGTTTGCTATATCCAATACTGGACACCTGGTGGCATTCCTGATATTTAGACCTGATAAGTATTTTAGAAAACTGGCTCATTTTCCTACAAGTTCTTACTATTTGGGGGGAAAAAAAGGACGACAATTCCCCACTGTTGTTCTAACTAGTTCGTTTAAAATTATGCAACCAAATACATTTTTCATATCATTGGTTCAAAATTTCATCTACAGAGGACGCCAAAACTACACGAATGTAACCACCACATTTCCACGCATTTTAAACCAAAAGAAATTCCTATTCGTACATTAAACAGTTTTCAGTCGTTGGCAATTCGTAGTTAAGATGTTTGCTAGCCAGGGAAAACCTTTTTGAAACCTTTCATTTACTACCTACTTGTGATTTTGCTAAGGTCATATCATAATATTGTTGTTATAAGGAGTGAAATTATTTAAATTACAACATGCTGCACTGATACAAAGCAAACAAACGGAAGTTTTCAGAAAGAATGTTAGGTACCAATCTTCTTCTCTGGGTGCCATAGACGACACCATCCATAACCAGTAGCGGTGCGTGGGCTCTGAAAACGGAGGGTACCAAACCAGAACACAAACCCAACAAATTTCTCTACAAAATACCCCAAGGCAACAACACACTTCCCTTATTTACTGAGAGAGTGGTATTCAGCAAAGCGTATCTCTTTTAATCAACACTCTACCATCGTACGAAAACGCCGACAATTTCTACTGCAAATAGCCACCGAATTCATGTGTTACAAAAATATAGTAAACTAAAATATAACAAAACAATGACCCGTCGGCCAGTACCTACTTGAATGAGAAGCTATTGACTGGAAGCTAGGTAGTTATCTGTGTGTTACGAGATTGATCAATCCACAAACCACAAACAGCAAACAGCAAACAGGACAAAACGCACATAGGTACCACAAATACAGATCTGTCATCGGAACCAGACCGAACGCAAAACAAAAAAATGTTAATCTGACAACGTGACAGCGTTGTGCACACAGAAAGCGAATGTGCACTAGACAACAAAAAACAAATCAGAAGACGAAGAAGCATCTCGTATCGAGATGACAAATTGAATCGAATTGATTGCTAAAAGGAACGATTTTGGGGTGGAAATCAGATTCCGGGGGCAGGCCTAAAGTGGGCGTGGTGAACAACATTTTTACTCGACTGAGCATACGCGGACAGGCCAATTGCTTCAGTTGCCATGGGAACACTCGGTCCCAGAACCTGCCAGTTTCAAGAGCCTAGGTTTCGATTTCCATTGCAGGACATCAATTACTGTTGCTTTATTCTGATACTATGCTTAGTCCATGGAACTATCATGAAAGAACCACCGTGGATGCTCTACTAGAAAACTGAATATCCATAGCCAGAGAAATCTGCCAGTCGCTGTTGAACTTTGTGAAAAATGTTAGGTACAGTGTAAGAAGGGAAATTAATATGCCACTGAACAATGGTTGGTTATTTTAAATTTGTTTACTCCTAGTGTTTGTTGGGTGCCGGGGCAGTGGCCCAAGAGGCCTTATGGATGCTACGCCCCTGTCCATAACCTTCTACACGACAAGGGACCGCTCCATCGCACTGGCTTTAAGCTCAGCAAAATGGCGAATATCGCAGAGCTAGGTGGTGTCTTTGGCCTACTCCTCTTTTGCCATCTATCTTCCCTACGAGGACAGGACGCTGGAAGCCAAATGCAGTGCCCCCCGGATGACATGACCCGAGGTAACCGGTCGGACCTTGCGTAGTTTAATCACTTGGAACAGCTCCCTGTCCTGAAGACCCGCAACATTTTCCTCGGGGCCCCACATTTCAAATGCTTCCAAGCGGCTGACAGTGGCAGTCATTTCAGCACCTTATAGCAGCACTGACCAAACTAACATTTCAGCACCGAAGGATAAATGTTTTTTGCAAAGCAAACTTTCATTTTCACAAAAGCAACCCTAGCCTGTTCGATCCAGTAATGGATCTCAATCTCCGGGTTCCACTTCCCATTTACAAGGGCCCCCCCAGGGTACCTGAAATTCTGGTACTGGGATTAAGTACCAATAAAATGCGTAAAAATACCTTTTGCATTCAACCTCGCTATGAAGAATATCATTAAAAACCTTAACAAACTAATAGGGTACTTCGAAAGGTGCCAGACTCGGGTTGAAAATATATTACACTTACCTGGGTTTCATTTTTGGAGGGCTCATTTTCCTAACGACAGGCTTCTGTGGGGCGACTTTAGCACTCTTCATTTTAGATACACTTATTCCTTCACGAGGACATTCAACTAATTCCTGCCGAGGTTTCCTAGTTTCTTTGGCCTTTTCCACAGCAAGTTCCCCTCTCACTCGGGCCAGCGTATCTTGCAACTCGATTTTGTGTTGTAGCAACTGATCTACTTCCGTCTACAACAAATATCAGAATAAATTCAGAAATTTATTTGTGTAGCTACACGATTCAAGCACTCACCTATCAAAGAATAAAAATAGCTGTTGCGCCGCCAGTGGCTACCCTAACAAGGTCAATCCATATAAATATATGAAGTTGTGTTGAAGTTATCGACCGTTACTATACAGGTAGAGCAAGTTTGCTGTTGCTTCGATATCGAGGCTCGGTCAGGTTGAAATGATTGACGACTTATTACGACGTTTCGATGATTTATTTCATCATTATCAAGGAAATAGCTTGAGTTGAGTAGAACAAGAAACTATACGATGTATAACACTCGTATAACTCACCAGTAGTATACAGAGGACATAATAGTAGTTAGGATATATACTTGTCAATGTACTTCAACTTTTTCAACTAAACTTCAACTTTCAACTAGGCTGAAAAGTTCAAGTCCATTGACATTAGGTACCTCTCTGTATAATGTCCTAATACTACTAGTGAGTTATAAGAGTGTTATAACCTACCCATGGTAGAATAAATTAATATACTAACTACCTACCTACATCGTCTGGTTGCTTGCTCTACTCAACTCATACTATTTCCTTGACAATGATGAAATAGATAATCGAAACGTCGTAATAAGTCGTCAATCATTTCAACCTGACCGAGCCTCGATACCAACGCAACAAAAAACTTGCTCTACCTAAATATATAAATACGAAATATAAATACACAAACCATCATTGCAGCCGTTGAATGGCCGGTGCCGACAGAAGTCAGGCATTCAGTAAGTTTTTGTTGGAGCTCCACTTTGCAGGTTTCCGTTGATTTTGCAGCTGATTCTTGAAGGACGCATTTCTTCTGTTCTTGAATTTTCTTCCTAGCGTTACCAGTTTGGTTCCTAATAATAGACGCAATGTCACGGGCTTGCTGCCTTACCTGTTGGCAATAAAAATGCGTCTTTAATTGAACACACAACCATAACATGGAATAACTTTTTACATGTACCTACTCGTAGGTACATTATACGTAATACCTAACATAATCAAGACCACACAAATATACCTGTTTCAATCTTAATTTTCTCCGCCGTTCCCATTCTTCTTTTTTAGCGTATTCAAGATCCCCAAGAAACACTTTAGGCCGATTGCTGGCACCACGACTGGAAAACTCACTTTGAGGCATTGACGATTTTCTCACTGACCTGGGTACTTGGGAGAAATTCTGAAACATTAGTGGTAAGGAAGGTGAGGGTAGCACCCAGGTTTCATACCGAATAGTAACTACCTATGCAAGGTAAAAGTTAACTGAAAGAAGACGTTCAAAAACCCTTGGTCAACAGGTTTTTATCCCAAAGAAAAACGGAGTTATTGAAAAATAGTATATTTCCACTAATACACGAAAAACGCAAAAACACTGTTATACCGGTTTCGGTGATCAAACCATAACTCAGTTATTGTGTGTTACTGACGATGGTTTGATCACCGAAACCGGTATAACAGTGTTTTTGCGTTTTTCGTGTATTAGTGGAAATAGACTATTTTTCAATAACTCCGTTTTTCTTTGAAATGGGTTTCCACGATTTCGTCGCGAGTGGTTTAGTTCGTAGGTTTTTATCCTGTGGCTGTCATGCTGGATAAAATTATACTTGTGTAATATGAGATTACCTATAAATAAGAAAGGCAAATGAATAAATCAGTACTTCTCTTACAGCAAAGGTATTTCGGTTATCTATTCTTAAATAATATTGGGTGTTGTAAAGAAAATCAGGTACATCTAGGTAGGTCTCAGCACACCACTTACCTAACGCTCTGCATCCAATATGACAAGAAAAATCACACAAAATTGCAGCACTAGTACTCTTTATTACAACAGGCTCGAGAGTAGAGAGATATTAGTATTACGGAACGCAAAAGAAACAAACTTCTGGATATTTTGAGAATTTTATCACCCCCGGGAACAGTAACGGAAACGGTAGTAAACAAAACATTGGGCAGCCAAGAACTGTTGCCATCGGTTGCCAGGGATCATGTAACGCGAAATTCCGGTGTTTCATTTTCCATTTCTGTCATTTTTTAATTATTTTCAACTAGGTTCTGTTTTAGGATGCATTTAATTGGACGTATGAAGAATTTCATACATCAAACTGTGAGTTGGACAATTGAAAAGACCGTTGACAAGTAAGGATATAAATATAATTGTAGTTTCGCTCCAAATAAATTGGCTTGTGACCAGTGTTGCCTTCCCGCCCTTTCACTCGTTGTTATGTTGTCAGCATTGTCAGTGCCCCTCGCTTGTAGAAGTGCATAAATGAAGAATATCAACAAAACCGACAACGAAAAAGTTGTGGACCTATTACACCGTTTCTGCGTCCTTGTTCCACATATTAGAATGTCTTAAGTGAATTTGTATCCAGTTCTTATTATGGCCAAAGCTAAATTTCCCGGTAGGTCGGTCAAGACTTTCAGTCGTAAACGTATATTGTCGTCTGCCCTGATAAACTGTCAGGATTTCGACGGGTTCCGCGCCGCGGAAGATGCGTACTGTCGTTTGTCAGTGTTTGACTATCTGTTCCCTGAAGAGAATGAGGTATGAGGTTTTTGATCAGTGATTAGTGTTAGACAAATTTAGTAAGCTTGTGGTAGGATGGGATGTAACCTTTCATTTTTGTGTAGGTAGTTGGGTTTGTTCTGTCAGCACGTTCTCGCGCCTGTTTTGAAATTACAGTATGTTTCATTTCCAGGGCTCTCAGTTCCACGGTTTCAGTCCTCACGATGTGCAATCATCCAAAGCCAAGTTCAATGGATATGTGAAAGAGAGGAGTTCACTGTCCGGGGGCAGTTCGAAGGTTGACGCTGTCATGTGTCAAGCTCCAGCTGCGGAATCGTTTCGGGCTCCTTGCGCGGCCAAGAGGACTCAAAACCGCTTCAGCAGAAACTCTTTACCAACAGCGAAGGACTGCCAGAAACGATCGCAAACCCCGCAAACTCACCAGCTTCAGGAAAACAAGAAATCGGGAGCCGTCGTCCCGAGTCCCGCCGTGTCGGGGAAATTCGTTTTGCCCTCCCGCAGTGCTCATTCCTCGCGAGTGATCAAACCGAACAAGAGGTTTCTGGAGAACCAGAGCCCGGATCGAACTTGTAAGAAGAGTCGGGTCGATGGGGACGACAAGGATGTTGATGAGAACAAAGAGGACGTCGCCCTTGGTTCAAACGTCTCCCCTGTCGGATCGCCGTCTAAAGAAAAGACGCACTCGCCTGTCAAATTCGTTCTCCAGAAACCGAAACTCAAGATCAAATCCGAGTCGTTTTCATTCGTCGAAGGTCCATTTTCATCACAGATGTCTTCTCGTCCCCTTGGTACGTCTCACTAATTGTTTATTTTAGTTAAGTCGAGTTAGCATTCAAGACATGCAAGGGCATGTTATCAAGTAAAAGAGCAAAAGAGCAGTTGCCTGTGTGATGCTGAGAATGAAACTATGTAGGTGAAGAACGCACTGTAATAATATATTGCTACCGTCAGCAATCCATGCTGTTATCAGTGTGACCTACTTCTTTACTAAGCCATCAGCCCGTCGAGGTAAACTACATCTCGATTCATCGTTTTTGGAATAATACATTATGAATCTCTTCGGAACAATGTTCCTCTGTGCTAAGTACGTATATAACCAACAAAGTAAACCCTATAAACTCATATCAAACTGCTGTGTTAGCAACAAATCTTGGTCATACGGTCAGTGGCGGATTTATGAATAGGCCGCGGCCTTGGGTCGCAGGCGTAAATTGGGCCGCAAGCCCAAGGAATCAGATGTATTTCAATTTTATTATTACTAATTATTTTTTCATTTTTAAAAAATAAAGCAGTTCAAAAACATGAATCATTCTTATAGAAAAGATGATGCTGTTTTCATTGCTTGTTTGTCTCATCAAAATGATTGATCTTATATCTGCATTTACTTGGTTCGATATTTTTATTGTAAGTTATTTTCTTTATTGAATCCAATCGCATTAATTTTTTTTCTTCGAATTTTGAATGCTCATCCATAATATAAATATTGCTACACAATCATACTCCTAAAACTGAGAACAGAGCGTTAGTTTTGATTTCACTTAGCGTTGACTCATCATCTGTGACCCCATTTCCATAGGTTATTCGATGGTGGCCGGTCATTTCTTGGTCCGACCTACCTTTGTGAGAATCAAAAATTTATTTTTTTATGAAAAATCTGTTTTACTTCGATTTTTCATAAATAAGAATTGAACATAAAAAAATCAGTCATGCAGCATGACTTAATGAGCGAATTTTCAAAGAAATATTCGAATTAATGGCTATGGTTTTGAATAAAGGAAAACTTCGGTCTAAAATTTGGTTTTCTATGTATATTCTCTTCGTATTTATTTTAATTTGTACGTTTTGTCCATCCTGATTCTACCGTTTGTTTATTACGTAATTGTACTAAGTGCTTATTTATTTGATCGCTGTGGGTAAATTCAAGGAGTTGTACTAATCGTTTGCCTCCCCCTTTTTTGCTTCGAACTCTCGTCTTCAATTAATACTTCTCACATTTTTCAATCTGACCACTCTAAGGGGGTGGGGGTAAGAGTTTAAAGATTATCCTAGTTTTGGGTAATTTTTGCGCACTTTAAATGCTCTAATTTAAGAACGGATTTAGATATCTAAAATCCGATTTCACTATCGTGTTCAGCGTGCAAAAACCTTTAAAATGAGGGGTCACTTGTTAGAAAATAACATTTTGGGGATTTTTGGGTAATTTTTGCGCACTTTAAATGCTCTAATTTGAGAACGGATCAAGATATCTAAAATCCGATTCCACCATCGTGTTCAGCGTGCAAAAACCTTTAAAATGAGGGGTCACTTGTTGGAAAATAACATTTTGGGGATTTTTGGGTAATTTTTGCGCACTTTAAATGCTCTAATTTGAGAACGGATCAAGATATCTAAAATCCGATTCCACCATCGTGTTCAGCGTGCAAAAACCTTTAAAATGAGGGGTCACTTGTTAGAAAATAACATTTTGGGGATTTTTAGGTAATTTTTGCGCACTTTAAATGCTCTAATTTGAGAACGGATCAAGATATCTAAAATCCGATTCCACCATCGTGTTCAGCGTGCAAAAACCTTTAAAATGAGGGGTCACTTGTTGGAAAATAACATTTTGGGGATTTTTGGGTAATTTTTGCGCACTTTAAATGCGCCAAAACCCTCCTTAGAGTAGGCCAATTTCGCCCATCTTCGAACTTAGCCTTTCGATTGCCAAGATAGATTTTTTGTGCAAATTTGAGCTGTTTA
Source organism: Leptopterna dolabrata (assembly GCA_954871275.1). NCBI lineage: Eukaryota > Metazoa > Arthropoda > Insecta > Hemiptera > Miridae > Leptopterna > Leptopterna dolabrata. The sequence continues at coordinate 34,129,564 of OX940981.1, read as the reverse complement.
TCTCAATTCTATCGAGAGTTATCGTCTGGAGTGACACATATATAAATAAATATATATATATATACATATAAAAAAGTGTTAAATTTCAGGAATCGTTTTAGAATGGTCTGAAACGGATTTCTATGAAGAAAATTTCCAAAAATTTATATTATTTAAATTTCGAAGCCATTGCAATAGCTTCATTTTCTTTGAAAATTCGCTAAAACCGCTGCAAAGTATGTGTCACATGGGTCTATTGGACTTACCTAGGTTGGCTGTTCTTTTATTGTTTTTTTTCATGTGCAATAATTGAAATAGCTATTTCTGATGGTTTCCGCCAATTTTGGTGCCCAAAACCACAAATTACGATCCTTTTCTTTTTTTTTAATTACCTCTGTTCGTTGATACCGCTGTGTCAACGAACGTCTGTTGTCGTGATTCACCTCATGACATTTTTCTAGTGTTATTATACAAATTGATGGTGATTACAATTTCCCAGCTTTTATCTCATAAAAAAAATGAATTTTGGAGCTGAACTTCGTTACAACCTCAATTCCTGACTCTGGTCAAAATCGACTTCATATTTGATCTTCTCGCCCTGAAAAACTCAGGAAAAATGTACCTCAAACGCTCATTTTATACCTAAAAAACCCCTATTTTTACACCCGTTTTCACCCATAACACCCTTGGATATATTCCGATCGGGCTGCAAAGGTTCTGAACACAACTAAAGCCCAAGTGGGGCCTGTATGCGAAAGATCGAATTTTTTTAGACCGAAAGTGAAGTAGTTAAATCTACGCACCTTGAAACGTAAAAGAAAAAATTTTGAGGTGGTGTTATAACAATTTTTTGCTGAGTGAATACATAGGTGTATTATTCACAGAATAGTAAACCTAAATTGAGTTTATTATACCTAGAAAGGGGGCCAATTGCGGTAATCGGCTTAGGGCCTCACCCAACGTGAATCCCCCACTGCAAACCCAACAGATATTTTGTCTGTCGGAACCGTTCCGGCCACTTTAGATCAGTAGTCTAGACTGTACTTGATTATATTTGTAATGCGTCTAACAAATTTCAGCCTGCTGCCTATCGTTCATCATCCAGGGCTCAAACCTTTGGATTACCTACGTCTGTTGGGGCCTTTGTGACTGATTTTGATTGTGCGTCTGATATGGATCTGTTGTTGGTATTGTGGTCTTTTAATTGTTGCAGAACGATTAAAAGACGATAAGAAGCCACCAACGAAGGTCATTTGTGGCGTCTGCGGATCCCAGTGGTTTTACAAGCATGCCAAACAAGCTCGAAAGTACGGCATTTTATCTTGCAACCCGTGTCGGCGGTTCTTTATGAAAGTTCTCAAAGGACATGAATGCAGATCCAACAACGTACTCCAATGTTCTTCAAATACTGGTTAGTGAGCAGAGTGAGGTCGACTGGTTAGATGGCTGTGTGAATGCAATGTTTATATTTTCATCTTCTATTTTAAAGGCAACTGCGTCATAAGGCAGTCTACGCTGGGTTCGGGAATGCCGTTTTCAACTGAAACGCAACCCGAAACGTGCGACTCGTCGTCGAGGTGTCAAGCCTGCTGGTTGAATTTATGTTTGCACTCGTACCACCTCCCGTCTGAAGTGTTGAAACGGTTGTCGAAGTATCTGCCCCCTCAAATCCAGGATAAACCCAGATTTGAGTCTGATAGCAAGGTAAGGATGCTCACAGTCATAAAATCTGTGTATTTTCACTCGGGGAGGTTGCATTGTTGGTTATAATCATTTATAAGGGCTAATTAATTACCAAATTGAATGTCAGATGAATGAAAAGATCTAAACGTGATCAGTTAATACGGTCACTCAATTTCAAACTAGTGTTTTTCTCATTAGAAACCAGGTTTAAGATCTGGAGACCATCTAACTTCCCAGAAGACATCCAAAGAGAAAGAAGAGGTCAAAGAAAGTAAGTTAATTTCATTGTCAGCTATCAAATTTCCATTTTTGTTGAAAAAAAAATCAGTCGTAAATTAATGTGTTGAAGTTCTAGTTGAAACCAGTCATGCCAAAACAGGAAAAGGGAAGATCAAGTTGCCGTTAGCCGGGCCTCGAATCAAACATGTCTGCCGCAGTGCGTCCTTGGTCCTTGGACAACCAGTTGCTGCAACTTTCCATGATAAAAGTATGCCATCTATTTTACATCACTTTTCTCCCCCTTACTTACTTTGTATCAACTGTAAGTATATTGAGTTTTTCTCACCATCTCATGGTCCAGCATGTTGCTGAATGTTTCACACACGTTTTAATGCTACACGATGAAGCATTAAGCCCAGCCCTCCGTGTGTAGATGGCTCCGTTTATCAATTTGGGACTTATGTTTTTCAGCATAATGGCAGTGTGTCTGACCTGCTATTTGTATTATTCTTTTAATCATGAAACATGAAAATTGTTATCAGGTTCAGCTGGTTGTGACAACTCCGATACACTGCAAGATGATAAAAATACGAGGTATAACTTTTTTCACTTTGATATAATTTAAATACTGATTATGCGTTTTGGTGCGGTGTGGAATTTATGTGCCAGAATGATCAGTGTATCGTATTGTTTTTCATGTAGCGAAAACGGAGATGTAACCCCTAGCAGTGACGTTGAAGAAAGTACTCCATCAGAAGTCACTGCTGCACCCAGCCAGGAAGAGGAACAGCGTTATGAGCGCCTTATTGTATGTGGTTTCGTATCAAATCTACTTACTATTATACACGTCAGTGCCGTTCAGGTGAATTGTTTCAGTGGATTTCTTTACGTTGTCTTCCAGGCGAGAACTCTTCAGGACCTTGGAAGGGACAACTGCGATTTGCTGGACGGCATGGAAAACCACGAGTTTCAAAAGAAGTTCGCCAAAGTGGCCATCGATTTCTGGGAAAGTTACGACCCTGAAGAGGTCACGTTATCTGGGTTCCCGCTTATAGGTTACAACAACATGAATTTGCGAGCCCTTTGCTTCTTATGTGGCAGTGCAGGGTTTGAGAAGGTATACCACAGTAAAGGTTCCTACTATACGGGTAGTGAGGGTTGATGTAACTGCTACCAGTCTTGTGTACCTTAGTTAACAGCTCTTTTTTATGTGGACACTTTCGATGTTTTATCTTCTTGTCTCGCGGATTTCGCTCTCCTAAATTCTATTCCGTTCCTTTCGCAGTTGGTGCATTGCTCGAACTGCTGCGAGGCATATCACACTTTTTGCGTGTCCACGTTGAAAAATGACACAAACAAAAGCGAGTGGTGGAGGCTGGATTGGTTCTGTCCAAAGTGTACAGAGTGCCAATCTTGCTTCAAGCCCGGTGGCACTCAGCTGTTGTGCGCTAGCTGCCAGGCCTCGTACCATTCGAGTTGTGTCACTTCTGGACGTGCAAATGTCATTGACGGTACTTGGGTAAGAGCTAGAGATCTTTGTTTTGGTGTTGGAGTGGTTGCCGGACATGGTATTGTACGATGCACGTTACATTGCATGAATAAATTGATGACTTTCATAATTTATTTATTTAATTATTTGACGGCGACGAATGCTGATAACATAGATGAACAGATAAACGTAAACAAATACATATAAAAATGAAGTGAAAAATATACAGCAATATATAAAGACATATATATACAGCAATGAAATTACAAATACATATGCAGCAATGAAAAAATACATATACAAATGATGAAGTGTAACAACAGTTAATATAAGAGCTGATAAACTCACTCATCCATTTCAATATATTAATAATTAAATATTAACAAGATTTAGTAAAATAAGGAAGAATTTACAGGGTTTTTTTTACTGTGGCAAGTGGGGCAGTAAAAAAGTCCATCATGAGTGGAATCCAGGAGGGGCGGTTACACTGATAATTTACGGCTGAGAATAGAATAGAACAAAAAAAACCACAGTCATGCAGCATGGCTATAAGAGCGAATTTTCGAAGTTTTCGGCATCTTCCTCCTCCGCCTAAAATTTTCTGAAAATTAATTTTCGGCCAATGTTTTCCCAACTTGATACCATACAAAATTAAAACAGGAGTAGTTTTTCGCAAAGTAAAATTTGGGGTGGAAGGATGGGGAGGGGGAAATCAAAAATGTTTTGAATACCAGAAGAGTAGGTATTGGGTACGTAACAAATTTTTTGTTCCATTTTTTGCCGAGTAACACCTCGGTTTGTAGATTTTCCAACGCTGAACACGATGGTGAAGTCAGAATTGCGATATCCCATTCCGTTATCAGATTAGAGCAGACGAACCAGGAAGAACATCTCAAGAAATAACCACGTTCCTTCATCTTCAAAGTGCTCCAGTTTGAGAATGGAATGAGATATCGCAATTCTGATTTCACCATCGTGTTCAGCGTACAAAAACCTTTAAAATGAGGTGTCACTTGTCAGACTTTTTCATTTTGGGAATTTATGGGTAATTTTCCCCCCCTAAAACTCCCCAAAACTCCCCCTTAGAGTGACCCGATTCTGCCCATCTTCGAACTTAGCCTGTCGATTGCCAAGACAGATTTTTCGTGCAAATTTGAACTTTTTATCTCAATTCTTTCGAGAGTTATCGTCTGGAATGACACATACATATATAAATATATAAATATATATATAAATAAATATATAAATATATATATATATATATACATATAATTTTCGGTGTCTTTCGGCAGGGAATTCAGGATGGTCTGAAACGGATTTTGGTATAAAAATCTTTCGGAAATTCGAGTTTTAAAAATTTTGGACCGAGAACAATAGCTTCCTTTTTTTCGAAAATTCGCTAATATACATAACTACTAAATAATGTGCATAACACAAGTATATCAATCCCAGTACAGATTCATCCTTGATTTCACGTACAGTCTTCGAACTTGACTGAAAATATAATTGTAGTTCTGTCGGGGATATAATATGAAATCGATAGCTAATTAGTTCAAATGTTGAATTATCTATTCACGCTTATAATTCGCTTCTGTTTTCACTGATCACTTCCGCGGTTAGGTTATCAACTTTAAACCCATCGCACTTCCCACCACAAGATCAGGGATCTTACACTGTTGGAATTCCGTTCTTATCAAGTGGAGTCCATCAGATTATGTTGACTTAGGTATCGAAGGGGTTCAGCCGCAAAGGAAAAGTAGTAAAACCTCTTTAAAAAAAGTAAATAATAATAACAATAATGAAATAACGACGATAGGTACCCATATCAACATCTATGCAGTAGACTATCTCCGCCTCTAACCCAAATCTGGGCATTACAAAATACCTACATCTTAGTTTTTGTATGAAAGCTACGCATTCAAGTATTCTGTTTTGAGTAATTTACTATAATAGAAACAATCCTACATTAAACAACCCCTTCTTTTTATACACATAACATCAGTCAGAGTACATTACGTACAAATTGTATTATGTTGTAGTCAAACGTTGTAGTACACATTCTACCGTCCACATATTGTAATCTCCGTACCCCTTTGATTCCTGTGTAGTCGAACTGCACTTTTCATCTCTTTTCAATGTTGGGGAGTTTTCTTGGTTTATTGTTTTGTGTGTTTAAATGTTGGTCTCTACGTGATTCTCATCATGTGATTTATCAATCGCCTCTGGTAAATATTCACATACGTCATACTAACCTTACTCCATTATTTGCCTGTTCCATGCTGATTCACAGTATTTGGCGTTGATTCCATTGTTACACATTTCTCCTCACTAACATCCTAAATGAATTGTAGACACACTTTTGAACAAGTTGGGTTTTTTGAACGCTCTGACCTGTATCCACAAGTTGGCCAACGTCGGCCAACACCTTTTGACTCATACGCCGTTTTGGTTTATTATTTTTTGAACCTTTTTGAATCGAGCATGAAATGAACAGTTTCAGCCCCCTCCTTCCCACCCCCCCTCAAAATTTGATGGCATGCGTTACAAGGTATGTAGAATGTGATAATGGAATAAACAAATGTCTGTCCGTCTGCTCTACTTGGCTAATGAAATGTGATTTTTCGGCCCCAATTATTGGGGTCTAGTTGGTCCTACAAGTTCTGCGATACTGTCAGTAATCTCTTTAAACATATGTTGGACCGAAAAACCATAAACAGCGCAAACTAAAACCATGGATTACCACTACCCTAGTGAACTCAATAAACAAAAGGGATAAAATGGGTAAAAAACTGCAACGAAACCCTAATGATCAAAGTCTAAGAAACATATACACCAACTATCGTAACAAACTTAAATCTCTTCTCTGTCACGCAAAAAACGCTGCAAATCCCTTCACAACGGTTTATTATTTTGTATAGAATACCCTTCCGTTACAGATCACAGCTCTATGTATAGATAACCCGTCTATATAATATTTATGATATGTACTATTCTATACATATTATGTAGATCGCAGACCCTCCGTAGGTTAGTACCTAACCCCGTACTCGTTACTAGGTACCTACCTAAATCACGAGTTAAATGTTGCTAAAATAATTCTGCCGATGACAAACAGTAACTAACAAAAAGAAACACACATAATGAAGTCCTGAAAAGAAATTGTTGATGAGGAGTGAAATATGACTTTTTTGTTGCTTCTCTGGAAATGTTGAAGTGGTCAGTTTAAAAACAGTCGTAGCAAATTCGTCAGTGGCGACTCCTCCTTGTGTCTGCTCCCAAAAATAACAGTACCCATCGCGCGTTTTCGAGTCGAAAGTTGTGAACTTTTAATTTTGTTCTATAGTAAAACGCAGACGCCCTCAGGTCCATAAAACAGTCAGAAAGGCAATGTGAAGTTATTTTTATGTTGTATGGAGATACCTACTGCAAAAACATAAACGGTGGGTACAGCTTCCGTACAAGTACGCAACCACGAGGGACATTTTATGTCTTAGCGCCCCCTCCCGCACCCACACCAAGTACTTCGTACTTAATTGTTTTGGTCACCTAGTCCGAACAGCCTTCAGTCCCAATTAGTTCGGATTAGCCGGACTCCACTGTATTATGTACGTAAACATTCATTTAAACAATCACGCTCATACCGCAGCTTGTTGGCCACGCAGTCCGCAGTGGTTAACGTAGTATGGTTAGGTAAATCGAGAGCTATCCAACGAGTGGTGAACGATTTTTGTAGGAGCATCTAGGAGAAGAGTGTGGTGGAACGGCCCGAGCGCTATCTAGCGAAGATTAGATGAACCTTCCCTTCTTTCCCTGGCAAGATGAATCCACCTCCGTAAATGTCAGTAGGTAATGTCTGTAGAACCCTGCCTAATCTGTAGGGAACCAGAAATTTGCCCTCAATTAAAAAAGGAATTCAAATCAGTTTGAGGCATCAATCAAAAAGGCATTCAGTCCGAAATGAAAATCTAATCGTAGGTAGACAAAATTATTTTATAAAGGATTGTTGTAGAAATTTTGCGCTGATCCCGAATATACCAAATTATGTCTTGCATAAAAACTGTCTTTTTCCTGGATATGAAACTTTGATATGGCAAAACCTTTTCATTTTTCATCGCAATTTGACAATTGAGGGGGTCTATCGACGCAGAATTTGATGCTCTACAACTTCTCTTTTGAACGAAAAATGTTATGACTGCTACTTCTTCGATTTTGAAGGGGTTTCCACGGAATTTTGGGCACTCAAGAAATTTTCAAACGAGGCAAATAGCGATTTTTTTCATTGAAAATTTGCTAAAAGGTTGTTCAGCTTACGAGCGAATGAGGGAGTTGACTGTCTGAGTCAGATCCAAGTCGATTTTGTTTGGTTTGAAGTTACTATACGAACATGTTTCGGAATATGTCGTCTTCAACAATGACGGAGAGAACTTAAAAAGGTACCTGCTACCTCAAGATGGGGAGAGGAACACATAAAAAGTGGGGAGATTTGAATTTACAAAAGCACAATTTTTATTAATACTAGGTACCTACCTAGATAATGAAAAACTTATGGTACTTAACTGAGGTCTCTTACTGGGTACAGAAAACTCATTTTGCCAAACTCAACCACGCCTCTTTGGGTTACAGAATTCAGTCTTCTCCCAAATTAGAAAAAAAAAATGATACAAAAATATCAAAATTGCATTTTTTGTGTGACAATGTTATGATAAGTTCATACATGATTCAGCCGAAACCAAAATGAAAGCCGTCATAAAAATATTTATTTATACATTTTTTCTTAGCCCTCTTTGTAGAAAATAGTGGTTACGGAAGCTTTATCTCGGTGTTTTCAGAAGCGATGTGTCCGAAGAGAGCTGCTCTCCTCTTATATTTTGTCACATTTACTGCACCGAAACACTATGCACTGAATCATGAATTATGAACATTATGGAATATTTAGGATCGTTTAGGAATTAGGAATACGGGAATAATTTTGACACGATACACATCGGCCGACTGATAAGAGATAACTAGCGATAACCCAGGTTCTTGAGCTCCGGTAGGTTCATCTGGTCTTCGCTAGGCAGCGCTCGGGCCGTTCCACCACACTCTTCTCCTAGATGCTCCTGATTTTTGTACGATGATAACTGGCGAAGATAAAGTTCCGTGGCAACGAATCGGTTGTAAGCTAAAATCATCAGAAATATTTTCGTGACGTTTCCGTTGCATGTCTCCGTTGCATGTCCCGCGTTTCATTTTCGAGTTTATGTAGGCGTAAAGACATAAAATGTCAAAAAAAATAAAACCGCTGCAAATCCCCACAACGGTTTATTATTTTGTACAGAACACCCTTCTGTTAATGTCCTATTCTATACATATAATTATGTAGATCGCAGACCCTCCGCAGCTTAGTACCTAACCCCCTACTCGTTACTAGGTGCCTACCTAAATCACGTGTTGATGACAAACAGTAGCTAAAATGGCAAAAATAACACAAATAATGGAATTTCTGAAGGGAAATTGTTGATGTGGAGTGAACAAATTATTCAGTCCTCGTAGGATTAATATCTCTGGAACTTTGGCATATCAGTCCGTCAGATAAACCACTGTGCTGTTGATCCCGGCAAGCCGAGAGACCACTGATGTGCGCTCTCAACGTCTCAACCCAGCTTGATGCCTGCATTCACCTTGCTGTTTAAGGCAAATCGTATAGCAAATTTATGGCACATCGTAGAATGCTCCGGATGGTCTCAATAATTCAGAAAAAAATCGAACTATTTGAAATGCGAGAAAACCCACACCTCATAATAAAATTTTCCGAGATAGACCCTGGACATTTCGACCCTGTTTTTCACCCCTTAGAGTTGAGTGACAGTAACGCCTTCGAGGACCAACTAGAGCCCAAGCGGAACCCATATACCAAATTTCGTGAATTTTGGTTCATGAGAACTAAGGAAAAAGCCGCGTACGGCGGAAGGACGGAAATTTTTTTAAATTCAATATTTGTATTCTACGTCCCTTGAAACGTAAGCCATCTAATTTTGAGGGAGAGTTAAAATTTTGTTTTCGTGCTCGATTCCAAACGTTTATTGAAAATAATAAAATTAAGAAATGAAAAATACGGGTTGAAAATTTCAAAACGCCTTAGCTCGAAAACTTTCAGTAAAAGGGTGTGGTTTATGGTGATTTTGAATTGATTTAGTATTTTAGGATTTTTTAAGACCACCCAGTACGTCCAGTCATTCGTTCACAGTAAGGTCCTGAAGTTAGAACCGAAAAGCTTCGTCAGCATGAGTGTGAATCATGCAGTATAAAAATCAGATATGGAACACCTGATCCGAATCAGGTTCGGCTTTATGACGTTGAGATTGCTGTTCCGTGGTATTATTTCATTTGAAAAAATATGGTTATTTTGGAATTTTTTAAATTGGTACAAAATTGTACGTATCAACGGGAAAATAAACTGATATGCAGCAATTCACAGCGTTTTTGTATGTCGCAACTTTGTCGCTCTATCACATTACGTTTTGCAGTCAAAATATTTTGTTTCGTTTTGAATTTTTTGGTGTCCGTTTTGTTCTCCTGTTGTTTCGGTAACTGTGAGCCCCGTTATGTATCAACGAAGATTTTCAGTCCCCACACACTCCCAAACCCCATTAGATTTGCTCTTGCACACTCACTTTCTCAGCTATAAACACTTCTGAACGTGATGAAATTGAAGAGGTTCTACTTCATTTCAGATGTGCCCATGTTGTCTGTTCTGCAAAAGCTGCAATGATCCTGCAGTCCATGTTTTCGTTGGGAATGTTCCATTGTGTAAACAGTGCTTCAAGCTTCGAAAGAAGGGGAATTTCTGCCCGCTCTGCAACGTGTGTTACGACGAAAACGACTATGACACCAAGGTATCATTTCACCATTACACTTTGTCAGATTTAATGGGTACCTACCTTTTTTGGTTTATTATTCTGTCAATAATACGTCTATGTATTCGCTCAGCAAAAAAATTAATAACTCCCCCCAACATTTTTTCTTTTACGTTTCAAGGTGCGTAGATTCCAAAAACGCTGTAAAGTCCTTGTTACATTGGTTTATTATTCTATTGCACATACCTACAGAAATGTTGGCTGTTCATTTATTGTTTCTTTAATGTGAAATAATTGAAATAGCTATTTCTGATGTTTTCCAACAATTTTGGCCCCTAAAACACGAATTACTTTTTTTTCTTTTTTTTTTCTTTCTTCAAAGTATCTTTGATCATTGATAGTGCCAATAAATCGTCTTGATCCACGTGTTAACACTTTTTCTAGTATCAGTATACAAATTGATGGTGATTTCAGACGATTTCCCAGGTTTTTGACTCATAAAAAATCAATGTTGGGAGCTGAAAATTTGGTAGAACCTCAATTATCCACTCTTTGGTCAAAATCGACTTCATATTTTGTCTTCTCGTCCCCAAAAACACGGAAAACGATACCTCAAAAGCGCATGTTACTAAAGCACAAAAAGTACCTATTTTTATACACATTTTCACTCATAACACCCCTTGGTATATTCCGATCGGGCTGCAAAGTTTCGGGACACAACTAGGGCCCAAATGGAGCATGTGTGCGAAAGAACGACTTTTTTAGACCTAAAATGAAGCTGGTACACGTGATAAGCGTACGGCGGACGGACATTGCATTTTTGGAATCTGCGCACCTTGAAACAGAAAAGAAAAAATTTTGAGGGGGTGTTATACAAATTTTTTGCTGAGCCAATACATAGGTGTATTATTCACAGAATAATAAACCAAAATGCAATTTCCGTACGCCGTATCATGCATATCGCCTTCATTTTCGCTCGAAAAAATTCTTTCTTTCTTACACAGGATCCATTCGGGCTCTTGTTGTGTCCCAAAACTTTGCAGCCCGATTGCAATATACCCAAGGGTATTATGGGTGAAAATGTGTATGTGTGTGTGTGTATGTGTTTTTCCAGGGATTTTTGAGGTTTTGGTGAAAATGCGCTTCTGATGTATCGTTTTCCATGTTTTTTAGGGCGGTAAGACCGAATATGAAGTTGATTTTGACCAAAGAGTGAAGAATTGAGGTTCTAACGAACGTTAAGATCTCAAAATTCATTTTTTATGAGTCAGAAACCTAGGAAATAGTCTGAAACTGCCATAAATTTGTACAATAACACTAGATGTATTATTATCAGGTGGATCAAAACAATTAAATTGCACTATCAATGATCACAGATGATCTGTAGAGATAAAAACAAGAGACTAATTCGTGTTTCGGGGGCCAAAATTGGTGGTATCCATCAAAAATAACTATTTAAAATATTGCGCATGAACGGAAAATAGATGAACAGCAACATTTCTGTAGGTATGTCAAATAGAATAATAAATCCCATAGACAATATAACAATAAACCCAAGTGACAAGGACGCAGTGTTTTCTCAAATAATGAGTTGTGCATTTCGAGTTGGAAGCGGCGCCAGTGATGTAGATGTGCTCAGTTAATAATGGATTTGTGTAAAGGATATCTGCTGATATTCACTTGGAGACCGCTTTCGGAACTAAGTACGGTAAAATTGCTCTAATCCTGCACATTCGGGAAGCATGCCGGTTTATGAAATATTCCTGATTAAAAGATGAATGTTGGTAAAAACATGTAAAAGTTAGAATTAAACAAATAAAAATGACAGTAAATTTTTTAAATTCTTCGAACAGCTGTTTTTAAGCTTCTTTACAATTTCCAGCTTTTGAACCAAACTGAGAGTCAAATTTTTCGAATACACAGCATTAACTCTAGGACCCATGATTTAGTGACTATGATATCACTTCTCACCAGCTCATCAAAAAACTAAAACGCAACACTTTAAATCGACATTCACTGTTCATTGAGGGTCACTGAACGGCTGAACAGTGAAACGTAAACAGAGACGCAGAGCAAGACTGAACGTGAAAATTAAACAAGCACTTCCCTAACCTGGACTGGCCACCTTCCGATGTTTTGCAGGCGATATACATTTTTATTTTTTCCAGCTGTTGTGCCGGGTTATCCAGCATGCCGGTCTATAGGATGCCAGATTAGAGGAGTTTTACTGTATTTCCAGAATCATTACCGCTCCTCTGTCTGGAAACTGGCCTTCCAGTAAAGTAATTTGATGACAGATAAGAGTATCCCTTGATTTTGATAGTAAATCAGCGTTTGGTTTTTATTTCAGATGATGGAGTGTGCTGATTGTAAGAAATGGATTCATGCTAAATGTGAAAAAATATCTGACGAAACTTACCAAATTCTGAGTTATCTTCCTTCTTCAATAGAATTTGTCTGCAGGTATCTACGTTTTTATCGTGTACTGTGTGTGTGTTGCTTCATTGGTAGGAGTTGTATAACAATTATTAATATTACGTTGCAGGCACTGCTGTAAGGAGCCTCCTCCGCTGTGGATGGAAGCAGTGAATGCTCAACTCAAAGTGGGATTATTGAACGTCATCAAGGCATTGAGCAAGAACAAAGGGGTGTGCGACCTCCTCAAAGCTAGCCCTATGAAGAAATCCTGTTCCTGTAGAAATTATTTTCAAAAGCCGATTGTACTGAAAAACCTCACGGGTCCCTCAGATACTCCCGGGAAGGCAGAAAACGACGACAAATGCTCGGACTTGGGCCTCCTGACCCCCAAATTAACCAAAGACGACGAGGAATGCTTGGAGAGTGCCAAAATCAATCTAGTCAATAATAGAGTCCCCCGGGAAGAAACCAAGACGTATCCCGCAGTCTACGATTTCCGGGAGGACGCCGATGATTTGCCCATCACGAGGTTCGAACAGACTCACTCCCTGAACCTGCTAAGCATAGTCGGTTGGCCCAACGACCGCATTCGGTCTATCAAAGCAGCAAAGAGCCCAGTCAACATGGAGTCGGACCTGTCCGAAAAGAAGTGCGTGTGCGACGAAGGAAACTCAATCCCTTCACCTCCAAGTATCATGGAAATAAAGAAGAAAGTTCAAAACAATCATTATGTTTCTCTCAAAGATTTCAATAGAGATATGACGAGTGCCTTAGAGGATATATCACACGATTCAATCGTGGTTTATCAAAGTTCAGTGAAACAAATTTTCCCATGGTTTGATTCCAATAGCGATGGAGACACTTCCATTGTGGAGGATACAGCTTTATCAAGCCTCAATGATAGTTTAAGCAATAACATATTGACAAGCAAAAAGAATGAAGATGGTCCATCAGTTAAGAAGAAGAAGACTGAATGTCATTGGAAGGATTTATTGGTTCACGATCCCGATTATTATTACATCAATTTCAATGTTCCAGACATGAGGACGTGTATGTTCTGTAAATCTCTGGGTGAAGGGCATCCTACAAAAGAAGGTAGACTTTTATATTGTGGTCACAACGAATGGGTGCACTTGAACTGCGCTTTGTGGTCTAGCGAAGTCTTTGAAGAGATTGATGGTTCGCTTCAAAATGTTCACAGTGCAATCTCCCGTTCGAGGATGATAAGATGTTTTACTTGTGGAAAGAAAGGAGCAAGTGTCGGCTGCTGCGCCAGGAGTTGCCCATTCGCATATCATTTACCCTGTGCCCTGGATTCCGAATGCATTTTCCTCGCCAATAAGGAAGTGTACTGTAAAAACCATTCCCACATGCGTGGAAACAAAGATCTTCATAATCCAGATGATTTCAATGTGTCACGAGCTATTTACGTTGAACTCGATCCAAAGAAAAAGAAAGAAGTTCTCTACTCTGATGTGAAGCTTGCCATTGGATCTCTCTTCATACACTTAATCGGAGAAATCAGTCCCGATCATTCGGATTCGAACGACGTCATCATTCCTTGTAATTATAAATGCAGTAGGTTGTTTTGGTCCACGGAAGAACCGTGGAAATTGGTGAGATATTTCATTGAAACCCGAGTAGTTTCACCATCTCACGATTATTTAGTGGAAAGCGATATCAATTACACAGTTGATCATTCGTTAGAAATAACACCTCCTCCATCGCCCATAGACCACAGTGCTAATAGTAATATTAAGGTCATAGCAGACGAAAAAGACATCAAGAATCTCCTTAGTCAACTAATTGACACCGTCTGCGCAAGAGAAGAGGACAGTAATCTTGTTGATCAACAAGCAACTGATTTACTTCCACCAGATATTGAAGAAGCGATTTTTGAAGATCTACCCCATGACATTCTTGATGGAATCTCCATGCACGATATTTTTCCCAAAATGAATTTTGATGACTTCTCAGAATGTAAAATCGACAAGTTGGACGTAGATGTTGAAATTCCTTCGTATCCAAAGAAGTGTAACAAAGAGGACAAATTTGATTCAAAAAAGGCCAAAGGTCCTTTGAAATCTGTGACTGCTAAGCGCTATGGTTTGGAAGGTGACTACAACAAAGAGCTCGAGTCCTGCAAGTGGAAGTCTAGTATCTTGCAGCTCGATGGTGCTGTAGACGATTCCAGTGATAGTGAATCCATTGATTCTTCGGACGTTCCAGTTTGGAATGGAGGGATGCAAAATAGGCATGCACCAGGCAGAGACGATGATCCTGTTAAATGTGATAGGTGTCATAGGACATACCGTTCAAGCATAGGTTACTCGAGACATTTGCCCTCTTGTGATTCCGATTTCAGCAGTGAAGATTCTAGTGAAGAAGATGAAGTGTACGACGAGATGAAACAATGTATTGCCACTGGCAACATTGTTTCTCAGGAGTATTCTACCAGTACAACTGTGCAAATTATCAGTAATGAGAGGGTTGAAGTCCTTGAAAGTATATTAGAAGACCCCATGGAAGACGAAAACCATGTTGTGGAACAGGATAGTGGTGATTCTTCATCTGAAGTTACTTCTTGCGAATCTCAAACTCAGGATGTAGATATGGTTGTAGATGTTTATGAAGAGTGTGGAAGTGATAATGCTAGCGACAACTGTGTTGCTATCGAGGAAGTACAAGCAATTCAGAGCATACCTGCAACTCCTACCATTCTAGTTCAGCAAATTCCACAAGAAACATTGATTCCGCAGTATGTTTCTACTTATCCTCAGCAACAGTCAATACAACCGCCTCCCGATCTGCAGTATTTCAACCCCGCTAATTCTGGTAACTTCTACCACCCTGCTCCTACAGTTATTCCAACTGTACAACCAACAGTTGTGGGTACCCTGGTCCAGTCAGGTGTAGATCAAATTGTCTTGAACACACCCAGTCATAGTTTGGATGTTTATCAACCACCGTCCAATAATATCTACATCACAAACACTCCGATGCTCATGGGGATGGAAACAGTTGTGAGCAACACAGTTATGTCTTCCAGTCAGTTCATACCTGGTGTTTCCGGTATGTTGGCGAGCAGCTATTCTGCAACAACTACCCAAGTCTTCCATGCGGCTAAACCGCAAATTGACATTCCTCAAAATTACGTTGTTGTCAATACACAACCTGTTCCACCTGTGGTCAGTCATGCGCCTTCTAACATCTCTGGGATACTGCAAGACAACATGCAACCGAATTCGCCTTGGAACAACTACCAGATGAACATACAGGAGTCTTACAAGGTTGAGAACGTCAGTTCGTCTTATCAGACTGTGACCAGAAAAATAATTCATGAACATAAAGACGTTGATGGCATCAAGCTGATAAATTCTACGCAAGAGACTATAGTAATTGAACCAATGAACCATAATAATTGTGTCCAACAGCAGTATTCGTGTGTTGGGCCAATTACTGATAATGTTTTGGATATCAGAGAACCGCTATTTGATAAACCTATCTTGCCAATGCCCAAAGCCAGTCAACCGAAAGTTGTTGAACTACCACGAATGCCAGTAGTGAAGAAAGAAAAGCCTCAACAAGCTGTGGCGCCAGTTGTGATAAAGAAGATGAATCCCCCGGTACTTGTGCCAGTGAAGGAATCTGTGCCTAAGATAGTGATTGAGAACAAAGACGTGAAGAAAGAAGTCGCGAAAGTGGTTGTTGATATACCACCAAAACTTGATGTTCCTATTATAGAATGTAATGATCTCCCTGAAAGCAAACCTTGCCGTGCTTTGTCTCCTCCATCTGTCAAAAACCTTCCTGAGCACATCATTGATGATGCACCAAAACCAGTCAAAGGTGAAGTGAAAAATGTCAAGAATGATCCTATAAGTGGACCCCATAGTCAAACCAACGGAGTCGATCAAGGATTGAAATTCAAAATGAAGACATCACAACCCAAAGGACTTGATGATCAGCCGAAAATCACTTACGAAATCACTTCTGAAGACGGCTTTACGTTTTCCACTTCAGATTTGCAGGCTGCGTGGGAAAAGGTGTTCGATAGAGTTCAAAATGCACGAAAATTCAAAGGGCTGCCTCTGCTCAGTAAAAACCCCTTCACAGACCCGGACTCTGTTCTTAAGAAAGCGCTAGGACTTGGGAACAACAGCGTGAAGTACATTCTGGAGCAGTTGCCAGGAGCTAGCAGTTGTTCCAAGTACAAACCTATCTATCACAAGAAGAAGCTTTCTGCTTTGGAGCAGGAGCTCTCGAGGAAGCCGAAAGAGAATTATTCGGGTTGCGCACGGACAGAGGGGCTGCAGCACACTGTACACACTTATGATATGTTCAGTTGGTTAGCTTCCAGGCATAGAAGACCACCAAAACTCACCAATTGTGAAATGGACATCCTCAGTGGAAATGGGTGAGTACCAAAGGTCTTATATTATCACAGTAATGCCTGTTTCCTTTTCCACCCCAACCATTGATCAGGGGCCCATTCCTAAAGACTTTTTTTTATAGGAGAAATGTCTGTTCCTAAAGACTTAGCGCGCCCACTCTGCAGTTCACACTAAACAAAAAGTGTTCTAAAGAGTAACTTTCGTTTTTTGGAGTAACCTCCAATAAGTGTTACAGTTTACCGCTGTTGTTTCTGATCGTTTTCTTCCGATTTCATCAAGTTTTCAGCAGTTTGCCGTCCTTCTTTCTTCAGTCTCCCGTCACAAGTGGTAAGGTCCATTAAATTTTCCCGAAATAAGTAGTTTTATACCGAGATGTATTGTAGAAAACAAACGTGGAGCAACGATTGGCTTTGGATCATCTTAAGAACGCGGCGGGTGAAGTGGCGTGCATGTTCAATATCCTCATCATCATCATCATCCTCTAATGAGAAGTAGGCATCGGAAAATTTCCATTATTAAAAAATAAAATAAAAGGTACATTGAAATTAGGTAGGTAGTCATTATTCATCCACAAACAACCTGTCGCTTCCTAACATATCGTTCCTCCCAAATGTAGAGTATTTTGATTGCCTCGTTGGAGAGGTACTTTGATGGTATTTGATATGCTTACCCTCTCACTAATTGGCCCACCTTTAGACCTAATCGAAAGATTGAATTCTCTTATTTTTATTAGCACTACCTAACATTGAATTTAAAGAAGAAATTATACCTAAAACCCGATTTGAAAAGTATGTCATTCTACCGCAGAGTTATTTGGGACTGCAAAAAAGTTGTAAACTCTTCATTTGAAATGCAGACTCTTAACTTTGGACTTTGCAAAAGATAACCTTTAGGAACGGAACTGTTCAAAGCAGGATAAAACTGCAATTCTACACTGCATTTCAGTCTTCCTCTTCAAATCAAGAGCGTTCTTTAGGAACGGAAATCCGTTCACAAAGTGAAGAGTGTGGATTTGAAGAGTGCAGCGTGAAGAGTGAATGTCTTTAGGAACGGGCCCCAGTCTTACAATGATCCTATGTTGTATTTAACAAACTTTGATACAGTGTACAAGGATCATATAGGTCCCATGTCACCCCTGATCATTGGCCTTTGGGAATCGTCTAATATATCAAAACGTGGATCACCAATATCCCACCAACTCGCTGGTGTGACCTTTTGTGGTTAGATTAGATTAAATCTGCTCACAGAAACATAGGCCTATTGGACGGAGTGTTGCCCTGCGTGTCGGTCTAAGGTCCTGGGACCAGTATACTCCCTCTAGTAGGCTAATCATCCTCCCTACTAAGTTGTTTGCAGACACAATTTCCTCTGATGCCAAGGACCCATACTCAGCCAGCATCCCCACAAGGAGTTGCAGGGCGCCCTCATTGTCACTTTGCCAAATGTTTGTTCTGGGATGTTCTCCCAGTACCTACCTCCTATGTTTTTCTTCGCTCAATCACCCAAGGAGGTTCTGACCGAACATTTAGCAGTACCCAAGACCCAGCCCCACAAAGAAGTCTGCCTTGCAAGCTTATCCCATTCGTTACTTTCCACTCCTGTGTACCATGAGACCCACGTCAAGGTTATTTTGTCTTGCT
The DNA here is from genome assembly GCA_954871275.1 of Leptopterna dolabrata. Lineage (NCBI taxonomy): Eukaryota > Metazoa > Arthropoda > Insecta > Hemiptera > Miridae > Leptopterna > Leptopterna dolabrata. The sequence continues at coordinate 34,110,903 of OX940981.1, read as the reverse complement.
CCCATGTAATTCAGCGCCTCCCACTATCTAACTATTTTGTGGGTAATTGTGGAGATCGGATTTACACAGTTCCATTGCACCTTCGGGTGGTGGGGGTTCTTCATTTCCTACCAAACTTTCCAGATTTTACCCTAAAATGATAGGATTTCTCGTTTGCATAAAACTTCATGAGCTTCTGAATGGGGTATTCCAGTGAGTCTAAAAATCAGATGATTTTCAGGCTACTTCAGGTAACTGTGGAAAGGACGTAGAGTGTGGGAGAAAGGGATTTTTTTGTAGTAAGTATGGGGAAGGAAATGCGAAATTGAAATAAAGATATCGGATGTTAAAAAAGCGTGGGTCCTATTTTACGGCCTGGCTGTGTGTGTATGCGTAAATGTGGTATTATAGTATCCATAGGAATCTTTGTGATGACGGTCTTCACTCATTCTGTCTAATGCTGCTTCATCGTTCAAGAGTGGTCAAGTAATGTTAGAGGAAACTTCAGCTACCTATTATAAGATCCACCTCGATCTTGTTTATTCCGTTTTAACTTGTTTGTGATACTAGGAGGCAGTGAAATATCTAGTCAAGGCCCGCTTTTTCTTTTCCAAATTCCCAATTTCTATTTGCTTCTCCAATTTTATGTTAACATTTTCTCGATGAACAGACCCGATTTTCGTTAACGCTAATCAATATACTTGGAATTTTTTCCCCCCTTTTAAATAATGTAATCCCATTCTTTTCTTGTATGTATGTTAGGTAAACTTTGGCATTTCACCTCACTCCGGGCTGGTCTTGTTTCAGTCGTCGAGCCACTTCCATGAGTCTGCCCATGGCCATGAGATTCCGGCATTTGAGAGAAACCGCTAAAATAACAGTGGGAGTGTTCCGATCTGACATCCATGGCCGAGGTCTCTTTTGCTTGCGTGACATCGATGGCGGGGAGATGGTCATAGAATACGCTGGAGAGGTGAGTTAATTGACTTGAATCCAGGGTAGTGATGTGCGACACCAGAGAAATTCTATACGTCTACCATTACTCGATATTGGTGTCAAAAGAAGTATTTGACACTAACTACCGAAGAAGCGAAATAGAATATTCGATGCTGATAAGTAAAACTAAATAGGAAAAGGAAAGACCTAGGTATGTTTTATTATAGTTAATTTTCCAATACAGTACTTTTTCCAATAGTTACCATAAGTAAGTACCCGATACCAGTACTTTTGTAGACATGATTCGTTACCAAAAAATATTTGGTAAGAAACGAAAATATTCTGTACTTAACATGAATAGGTAGGCTAGGCAAGACGATTCACAAAAGGGCCAACTGAGCATTGGCCCAGAGCATGAGTTTTCGAGGGGCGAGAGACTTGGAGGCGCGAAAAAAATGAGGCCTCAAGCTAGGTAAAACATGGTTACACCAAGCCAACACCTTTTTTCGTGGGTTCTATTACAGTCAGTAACATGCACCTACCAAAATAACAGTTGTAGGATGGACAAAATTCATAGTGCTGAGAACCCAACTTTTCTAGGAGTTCTCAAAACCTCCGTCAATTGTACTAATCCTCTTTGTTTTTAGCGCAATGAAGTTTGTCCTGAACTAATTAAAGTACGTCCACTAAATAGTGTGGTTAGATCTTGCCTGTGTTTTGGGGCAGTGGGTTGTCAATAATTATTCACTAACTCTTGGAAAAATGGTAGTTTGGAGCCTGTTCTCAAAAATAAGTGGTATATTTTAAAATTAGTATAATTAAAAATAAAAAAGTGGCAAGAAATGACGTGTCAGGTCTGTTGACATCTGATAGGATGTTGGCCCAAGGAGGCGGAGCGAAGCTTGGGAAGCTAAGGTTCTCAATACTCCCAAAACCCCAACAGTAGAAGTGGCATACCTTCCTGGCAACCTTCAAGAACCTTTGCTGTGACTTCGTGAACCTACCCTGGTTTGATTTTGAGGACACGTTTTTTAATTTTATTTATACATTTTTGGTTCCATCCATCCATCCATTGTGGTTCTGTGCATCATTTAATGTGGTGCAGTAGCGCTATAAGCCGGGTTTGAGTTTAACTACTTTGAAATTTACCTGGTAAGTCATTTCTCGCGGGAACTCAGAAATTCATATTTCACACTCGTTTTCTGCCTATACTTCCCGACATAAAACCTCATAATGTGGTCAGTAAGTGTTAATTTCCATTATTAAACAGAATTTGGTCAAAAATGAGAATTTTTAACCCACGAAAATTGCCCATTGATAACTGGTATAACTAATTCCAGGTCATAAGATCCTCACTGACGGATAAGAGGGAGAAGTACTACACAGCCAAGGGTATCGGGTGCTACATGTTCCGCATTGATGATAAATCCGTTGTTGATGCCACTATGAAAGGGAATGCTGCTAGATTCATCAATCACTCTTGTGAGGTTGGTACCTAACTTGCTCAACCGTTCTCTCATTAGCTTTGCCACCCCTTCAGAGCCTTAAGCTAGTTTCACATGGAGATGCAATTCCAGACGGCAATCCTTTTGCCATCATTTTTGCCACAGAGGCGTTCACATGGCAGTGGAACCATAACCGGAAATCTAACCTGTAAAATCAACCAGGAATGTCGAATTCCAATATGCGCAGATACGGCAATGGATCCGACAGCGGAAATATCTGGAGATTTTAATATAGTATCCACGGCACTGCGTTGCAATAATCCATTTTGCGTTGGCCAATAGCATTGCAGAACGACTTGCCATACCGGATTGCCCTCTGGAATTGCATCTCCATGTAAACCTACCTTTAGCCTGCTCAGCAATCGTTCTCCATACTGAACACAATCTTGAGTTTTAAAGAATAATTATATCAAGTGTATCATAATTATTCCTACGCTTCCATTTTCAGCCAAATTGCTACTCCAAAGTGGTTGACATCTTGGGCAAAAAGCATATACTGATCTTCGCCCTGAGAAAAATCATCCAAGGCGAAGAACTCACCTACGACTACAAATTCCCATTAGAAGAAGACAAAATAAATTGCCACTGTCTTTCGAGAAAATGCCGTAAATATCTCAACTAATAATGTTATTAGTTAACGAATATCTCATATCCCAGTGTCATTGTAGGGTTACAATTTCTTAGTTGTTAATAGTTTCGTGAGTGAGCAAACTTCGCGGCTTGAAAGCTTCTAAAAGTTCAGAGTCTAATCAATTTAAGCGATATAAACGACATCATAATCTTGCGCTCTAACGCCGTGATCATATTATATTTTTTTATTTGTTAAACCCGCGTGGGGAAAGGGCATCGAAAGCGCCTTATTGACGGAGATAGCTACCAAAGAAAATAAATTGGTGTAGTACTTCAACATTTCGAAGTTACCATTCGTTATATTGATTGCTCACTTGAATCTCGAAGGGAAAAATCCCTTGATATTTTGTTGAAAGGTGAAATTTGCAAAGACTCCAAGTCGAATTGATATGTGTGCCTTCTTCGGGTGGTCCTCCCATTGTAAAGAGTTTTATGTATAAACTGTGATTTAATTTTCTATCAATTTAACCATATTTTGTTACATATTAGTTGTACATAAAATTTATACAGATGTTAGTGTGTATGTAAATAGCTGGAGCCGATTATCGAATGCCATATGAAATGAAAAAATGCGCATGTTTTCATGTACATATAATTGAATTTTTTGACAAATATGAGCCATAGAATTGTTATTTATTAGTTCCGACACATAAGTATCCTTATAAGCTCTTGAAAAGAGTAAGCGATTGGTCATCCGAGATTAATTTAACATTAGTGAATTTCACGTTGTACATCATATACCTACCCCACAAAATAAATATTTAATAAATTATTTGGTGTTTGTGTTGATTCGTTCGTCAAATGTTGAAAACATCAGTTTTCCAGGAGCAGTGGAGGTACCTGAAAGATTTGAAGCTCAGTTTGGTCGACGTGGAGCGGCAACCCGTCACCCAAGCAAGAGTATGGGTGACCCAAAAATCGTGAATTTCGGATAGGGAAATCCGATAAACCGAAAAGTTCTGGTAGAATACAAAACCTTGTGGCCTTCGGGAAGCTTGTTCGAGATCTCACGCCATTTTCAACCACGAAATATTAAATTTCCCCGCCCCCATCCGGCCCGTGAGCATCTTTCATGCGGCTAGCCCGAATCCCTTTGTAAATTCTGAGGGTTTTTTAAATTTTATTTTTAATGGAACACGGAAAATTTGTTGCGTGTGAATGCTTCAGACCCGACGAATCAGATGTGCCAAGGTGCGCCTCCTGGCCTGTTGGATGAGGCTCGTGGTCGATTGTATTTACATAGATGTTACGATGTGACAATCCTGATGCCTGATCAGTAGCGGAAGTAAGTGATAGCGCCTGATTTGATTGTTTAACAGGTGTCGGCTGTACTAGTATTTTTGTAGAAAAACTGCGGTTTTCATCTGTCTTAGTGATCTCATCAATAATCAACACATGAAGAGAATGGGCAGTTTCGATAGGGTGGGAAATAAATTATTTTTTGCACGATGGTCAAAGACAAATAGTTCCCCTGATTTGTTCAAAAAACATTGCTCTCCCACCGACAAAACTTTTGCAGACGCTATGAAAGTGAGTCAGAGTTCATTTGTACCGAAGTTTGAAGAACAGAAAAGAAAAACGGTGCCAGATTTCTAGCCAAATCTTGAAAAAACAATAACGATGGGAAGAAATTTGAATTTCTACAGTCGACAAAATAAATCATTTTCAACTGTATCAATTTCTAAAGTTGAAATACAATCTTTGAAGTTCATAAATATCATGTTTTCCAACTATTAATTAGGTAGGTACCACTTTGAGTTACAATTTTGATTTACGAACCCCAAATACAATCAAACAATTCAATTAAATAAAAGGAATAAAAACAATAGAATCAATAAAAATGAGACTTGCGAAATTTTGTTCGTGGGTGTGGGGGGGGGGGGGGGTTAAAATGGCGTGCGGCCCGCCTGGGCCTTAGAATTTCAGGAAGTGGCCTGCCGAGAATTTGAATCACAAACAAATTCGTTATCGCCGTTCAGAAAAAAATTAATTCATTTAAATTTTCCTGTTATATCATCAGGGATGGGTACTGACAGCCAAAACATCGGTGTTTGGACATAGATTTTCTTTGTTTAATGGAAACATCGATCGATAAAACACATTGGTTTTTTTAAACTTCAATGTTTTTTGAACAGTTTTTCAATATTATTGCAAATCATTTTTTTATAGTAAAACATTATTTACCATAAGATTGTGTGCGCCTAATATTTTATGGTGTGGCTGGCTTCAAATCTCCAAGTATTTAAGCCTCGCCTAAAAAAAAAAAAAAAAGAAAAAAAAGGGAGGCGGTTTCTCTCAGTGGAATTAAAATCAACCCAGCTTGAGAAAGCAGCCTCTCTGAAGGAATCTACGTGGCAATCACTTCTCAGATGTTTGTAGTAAAAATGTATGATTCCTGAAAAATGAAGAAAATGGAGGTTAAAACATCGATGTTTCTGATACATCGATACCCATCCCTATATAATATAGATAGTAAATTGATATTGAATTTATTGAAAGAACTAGAAATTCGATATTTCATTACTGTTGTTCAGATCTGAACCGAACTTGCTAACCATGGAAGGAACAGATTACTAGTAATCTCTCATGGTAATCAAGAGCAGTCGGTAGGTACATGGCAAATCATGGTGGCTTGTGTTCCTCCTTATATGCACAGCCCCAGTAGTCAGTGCATCATAAACTAAATCGTTTCTACTTTTCAACTACGTTACGGCTAGTTAAAGGTTAGTGGGTTTGGAAAGGGATCAGAAGGCGCCATGGAGGGCAGATATTGAGCTACCTATGGTTAGAGAGACACTGAAATATTCTACTGTTGTTAGCTATGGTGATTCAAGCAATAATAATACAAAAAAAATCAGTCATGCAGCATGACTTAATGAGCGAATTTTCAAAGAAATATTCGAATTAATGGCTATGGTTTTGAATAAAGGAAAACTTCGGTCTAAAATTTGGTTTTCTATGTATATTCTCTTCGTATTTATTTTAATTTGTACGTTTTGTCCATCCTGATTCTACCGTTTGTTTATTACGTAATTGTACTAAGTGCTTATTTATTTGATCGCTGTGGGTAAATTCAAGGAGTTGTACTAATCGTTTGCCTCCCCCTTTTTTGCTTCGAACTCTCGTCTTCAATTAATACTTCTCACATTTTTCAATCTGACCACTCTAAGGGGGTGGGGGTAAGAGTTTAAAGATTATCCTAGTTTTGGGTAATTTTTGCGCACTTTAAATGCTCTAATTTAAGAACGGATTTAGATATCTAAAATCCGATTTCACTATCGTGTTCAGCGTGCAAAAACCTTTAAAATGAGGGGTCACTTGTTAGAAAATAACATTTTGGGGATTTTTGGGTAATTTTTGCGCACTTTAAATGCTCTAATTTGAGAACGGATCAAGATATCTAAAATCCGATTCCACCATCGTGTTCAGCGTGCAAAAACCTTTAAAATGAGGGGTCACTTGTTGGAAAATAACATTTTGGGGATTTTTGGGTAATTTTTGCGCACTTTAAATGCTCTAATTTGAGAACGGATCAAGATATCTAAAATCCGATTCCACCATCGTGTTCAGCGTGCAAAAACCTTTAAAATGAGGGGTCACTTGTTAGAAAATAACATTTTGGGGATTTTTAGGTAATTTTTGCGCACTTTAAATGCTCTAATTTGAGAACGGATCAAGATATCTAAAATCCGATTCCACCATCGTGTTCAGCGTGCAAAAACCTTTAAAATGAGGGGTCACTTGTTGGAAAATAACATTTTGGGGATTTTTGGGTAATTTTTGCGCACTTTAAATGCGCCAAAACCCTCCTTAGAGTAGGCCAATTTCGCCCATCTTCGAACTTAGCCTTTCGATTGCCAAGATAGATTTTTTGTGCAAATTTGAGCTGTTTATCTCAATTCTATCGAGAGTTATCGTCTGGAGTGACACATATATAAATATATATATATATATATATATATATATATATATACATATAAAAAAGTGTTAAATTTCAGGAATCGTTTTAGAATGGTCTGAAACGGATTTCTATGAAGAAAATTTCCAAAAATTTATATTATTTAAATTTCGAAGCCATTGCAATAGCTTCATTTTCTTTGAAAATTCGCTAAAAGGAAAAGCTGGCAAGAACGCTAAAAATCTATATAAGAAATAACAACTTGCGCGAGTCGCTGGGTGAATTTTTGCAACAAATTGTTGCACAACATAAAATCGCTTGAAAACAGCAAACCGAACAGCAAATAAACTACATTTCCCTCAAAAAGTGGACGTGTTTGTAGTTTTGACTAGTGGCTCAACTGCTCACAAATAGATCAAACATGGATGTTGAGGTTATATAACTCAATAGTGAATAAAACGTCATAATTATTGTTTATTCTATGATGGGTGATTCAAGTTGCAATCCAATGCTATTGTTCATTACAGTCATACTAAGTTGTAGTTTGACTACAACAACTACACGAGTGTTCAAATAATTATAACTGTAACCTACAGTCATGAAGACAACTGTTAAGTAATAGTTCCAGATGTAGAATCTGTCGGCAAACTTCGAATTTTAGAGCTATACAAAGTACGATTACGATGACAGTTGACAATGGTGAAGGGGTTTACCTTTTAAAACTTGGGAATTAGCTTCTGTAACCCTAACTTTAACATAATCCCCTACTTTTACAGGTTTTATGCAATCGGAATGTTCGTGAATAGGCACCTCAGTCAGCGGGATGATAACTTTGATGTTCGCATCATTCCTTCCCGCGAGGAACTCGTTCGACCTTTTGCTCGGCCCTTCGACCAGGACGACTTCGTCTTTCCCAACGAACGACTGGTTCAACGTGTGGGCGGTTCGCCTGAAAGCTTTCCCCATTTCAATGAGCCGCTCTCCCTTGACCACCTCAGGGACGTCGTCAACGAATCGGCGGTGAGCGGTGGTCTTCTCCCGCATGCTGTATGCGAACAGGTAAGCTACGTTGTACCCAACTTCGTCGAACAAAGTGAGCGTGTCACTGAATTCCTCGTCGGTTTCGCCGCAAAACCCGCAGATGAAATCCGACGACAGAGCCACCCCAGGCAGAATGTCTTTGATGTGATGCGCCAGCTCGATGTAAGCCTCCCGCGTGTAGCCTCTCCTCATTCGTTCTAGAACTTTCGAATTCCCACTCTGTGCAGGAAGGTGCATGTTCGCACACACGTTTTTCCTTTCAGCAATCACTCGAAGAACTTCATCGGGAAAATCTTTGGGATGAGGAGAAGTGTACCTTATTCTCATTTCAGGATCAACTGCAGCTACTCTATCTAGGAGTTCTGCAAACCTCAAACCGCCTTTCGGGAGTTTATAAACGGTTTTAAATCCTTTTGCTAACTTCGTGGCATCTGATACACTTTCACTAGATGTATCTCTGTAACTATTCACGTTCTGACCGAGTAGAGTGACTTCTTTCACTCCACTGTCAGATAGAAATTTGACCTCTCGCAGAATAGAATCGGCTGGCCGGGATCGCTCTCTTCCTCGAGTGAATGGGACAATGCAGTATGTACACATGTTGTTGCACCCTCTCATTATCGAAACAAACGCGCTCACAGAGTTCTCATTCAATCGAACAGGTGTAACGTCAGCGTAAGTTTCATCTAATGAAAGCATTACATTTATCGCAGCTTCATTTGTGAGAGACACAGACAGCAACCTAGGAAGATCCTTGTAGCTGTCAGGACCAGCAACAACATCGATCAATTTTTCCTCTTCGATCAACTTCTCCTTCAACCGCTCTGCCATGCACCCCAGAATGCCTACTTTGAAAATCGCCTTTGTTGATCTCTTTGCGGCTCTCAACTCTTTGAGTCTATTCCATATTTTCTTTTCAGCATTATCCCTGATGGAGCATGTCATTAAAAGCACCACATCTGCACGTCTAATGTCGTCTGTTTTTAGATATCCTGATGATTTCAGAATTGACCAAACAATTTCAGTATCGTTAACATTCATTTGGCACCCGTAAACTTCGAAAAATACAAACCTATTTCTGCCATGAATCTCATTGGGGTCGAGATAGGGAGGCACTACAGGATTAATATCGTAGGTATCCTGCTGGTTCTGTGCGGATAGGAAATCTTTAAAGCTAGGACCCGGTTTCAGATTAGCTGATCTTGTCACTGATGTACTCAAGGTTCTGTAATGTCCACAATAGCATCTAGCTGGACTGACAATACAATGGCGATGAGTGAAGTTCCTACTGAGGAGCCGGACTAGCCGACTAGGTGGTCCGGACAGCATCATCTCTTCATAAATGCAGGTTTTTTTCCGTGGAAGCAATGAATTATATTATCTTCTTCGAGACCCCATCACGTCTGAAAGCAAACTGTTTCGTTAAGATTTAAGAATTTTACATAAACCGTAAGCGTTGAAGCATACAGGCAAAAACCAGCAAGGTTGATGCTGAAGACAATACGTAGTAAAACCCACTAACTACAAATTTTGTTTTAAACATGATGGTTTAAAAAAAATCAGATCATCACAAATTTTTTTTTTTTTTAGATATAAGTCTTCGTGACTTGTTAAATAATCAGGAAGGTACCTGAACGACGTTTTTAACGTCAGGTCTGAGAAACCTTAGAAGCTCAAGAATTGTATGCTTGAGATATTTGATCAAGTTATGAATAATAGCACTTACCGAACATTGGGGACCACTTTCCTTCCTTTCTAATTAATTCTACAGCAGCAGTCTTGACAATGAGAAGCTGGTACGAACTCCAGACAAAGCAGAAAGAAAGCACAAAATTGAAAATTCTCAGTTTACTACGTTATCACTTATCATTGTTATCAACATGGAGGGGGGCACTTTTACGCACTCTGTTAAAGTGATCAAGAACTATTTACCAACTCCAAAATGGGACATCAAAAAAAGCTGAGAAAAGCCACTCGCAATGAAATTTCTCAATTTGATATTTTTTCAAAAATATATTAATATTAACAGCAAGTCCTTTACCCGGAAGACCTTTACAAGGTGGAACAAATGATGAAGATGGGGGAAATGACGCGAACAACATAGAGTAGGTATTCCTTATCAGTTCACTCAACAGTATCCCTTCTAACTAGAAATTATGACAGTAGTGATAATTTTTAAAGCTTACGTGCTAGATTTTGAATGGTTATTTTCTCTAAACATTTTGTTCCATAAAATTTTGTTTTCGAAATTCTAAATTCGCGCTATGACATTCGAGTGTGGTCCAACAGTGTACCTGCTCGTTTACCCGGTGAAACTTCACCGGTAACTGTTCAAACGAGAGAATTAACAGTGACGCAAAATTATGAATATCCAACGATGGTGAAACTGAGTCAAGAACTCCGCTAATTGTCATTGAACAGCGGCAGTATGCTCTGCCCTTCACTACTTGTCGGATCGCGTGCATCATGTTACAGCTAATGTTTTTATGATCGGTGTTCCATAGTGCATAACTTGTGATCAGAGATTTCCTTTTAGTCGACGAATAACTCGCGTAGGTATTTTTTAAAATGTATTCCGTAACGTACATCTCAATCGTTATGGTACCTTCGTTTTTGATTCTTTCTTTCGTAAACTGTTCTTTCGACTCGGCGTTTGACATTCCTGTGTTTCCTTCGGCGGACAACCCTTTGAACTCTGGAAGGGATTGCTTCTGCAAGGTCAGTATTCAGGGTATTCCCCTTGTAACAAAAATCATTCACTGATTTGTATTTTGTAACTCAAGTCATGTGAAACAACATGCCAAGCTATGTGCGAAATAACAAAAACAAAATATGACATACACAAAGTTGGGTGATTATTATTTATTGAAACAAACACATCGGAAATTATTGGGGTCACTCACCCACATCGTGATGGGAGTTGTATGTAGGAATACGTAGTTGAATCATCAGCTCAAACCTCAAACAGTAGAGTAGGTAGTGTATCTAGGCTAGGCAAGTCTGTGTGAAAGTCCTGGGATGTGCCTCGCGAAGAGAATGATTTTAATGTTCGAAACTAGGATAAAAGATCGCTTCAGTTCTAGAGAGAAGTTGAATAAGGGGTAAACTTGGATTTATGATATATGTTCATTTTGGTAACTGAAGTGATTAGTATGAGGGCAATAGATTGTTTAAACAGGTTTATATTTTATAGTGCCCATTAAAATGTACTAGACGTTAGGATATTGAGGGTACTTTCGAAAACTTATGGGGGAGCATTACAGTTCCTATGTAGGTACGTAAATAATGAAAATAGGTAAATAAAATAAATAGGTAGGTAGGTCGCGGCATGATGTCATGAATTAGTAAAACAGTGTGTTCATACATGATAGGTGTGCTACATGATAGGTTCGTAGTTTCGGACACTGGTTCTAAACCATTGAGTCGGACCATATTAAGTATTGTGTAGCACAAGTTTCCAAGGTATGTGTTCATAAATCCAAATGCGTGGTAAGATCTAGAACATCAAGAGCCAAGTAACGGTTCAGGATATTTCTGTTTCTTCTTATTCTTACAAGATATTGTTACAAGATATTTCTGTTTCTGACATTGGAAGGATATATTTTATCTCATTCTTGCCTGAGATTTACGAAGTTCACTTCCAAGTCCGAGTCGAGTCTTCCGAATGTAAAATAGCTACCTCCTTACAAAACATCTTATTTTAGAGGAGAGCGAACGAAGGTAGCTCTGTAAGTATAATGTGTCCCCACATTGGAACCAATGGAAATCTGTCATTATCCTATGAAGAAATGAATTTGAGAGCGTTTCGGAAACCTCAGAATCTCCTCTTTCCCATGGTTTCATGATGAATTAACTTTATCCTGCACGTGCATGAGAAATATGGAATTGGAACATACGGAATATTACCACAGTCAAGAAATTAGGTATGTGTCCCCACGCTGTGATTCAGTAAGTGGAACAATGAACCCTAAAGCATCAAAGTTTTATTATAGTTGAACCCTAAAACCCTTTTGTAGTTGAACTTTGATCAAACATCGTAGGTTCTGAGGCATCCGAAACACCCTCCAAATTCATTTTTTCACAGGATAATGACAGATTTGCATTGGTTTCAAAGTGGGGACACATACGGAACTACACCCGTACATTAAGGAATATTGTTTAAATATTCGTATTAATTTATAATGATCCATTACTTGTGGCGCATGACTCGTAAAATTTACAAATCTTGCATTTAGAAAAGAATGTTCAGAAAACGAATCCATTTCAACCATTGTGGGCAGGTAGGTACCTATGTACCTCTTTATTTACATTAGTCTAAAGGGTTGTGGATTTCTTCTTGACCACAAAGTGGAATGACTACAATGGAGTTGAGTTCACTTGTCCAAGTATTACACGTATTCATTAACACCAGTCTGGATGAGAGGCTGATGTATGGTCACAATCTATACGTGACCAGGCTCGTCGAAGGCCACTGACGCAACCTATCGCATATATCTGTACATCTTTTTTTGTTGAAAATGTCCTCAGTTTTATCTTCTGTCATTCGTGGCATGCATACGTTTTTGGGGGATTTTCCTCTTATCAACGAATTTTGTCATTGGTTCTCGAAAACAAAGAAATTGTAAGATTCGGTTGACCTTGGAGGGAAAGTGTATTATTTGTTTAGTGTATTTGTCTAGACTCAGTTTAATCAAAATTCAGATTTATAGACTTGAACTGTTGGTCTCCTGTTAATAGTCGCATTAGCTTTTAATTATTGACAACGCTCATAACAAACTAGAGACCTAGGTACTGAAATGTATCATGTATGTATGCTTCATTAGTAGGCATAGGTACCATCTAATAATAGGCAGTGCGAGTCTTGTCCGATTTGCGTATACCGCTGCAGGTAGGTATATGTAAATTAATGTAAAATCATTTATTGTACATTGGGCTGTTGCCCTTCATAGTGTATAATTATTTGCAAAGGTTGTGCATGAACAAAATAAAACTTTCATAAGAATGAAAAAAATGCACAAAAAAACATAATGTAAGAAATAAATGTAAGGTACCAAAGAATATTTGAATCCAATAAACAAGCCGAGAGAGATCAAATGATGTCGAAGGAAGGGGTTGTGAAAGTAAGGAAGACAGTAGAAGATGTAACACTATTATTATCCATTATAACCTGTAAGATTATAACACACCGATATAGCACTATTATTACCTGTATTTACCTATGGGTAAAAGCCAGGGTGACTAGCTATGGAGCAATCATCGAACTTACGTTGGATAGTTAGCATCCGAATTTGTCACCGTAGAATAGAGTTACGTTTTAGAGTTGCGTTTTTCGGAAAATGGTTGCAACAACTCTCTAATACCCCTGCTAGGGCTCTTCACGCCATACTTCCTCGCTACATTCTTTTCCTTTCATTTCTTCTTGGTGATTACATGTAGTTTGTAACACTACGTACCTTTGTAGCTTAGACATTTTTCCGGGCACTCAGACGTCGCTAATTTTGGTAGGTGCCGGTTTTAGGGGGAAAAATGGTTTACACTCAATTTATTCGCCGTTATCAAAAACCACGTCGCTTTCAACATTTTCAATAAGAAACAAAATATTTCCAACTTTTATAAATAGTAGGGACCTAATCTATTTTGGCCTTTTTCCAAGTGAGTGAGAGCTCATTTATTACGCCTCTACAATAATTATTTAAACAACTCCACGGTCTCTTTTCACAGCATGTTTTTACTTTCAGCTGAAAGGACAAATAGACGACTGTTCGTGCAGTGTTGACACAGTTGATCATTTCAACAATGCCAAGGTGTTCCCGCGATTGAGCAGCCTTCTACAAAAGGATTATTTTCGGTTTTATAAGGTAATGAAATTGATATGTTCACCACGAATAAATTTACCAGTCATTAATTCTCTTAGTACTCATATTTATGCGTGTTTGTTCCGCTTAGTTATTTTTATCGGTAGTTCGAGGTTCGTTTGAACTGTCATAGTCAAAAGAATAATCTCCAACTAACCTTCTTGCAGTTTTTATAGCTAAAAAATATGAGATTCTACAGGAATAACTACATTTTAATGCTTTTTTTTTGTAATTTACCTGTCGAACTACATTCCATGTGTTGTCACGCAGACTTTTTGAAGAAAAATATGAAATCTCCTAAAATAACCTGATTGCAGTATGAAACGACGTGTTACCAAAATGCATTGAAATAAAAGTTTTGGTTCCAATATAATATTTATGAAAGAAGATGATGAAATGAAAAAGTATGTTCGGACAAGCAGTTCTGAACCAATTCGGAATCGAACCAGTTATGAATAGAACTGAAAGGAACCGTTCAGAACTTTTAGTTCTAACTATGTCCGTCCAAACACTTTTCGAACTAGTTTGCAACCATAAATATCAACTCCCCAGTCCAGGCAGTCGTAACCTTATCCTTTCTTCTGAGCTACAAATAAAGCAATAAAAAACCAAACATTGAAATTCATGAAAAAACGTAGACAATTTCCTTAACTGTGGCCACTACCAGTGCTTTTACCTGAAGTATCCTATCAATTTATCTAAGTTTTTTTAAATTGTTTTTTTAGAGCCACCTTGAACCTTATATACCCAGATTTTTGGGCAAAATTTGGACTAAAAACGTCATAATTCTCAAAATATTGGTCGATTTTATTGAAAATAACGAACCAGTGTGAATTCATATTAGGTAGGTACCTACGTTACAACAGGTCGTCAAGTTTTGTTTAGGAGATTCAGCTGGGGACTGAATTAACTAATCTTACTAGGTTAGATACCTACCTATACCTAAGTAGGTGCTCCATTCAAGGTAAGACTGCAATGAACAGCATAATTTGTCAAGGCATTTTCCTTGAAATTAACCAGTCTTATTCAACAACACTACCATCTCAAGAGTGTAGTCAAGTGTATTGGGAAACAAAGTACAAGCAAAGTGATAAATGGTTTGTTGTTATTCAAAAACATTTAATGCCAAGATCATGAACGTACAATCAACAAGTAGGTACCAACAACAGTACATAAAAGTATAAAACAGGAATATAGATGTGTACGTGAAATATGAGTTCGTCGTCCGAATCACTGAATTGTGGATCACTAATCTCATTTTCCTCTTCATTGTCACTAGAACTTGAAGAATATATTCTTGACCACGGCTTCACTTCAAGTAGTCCTCACGATTCAACTGAATGGTAGTCAAACAGGCAAATGCCAACTTCTAAACAATAGCAATAACCATAGAATACCTATACTTCGTAATAACAACATGAGCAATAAGAAAACAAAATGATAGTAGACGCCGCAGGTAGAGATAATAACTAAGGTTATAATAAGGTTAATATGAGTGAAAACGTCTACTGCGCATGTCTCGAACTGCAAGTTCTGAAGAAAATCCCGAACCCTCGAACTGGTTCTGAACGGTTACGAACTACTACGTCCGAACATCGAACTTATAGTTTGGAATCTTTCAAGGAGCAGCTTTCCTGAAGAAGCAGTCAGCGAAGTGGAGTTCAACCAGGCATTGGGCGAAGTCAAGACAGGTAAAGCTCCAGGAGAGGGCGCAATCCCTAATGAGCTACTGAATGCCCTACCTATCAGTTGGAAGTGGGAACTCCTGTACGTCTTCAACAGCATACTGGAGACAGGTCAGGTGCCATCTACATGGGGGAATGTCAAAATGCATCTGCTTTACACGAAAGGTGACAAAAATGATCCCTAGAACTACCATGGCCTTGGATTTATTTGTAAACCCGTCAAGCTGTTTACAAGAGTATAAAAACAGAGAGATTGTCGGCATGGGTTGAGGAAAATCGTATACTCCCCGATGAGCAGGTGGGCTTTCAGGCAGGTCACTCCTGTGCTGACTCAGTATACACACAGTCGCCAGTGTCAGAGGATGAGTAAGGGCCAGTCATGAGGATGAATAAGGGCCAGGCTCTGGTTGCAGTTATGGTCGACTTCTGCTGGGCTTTCGACTCGGTGAATCATGGGTTACTGTGGAATAAGCTACTGGTACAAGGTGTTAGCCACAAATTTGTGGTAGTATTGCATTCCCTCTACATAGATGCAAATTTCGTCGTCAAGCCACAGAGTGGGGAGGAGGGCTTCTGCCAACCTGTTACAGATGTGACGGTATATGGGAATCCCGTCCATCTTGGATGCGGGCTCTTCCCGATCTTTTTGACACGCGGCTGAACGGGCGGTCGATTCGCGGAAACGAATCGTCAACTCCTGGAGGCATTGCGTTATAATCAAACCATTGTCTCCGGGGGCAGCTGTCACACTGTCTCCTTACCTTTCCAGAGGATGGAGAGGGGGAAACTACGCTGTATGGGCGGCGTTGTTAAACCCCTCATCCATTACATGGTAGCAGAGCATGTTTGGTGGGTATGTGCTGGATTTTATCCTCGGTACCCCCTCCACTTTTTGAGAGCTTTTCCAGAAGGAATAGCTCTGAGGTTTTCCAGAAGGTATCCTCTTTTTAATCTCTTCTCTTTTTAATAACCCCTTTGTTAATCAATATACACTTCGGCCATTGGATTTTCTTTTTTCATCAAATCAAACTCATTATTATTACTATTATTATTATCAAACTTGATTATTATTCTTAAGGCGCTCAATGCCTGGCGTTCAATGCCAATTTTTCCCCTTGTTTTCCCAGTTGTTCCATCTTATGATGGGGGTTAGTCACCCAGAGGTTGTTCAGATGAACTTTCCTGAACCAGAACCTCTGACAACGACTTCTTTTCTTTTTTGTCCAAGTCGGCCAAGTGATATTGATAAGGAGCTAAGTTCTCCACCAGTAACAATTCTCAGTAGTACCATTACGATGGAAGCTATTAGCTTTGGAGTTTTTCAGATGAACCTTCCTGAATCAGAACTCCATACCACTTTCAGTCCGTGTCTATTAACTTCACATACTTCTTCTTCAAAGAAGTATGTTTTTAAGGGGAGGAGTGTGACGGTATATGGGAATCCCGTCCATCTTGGATGCGGGCTCTTCCCGATCTTTTTGACACGCGGCTGAAGGGGCGGTCGATTCGCGGAAACGAATCGTCAACTCCTGGAGGCATTGCGTTATAATCAAACCATTGTCTCCAGGGGCAGCTGTCACACTGCCTCCTTACCTTTCCCAGAGGATGGTGAGGGGGAAACTACGCTGTATGGGCGGCATTGTTAAACCCCTCATCCATTACACAAAGGAGGTTTTACAGGGTGACTCACTCTCTCCAAAGCTTTTCATCTTTTTCCTGGCAGACCTTAGCTTTCATGATCAGGAATGGCTGCCATGGCATCCCATTCGCTGGCTGGGAGTTAATGGTGTTAATGTTTGTGGATGATGTGGTCATCCTGGCAGACTCACTGCCAGATGCCCAAAAGAAGGTGGACGTACTCATACATTATTGCCGATTGAACCAGCTAAAAATTAATACAGGGAAGTCCCACATCCTCACTTTTGGCAAAGGAGGACGAGTTGGAGAAGGAGGATCTTATGTGGGGATGAAGAAATAACACCAGTAACAACCTTCCAGTACCTTGGAGTGATTTTCAGCCAGTTGGGGAAATTCCACCAAGATAAGGAAAGACTCATCAACAAGGCTAAATCTGCCATTGGAGGTATGTACAAGGAATTCGCTCTGCAGAGGGAAAGTAGGTTCTTGGGAATCGAAGTTCAAACTTTTCAATACCCTCGTTGCATCAGTTCTATCATAATGCTGCCGAGATTTGGGGAATTTGGCACATGGAGGATATTGAGATATTCCAGATGTCGTTCCTCAAGAGCATCTATCATGAGGAGTGCCTCGGCATTTTCTGAGACTGGAAGCTGACAGGCTTCCGCTGAAGGCCAATGTGCTTGAGGGAGCTCTGGGATTCTTAGCTAGGGTCCAGAAAATGGACGAGGATGGGTGGCCGAAGTTATGTCTCCAAGAACTCATTAGGTTCCACAAGAATCTGAAAAACTTGGAGGCCTATATCTGGGTGACCAGATTGGACAATTTATGTCGCTCAGTTGGTGTCATCGTTGATTTGGATGGGCTTTCCTACCACTCCCTACGGGCTGCCCACGCAAACATTGTCTCGAAGTTCAGGAACCACTGTAGAAGATGAAAAAGAACAAATGTTAACCCCCCCCCCCCCAATTTCGATGGTTTCCGTTTCAAGGTATTTAGAATCCAAAAATGGAATAAAAAAAATTCTGTCTGTCTGCTGTATGCCGTACTTCGCACTTTCCTTATTTATCTTGAACCAAAATTAATGAAATTTGGTTTGTAGGTCCCATTTGGGGTCTAGTTGGTCCTCGAAGCTCGGAGGTAAAGTCAGTCAACTCTAACGGGTGAAAAATAGGGGCTGAAATTTCCAGGACGCCGTTATCTGGGATTTTTTTACGTTTTTAAATAGTTCTCGAACTTGGGAGTTTTTGAAACCACCCGGAGCATTGTACGTCCAGCCTTTCGTTCACAGTAAGACCCTGAAGTTTGCACCGACAGGCTTCGTCAACAGGAGGATGAATCAAATTGTATACATTCAGCCCAGATATCATTGCTAGGGACGCATGCAACAATATTGACCCAAATATTGGGAATGTTAGTTTAACTGGCCTCAATAGTGAGGGGTTGTTCATCGTTTTCAGTGGATATAGAGGTTACTGGGAATTCAATCGTTTTCATTTGGAAATGGATTTCATTTGGAATTCAGTGGTTTTCAATGGATTGCATGCAATCACAGCCGGCTTCAGAGAAGGCCGCGGCAGTAGAGAATTGGCAACGTCGCACTTCGGCCGGCGGCGACATTGCCCACCTATAAGCCTAGGTTTGTTTATTTCCGGGTTTCGACAGTTTAGGTACCTGTAGATCTTCTGGCGAAAATTATTATCAACAATAATATTGTTAACAAAAGTTCTTGTTTTTAATGATAACAAAATGGCGGAAAATTGTATTGTGCCAGAGGGCAAAAGTAATTATGGAAGTGCAAAAGAATATGTGACTTCGTTTCGTTTTCCCAAGGATGAAAAAGTGGATTCGTGCGATTCTCCGTACTAATTGGGAACCAAAACCAAGTTCAGTGGTTTGTGAATAACATTTTTCCGAAAATGATTTAGGTACAGTAGATAAGTAGGTACCTTCAACAGGGAGAAGAGAAAGAATGGACCTTTGCAAAACCTAAAGATACGTACCTACAGTTCTATCCATCATTCATCTACAATGTTGGTATGATTATACAATATTCTATGACAATCATGATTGAATATTATGAACATTTTAATATCTCAAGAGTTCAAGGATTAGTTTTTGAAGGCTCCTAACGAAAACGACATAGTAACATTTGTCTCATAGAGATGGCTTGGATGTGGGGATTCCACATTAGAAGACAGCATTACGTGCGTTCTGTGTACTCGTTATTACGAACCGTTATTCCAAGAATGTTTGTGATCAAAAATCAAAAAACGCTGCAAAACCCTTGGGTTTACTATTCTATTGGAGTGGGCATCAAAAAAGTTGGTCATTCATTACTGTTTATTTCATGTGTAATAATATTGATATAGCCATTTTAGACGGTTTTCACCGATTTTGGCCCCAAAAACTCGAATTAGGCTCCTGTTTTTGACGAATTATCTTCGATCATTGAACTTGACATAGAATTGTCCTGATTCACCTGGTGATACTACCTTCTGAGTTATTATACAAAGTTCTGGTGATTGCAGCCATTTTCACAGGTTTTTGACCCATAAATATTGAATTTTGAGAGTTAAAACTTCGTTAGAACCTCAATCCTTCGCTCAGGTCAAAATCAACTTCATGTTTCGTATCCTCACCCCTAAAAACATGGAAAACGATAGCTCACAAGCCCAAGTTCACTAAAACCTCAAAAGTATATAATTTTGCACCCATTTTTCACCCATAACACCCCTGGGTGTTATGGAACTTCCCTAGGGATTGTTGACAGGCGCAGGCTTTTGTGTCTCTTCTACACAATTACCAACCTCATCCACTATTCCACTGTACGGCTCCAATTTCAGTGGTTAGGTTACTCGATTTTAGGGCTTTCCTGGGAGGAGCACAGGTGTATTGACCACAGAAAACAGTGATCCCAACACTGCCACTGGTCTCAACACTGCCATTGGTCTGATCAAAATTTGGAGGCACCTGGGGGGGGGGGGGGCGAATCTATTTCTGATCGAAGCGGTGGTACCTAAACATACCTACATCAAATGCATGTCTCCACCTATTCAAGTTTTGAAGAAATTACGAAAAACTTTCAGGACAGCTAATTTGCTCGATAATGCATTTTAGTGATGCATTTTATGTAGGATCCAGCCACCTTTGATGGAAATCAACCACATCCTGTGATTTCTCGCTTGAAAAACTCGAGTAATCCACACTTAACACAGCTCCTATTTGTGCTTATTGATTTACCTCTGTGATGAATAAGTATCATTTTCTATTCTCCTTTGAAAAATATGTTTTAACATATAATTCTATTTTTCCACGAAAAATCTGCTCTCGACTCCTCAACTGGTCCTTTGTTTCAGGTGAACCTAAAGAAGGAGTGCCCTTTTTGGGCTGATGATAGTCGATGTGCGATGCGCACATGCCACGTCAAGACTTGTAGAGAGGTAAACATGTAGATATAGCTTGTAAACAAGTCAATACATTTGTTAGTGCTGAATGAACCACTTGAACCCCCCCGTAATCGTATTTTATTGATATTTTAGGACGACATACCTCCAGGTCTGAAGGGAGAGCATGATCACAGGAACGAGAATATGGCCTTGAAAGTGAGTTAGTGGATTACTATGTCGAATGAAAATACTACTCTGATAGATAAATTAACAGTGTAAGGACAGCTAGAACTCATACCCTGGATCAAACCTTGGGAGCTACACTGAACATATATGTGATCATTATACACAATAATTGTTGATCGTTGACTAAGATTTTTCATCTGAATCTACCAAAATGGCATTACTATAATCCCCATCACGAAAATGCGAGCCCAGCTGAACCGTGCTAACCCGCATTACGTAGCAATGCAGGTTGAGCATTCACATAATGTTGCAGGCATGTTGCTCCAAGTTCCGTAGCCAACTTCGGTCATAATTTGAACAGATAGTACGAATCGTTTGAAAAATATTAGCGTTTGTAGGATTTCACGTTGCGCGTACTCTGTGGCTTCCATTAATCCAAATAAGATTAAATGCATGGGGGACCTACCATCTACGGCCTAGTTAAGTTTTTTCGGTTGGTTGGTTAGCATTGCAGGTGTCGCTGTCCCTTGGAAGCCAAGCTCGCCATTTTGTGAGGGGGGACTCTAGTTACATTGTTGTCGTGGTACTCTTATAATATACCACTCCTGTAAATACGTTAAGATTTTTACCAATAAACAACGGAGAAACCGAGCTACACAGTGCGAGGGACAGGGCCCAGGTAGCTCTCCCTCCAACGGCTCCGACTGGTCATTCCGGTGGGACCTGGGGAGGGTAGAGGCTCCTTTATAAGGCGCCCAGCTCGCCTGGCTCGGACATCATCCAATCTCTCTCCTACGAGTGCCTTCTCTCTCAAACCTTACCTCCTTATCACCAACTGAGCTATATTCTGAGCGGATATTCAACATGGTGAAAACCGGACAAATATCCTCCCTACTTCTCTTCCAAATATAAATTAGGTGCAAACCTCGCGGATATTTTCCTATCCCAATGTTCAATGTGGTGAAAACTGGACGAATATTTACCCCCCCCCCCCCCCTCTCAAACTCCTCTCTCTCCTCCTCATTCAAAACCCAACTTAGAGTCACCTTTCCCTCCAAGCCAAATTTTACACCTCCAAGTTTACCAAAGTCAGAGTCATTACAATTGTGTATTTCGTACCTGCCAAGTGTAGGTGCTACGGGATGAACCATGGAACTGAATATTCACACTTTGTTTTTCGGTGTTCCGAAATAATTCTAATTCAAATTCACTTGTTTCAGTATTTGGAATCGTCTCAAGATGGTGGTAACTGCAATGAAGACAATGACCTAGATGCTGAACTCGGTTATTTGAACACAACCATAAGGTACCTACTTTGTTTTTATTTTGTTCGGTGAGAAATAGCTGTGTTAACACGTCCCAATACCCATGAAGTTTTCACAACCAGTCAGAATTTCTAATTTCATTACTTTCGTTATTGGGGAGTTTTCACGAAAAAAAAATTTTTTTTGGGGGAAAAAAATTGGAAACTTTTTTAAAAATGGTAGTTTGAAGCCCGTTTTCAAAAATAAGCGCGTTTCTTTAGTGACCAATCAAGTGCTTCTTGACAGGTACGATGAAAACCATAAAATTAAATGATCTCCTCAGACACCGTTAAACATATTCATGATTTATATGTTCTTCCTTGAAGAGGAGGACATTTTATTTCTATAAGTTGAATGCCCTATCGTTCCTTGCAGTGATTCAGCCTACAAAGGTTTCGAGCTGTGGCAAGCATACGATGACGCCCTGGATAATTTCTGTACCTTGCCGGACGAAGACGGCGAGGCCCAGTATGTCGATCTGCTTTTGAACCCCGAAAGGTTCACGGGATACAAAGGCGAGTCGGCCCACCGGATCTGGAGGACTATTTATTTGGAAAACTGCTTCAGGTAAACAAAAACTTAAATATCGAACTTCAGCTTGTAACAGAGTGGGTTAATATTATTTTTTACCCCGACTCTGCTCGAATTGAGTCACTCTCCTAAATCGCCCTAATAAAATAATTTATTTTAAATTAGGTGCTATTATAGGAGAAGGGAAGATATTAAGTAGATAGTGATTCTGATCTGACTTGATACCTTTTTATTGGGTAATTAAGGAATAAAGCTCCAAGAAATTTATTTTAGGAGAGAGAATAAAGGGGAAGCTAAATTTACACAAGGGGGGTGGCGGTGGATTTATATATTTCTCAAAGGGTGACAATTTCAAGGGATGACCTATCGGGCAACCGCAGAATTGTTAAAAGGATGAAATGGTTTAAATATCGAGTGATATAAATAAAAATGAGGGAGGTGTGATCTTATCTTGTTGAAGGCAGGAAACGGATTGACTTTCTCCTTCCTATCACTGGGACGGGTGGCACCGTTCCTGAGTAACAGTTCTGCGTGCTCGTGCATCAGGAACTGTTACAAACTTCATGTTATTTTTGTGTGAATAGTAGCAAATTTAATATTTTAGTTGTGTGCTCAATGGTATCGTCCTAGAGATGGTCAAGCTAACTGTATAACCTTGATTAACCCATCAGCCAATCCAGGAAAGTTTCTTCAGTTCAATGTGTTAGCCATACAAATGGCCTTGGTTCCCGCTATGCCTATGTTTGTGGTGCCTATGGCCGTAGTTGAGATAGGATTGTGCAATATGGTAAAAGAACTTGAAGGGCACATAGACACGTCATTGAGAGCAGTTGGTTACAATCCATCGGTACTCCATGTTGTGGTTACAACCAAGTTGGGATCACAGAGTTCTGGTTTCACTAACTTACATTGTCAGGCTCTTGCCAAACAGGCCCCAGTTTGGACTCTGGTTCAGTTTCCACTTCATGCAGCGGAGCCCCACTAATCCGGACCCTGATTGTCCAGAAATCCGGTTAATCCAGTCGGTTAATCCAGTCGGAGGAAAACTTAGATCTAAGGTACATTACCTATGTAGTACCTATTGAAAATAAAATTAAGCTGAAGGAAAAGGTGTATTTATGAGAGAAAACATAGCTAAAATGTTTTTCGTGCATTTTACTGAGAATTCCGTTTAACCCGGACTTTCGATGATCTCGATGGGGTCCGGTCCCATCTAGTCTGGATTAGCGGGACTCTACTGTAATTATGGTTCATGTAGTGTAATATCGTGTACTTGAACGTGTGCCCTAGTTTATTCCTTCTAAGTCACTTTTAATAACTTCAGTATTGCTACCATTTGTAATTTTTCAGACCAAAGAAGAGTTTCAATCCGTACATCACATCTTCTAATCTCAACGGTGAGCACAATAGTCGTTTGCTTTTCCCACTTTTTCCTCTTTTATTTATTCCCATGCCCCTATGTGCTGCTTGTATTGAGTTAATTTTACATTTGTTTTTCAAGAGCCATTTAAAAAAATTTCAGTAAATTAATGAAGGAGTTACAAAATGACATCAGCCGTTGATTATCAGGTATATTACCAATCGTTTCCTGTTCACAGGTCTCTGCCTCGAGAAGCGTGTATTCTACCGTGTAATTTCTGGCTTGCATACTAGCATCAACATTCACCTCTGCGCTAACTACCTGTTTTCTGGTATGCTCACTCTCTCACTAGTGTTATCCGTTAATCAATTCACACATTATTATGTACAGGCGGTCTTTTTGGTTTATTATTCTCTGAATAATACACCTTTGTATTCGGTTCGGAATTTTTTTTTTTTTTTTTGGAGCACACCCTCACAATTTTTTCTTTTACGGTTCAACATGAGTAGATTCCAAAAATGCCATGTCCGTCCGCCGTATCATCGATATCTACTTTAAATTTCAGTCTAAAGTCGTCGTTCATTCGCACACAGGCTCCATCTGGACCCTTGTTGTGTCCCTATCTCAGCAGCCCGATCGTAAAACACCCAGGGGTGTTATGGGTGTAAAATTAGGTATTTTTGAGCTTTTAGTAAACTTGGGCTTTTGAGGTATCGTTTTCCATGTTTTTTTAGGGTGAGGAGGCAAAATATGAAGTTGATTTTGACCACTGAGTGAAGGATTGAGGTTCAAACAAAGTTTTAACTCTCAGAATTCAATATTTATGGGTCAGAAACCTATGAAAATGACTGTAACCACCAGAAATTTGCACAACACAGGAGGTAGTATTAATCAAGATAGTTCAGTGACAGTTTCACTGATCAAAAATAATTTGTCAGAAATAACCGTCACATTAGCTTTGTGGGTCTTTACTGATGTCCCAATCGTGCCGTGATCAGTCGAGAATAATAAACCCATGTGACAAGGACTTTGCAGCATTTTTCTACTGCAGGACTGCACTTATACTAAAAACTTGATTATTGTGGTTTCAAGAAATGTGGTTTCTGTCAGGTAAGAATCCTTTATCTCGTGACGCGGACAATGAGAACTGGGGTTACAACCTTGAAGAGTTCAAACGCCGGTTTAGCCCAGAATTCACGGACAAGGAGGGCCCTCAGTGGCTGAGGAATTTGTATTTCGTCTACCTGCTGGAGCTGAGAGCTGTTGCTAAAGCAGCTCCATATTTGGGACAAGAACGGTTCTACACAGGAAACGAGTCTGAGGATTCTGAAACAAAAGACGCCATTTTGGATCTGCTCAACGTTATCAAGTAAAGACGCTTGTTCCTTCTCAGCAATGAAACTGAATTGATAAAATACGAAATCCATAGCAGTTTCATGCAATTCTACCTACCTCGTCTTGGCTTTAGGTTGTTCCCTGAACATTTTGATGAAAGCTGCATGTTTGCGGATGGCAGCAAACAAGCGCAGAAGTTGAAAGAAGAATTCCGGCAGCACTTCCGCAATATATCCCGAATTATGGATTGCGTCGGTTGTGAAAAGTGCAAACTGTGGGGTAAACTGCAGGTAAGCTGTTTTTAGGATGTCCAGTTAAAATAAAGTCTGTCATTTTTCAATAAAAATATTGTAATAACCTTTATTTTATTTGACCGTAGACCCAAGGACTTGGAACTGCCTTGAAAATTCTGTTCTCCAGTAAGTTTGACAAGCTGCTAACGACTTCTGACCAGCCTTTTCTCAGCCGTTCGTTTAGACTCGAAAGAAGTGAAATAGTGGCTCTGTTCAACGCATTGGGAAGGTAATCTTTTCAGCATTATAATAGGTCAGTTCATAATCAGAATGGGCACTGCTGCATTTGTTTATTCCATCTTTTATTAGTCTTTGTTGAGGGAAGTAAGTTCTGTTTATTCCCAATTCATTAATGACAATTGGACATTGGATCAGGAAATAAGGGCAAGAATTGAAACAGCCAGAACCATTTTTAACAGGATCCGTGCCTGCGTGTGTAATCGTGATATAACTGTCCCACTTCAATGGAGGGTGGATAATTGTTACGTTTTTCCTGCATTGTTGTGCGGTGTTGAGTCCTGGGCATTGAAAGTGCGGGATATGAGTCGGCTGGAAGCCTTTGAGATGTGGCTCATTCGCCATGTGTTACGGATTCCATGCACTGAGCGCCTGTTTAATGACTTTATCCTTGAAAGTAACAATTTGTCTCGTGAGCTGTTGGAGATAATAAAAACCAGGAAAACAGTGTATCTCAGTCATATAATGAGAAACGCTAAGTATGTGTTGCTCCAACAGATCATGATGGGTAGGATTGAAGGGAAGCGTGGCGTGGGTAGAAAACGGGTATCGTGGCTGGCTAATATACTTGCACAGACTGGAATGCAGTCAGCAGCACAGTTATTCCACGCTCTCCAAGATCGTGAGGAATTTAAAAATGTGGTCGCCAACCTCCAGTAAATGGAGATGGTACGTGAAGAAGATTCCTGCAATTTATTTCACAGTCATGTTTTACTTGATGATCCAAACCTCTGCCCACATAAGTATGAGAGGTGATGATGTCTTTAGGCTGGCGGCCGGGGGGGGGGGGGGGGGGGGGGGGGGCACGAATTTTGCAGTTCTTGATACCTACTCATAAATTTAAGAAAGGGCAATTTTAATTCGTGCTCTCCTGTAGTACTTGTTCAGCTCACATACACATGCGCAACGAGTGAGATGCAGAGAAAATGCTGTCTGTGCTGGCAGGTGCAAGAACCACATGTGGGTGTTCATGCTGGCCAAGGTTTCGGTTAGTTCATGTTCGATTCAGGAACTGGCAGCATCTTCGGATGAGGAAGGTAAACTTGAACCACACATGTGCAGTAATGAACCTATCATAACATGGAATTACCTTCGTCAGACTTCCATGACCTTACCCACGATTTCACGTTTGATTAATAAAATACATCTCTACTTCATCAGTTTCATTCTGGTTTATTTTTTCTGAACTCGACCTTCATGCACTCGCCGGAATCAGTAGCGGTGCTTGGGCTCTGAAAGCGGTGGGGCACCAAACCAGAACACAAAACCAACAGATTTGTCCACAAAATACCCCAAGGCACAACACACTTCCCTTATTTACTGATAGAGTGATATTCAGCAAAGCTTCTCTTTTAATCAACACTCTATCGTCGTACGAAAACGCTAGACGATAGCGGTAGCTACTACAAATAGCTACCGTGTTACAAAAATATAGTACACTAAAATACAGCAAAACAGTGACCCGTCGGCCGGTACCTACTTGAATGGAGAAGCTATTGACTTGAAGCTAGGTAGTTATCTGTGTGTTACGACGATCAATCCACAAGACCACAAACAGCAAACAGGACAAAACGCACGTAGGTACC
Source organism: Leptopterna dolabrata (assembly GCA_954871275.1). Lineage (NCBI taxonomy): Eukaryota > Metazoa > Arthropoda > Insecta > Hemiptera > Miridae > Leptopterna > Leptopterna dolabrata. Next base: position 34,083,515 of record OX940981.1, on the reverse strand, counting down.
ACAAATACAAATCTGTCATCGGAACCAGACCAAATGCAAAACGCACAAAATTTGACGCAAAAAATTTAAAACTGAACAAACCCAACAGAGAAAGCGAATGTGATCAGGAGAGGACAAAAACAAATCGGAAGACGAGGAAGCATCTTGTATCGAGGTGACAAATTGAATCGAAGGGATCGAATCGATTGTGAAAAAGAGCGATTTTGGGGTGGAAATCAGATTCTGGGGACAGAGCCCGAAGTGGGCGTGGTGAACAACATTTTTACTCGCCTGAGCATGCGCGGACGGGCCACTTTTCTCAGTTGCCATGGGAACAGTAGGTCCCAGGACCCTACCTGCCAGTTTCAGGAGTCTAGGTTTCGATTGCAGGGCATCGATTACTGTCACTTTATTCCGATAACATGCTTGGTCTATGGAGCTAACATGAAGGAACCACCATGGATGCTCTTCTAGAATATTGAATATAAATAACCAGAGAAATCTAGCAGGTCGCTGTTGAACTTTGTGAAAAATGCTAGATACAGAGTACGGAGGGAAATTCAATGTCAACTGAACAATAGTTGGAGTTTTTTTTCTCCTAGTGTTTTTGGGTGCCGGGGCAGTGGCCCAAGTGGCCTTATGGACGCAACGCCCCTGCCCAGAATTGAACATAAATTGAACTGAACCTGCACCGGACATGAAGAACTGGACATGAACGGAATTTTCTCAGTTCAGGCAGCAGGAACAAAGCGAAGTCTATCACGCGAGGATCTGCTAAAATTGTGAGTGAAGGTTTGAGGCACTTGGTCCATGAAACTTCCACCTTGAAAATTGGCAGTCAAGGAGAGAAACATGATTTCTAAAATCCAACAAACCAAGCAAAGCAGGCATATGACAGCAAGTTGTCTGGTGTGTGGGGGGTATGGAAATCGTGCAGACCTATGTAGCATCACAACCATTTGTTGGTACCTACTCATCCATTATAAATATAAATATACTTATATAAAATATATAAATATAAAATATTATGTATAAATTATTCTGGTGCCCAATATAATCCCCAGTGCTTCATTTCAGACTTTCAACGAGCATACGCGAAATCGAGATGTTCCGGCAAATGATGAGGTAAGCCCGGATTTTCGCACTTTCATCATACATCACATCAAATTAACGTAATTAAAATCCGGGAAGGTAACCTTCCGCAATGTATGTTCTGTTCGAGTCAAGGTAAAAAAAAACTTCCAAAGAAATTCTATGTACCTAATGTTGAATGATATTAATCTTTGACGTGAAAGATTATCAAGTTAATGTAGGTAGTTTATGAGGATGTTCATTCTGAATGAATTCTCTAGGCAATGGGATAATCCCACTAAATGCAGGTTTCTTTTTCCAATCCAATTCATCAGCCCATTCGGTGGTTCAGAGCTTGTAAAGTATTTGTGACCCATTGCTGAACTCTTAATTGATCCGCATCCTAAAAAACCACATTTATTTGCTGATCAGTATTAGGGACTACGTCTGTGATTTCTGCTGTCCATAAAACCTCATTGTGTGGGTGTTGATTTTTCCGATCTTTTTCTAGAGTCTACTTTACTTTGTTTTTTAACATTATTTACCGAATTACGAACTTGACGTCACACGATGGATATGTGATGAAGCCAACAAAGCACCTCTCTAAGATCCATGCAACTGCACAGTTGTCCCACTCCTGTGCTCTTCCAGAATTTTCCCCTAGTTTTAAAACCGTTTCTCGGCCCCTTGCCTCTGATCAGGGCCGTGCAGAGACATAGCGGGCCCTGGGGCGAACCCCCCCCCCCCCCCCCCCCCCCCGGAAAGCTTTTAAAGCCTCAGAGCAAACGGCACATATACCATAATTTTACCAATAGCATTTTACACGATCAAACCCATTTGAACAAATTGTAACCTGATCAACCAAATACTGGGTGGATTCCTATACTGAGGCTGAGAATGCTATGCTAATTGAACAAATATTCTGTGTTGTACGCTGGCACGTTGTTCTGATATGTGCTGTATACAAACAGGTAGGGGGACATGATCAGTTAAATTCAAGGTAGAATATGAATAGAAAATATGACTTCGGGCGGCTGCCGCCCCCCTCCTCTGATCCAGGCCTGCCTCTGGTTACAACCGATACTTGTGTCCGTTGTACTTATGCTAGTACACTGATATAATCCAACTCGACCACTCATTGTCACTGAATTTAATGAACAGAAAGACAGAATGGATGTTGCTGAACAACTCACGTAGTCACAGTAGAAGCAGTACATATTCATCTCCCTACAAGCAACTCTGGGACTGGAGCAATGGCAGAACGGCTTGTCTGCCTATCCATATTCTCTTTCTGCCGCATGGATGGTAATAATCATCCATAAGCTTAACGACCAGTGGCCTTATCAGGTGGAATAAACCGGTTCCCGTGAGATCGTCAAAGGATGTCTCGAGCGTGGTTAGTACTTGGATGGGTGACTGCTATTACACGTCCAAGTACGAGTATGACCCGTTAGCTGTTGGTCGAACCCTTCTCCACTCAAGGGTTGAGGCAATGAGTAGCCAAGAGCAAGAGGATCAGATCGAATTTTGATCCTCCCATTGGAGGACAGCTGATCACGTCCGGGACACTGGCAAGGCAATCAGACTAAAAGACCCAGCCTGGAGTGGCTGTTTATTTATTTACTGCCACAAGCTTCAACCAAGGTTTTCCGTATCGCATTTTACCAATTGAAAAAAAAATTATGCATGTCTTGAGCTAAAGCAAAATAGACACAAATCTCATCTCGATCTCTACTCTCAAATTAAAACTCTACTTATTATATTATTTTATCTTTCAAGTATTGAATTTCTTGTTGCCCATCCTGATTCTACAAGAATGAAAGGTAGGACAGTTCATTTATTAGGGATCATAATTTCAGTGGGCTTCACACATTTTCTTGAATATGATGTGTGGGTTTTTGAGCTATGCAAAAGCGGAACTACGCAGCATTTAGCAAAGGTAGCACTTGTTTTTGGCTGATGAGCACGGATATGTTGAAGATGATTTGCAGACATTCCTATTTCAGATCCAGAACTCTGGCTTGCAACAATCATGTTCCGCCAGTTCTGGTAAGCATGTTTGGGTGACTACAGTTGTTCCATAGTATTGTTTTGGGTATTCGAAGCTACTGTGGACCCAGTCAAGGGCCAGGGACTGTTTCATCGGGAAATCCTCGGAAACTAAGGACGCTAATCACCACAGAAGGCACAGTAAGCCTGCGGCTGCAGTACTTCGGGCCCCCAAACCCCTTTCCGACGTGACGGTAACCTAACCACACCTCTGTTGTGTTCTGATTTTGTATCAACATGCTGGTGCTTCACTGTAATTGTACGATAACAAATGCCCGTGGGGAGGGGGGGGGGGGGGGATGACCAAGTTTCTTTGTGTGTGCAAACAGATCACTCAGCAAAGGTTATCAGCCCCACATTATCCCCGTTCTCTTCTTGGTTTGATTAGCCTGCATCTTTGCTTCAAGCTTTACGGCTAACTGCGTATCAAGCTGAACCTCTACAGATGAGGCTCAGACTGCTATTTCACGCACACACTGTTACGATTATTGTTTCAATGATTGAAAGTTCGAGATTGGAGCTTTCCAAAAGGTGCAGCATGAAGAGGATTCCATTGGTACGTAAACGGCCCCTGTCTGCCTGACGTACCCCAGCCCAGTGCATTCTGTGACGTCAAACGAATTTTCCTCATCCTTATCACGGCTCACCCAGTCAGAATTTCGAGGTGAAAATTGAATAATGAGAGGTTTTCAAGGGAGCTGAATCCGAATTTGAGGTCGAAAATGTGAAATTCCGACTCCATTGACTCCCTGTGAAGTGTGGCTGTCCTTCAGTTTAGGGTCCTCACCTCCAACTCCCTGGAGTGGGGGCGACGGGAGGAATCACTGCTAGGTACCAAGTCTGCAACAGGAGCAGATGGAAAACTCTTCGGAAAGGATGCATGTTCCATATAAGCATTCGGTCAACATGGAAAAATGTCAACGTATATAGCAAGCTCCGGAAAAGGTTGAAACGGTTGGCTGCAAAGTGTTGTTGATGTGGGTATTGTCGGGGTTCAACCCACATGAGAAGGAAGGGAGAATAACCTCACATTTCCTTCATAATTAATTATATTGGTACAGCGTTCACCTGAAGGTGGATCAAGTTTCAACATAATAAACTATGAAGGAAATGTGAGGTTATTCTCCCTTGCTTCTCATGTGGATTGAACCCCGACAATACCTACATTAGCAAGCTCCACGTTTCGTTTGCTTCCTGTAACAAATGGTGAGACATTCGATTGAAGAATCGCATAGTTTATATGGGATCTTTATTATAAAAGGAGTTTGGCAGTTTCATTGCGAGTTCGTGCAATTACTGTAAATCAGGTTTTCTCACAGAGGCACTGCTACCACACTTTCCTCATTTTGTGATTGTAAATGCACTGTTGAATCATTCATTTCCATCATTTTAAGATTGTGCTGTGTTCTTATCGCAATGGGCTGATGATTGGATTCTTGTATCTCTTAACGCACTATACTTCGTAAGGCTACTATGGTTTTCAATATAGTTGTTAAGAGTGTTGTGAATGCTGTTTAACTATTGGCTGTGATTCTTAACCGTAAAACCATGAAGACATGCTCAGTGCTCACCCAATTTGGCCGTTTGGGTTATTGATGTTTCTAACTGTTACAACAATTTCAGTATTTGCCAAACTTTCATACAGTGAGTGTATTGTAATGTTTCCTTTACGTATATCGAACAACACAAGTGACTTGTTGCATTTATTACTCTTCAAGTATTTTTCTTCTTACCCAAACTGGACCAACAGACCACCAGATGTCAGTTCTTATAAATGTAATTATTTCCTTCTGGTTGAGTGTGAGATAAAATTTTATTTTTCTATAACTCATCTCCAAAATCGCACTTATTCCATGAACCACAAGAAATGTAAAATTATAACATGCTCGTCCGAGCCAAACTCGTCCTTAGATTCTAATGCACGGAGCTCGATTCGTCTGTAATTACGATATTTATAACCTTAGTAAGTAACTAAAAAATAGAAAATTTATACGTTTTCAAGTTAATTATTGGTTGTAATGGTTATCATGTGTGGATAAGCTGTAGGTAGGTACCTATATAATTTATTGATATTTTCACAAGTGTTCCTGTGTGTTCCGCAAAACAAGGGTGTGCTTCCTTTTTTTGCTCCTTTTCCCTATGCCTAATTCATTAAACGCTTAATTCCTTCACTCCATTGATCAGAAGAATTAATTATACTGGTACCTGGTCAACAGTGCCTAAAATTATACAGTTATGGAATATAGATAACATGTAGGGCTACATCTAGAAGAGATGGTGTTGTTGAATAACTTGTTCATGTACCTGCTGCTGAATCTGGGGTGATGGAGTTTCTTACAAAATTAGGTTCACGTATCTCCACCATTTGCTTTCATAGAATACAAAATTATTCATGGCATGTCATAAGCTTGCTACAAATCAGAATGAATTATGGACTAAATGGGGCAACTCACCATGGATACTACTCCAGTATCCACTGATCCAGGCTATGTGCACTTACCATGCAGCAGTGACTCTGGCATCCTCCCGAACTTATTCATTTTCCGGTGGATGGAAATTACAGACACACAAGATCACCAAACCACAACAGGCCTACCTTGGTCTACATTTAAAATTACATTGTTAAGGTTTGGTACGTAAGGCTACCTTTGTTTCATCTGGTCAATGCATCCCCTCCCCATGCCATGGTTTTTTTCCTTGATTTTCTCCATTCCCTTCCAGGATTGCTGAATTCCTTGCTCACGAAAAGTCCAGAAACCTTTTCAGCAAATGGCTCTCCCAATATTACAGCTTTTGCCCAAAGATCCGCCCTTGAAACTACATTCGTCCTGTAGCACCTCCTTAATTGAATTTTATTCATTCAGAGTCACAGTACTAACAACAAAAAATACGGCAAATACGTGTACGTAGGAATAGTTTCTGTTGTTCATAGAATATTATAGGTACGTTGTTAAGTTATTCAGATACTTTTAGAGCGATTTTACCTAATAATATTGCAGTATGCGTAGGATCTGCTTAGTAAAATTATTGTTTTGAATTCAGACCGATCGGTGTTAGCGCTTTATTAATCATTGTAAAATTGTACGTTCCAGTGTTTGGATGCGCTTTATTTCCTATTGAGATACATTTTATTACCTACTTATTATATTGGGGATGGTTAAAAAAACAGTTATTTATTGTGCTAAGGGTCATTATGGTAAAGTTATTAGCATTTTGGAAATGGTGATAGTAGTGTGCTAAATAAGTTTTATACTGCAACCTAATGTTCATATTGTAAATTATCTCTTGGTGTAAACATGTTTACAATATATTCACGTTCAACATCCAAATATTTAGATGGAATTCGTTAGTCATGAAATTTGTTTCTAAAAATAATGAAATTATATTGACCATGACAGCTTCGTACGGGATGTACCTTGGACTTGTAATTTCGACTCGTCGTGACTACCATATCAACCTATGAAACCGAAGTCGCTGAAACTCATTTTGTAATGGATGTTGGCCTACATAGTTGCCTTGTTGTGGTTTGAATAAATTTTATGAATCCAAAGTTTATGAGTCCTGTATTTTCCTGTTCCCTAATTGAATGTCACCTTTACTACTTTGGACAGAGGGAACAGTCTTACAAAATATTATTATAGCCAGCCTCCTGGACCTTGAAACCAGTTGATCCCTTTGAAAAGACCAGTAGATTCAGGTAAACAACCTGGTAGTTTCTCCACCAGTGCTTTCCATAGAAAACTACTAATACGTCTACTACCAGAGACAAATAACCAAGATGTTTACACAGTGTAAGCAAAACTAAACGAAGGCAGCTTTCAAGTTACCTGTGGATCTACTGTTTAAATGTCAACCTATTCTAGGTACTTGCTCGTGTAATTCCCCTGTAAAATGGAAAATAACAAGTATAATTATTGAAGGAATTTTCATGTGTTGAATACTTACCCGTAAGGATTCATTCTACCAACAGGTGGGAAGTTCTATACCTACTTGTAGGAAAGTTGAGTCGAAATATAAAATAATATGATTAGGAGGTAGGTAGGTAGGTTCCTACTTCAGGTGATCAATGATGAAATGAGCCAATGGGCAATTATGGCTTACGAGAAAATCCATTTTTTTTCTGCATTTGTTTTGTTGTTTGGAAACATGGTTAAAACGAAGTAAAAAAATTGTATCATTCTGGAGTGGATAAGACTAGGAATAAGATCTCTGCCGTTTGAATAAAAGGCGGCATGTCGAAGGCCCTGGAGAAACTACGTCACGAGAGCAGAACTGAATTACAAAAGACAGCGCTGTGATTGCGATGAAATTTAAAAGAAAAGTGATAACACGAAATGTGATCAAAACGCGTCATATTGTTGCAGACGATGAAGGGCTGACACGGAAACTCAAAACGAGTAACGAAACCTAAAAAGAATATTATTACAACTCCGGCACTTTTCGGCTTTCATTTTGCGTGTTGTTCGGTTGACCTCACTGTACAGGTTGGCCAATGAGACTCCACCCTTCTGCTAACCACTTTCCCGCCATAGAACAAATCTCAATATTTCAGTACCTACCTACCTATCTACACTGTTTTTGTCCTACGACTTCATTATTGTTTCTTTCATGTCACTACCATTCAGAAAATTTGAAAATTGCCCATTGTAGACTTTTTTCTTTAGTGTGTGCATAAAACCAGTCACGCAGCTTGAATTCATTGGCCAATTTTCAACTTACTATCCTATGTAATGACAATTTTACTTGGTTTTCAACAAAGAAAATTTGACTGCTTTGCCCCATTTTTGTTGGCATTCAGATAATTTTAAGCAATTTTCAAGTTTCATGATTCATTTTGGTTTATTATTCTGCGAATAATACACCTATTTATTCGCTCAGCAAAAATGATTTATAACACCCTCTCCAAATTTGTTCTTTTACGTTTCAAGGTGCCTCGACCCCAAAAATGGAATGTCCGTCTGCCTTATCCATATCTACTTTATTTTCATCCCATTTTCCCGTTTTCATTCCAGTAGCTCCACTAATTTTCCAGTAAGGTTGGCAATGATGGAGAGTATTGACATGGGATACCTTTCACAATGAGAAGGAATTTTAGGGCATTCCTCCACTGAGTTTCTCTACTGTAATATTTTGCTGAAAATATTTATTACGTGGAAATACTATGTAAACCCAGTAAATTATATATTTGATCTAAAATGGATCAATTAGCTTGGACTCAACGCACTTTCAAAGTCCGACAAATGAAATACCGCATTATTTGATAAACTGAACATCTTTTTCCTCAAGGAAAACAAATCATTTAAATCGAAATTTGAATTTGGACACCTTTAATACGTGCCTAATAGTTAGTGAAATTCTCGTTGCACGCTCCACTGTATCACTTTCAACGCGCGAGAGTTTTTCAAAATTGCACAAATTTGCGTTGATTGAATCCGAGTCGCGCTCTTCAATCGAGTGGAGATAGTTGGTGTAGAGGTCTCCCTTGACGATCACCAGGCTTCTCCTCTCCAGGAACGCACGAACGCTTTGAGGTAAGTGGCTGGCGACATCTTTATCGTTTCCCTGCAATAGCCGTATCGTCATTTAATTTGAAGCACCTTCAGTTGCTAGCATAATACACCAAGAATGATGATTTTGGAGGAAATGAACGATTCATGGCAAACTCATAAATGGCCATGCTTACCTGGATGTGAAACAAGCATCCGAGATTCATCAACGCCAAACGGAAAATTCGAAACCTACCTACCAACATTACAGTTTGAAACCTGTTTATGGGTAGGTACCTCAATAGGTACATAATATACATGCCCTCCTCAGCCGCAAAAAGGATTAATATCCAATCTGACCGCCGAAGTAGCATGCTTGGTGTTTTGCACCTCGCTCTTGGATGTGCATAAACAGAAACCAGTTCCTTCCCCTATGTTGGATATGTTGTGTACAGCTATTCACTAAGCAAAAGAGACATCTCTTTTGGGTGCAACTCTCTTTTAGCAAGAGATTTTTATAGTATCCATCACGGTTATTCAGTAACATATATAAAAGAGAAAGTTGGTTGCCATCTTGGAATTTTCCATCTCTTTCAAAGAGACACCTAATTAGGGTGCATTTTCTCGAAAGAGATAGTCTCTTCCTCATTTCTCGTTCGTTTGATAGTGATACCGTGTATCATCCTTTGTTCACCCGCTACCAAATCGGTCATTTTGATCATTCACCGTTCATTTTGATCTTTTTTTTCCCCCATCTCATAAAGGTAAGTAGATTATTCTTAAAAATATACACATTATCATCGACTCATGAGTAAAAACGTCCAAGTACGGGTTGAGGCAGGTAGGTACCTAAGAGTGGCTGTTCACTATAGATAAATACAAGCATTAAGCCGCTCTTAATTAGAATTTTTCTGTAAATTTCTTTCTCAAGGTCACGGGAGCTATCCCGTAAAATAGAAGAACCCGGGAGACATCTGGAAGAGACTATCTCCCGAGGGAGACTATCTCTCCCCGGAGATTTTCAAAATAGGCTATCTCTTTTAGTGAATAGGCCCCCAGTTCCTAAACCCCAAACGTAGAAATTTCTTTCAACGCTGTTTAGCGAGGGATTTATGCCTTGGGGGCAAGTTTGTGTTAACATGTAAACTGCTTACTTCTGAGGGTTTCTTCTCGAATTGCAGAACCGTACTTGATCCACAGCTAATGGTAGCGATTGTCGGATAAAACATTGGGCCGTCCTCATGAGGCTGAAAACAAAACAGATTTCCAATAACTAGGTGTATGTTTACATAATATGATCAGGATATTCTATCGTAAATCAAAGTGACGAATGGCTATTTAAACTTGAGACACGTGTTTGATAAAAGCAGTAACATCGTCTAACCATAATTCCTTGACCAGGAAGATACTCGTTGATTAAAACGTGATTTGTTGTAATGCTGGTGTCATCGAATATGTGAAGCCCGTCTATTCTATCCATGAATTTCTGTAGCCACTGAAACACAAATCGAGAATTAAGAACAAGCATAGGCAATAATAAATTAATGGTCATAAATTAATAAGGGTGTTTCTACGCGCAGGGATCACAGAGGTACTAATTCTTCAACGCCTTATTCCACAAATTGTTTGTACGTATTTCATTACCATGTGTATGAAATACCGAGGGAAGTACCAGTGAAAGTATTTCACTGAATAAATGCGTTTAAAAAAAGTATGTATGTTGAGGCTAAATGCAACGAGTTTAGTTGCAAAATCCACCACCACGTGGCAGCACCAAAATGAATCAATTTTATTCTACTTCTCATTTGACAATGGAGCGTAATATTTCAATTCGGAAAACGGATTTCTCATCAATATTCACGTAGAATTCCGAATTCCGATTAATTGGTTCAAAAAGTTTGCAAATTTTTTTGCTCACTGTTCCAAAAAACGTTGTTCAAATTTTGAACATTTTTCAAAAAGTGGCTTAATAGGCACTTGCATTGGACTCTAGAAAATACAACTCCGTTTTCAGACTTTTTCTAAACTGACTGTAGCCGTCGGATTCTCGTTTCTCGTCTCAAATGAGAAGTAGACAAAATAGGCCTCGATGGTGCTGCCACCTCTTATCACAGATTCACACCAAAATGTCGTGACATTTAGCGTTAACTAGGTGTGTAGCTCCTGCGAATATCTCCACAGCGAATTGTCATTTCATTAAATTTGAAACGGATTAGTTGAGGAAAGGTAAAGCTAATCACGTTCGATTTGATGCTACGTGCTGTATGAATGCTTCAAGTAATTCAGCAGTTAGGTACACAAAATTTTCCCAAAATTCAACCACAATATTATAAAACACTAATTTTGGTTTATCATTCTATGAATAATACACCTAACTATTCGCTCAGCAAGATAAATTTTTGAACACCCCCTCAATATTTTTTCTTTTACGTTTCAAGGTGCGCAGATTCCAAAAATGCTATGTCCGTCCACCGTATCATCCATATCTACCTTTATTGTCGGTCTAAAAAATTCGTTCTTTCGCACACAGGCTGCATTTGGGCCCTAGTTGTGTCCAGAAATAGCAGCCCGATCAGAATATACCCAAGGGTGTTATGGGCGAAAAATGGGTGTAATTTTTTTTTTTTTTTGGTGTTTCTGTAATATGAGCTTTTGAGGTATTGTTTTCCATGTTTTTTAGGGCGACGACACAGTTGATTTTCACCAACGAGCGAAGAATTGAGATTCTAACAAAGTTTCAGCCTTAAATTTTGATCTAAAATCGTCCTTATTTTGCACACAGGCTCCATTTCGGGCCCTGGTTGTGCTCCGAAGTGAGCAGCCCCATCGGAATACACCCAGGGGAGTTATGCCTGAAAAATGGGTGTACAAATAGGGGTTTTTAAAAAGGTTTTAGTGAATATGAGCTTGTCAGGTATTGTTTTCCACGTTTTTTAGGGCGATAAGACAGAATATGAAGGTGATTTTGACCACAGCGTGGAGAATTGAGTTTCAGCTCCCAAAATTCATTTTTCATTAGTCAAAAACCTGGGAAATTGTCAGAAACCACCATAAATTTGTATAATAACACTAGAAGTAGTGCCAACAGATGAATCAAGACAATTAAATGGCACTATTAATGAGCAAAGATAATGTGACAAAAATAGGATCCGAATTCGAGTTTTTGGGGGCCAGAATTGGTGGAAACCATCAGAAATAGCTATTTCAATTATTGCTCAAGAAAGAAACAATAAATGAACAGCCAACATTTCTACAGGTATGTCCAATAGTAGATTAATAAACCCATGTGACAAGGACTTAGGAGCGTATTTTGGAGTTCGGTTGACATGGTAGGTAGGTATATAATAATAATAATAATATTACCTTAATGTAATGACGTATTAGGAGGAGTCACAATTCCTTACTGTGGGTATTGGTTCGACGATCATTCCATTTTTAGAAGGACTGCCTCCCCAATGCTGGAGCCTCCTGTTCAGCAGCTGAACCCACTTGGGTTTGGGCGCTCCATAGACTTTGTTTAATATGAAATGTTCCTCTTCTTCTGATATGAAGTTGGGAACATAATACAGTTCACTGGGGACCTAATATCAAACGAGTAAATAGGTACACATTAATAAATATTTGGAATCCCAACTCGTATCAGATTTTCGGCCAAATGAAACTCATTGTTGAACTCTGATTGCAGTGTAGGTGCCAAGTGAGAAGTAAGACAAATCCGAATAAACAGGGAAGTACCCTATGACGTTACAATATTTTTTTAAACCAAAACTTACATTAGCTAGACGAAATCCCGACACCTCCATGTTATTCATGGTATCAGCAGAATTCACCTGAAAATCCCCAGGAATCTGTACAAGAGGCATGTACGAGCATAGGCAGGAGTTTGTTAACCTTATATTTCAGAATAATGCAGAAATACTTTAACCCGGCTATTCATCGAGCAAAACCAGAGTTCTACGTTCTACCTACATAATCCACTAGGTAGGTACGTATGAAAGCTCCAAGTTTCATTTATCAAATACCTACCTACGTGTTAATTTCCATGTGCAATTCATTGCATAGGATTCTACTTACCTAAAATTTATATAGACTGCGTTCATAACTCACACAGAAATTAGTAAATAATAGTTTTTCAACAAAACATGACAATTTGTACATCAGCAGCATCCAGCATGAGTTTCGTGTTTGGTGTTTACAAATACCTACTGATAAGAATGATAAAGGAAGTTGGTTAGTTCCATGTTGTGTTGTTTCAACTTAAGTTAAGGAGGAAGAAAGAGTGTAGGTACTTATTTTTGTTTAGCAAATTTTCAGAGAAAATTGCAATGGGTCCAAAATTTTCAGAATATGGATTTTTGAAAAACTGTTATAGGCAAATCCGTTTCAGAGCATCCTGAATTCATCCTGGATTTTAACAAAAATTTATAATTATGTAATTATGTACGTACGTATATTTATTTATTTAAACTTCTTAAAAGTATGTTGAGGTTCGGTCAAGGAAAGATATTGTTCCCAACGTTTCGAAGATTTATTCCTTCATTTTCAAGGGAGAGTTGCCATCGTGAGCAGGGACACTAAGCAAGCACTACCTACCTACCTACTACTGCCAGTGAGAGCTGATGTTTTCACTGCTGGTTGAGGATGTTCACCTGCTTATTTATTTACTAGCCTGACCGCTCGCTTCGCTCGCTATCCGAGATTCGCTGTACGCAGTATCGTGGAACCAACAAACGACGGAAAAATCCCATAGCCTACCGGGTATTTGTGCCCAATTTTATCAAAATCCGTCAAGCCATTCAGGAGTTGACCATGGTCGACCATATTTCCGCTATGGTCAGGGAATTAAAAATGCGCCTACGTTCAACTTGGGAGGCTACTGGATATTCGTGCCAAATTTGGTCGATATCCGTTGAGCAATTCGGGATTCGACCATGGAGGGGCCCATGGATGCGCAATGGTCGACCGCGGGGGTAGTCCGAAGGGTCGATCGTAGATAGAATTTCACGTAGATTACGAATACGCGATAAAAAATAGGGGTTACCATTTCAATTAACGAAGTTGACCATGGTCGACCATAGTTCCGCTATGGTCAGGGAATTAAAAATGCGACGTTGCATAACTTGGGAGCCTACTGGATATTCGTGCCAAATTTGGTCGATATCCGTCAAGCCATTCAGGAGTTGACCATGGTCGACCATTGTTCCGCTATGGTCAGGGAATTAAAAATGCGACGTTGCACAACTTGGGAGCCTACTGGATATTCGTGCCAAATTTGGTCGATATCCGTCAAGCCATTCAGGAGTTGACCATGGTCGACCATAGTTCCGCTATGGTCAGGGAATTGAAAATGCGACGTTGCACAACTTGGGAGCCTACTGGATATTCGAGCCAAATTTGGTCGATATCCGTCAAGCCATTCAGGAGTTGACCATGGTCGACCATAGTTCCGCTATGGTCAGGGAATTAAAAATGCGACGTTGCACAACTTGGGAGCCTACTGGATATTCGTGCCAAATTTGGTCGATACCCGTTGAGCAATTCGGGATTCGACCATGGAGGGGCCCATGGATGCGCTATGGTCGACCGCGGGGGTAGTCCGAAGGGTCGATCGTAGATAGAATTTCACGTAGATTACGAATACGCGATAAAAAAATAGGGGTTACCATTTCAATTAACGAAGTTGACCATGGTCGACCATAGTTCCGCTATGGTGAGGGAATTAAAAATGCGACGTTGCACAACTTGGGAGCCTACTGGATATTTGTGCCAAATTTGGTCGATATCCGTCGAGCCGTTTGGCCGTGCATAGAAAGACAGACACACAGACAGACATACAGACAGAGATCCGTTTTTATAATATAGTAGGGATTTATGTCTCCAGACGATATCTGAGCTGATGTTATCACTGCTGGTTCAGGATGTTAATCTGTTTATTTATTTATTTATTTATTCATGTCTCCAGACGGTATAGCCTGTCCTTGGGAACATCATAGAAATTCCAAATTTTGCCAAAACAACGGAAAAAAGGATGAGTTCGAAGATGAGCCATTTTCAAAAATTCTAAGGGCGTCAAACTTGAGTTTTAGGGGTCAAAAATCGGTAAAATCGGTTTAACCTTTAACGCACCTCCCCATTCTTGGTTTATTATTTGCAATAATGAACCATTGGAGTCGAGCATGAAAAAACTTTCTTTTTTTTTAGCTGTTCCTCAAATTTGATGTTATCCATTTCTCGGTAGGTACTTGGAATCCCAAAATTGAATTTAAAAAACGGTGCGAGTTATTACACAACGTATCCTTCTGCGTAGGTCACTGTTTTCTGTGGTCAATACCTACCTTCGTGCTCGTTTCCGTTTATTATTCTGCTAATAATATTGGTTTATTATTCTGCGAATAATGCACGTAAGTACGTATTCGCTCAGCAAAAATTTGTATAAAACCCCCTCAAAAATTTTTCTTTTACTTTAAAAATGCAATGTCCGTCGAACTTCCGCCGTACCATCCGTATCTACTTTATTTTCGGTCTAAAAAATTCGTTCTTTCGCAACGAGCTCAAACGGATTTGGGCCTTAGTTGTCCCGAAACTTTGCAGCCTGATCGTGATATCATCCCCAGAGGTGTTATGGGTGAAAGAGGGTGTAAAAATACGGTTTTTTGGTGTTTTAGTAACAATAGCTTGTGAGGTATCGTTTTCCATGTTTTTTAGCGGAAGAAGACCACGAAGAAGACGATTTTTACCAACAATTTGGTTTAAAATCGTCTTTCTTTCACGCAAAGTAGGGGTTTTTCGAGGTTTTGTTTGCGGTTTTAGTGAACATCAGCTTGTGAGTTATTGAGTTTGAGGGCGAAAATATGAAGTTGATTTTGACCAAAGAGTGAAGAATTGAGGTTGCAACGAAAGTTGCGCTCACAAAATCTAATTATAGTGAGTCAAAAACCTGGGCAATGGTCTGAAATTACCATAAAATTGTATAATAACACTAGAAGTAGTATTAACGGGCGAATCAAGACGATTAAATGGCACTATCGATCTTCCAAGATAATTGGTCAAAAATGGGGGCCTAATTCGTGTTGGGGGGGGGGGGGGCAAAATTGGCCAAAATAGCCATTTCAATTATTGCACATGAAAAAAACGCTGCAAAGTCCTTGTCACATGGGTTTATTATTCTATTGGAATTCTAGAGATTTTTGTTTGCTGTTAAATGTATTGTTTCTTTCATGTGGAATGATTGAAATAGCTATTTCTGATGATTTCCACCAATTTTGGCCCCCAAAACATGAAATAGGTACGCTTTTTTTTTTAAGATCATCTTTGATCATTGGTAGTGGCATTTAATGGTCTTGATTCACCTGTTTACACTTTTTCCAATGTTATTGTACACATTGATGGTGATTTCAGACAGTTTTCCAGGTTTTTGACTCATAAAAAACCAATTTTGGGAGCTGAACCTTTGGTAAAACCTCAATTTCCGCGTCTTTGGTCAAAATCGACTTCATATTCGGTCTTCTCGTTCTCAAAAACATGGGAAAAGATACCTCAAAAGCTCATGTTACTAACATGTTGCTAAAACGCAAAAAGTACCTATTTTTACACACATTTTCACTCATAACACCCCTGGGTATATTCCGATCGGGCTGAAAAGTTTCGGGACACAACTAGGGCCCAAATGGAGCATGTGTGCGAAAGAACGACTTTTTTAGATCTAAAATGAAGCCTGTACACGTGATACGGCGTACGGCGGACGGCGTACGGCGGACGGCGGACGGACATTGCATTTTTGGAATCTACGCACCTTGAAACGGGAAAGAAAAAATTTTGAGGGGGTGTTATAAAAATTTTTTGCTGAGCGAATACATAGGTGTATTATTCACAGAATAATAAACCAAAACAGTGAACAGCCAACGTTTCTGTAGGTACCTATGTCCAATAGAATAATCCCAACGTCCATGTCCATGTCCATGTACTGGATCGTTGTCCGTGTGACAACGATTCAGGAGCGTTTTGGTTTATTATTCCGTGAATAATACACCTATATATATATTCGCTCAGCAAAAAATTTTTATAACACCCCTCAAAATTTTTTCTTTTCCGTTTCAAGGTGCGTAGATTCCAAAAGTGCAATGTCCGTCCGCCGTCCGCCGTATCACGTGTATCGGCTTCATTTTCGGTCTAAAAAATTCGTTCTTTCGCACACATGCTCCATTTGGGCCCTAGTTGTGTCCCGAAACTTTTCAGCCCGATCGGAATATACCCAGGGGTGTTATGAGTGAAAATGTCTGTAAAAATAGGTACTTTTTGCGTTTTAGCAACATGTTAGTAACATGAGCTTTTGAGGTATCCTTTTCCATGTTTTTGGGGACGAGAAGACCGAATATGAAGTCGATTTTGACCAAAATTGTTTTTTTATGAGTCAAAAACCTGGAAAACTGTCTGAAATCACCATCAATGTGTATAATAACATTAGAAAAAGTGTAAACAGGTGAATCAAGATCATTAAATGGCACTATCAATGATCAAAGATGATCTGAAAAAAAAGAAAAAAAAAGCGTAACTATTTCATGTTTTTGGGGCCAAAATTGGTGGAAATCATCAGAAATAGCTATTTCAATCATTCCACATGAAAGAAACAATAAATTTAACAGCCAACAAGAATCTCTAGAACTCCAGTAGAATAATAGACCCATGTGACAAGGACTTTGCAGCGTTTTTTCTTAGTTACCATGAACCAAAATTAATGAAATTTTGTATGTAGGTCCCATTTGGACCTTGGTCCGCGAAGTGCCTCACTGTCAGCCATCTCTTAAGGGTGAAAAATAGGTGTTGAAGTTTCCCGAGCGCCGTAGCTCTAAATTTTTAATGTTTTGGTTTATTATTCTGTGAATAACACACCTATGTATTCGCTCAGCAAACAATTTTATAACACTTCAGAATTTTTTCTTTTACTTTTCAAGGTGCGTAGATTCCAAAAATGCAATGCCCGTCCGCCGCACTTCGTATCATCCATATCTGCTTTATTTTCGGTCTAACAAAATTCGTTCTTTCGCACACATGCTCCAATTATGGGCCCTAGTTGTGTCCCGAAACTCTGAAGCCCGATCGGAATACACCCAAGGGTATCATGGGTGAAAAACGCTGCAAAGTCCTTGTCACATGGGTTTATTATTCTATTGGAGTTCTAGAGATTCTTGTTGGCAGTTAAATTTATAGTTTCTTTCATGTGGAATGATTGAAATAGCTATTCCTGATGATTTCCACCAATTTTGGCCCCCAAAACATGGAATAGGTACACTTTTTTTCCCCCCCAGATCATCTTTGATCATTGGTAGTGCGATTTAATGGTCTTGATTCAGCTGTTTACACTTTTTCTAATGTTAGTATACACATTGATGGTGATTTCAGACAGTTTTCCAGGTTTTTGACTAAAAAAAAAACCAATTTTGGGAGCTGAACCAATGGTAAAACCTCAATTTCCGCGTCTTTGGTCAAAATCAACTTCATATTCGGTATTCTCGTCCCCAAAAACATGGAAAACGATACCTCAAAAGCTCATTTTACTAACATGTTGCTAAAACGCAAAAAGTACCTATTTTTACACACATTTTCACTCATAACACCCCTGGGTATATTCCGATCGGGCTGAAAAGTTTCGGGACACAACTAGGGCCCAAATGGAGCATGTGTGCGAAAGAACGACTTTTTTAGATCTAAAATGAAGCCTATACACGTGATACGGCGTACGGTGGACGGCGGACGGACATTGCATTTTTGGAATCTACGCACCTTGCAACGTAAAAGAAAAGATTTTGAGGGGGTGTTATAAAAATTTTATGCTGAGCGATTACATAGGTGTATTATTCACAGAATAATAAACCAAAATCAATTCTGGGAGCTGAACATTTGGTAGAACTCAATTTTCCACTCTGGTCAAAATCGACTTCATATTCGGTCTTCTCGTCCCCAAAAACATAGAAAACGATATCTCAGAAGCTCATGTTACTAACATGTTGCTAAAACGCAAAAAGTACCTATTTTTACACACATTTTCACTCATAACACCCCTGGGTATATTCCGATCGGGCTGAAAAGTTTCGGGACACAACTAGGGCCCAAATGGAGCATGTGTGCGAAAGAACGACTTTTTTAGATCTAAAATGAAGCCTGTACACGTGATACGGCGTACGGCGGACGGCGTACGGCGGACGGCGGACGGACATTGCATTTTTGGAATCTACGCACCTTGAAACGGGAAAGAAAAAATTTTGAGGGGGTGTTATAAAAATTTTTTGCTGAGCGAATACATAGGTGTATTATTCACAGAATAATAAACCAAAACAGTGAACAGCCAACGTTTCTGTAGGTACCTATGTCCAATAGAATAATCCCAACGTCCATGTCCATGTCCATGTACTGGATCGTTGTCCGTGTGACAACGATTCAGGAGCGTTTTGGTTTATTATTCCGTGAATAATACACCTATATATATATTCGCTCAGCAAAAAATTTTTATAACACCCCTCAAAATTTTTTCTTTTCCGTTTCAAGGTGCGTAGATTCCAAAAGTGCAATGTCCGTCCGCCGTCCGCCGTATCACGTGTATCGGCTTCATTTTCGGTCTAAAAAATTCGTTCTTTCGCACACATGCTCCATTTGGGCCCTAGTTGTGTCCCGAAACTTTTCAGCCCGATCGGAATATACCCAGGGGTGTTATGAGTGAAAATGTCTGTAAAAATAGGTACTTTTTGCGTTTTAGCAACATGTTAGTAACATGAGCTTTTGAGGTATCCTTTTCCATGTTTTTGGGGACGAGAAGACCGAATATGAAGTCGATTTTGACCAAAATTGTTTTTTTATGAGTCAAAAACCTGGAAAACTGTCTGAAATCACCATCAATGTGTATAATAACATTAGAAAAAGTGTAAACAGGTGAATCAAGATCATTAAATGGCACTATCAATGATCAAAGATGATCTGAAAAAAAAGAAAAAAAAAGCGTAACTATTTCATGTTTTTGGGGCCAAAATTGGTGGAAATCATCAGAAATAGCTATTTCAATCATTCCACATGAAAGAAACAATAAATTTAACAGCCAACAAGAATCTCTAGAACTCCAGTAGAATAATAGACCCATGTGACAAGGACTTTGCAGCGTTTTTTCTTAGTTACCATGAACCAAAATTAATGAAATTTTGTATGTAGGTCCCATTTGGACCTTGGTCCGCGAAGTGCCTCACTGTCAGCCATCTCTTAAGGGTGAAAAATAGGTGTTGAAGTTTCCCGAGCGCCGTAGCTCTAAATTTTTAATGTTTTGGTTTATTATTCTGTGAATAACACACCTATGTATTCGCTCAGCAAACAATTTTATAACACTTCAGAATTTTTTCTTTTACTTTTCAAGGTGCGTAGATTCCAAAAATGCAATGCCCGTCCGCCGCACTTCGTATCATCCATATCTGCTTTATTTTCGGTCTAACAAAATTCGTTCTTTCGCACACATGCTCCAATTATGGGCCCTAGTTGTGTCCCGAAACTCTGAAGCCCGATCGGAATACACCCAAGGGTATCATGGGTGAAAAACGCTGCAAAGTCCTTGTCACATGGGTTTATTATTCTATTGGAGTTCTAGAGATTCTTGTTGGCAGTTAAATTTATAGTTTCTTTCATGTGGAATGATTGAAATAGCTATTCCTGATGATTTCCACCAATTTTGGCCCCCAAAACATGGAATAGGTACACTTTTTTTCCCCCCCAGATCATCTTTGATCATTGGTAGTGCGATTTAATGGTCTTGATTCAGCTGTTTACACTTTTTCTAATGTTAGTATACACATTGATGGTGATTTCAGACAGTTTTCCAGGTTTTTGACTAAAAAAAAAACCAATTTTGGGAGCTGAACCAATGGTAAAACCTCAATTTCCGCGTCTTTGGTCAAAATCAACTTCATATTCGGTATTCTCGTCCCCAAAAACATGGAAAACGATACCTCAAAAGCTCATTTTACTAACATGTTGCTAAAACGCAAAAAGTACTTACCTATTTTTACACACATTTTCACTCATAACACCCCTGGGTATATTCCGATCGGGCTGAAAAGTTTCGGGACACAACTAGGGCCCAAATGGAGCATGTGTGCGAAAGAACGACTTTTTTAGATCTAAAATGAAGCCTATACACGTGATACGGCGTACGGTGGACGGCGGACGGACATTGCATTTTTGGAATCTACGCACCTTGCAACGTAAAAGAAAAGATTTTGAGGGGGTGTTATAAAAATTTTATGCTGAGCGATTACATAGGTGTATTATTCACAGAATAATAAACCAAAATCAATTCTGGGAGCTGAACATTTGGTAGAACTCAATTTTCCACTCTGGTCAAAATCGACTTCATATTCGGTCTTCTCGTCCCCAAAAACATAGAAAACGATATCTCAGAAGCTCATGTTACCAATATGTTGCTAAAACGTAAAAAGTACCTATTTTTACACACATTTTCACTCATAACACCCCTGGGTATATTCCGATCGGGCTGAAAAGTTTCGGGACACAACTAGGGCCAAAATGGAGCATGTGTGCGAAAGAACGATTTTTTTAGACCGAAAATGAAGCCTGTACACGTGATACGGCGTACGGCGGACGGCGGACGGACATAGCATTTTTGGAATCTATGCACCTTGAAACGTAAAAGAAAAAAGTTTGAGGGGGTGTTATAAAAATTTTTTGCTGAGCTAATACATAGGTGTATTATTCACAGAATAATAAACCAAAATGGGTGTAAACATAGGGTTTTTTGTGTTTTAGTAACATGAGCTTGTGAGGTATCGTTTTCCATGTTATTAGGCCGAGGAGACTGAATATGAAGTCGTTTTTCACCAGGGAGTGGACAATTGAGGTTCTAACGAAGTACGCTCCCAAAATTCATTTTTTGTGAGTCTAAATCCTGGGAAATTGTCTGAAATCACCATAAATTAATTTATATAATAACACTAGAAGTAGATCAACAGGTGAATCAAGACAATTAAATGGCACTATCAATAATTATCAAAGATAATTTGTCAAAAATAGGAGCCCGAATTGAGTTTTTGGAGGCCAAAATTGGTAACACCATCAAAATGAGCAAGTATTTCAATTTAAAAACGCTGCAAATTATTACAGAACTGTTTATTATTTACCTGTACAAATGCCCCTTCTGCGTAGATCACTGTTTTCTGTAGTCAATAGGCCCTCGAGCTCCTCTGAGGAAAGCCCTAAATAAGTAGTGGAGCCGGCCCCGGAATTAAAGTTTCATACAAATGCGCGGGATTCATAATTCAATCATTATTTATTTGCAGTTATTCATGAAGCATAAGGCAAATAATAAACCGGTGTGTAATAATTTACTTGCCTTCTACGTAGATAGTATAATAAATCGGTGTGTAATTATTTACCGTTGTGCAATAATTTACCCAATAATATTTCATCGTTTTTTCAAGTTGCAAAAGTAGCTACCTATCAACAAAATCCAAAAGATGATTTTTCAAATGAAATAATATCGCAGAACAACCAACTCGACTTCATACAGCCATCCGTGATTATAATCAGGTGTTCTCTAGCAATGATATCTGGGAAAATAATAAATCAAAATTATAACCCCCCTCAAAATTTGATCGTTTACGTATCAAGGTATGTAGAATCCGAAAATGCAATACAAAAATTAACGAAATTTGGTTTGTAGGTAGGTCCCGTTTGGGGCCTAGTTGGTCCTCGAAGCTCGGAGTTACTGTCAGTCATCTCGAAGGGGTGAAAAATAGAGGTTGAAATTTTCAGAACGTCGTAGCTCAAAAACTTTCAATGAAATGGTGTAATTTTTTTCAAGTTTTTAAATTGATCTTGATCTAAAGAATTTTTGAGACCACCCGGAGCGGTACGACCAGCGGTTCGCTTGCACCGGAAAGCTTAGTCAACATGATCGTGAATCAAACGGTATGAATCCGGCCCAGGGATCAACGCTAGGGAGCGATTATAATGAAGGATAAGGCACCTGATTATAATCTATACAGGTAAATAATAAACCGTTGTGTGATAATTTGCTGCGTTTTTTTCATGCTCGATTCCAAAGGTTCATCATTTAAAATAATAAACCAAAAATTGTTTAGTTGAAGAAAAATTAAATTTTTATGTAGACGGTTCGAGTTAGGCTCTGCGCCCCACTCCACAAACTTGATTTAAGTAGGTGGATAATTTGGAATAATTATTTATGAAATTCCTATGTAAATGTAACTAATTAGGTGTATAATAAAATTTTAAAAAATAATGAAATTACTGCACATGAAAGAAACAACAACAGCTGAACAGCCAACATTTCTGTAACAATTTGTATTATGATGATGTCAATATCTATCCGTCTGTCTATCCATCTATCTATCTATCTGTCGATCTATCTATCTGTATATCTAGCTAGCTGTCTGTCGATATATCTATCTGTATATCTAGCTGTCTGTCTATATATCTATCTATCTATGACAGTCTGAATATTGTACCTATCTATCTGTACATTATATCTATCTATCTGTCTGTCTATCTGTATATTATCTGTCTATCTGTCTACTGAGAAAATCTGACTGTATGGGTTTTGTATGTCAGCTCCATCGGCGGACTGTATCCGCGGGTCTCCCACCACGCGGATTTGGCTCCTCCTCGCGGAAACCCCCGGGAAATGAAGTCCACCCCCCTCCCACCACAACTTCTCCCGCCCGCCGCGAGGGGTGGGAACCTCCCGTTTGCCTTATTAGGCCGACTTTGCCTAATTCGGCGCGCGACCGCTTCTAAATACGTGAACAGCGGCGGGAAGGGGGGCGGGCCTCTCCGGGGCCTCTGTAACTCTCCGCTCCGGACGGTGGTTTTTGTGCCGAATTCGAGCTGCGTGACATCGGAAACGACTCGTCGTCGTCGGATTGACGACTTGACATCGGGGTTCCGTCGATCGGTGCGTTTTCGTCCGGGAGCTGTACGCCGGTTTGAAATCCAACCGGGGACTACTTTCCCCCCTCTACTGCAGCGCTGCGCGGAGCGGTGTGGCAGGCAGGTCAAATTACACAGAGCAGAGCCAGTTTGCGTTGAGACGGGCGGCCTCTCTGTCCCGGCCATGCGTTTCGTTACGTGAAGTCGTTTTTTTTACGTTCAGTCAACAAAAATCGTCAAACCCCAACGTTTTCAGTGCCGGTGATGAAACTGACGTGATATTTATCGTGTTTTTTTTTTGAGTTTTATTTTTGTTGTTTTTTTTTACCCCACGTCCGGGTTGTGTCAAGTGATGGATACACCGTCCGGCGGAGGGAGAGACTCCCGGTTCAGCATGGGGTACAACATATCGCTTCTGAGCGGCGAGTCGCCGCCGGAGATCTACAGCGGCGTTCACACGAGGCCGTCGACGTCGATAACGTCCAACCTGTCGCGCGGCAACGTCCCGTTGTCGTCGTCCTGCCTCGGCTCGCAAAGGGGTCTCAAACGGTCGTCGTCCGACGTCTGCTACGACGGCGATCGTCAGATCATGTCCGTCTCGGGCGACTGCGGGTCGGACATCGTCGACGACGGGTTCTCGTCGCCGGCTCAGCAGAAGGGCTCGCCGCCGGCCAACGGCAAAAAGACCAAAGGCCGAGTCAAAATCAAAATGGAATACATCGACAACAAACTCCGGAGATACACGACGTTTTCCAAACGGAAGACTGGGATTATGAAAAAGGTAAGCCCCACCGGATAACCGCTCATTCGCCATAACCTTCCTCCTGTCAGTTTTTCAACCACAACCTCCGAAAAAATCCCGAAATTTACCAATTCCGTTCAAATTCTTCACTACAAACCCTTCAATATACAATTTTCAAGAAGCATTAACCAAAATCTCCGCAAAAACAGCCTCATTTGAACACTCCGCCTGCATAACCTTCCCCAATTCCTTATCAGTCATCGGCTTTGTTTATTCAACTTTCAACCAAAAACCCACGAATTTTCATACATTTTCAACTCAAACACCACCCGCTCTCATGCAGTATCAATAATTTATCCAAAAACAACCGAATTTTCGCTACTCATACGATCATAACCTTTCTCGACTGTTATCAGTTGTCGATTTTGTTTGTATCGGCAAATCGGCATCGATTTCATTCAAGTCGACTTGGGTAAATAGTTTCGTCAATATTCCAATTTCTCCCCTATTCCAAAGTCTTAATGTAAAAACGTTGCCATTTGGCATGAAATTACCGCAGTAACCTTGAATTTCTCTTATCAGTACACTCGGCTGTTGAACTTTCTATCTGGCGTTTATTACCCGTCTATCACTCGATCACTGTCCCATTTAAGTTTTGATGCTGTTCGATGCATCAAAAATAGCTGTAAGAAATTGTGAGGGAACAGGTGCTTGGGATGGTTTGCGCGGAACGTGCCCATACAAAACGGCCCACTTGGCCAGTCAGTAGGAGTATTAATTGTATGATGCAAAAGGTTAGGTCGAAACTTTTATTTTTTATCTATCTGTTGTATGTGGGTACAAACACGTTGAAAAAAATAAAATAAAATAAAAATAAACAAATAAAATGCTAACACGAGCGAAGTTTTACAGTTTTTGGCTTATAACATCTAAACGGTGCATCTTACAGAAAATTTCACTCGCACTAAAATTAAAGAGCATTAAATTCTGCGTCGAAGAACCTCCTTAAACATTGAATTTATGTAAGCGATGTGGGCAGAATAATTGGTTAAAAATAAGCAAATTTTTCCTGAAAAGCGTGTTATTTCACACGCCTGTATCTAAAAACGCTGCAAAGTCATGGTCACATGGGTTTATTATTCTGCTGTAAATACCTAAAGAAATATTGGCTGTTCATTTACAGTTTCTATCATGCAATAATTGAAATAGCTGTTTTTGATGATTTCCACAAATTTTGGCTCCCCAAAACACGAACTACGCTCCTTATTTTGACGAATTATCTTTGATCATTGCTAGTGCCATTTAATTGTCTTGATTCACCTGTTGCTGCTACTGCTTCTAGTGTTATTATACAAATTTAGACAGTTTCTCAGGTTTTTGACTCATAAAAAAGAATTTAGGGAGCCGAACCTTCGTTACAACCTCAATTCTTCACTCTGGTCAAAATAAACTTCATATTCGGTCTGTAAACGACAATTTTAGACAAAAATTTAACGGGAATTTAATGCTGAAACTTCATATTTGGTCTCCTCGTCCTAAAAACACGGAAAACGATACCTCACAAGCTCATGTTACTAAACCATTAAAAAAACACTATGTTTACACCAATTTTTCACGCATAACCCCCCTGGGTATGTTCCGATAGGGCTGCAAAGTTTCGGGACGCAACTAGGGCCCAAATGGAGCCTGTGTGCGAAAGAACGAATTTTTTAGTGCGAAAATAAAGTAGATACGGATGATACGGCGGACGGACATAGCGTTTTGGTTAAACGCTATTATTCTGTGAAAAATACTATGTACACCAATGTATTCGCTCAGCAAAAAATTTTGTTAACACCCCCTCAAAATTTTTTCTTTTACGTTTCAAGGTGCGTAGATTCCAAAAACGCTGCAAAGTCCTTGTCACATGGGTTTATTATTCTATTGGACGTACCTGCAGAAATGCTGGAAATACGTTTATTGTTTCTTTCATGTGCAATAATTGAAGTAGCTATTTTTTATGGTTTCCCCTAGTTCTGGCCCTCAAAAACACGAATTAGGCTCCTATTTTTGACAAATTATCTTTGATCATTGATAGTGCCATTTAATTGTCTTGATTCACCTGTTGATACTAATTCTAGTGTTATTATACAGGTTTATGGTGATATCAAAACTAGGAGCCAAATTCATGTTTTTGGGCGGCGAAAATGGGTGGAAACCATAAAAATAGCTATTTCAGTTATTGCACATGAAAGAAACAATAAATGTAATTCCAACGTTTCTGAGGTACGTCCAGTAGAATAATAAACCCGTGTGACAAGGACTTTGCCGCGTTTTTAGTTACAAGCATGCGGAAAAACAGTGAAATTTAGGCATTTTTACAGTTTTTGGCGTATAACATCGCACAGAAAAGTTTACTTAACCAGAATTAAGTAAATATGGTAGGTATTTGGATCAGCGGTTTGATGAGAATCGTTCGTCGAAAACGCTGCAAAGTCCTTGTCACATGGGTTTATTATTCTATTGGACATGCCTAAAAAAATGTTGGCTGTTCATTTATTGTTTCTATCGTGTGCAATAATTGAAATAGCTAGTTCTGATGGTTTCCACCAATTTTGGCCCCA
Source organism: Leptopterna dolabrata (assembly GCA_954871275.1). Lineage (NCBI taxonomy): Eukaryota > Metazoa > Arthropoda > Insecta > Hemiptera > Miridae > Leptopterna > Leptopterna dolabrata. Next base: position 34,056,648 of record OX940981.1, on the reverse strand, counting down.
AAAACACAAATTACGATTTTGTCTCCCAATTATCTTTGATCATTGGTAGTACCATTTAATTGTCTTGATTCACCTGTTGACAATTTTTCTAGTTTTATTATACAAATTGATGGTGATTTGAGACAATTTCCTAGGTTTCTGACTCATATATAAAATGAATTTTGGGAGCTGAACCTTCGTTGCAACCTCAATTCTTGACCCTTTGGTCAAAATCGACTTCATATTCGGTGTTCTCGCCCTAAAAAACATGGAAAAATATATACCTCAAAAGCTCATTTTACGAAACACCAAAAAACCCTATTTTTACACCCATTTTTCACCCATAACACCCCTGGGTATATTCCGATCGCGCTGCAAAGTTTCCGGACACAACTAGGGCCCAAATGGAGTCTGTATGCTAAAAAACGAATTTTTGTAGACAATGGCATTTTTGGAATCTACGCATCTGGAAACGTAATTGCATTTTGAGGGGGTGCTATAAAAATTGTTTGCTGAGCGAAACATCACAGAATGATAATCAAAATGCAATGTCCTCCCGCCGTACGCCGTATCACGCATAACTACTTCATTTTCGGTCTAAAAAATTCGTTATTTCTCACACTGGCCCCATTTGGGCCTAGTTGTGTCCCAAAACTTTGCAGCCCGATCAGAATACACCGAGGGGTGGTATGAGTGAAAAATGGTTGTAAAAATAGGTTTTTATAGTGTTACAGTAACATGAGCTTTTGAGGTATTGTTTGCCATGTTTTTAGGACGTGGAGACCGAATATGAAGTCGATTTTGACCAAAGACTAGAATATTGAGGTTTTAACGAAGTTTCAGCCTTAAATTAACGCAAATTTTGATCTAAAATCGTCGTCATTCTTCCGCATACAGTTTAGATCCACATTTTGGAACACATTTGGGTCCTAGTTGTAATCCGAATCTCGGCAGCCCGATTGGAATACACCCAGGGGTCATGGTATGCACAAATTAATCTCATCATTTGGATGCACAGAGTATAAAAATGTTCCAGTCATGCATGACTACGAGAGCGAATTTTTAAACAAATATTAGTGCTACTGTGTAAAAAGGTGATAGCGAGAAACCACACCTCCTCCTACCACTTTTCCTAAAATTATATAATTTTTTCGTGGTTTTAGCCATTTTTAGCGATTTTTGACCCTTTTAAAGTCATATTTAACCCCCTAGTTTTTTAGAAAAATATGTTTGTCATCGAAATAGTCCCTCAGTCGTGAATCACCATCCCACCGAACGTTAGGTGAATCATTATTGATTTTTAGCGCTAAATACCAATTTTTGACCCCCCAAAAATCCTAATAGTGTGACCCCTATTCGCGAGTGATTTAGTTCGTACCCCTATTCTGTATAAAAACAACTGAAATGGCATTTTTCTGTCTTTACTCACCCTTCCATACTACTTTCATTGATTTTATACGAATTATTTGCGATTTTAATAGTTTTTACAGATTTTTGGCTCCCTAAAAAATCAAATTTGACCCCTTCAGAATTTTTGAAAATCGTCCATCTTCGAACTCATCTTCTTGTTTTGCAATGCGAACGTTTTGGCGAAATTTGGAATTTTTATCATTTACCCACGGACGTCTGGAGTGACACATAAACAAATAGCCGACGACGCTAAGAGCGAAACGTACAGATGTGAGTGTTTTCTTTTTCGTGTTTTGTCGTCCCCTTTGTTTTGAAATATATATACCAATACATAAATATATATCCATATACATTTTTGTTAAAATCTAGGGATGAGTTCAGGGTGCTCTGCCTATAGTTTTCAAAAATTCATGTTCTGAAAATTTTGGACCCATTGCAATAGCGGAATTTTCTTTGAAAATTCGCTAAAATTCCGTAAAAGAAGCTACATTTAAGAAATCAGTCCAAGTAAGGAGCCTAAACAAATAATTGCCTGGAAATCGCACCTCATAAAAGATAGAAGGCAGTCAAAGGAAAAGTGAGACCAACTGCTAGCCAACAGTAAACCAAACCGAGAAGAAGATGTCTATTGACAGAATTCCATTAAATTTTTCATAGCCACATACTTTCGTTCATATTAATTACTATACTGTACTAGAACTTACACCTGTGTTTTTGGTTGTAACCAAAACAATGTAATCAAACCAATGTAATTGAAACCTATCTTCGTGTTGCTGACAGATACCTAAAATGTCGGTATGTACATAATAACCCTTGTGGGTTGTGGAGCTCTTCATGAAGAATACTACTAGTTTTCGCAAGGCTCAAATCAACCTCGCTTGAAATTAGTGTTTTTTTCGCTAACCGCTTCGTTAGGTACCTGTATTACTGGAAATGAATAGATCCCGTATTTCCCATCATCATGAAGGGCTTTAGATGGTTATAAATTAGTCTCGTGGCCCCAGCTCTCTTCTGTCTCCGCGTTTCTTCTGAAATCGTTAAATTTCTTGTTTAATTATCAATTGACGGTGCCTAAATACCTATCCACCAAGATGTTTTTTGACTCTTAGCACTTTTAATACTCGTTACCTCAACTTTAATTAATTATTAAATATAGCTCTTCGACTTCATCAGTCAACCTTCATCGTCTGTCAGTCTTCTACTATTTCGCAAATATCGAGTATTCATGTGTTCATTAATTTTTGTGTTAGAAAATGCTGAAAATCACCTGCTCACCCTCTGTCCCCTGCATTATTTCTCATAGGTATTTCGCATTATAAACATTGATTGCCGGTCACGACCAGCTTTTAGTAGCTGTATATTAAGAGATTTAGTGCTCTGTTGTTTCCGATAAGTGCAATACTACGTATGACGTATCTTTGTCATTATACGATCTTAAATAATATCAACATAGAATGAGAAGGCGTTTTAATCTGGGTTTTTGGCTCTGTCAATGGGGAATCGTGGTGGAGATGATTTCTTAAGAAATCGAAGGACTACAGGGTCGTGTAGAGAAACATGAAAGAAAAATGTATCTGGAATTGGTTTGAAAATTGGTGCAAGTCATGAAACATTACTTGAAACCAGGACCTGATTTCAGGTAGGTAGCGTCAATAATCTGTATCCCCCTCCTTTTCCAGTTCCCCCAAACCTTATAAAATTTTACATTATTCGTTTTCAGTTTTAGCGCAGCACACTATGCAATTGAACACTAAGTTTTTTTAAAGACAACATCTTTGTTCTTTCTTCTTGTTTAATAAAAAATGGTTGTTGCGGTATTTGGTTTTAGGCCTAATATTTTTAAGCTCACTGTAGTAGTTAGTATACACCAACATTTCCCCTTAAATCTGTCCATGGCCTATGGTAACAAATTTCATTTTTTACAAAAAATAGAATCAACAGAAAAAAAGTGCCAAACAAACCAGTTTGTTCTATGCGTCGGTTTCCAAAACCAAAGATGTAGAAGTTATTTTTCTAAATTTTGTTTAAAGTGTAGGATTTTCTAATGTGTATTTGGAAATCAAATCATTACCATACAAAAAAATTTATTTTCCCTTCCCTCAGCATTTTTTGTCCGATTTTTTTTCGCACCTCAAATTCTCCCACCAATCGGAAACTGGCGCTCTGGGCAAATCCACAGTTGGCCGTTCGATAAATCGGGGCCTACTAGAAACCATAAACGGGTAGAAATTCGTTATACCTGAATTAGGCCCTAAATTAAGTTGTAATTTTTCTTCGTTTCCGATGCCTACTCAAGTACCTACTAGGTATCTTTCAACTTTTTAGGACGTACCTCGTCCTTATATGTCTGATCTGGGAAGAGGACAGCGCTTAGTCGAGAATTAAAAGAACCACATTCAAATCCGATTCAGACCACCCTGAGTCCAAATCCATGAAAAAACCATGTGTATGTCTGTGTGTGACAGAATCTTGTGTGCGCTGCCCAGGCAGTAATTCTCAACCGATTTGCGTGGATCTTTTTTGTTCGATGCAAAAAACTGTCTAGTTGTGCCCTGCGTCTCCGGAATTTCGAAAACTACCGCTAGAAGGGAGGGGGGGGGTCAATGCCGAAAAACATGGGTTTTCGACAAACTTGTGTGCATTGCCTAGGGCTTAATTCTCAACGGATTAACGTGTTTCTTTTTTTGTTCGACACAGAATTCAGTCCAGTTGTACACTAAGGAATTAGAAATTAATTTTAAAAGGGCGGAGAGGGGGAGAACACGGGATTTCCTGCAAGTCTTGTGTCCGCTGTCCGTATTCTCAACTTTTGAAGCAGCCATACGACATAGGTGTATAAGAAACAATAGTTAGGTAGCAACCTTATCTTAGATCAATCATTCAATTTATTCACAATATTCTTGGGGCATTGTTACGATGATAACATCACCTTTTCTAGTGTAGGTAGTCAAATATGTACCTACGTAAGCTGTACATATCGCGTCACTGGTCACGAAATTAGGTAATTAAATTGCACAGTGAATTCATCATCATCATAGATCAGTTACTCATATATACTTCCAGACGATCTGCAATGAGCGAGAGTGATCTAGATACACCACCATAAGGGACGTCCATTGTAATGCATGCATTACTCTACGGGATGTTTTTTTTTTAGGCGACGCAGTCTTTGACCTATTAAATGGGTGCCCATTACCTAATTTCATAAGCGAATATGGTGGCTGACAGATAGGAAATGTAGGATATCAGGACGAAGGTTATCACTGTGCAAAATTCGGAAATAAAATTAAATATTCTGGAGATATCAGGAGTGTTTGGCAAAATTTAAATTGTGCGGCTCTACTGAAATGAAATGTATTCCTTTCTGCCAAGACCGTTGTAGTGAGGCTCTGAAGGCGCTAATTCCGTCACATGTTTAATCTACAGTCAAACTATATTGGTTTCGGAGTTTTAATGTTGTAGACATTTTTTTGGGTGGTTAAGACCACTCCCTCATTTTTGCATGGAAGTCCCGATTTCATTAATGTATAAAATGATGTTATCAATGAACCACCCAGTGAAAGCACACGGAAGATCGGCGAAGGGTTTTATAGTTGGGTGAAATCAAAAAACAAGTTGTCACTTAGCCGCTTCACTGAGTGCCGGCGGTTTATGCAACAACTTTTCGTCACTCAGGGGGGCTACGCCGCAAGCGCCATCTGCGTCTTCCGACGCATCTCAGTCGTCGGTTTCAAGAGATTTGAAAATTTGAATTTCGAAGCGGTGTTGGCCTGGGAAAAAGGAGCGAGAAAATACCAAACTCGACCCGTTTCCTCGGGATTTAATAGATGCATAATTCAAGCCGAACGACGATATTATAGTGAAACGCTACCTTCGCGGAAGATTCAATTTTTTACGGTGTCAGACTAGGTATTCTTAACCTTTAAGTAAATTGAACAGTAATAAAAAGTTCGAATTTTTTGAGAAATTTATAAATTATCGATTTATCCTCGGTGAAATCTTATAGATAACGCACATATGTTATGAAGAGGATACAAATTACAACACTTCTGTGCCTCCAAAATGTTTTTGTAATTCAAATAATTATTGTTCTGTATCAAATTACTACCTTCCCTCCGTGTTCGGAGATTCAACAGGTGTAGACATATTCAAGCGGTTGAGAACGGGTCGGCGGTATTTTTGCAGTGCAATGCTGCCTTCCCTGCAGGCCCTCTACAGGACTTATGTAGAGAAGGACATGTTTCTGTAGAGAACCGGTAGATCTCTTGATGAAATTCAATAACTCCTCCACATATCTGCAGTAAAAACGTGGTAGCATTCGCCCAAGTCAAATGAAAAATGATCAAAGCGTGTTGTTCCTGATAATTTTGGCCTGATAATCTTGTTCCTGATAATCCAGGACGAGTTCTGGCGCTGTGCGAACGCACAAAAAGAGGCGTGGCTTGGATAGTTGGACAGTCCGGAACGGTCCTGGACTGTCTGTCTGAACGAACTACAAACAGACCTTCCCTGGGCAGTTAAGTAATATTGGAAAAAACTGCACTAAAATCCGTCCAACCGTTGAAGCGTGAACCTGTCAGAATTAATAAATTGTAGTGTAGATTGATGAATTCCAAGTTCAGAACAGTTGCATTTATGAATTTTCTTGCGTGAAAAATCGGAAATCGGTACCTAGTGTTTTAGATGGATAGCCAGAAAATAGTATGAACTCGAAACAAGTTAGTTTCTAGGATGATTTCTTTCTCAACAAGCTATCCACAATACATTAGAAAACGGGTAAGTACGTACCTCTCATTTCCTCCTGCAGCTGATAAATACGCAGTCATCATTCTAATGCCCGATACCACTAGCACTTCACCTTCATTACCTTAACTAACGTGGTTGTTGAGAGGCCACCTAAACGGTGAGTATAGTTATCACTCGTGTGGGCAGGATTTCTGATGACTGAAAGCTGTGCCCTAATCCCCCAATGTTTGACTTGAAGCTTTTAATTATTATAAAATACACATGGTTAACTCATGAGTCGCAGTGTTAGTTGCATCTGGGAAATACAAGGCATTGTTCGATATTGTAGAAGCGAATGGTGGTTTCAGTTACTCTTTCAGTAAAATGGTTTTCTATACACCTAGTGTTTTTTCTTGCTATTATTCTTTCACTTCTGTATATATTTTATTTTCACCTAGGTAGCGTAGATTTGAAAACTATTTTTGCGTGTAAGTAGGTAGGTTTTAAACACGTTTATTAGTGGACATTTAGTTGCAGGTCCTAAAAAGTAGCTGTTTGATTTACACTACCTATTTCATATCATGCATTCGTTTAGGGTTGGTTTCTCGAAGCTTGACACCTTCATTTTCATTAATTCATTGGTGTATATGTATATGTGCGCATAAGTAATGATGTTCTGAAGGCCTCCCAGAAAAGGTATAAGAGGTTGTTTCGATGATTGATAAGAAGCTGATAAGACCCGGGGGGACGTATAACAGACAAGTTCCATACAAGGTCTAAACTGGAGAAACTCGTGGTTAGTCGACGGAAGGAAGAATGACGATCAATCAATTTTGGTACCACAAAAGTGTTACACACAATTTTATCCAAAACGTCGTATTATTGGGTTGGTTTTATTCCGAAAATTCGCTTAGTATACGCCTTACACGACTAATAACAAATAATCAGTTCTAAGGGGGCGGGTTATGTTTTTTAAGCGTCGAATAGCGCCTACACCACTTATGGCTTCAACAATGTGGTCTCCTTTAGTAACACGTACCTAATCAAAATTACTAATCAGGATGTCATAATAATACGAGTAAAATTAGTTAGGTGCCGGTTCGAACTATGCATTTCATAATGGTACCATATATATAAGCTACTGTTGAGTGTGTCGTACTGTTCTTCTTCATTTAAAAAAAATAACTCATAATTTTCTAAGCTTTCCCAGCAACGTTAAATCCTTTTTGGTTGGCGCCCAAAAACGCTTAAAAACCCCCGTATAGAGTTTCATTGGTGCCAACCTTCCCCTCGCCGCATATTCTCAACGTTGCCACCCACAGAGAAGTATTCTTTGCAAACCTTAACCACTGCACGTTTTTCAACTGCTCCCGCGCACATGAGGGACAGCTTTTCTGGGTTCCGTTCCAACTTTAATGAAGCGCTGCGTCATTCGTTTGTCAGTCGCAAAACTGCAGAAATCGAGAAATTATACAATTTATATCGTGTTTTCACTCTAAATTCATAATTGGGCTCCTGGCTCCTACCAACTTGAGAGACGTGTAATCACTAATTTTCCGGATTTGCGGAGAATACAGAATACCTTAAACATTATCAAGTAGTGATAACGTGGTTAGACCCAGTACAAGCGCTCATTGAACGTTCATAAGTACTCATACAGTTAGATTCTTCTTATACTGTTTTCATAATCTGGGCGTAGCTTTGCGAATGGATACGTTAGATAAGTTTCTGTCAAGATTTAACGATAGTTGACTATATTTTCTAATGTCTTTTAAAATTGTTTCACCTTTTCAAACAGTTGAATAAAATTTTCAGTCACTCAATCAATGAAGTAGGTAATAGTTGTGTCCTCAATTACCTTCTGACGGTTATCTGACCGTTATAAAGGCGTTCGGCTGTTCTTAGTGATTCTTGGACTCTTTTCTGACTGTGTAGTATACATGACAGCTGTTCGCAGTGATTCCCTGACTACCCAAAGCCAGTTTCTGATTGTCATTCCAGTCCGCAGAAGATAGGGCGGACGAGAAACTGACCATGCACGACAGTGAAACTTTCCCAAAAATGTTCCGATTTTTGGAGGTACCAATTTTTCCCCGATGGGCTCTGAATTGCCCGCCATTCGAGGCATTTCCCGCCAGTTGGCAGCACTGTTAGGGGAGCAATCCTTAAGCATGTTGAGGATAGTACCTACCTTCTCTATGTTAATTGATAAGCTGTGTGCTGTAGATCGGTATCACGTCAGTTTCATTCTTCTACTGTATGGGTATGCGAAGAAGACACCATTCATAAACTGGATTAAGAAAATATTCTAGTGATTCTGATTGTAATAATATAACATTGTTAGGTAACTCATCTGACACTCAGATTAATTGCTGCAATAAAAATGTCACCCGTCATATCAGCAACTTGAAGCTTTTACTCTTTACAGATCGTAGATTTCTTCATTTCAAGTCTTTGGGCGAAACTGCAAGGTCATGGATGTTTTCTCTAGGTAAACGCATTGCTTATTGCATAGTTGTATTATAATATTCTGTTTTCGGTTGTATACCCTAGATTCAATTTGTCGTTTATTCCCCATTACAGTTTTCGCTGAGAAAACAAGTCTCAGCTATCTTCATTGCCCGTTGAAACAGGCTTGAAATTTATCGTTACTGCAGTACAACTACAGACAAGGGGAGTTCGATATTAGCTAAACGCATATCTCCTGCATCTTACGTCCTGGGAAAACGGCTATTATTATAATGCGCTTGGTACTTCCACTCGTAATTGGGTGAGTTTACAAATGGAGTGCGCTCGCTTTCAACATTATTCAATCCGTCATTATCTATTCTAGAATCAGGTGCTCAGCCCTGAATACGCTGCCAAGTGCCTTATTGAACAAATCCCGTACACGTATTTTCCATTTGAGATGTGTTGTGCTATCGGATATACGAGCATATATAAATATGTCTACGTTGCAGTTTATATAGCTTCCGTTTCGCGGTCTTGCACTGATTCTCGAAACAAAAGAATTTATGGCGTCGATAGGTTTCTAGTTTTGTTCGATATCGGCTGTACGGTTAGGGGAGCTGAAATCGTTCCACTTTCGATGCGCTTATCGATTCTAAGCGATTCATTCTTACAGGTTGAATCGCGTTATGGAAACTAAACTAGCTCCTTCCTTCGGTTATTTGCCTGTAAAATACGCGACTTGTTGCATCACTGCTTCTTATTGCGAAAATTTGATTTATCTTATATCTTATAGCTCTTATAGCTTATAATTGTATTATTTTATAATTATATTATAATCTTACGCTTATAATATAACAATGGTTGGGTGTTACCTTGGTATCTTCTGGTACCTACCGACATAAGTCCCATAACCACACGGTGGGTACTCTGCCACTCTGGGTGTGGCTTTAATGATTGAGTGGAACGCCGCATCGAATGTGAATTATTTAGAAGGTGAATACCTCGATTTTGCCGATCAACGTGTTTCCCCTGTTAATACCCATCGTCAAAATAAAGAGAAGGTACTTAAAAAGTTGCATAAAGGGAATTCCGTGAAAGTTTTAGTGGGCGCACCATCTGAACTTAAGTTCGTTCGTACACCCAAGGTTTTTTGATTTTCTACTAGCTTTGCGAAAGTTTGCACCCCGCGAAACACCAGTTTTTGTGGACCTAGCATTTACTGGTGATTATTGGTAGGTATCTAACATACCTAATGGCAAGCTAATACATTCCTCGACACGCGTCCAGCTATTAGTCGTCAAAGGTAAAAAACCATAACCAGTCATGCACATGCAGCATTTTCAAAGAAATATTCGTGCTGTTGCGTAAAAAGAGGATATAGCGAGAAACCATACCACTTGTCGTAAAATGATACAATTTTTTTCGTGGTTCTAGCCATTTTACCGATTTGTGATCCTTATAAAGTCAAATTTGACCCTCTGCTTTTTGGGGAAAAATGTTTTTATAATCGAAGTAGTCCGTCGTGAATCACCATCCCACACAACTTCAGGTGATACCAGTTTTTGACCCCTAAAAATCCAAATTTTACCCCTATTCTATATGAAAAACAACTGAAACGGTATTTTTCCGTCTTTACTCACTCTTCCATACCACTTTCAGGAATTGTATATAAACTGTTCGCGATTTTAGCCATTTTTGCCGATTTTTGACCCCTAAAAACTCAAATTTGACCATCTTAGAGTTTTTGAAAATTGCTGATCCTCGAACTCATCCTTTCTTTTGACAATCGAACGTTTTTGCGAAATTTGGACTTTCTATCTCATGGACCCCAGGGCAGATGTCGTGTGGAGTGACACATAAATAAATAAATAAATATATTTACATATATAGAAACTTTGTTAAAATCTGGGGATGAATTCAGGATGATGAAACGGATTTTCCTATAAAAAATTTCAAAAATTCATGTTCCGAAAATTTTGGACCCATTGCAGTAGCGTCATTTTCTTTGAAAATGAGCTAAAAGCCATCCAGCTGCTGTTCCTCGTACTCAGTCGCACTTCTTCAGTGTCTGTGGATAGCAAAAAGGTAATAATACCTTGCTTTCGTGAGGTCTTTCTTGACTTATGCTTGCATGTAGTGCATGGAGCTTTACATGCAAAAAAATTTTAAAAAGCTACACGTTATGCACAGCAAGTTCCTGTGTTTATGCATTTCAAGTCACAGAGCGACACGGGTTCCCTTGCTGCATCAGGCTGCCGGCGTAGAGCCTTTGAGACTTCATTCTGAAAATTAGCTGAAATTTTTTCGAGAATATAGATCCAGCGCCGGTGAAGTCATAGCGGCATTCTATCGAAGAGATTGATGTAGGGACTGACGCAAAATTCTCCTTCACAATGTGCAATAAAAAATGAGATTCAGGTATTGACAGTGGTCATATCTAGATTAGGTCTCTTTCTCGCTTAAATACGTTTTTAAGCTCGACCCCTCAGAAGTGGCCGAAGCCTTATGTTTTTATGTTTTCACTTTTTAGACAGTTTCAATTATTATGAAGGGGAAGAAGCAGATTTCCTCATTTTCGACCACGCTGAACACGCATCCAATGGAGGGGGGTCAGATCCTTCAGGTTAAGTATGTGTGTATGTTCGTTACGTACGCATTTCTGCGAACCGGCATAACTCACGACCCAGTGGTCCAAATTGGCTCAAATTTTGGTCGTAGTTCGGGTTTAGGTCCTAGTTGGTACGATATGAGTTTCGTCGCATTCGAATCAGTAGTAGAGACTGCGCATGCTAAGACGTGGAAAACGTCGAACCCACATAACTCACAACGCGGTGGTCCAAATTGGCTCGTTTTTATGGTAGTTAGGGTTAGGTCCTAGTTGGTCCCATATGAATTTTGTTATATTCGTATCAGTACCGTTCCCTTTGAATTTTTTTCCTCTTCAGGAAGAGCCGAAATTTTTTGAAAAACTCCTCCTAAAAAATGGATAAGGTTCATTCAGGGATCCAAAGTATTGTAGTCGTATAATCGTGGTCAGCGTGAAATTTCTTGTACGTCCTCGAACTTCGTACGAAGATTTTGGACCATCCTGTATGTGACTCGATCATACCAGAGAGGCTGTACTTGTTTCATGTGGTGGCATGCAAAATCATTCGAAGGTTCCTGGCCGGGTTAGCGCATATAAATCTTTATATTTTTGCCATCATGTAGATAGGTACTCCAATCATAATTTTATTTAAAGTGCTCTTTCAGAATGGAGTGTAAGTTGTAATCATATGGATTCATAATCATATCATTATAGTGGATTCATGAAACGATGGCTCCATCAACTCAAGACCTCAGTGGAGGACATTATAATTTCGGCTGATTTCATCTTTCAACACGGTGATCAGTAATGCGTATGGGAATCTGCAGTTTTGTCATAAATCTCTTATTGAACTTGCTACTTGCTTCTGATAGTGTGAAGTGTGTAATTCGAGATGCTAAACAAAGATAAGATGAAACACATTGGAGCAAAAACATTTATATTTCATAGACTCCGCATGTATCCATAAAGGTATCACTGCCTTGGGATCATAGTAATTTAGATTGGTTCCACTCCGGCTGAGGTTGAGTAGGTATTTAAGAAAATCGGAAGCTTGCTCTTTGTTCAATTCCTTGGATTTCATTAGTTTCATCTGATACTGGCTGTACCTCCTGGCTTTTCCTGTCAATTATTGTTTTGGAATATAATACTGGACGCAACTTCATATGAGTGGAAGAAAAACATTTCATTTCGAGCTGAACAAGGATTCGGCGATGGTTAATTTGGTGTTCGGGTCGATATGACGTTAAAAACTTCAAAATATGACGGAAAAACCTCGGAATAGGATCTATATATGATATAAAACTTCCAAATAGGACGCAAAATATGAATGGAAAACCCCGGAATAGAAATAGAAACATATTTATTGTACATAGGACATGCGTCCAAAATATGATTTCAAAAATACGGAATAGAGATAGAAGTAGAAATATATATTGTTCATAGGGCATGCGTCTCTCTTTTGTGAACAAACAATTACATTTGAGTAGGTACGTATTTGACAATCATAGTAATAATGAAATTTGGGTAATAGAACAAGGATTGAAATTATTTTTATAAATAAATGTGAAATAAAATTAAAATAAGTGCAAACGGAAAATTATAAGGAGCAAAATAAAGTAGGGACGAATTTGGCAACTTCAACTGTGAGTTCCCTAGAAATTGTTGAACCATCTCAATTGGCCAAGGAGAGGGAGAGAGCGGGACCCGGATTGTTCCAAAGTCTCTCACCCATGGCAGAGAATGATATTCTGTGTGCTCTGGATGCATGGGTGGGAATGCGAAGTGCACACGAACGCTGGGATAGTGATTGAGCAAATAAGTTTCGGAGATAAAAAATATGGTGCAGTGAGGCCACGAAATTGATAAGATCACTTGAAATAATTGATAAGATCAAGTCCCTCAAAATGAGACTTGCAGACACACAATGATTACGAAGTTTGATTTCGTGTGAATCTAATGCATGTATAAAAGCGACGCGAACAAGGTCCAGACTAGTCGCGTACAGGTAAAAATTGGGATTATCAAGGTAACTACTAATTGTCGCTTCAGTCTAGCAGGTGTGAAATAGGAACGCCTTCTAAGAGAAGATAGTGACGGATCCATAGACTTCACTACAAACCTGCTGAACCTGCATTTTCCATGAAAAGTTAGATATGAATTTCACGCCCAAGTTTATCACGGAAGGTGAAAAAGGTACTGCAACTCCCTCTACTAGGATCGGAGGAACTGGGTAGCCATTGCATTTTTTTAAAAATTTTGTTTTGTTGAGATGATACACTGGGTCTCACTAAGTCAATCGAATTCCATTCTGTCTTGCCCATATTCTTCTTCTCCCCGATCACGATTGACCAAACTGATTGGTAGATTCAACGATTTCATAGCAAAAAACTACAGGATAAAACAAACTGTAGACCGGTTTAGGTTGTTACACCATCATCAGTACACGATAGGTCTACAGTTTGTTAGTTTGACGTGGAAATAGACTATTTCTATTTTTATCGTGTAGTTTTTTGCTATGGATTTCCACTACTCCGCCGCAAGTGATTTAAGTTACAACGATTTCATCCCCAGTATGACTTGCAAAACAGATCTGGAAGTCGTATCCAGTGAACGCCTAGAATAGCCATTGCAAGCCCGAAAAAAAACCCCAGAAAATGTTGTTTAATCCTTTCAAACACTGAGATAAATCTGCCTTCTGTCTTCAGTGGTCAGTTCTCAGAAGTCTGTCAAAACAGCATCCATGCTGTTTACAGATGAAGTGAAGATAGGACAATAAAAGGTGGGACAATAAATTGGAGTTGTGTTTGAATACTTAGGTACCTACCTGCTTTTATTAAAACGTACTACTTGAAATATACCTAGATAAGACATTGACGAATAACAAGTCGGTAAAGTTTTGGTTGCTTAGTAAATTATCGACATGGAGCCGTTGCCTTCAGTCACCAACTGTTTCAGTGTTGAGAAAGACCTCTCAGTATCGCATGACACCATCGGTAGGTACTTGAATGAAGATATTTTCGATGGTGTATACTCCTGGATGTTGGAGGCTTCCTCACTGAGCACATTGGATAGCTGAAGGGAGGATGCGAGAGAAGAGACGTTTGGAATTTTTCCGTCCGTTTACTAACAATCTACATATAAGTAATAATTCTCTCTAGAAAGTACAAAAAAAAGAACGATTTCTGGCGAAATTCCGAAAATAGGATGCCAAATACGACCAAACTCTATAAATATGACGGTATTCTGGGAAATTTCAAAATATGATGAAATGTGTCGTATAAATTTAAAAACGCTGCAAAGTCCTTGTCACATGGTTTTATTATTCTACTGGACTTACCTACAGAAATGTTGGCTGTTTATTTATTGTTTCTTTCATGTAAAATAATTGAAATAGCTATTTCTGGTGGTTTCCACCAATTTTGCCCCCCAAAATTTGAATTAGGTACGCTCCTTTTTATTTTTCAAATTATCTTTGATCATTGATAGTACCATTTAATCGTCTTGATTCACGTGTTGACTCTTTTTCTAGTGTTGTTATACAAATTGATGGTGATTTCAGACGATTTCCCAGGTTTTTGACTCATAAAAAATCAATTTTGGCAGCTGAACCTTTGGTAGAACCTCAATTTTCCACACTTTGGTCAAAATCGACTTCATATTCGGTCTTCTCGTCCCCAAAAACATGGAAAACGGTACCTCAAAAGCTCATTTTACTAACATGTTACTAAAAAACAAAAAGTACCTATTTTTATTATACACATTTTCACTCATAATACCCCTGGATATATTTCGATCGGACTGAAAAGTTTCGGAACACAACTAGGGCCCAAATGGAGCATGTGTGCGAAAGAACGACTTTTTTAGACCGAAAATGTAGCCGGTACACGTGATACGGCGGACGGCGTACGGCGGACGGACATTGCATTTTTGGAATCTACGCACCTTGAAACGGAAAAGAAAAAATTTTGAGGGGGTGTTATAAAATTTTTTTGCTGAGCGAATACATATGTGTATTATTCACAGAATAATAAACCAAAAGGGGAGGCCTACGGACGTGGGACTGGTCTTATTGTATTGTCTTGAGCCAGTGTATGTCAGGAATCTGTGTGTTTCAGGAGAGATGAACGAAATCTAAGTGCTGGAGCATCTCGATTCTGTCAATCCGAGGTCTGGTTGAGTCCCCAGCCGGCGGGAGCTACGTTAGTTGGGCCGTCCTCCGTCAGATCGTGCGACGAGCCGGTCCGGCGTCCCCCGACCAGCTGATCCGTGACGTCACCCTGCACTTCCGATCCTTGACCCTTCCCCGCCGTCCCGGCCCGGTCCCGAGGGCGGCAAAAACATCTGTTTTCCCATTCTCGTTGCACGCATCGCTCGCGACAACCTCCTTTTGGACAGCCCTGCCATATTTTGTCACTGCCATAAAGACGGAATCCCGGCCGAGAGGAAAAACTGCAGGTTCGTTCAAACTCAAACGGATTTTACAATGCGTCTCTGCCCGTTCAAAACGGGCACTGGTTTAATCTGGGTTGATTTGAGTTCTTCCAACTTGTGTTGTTGCCCTTATTTTCACACCCAGGCAAAGACTCGAGAGTCGGTCTTGACGATTGATCATCGATGCGCTGCGTGTGGGCGGATTATGGCAACATTTGGCGAACAGGTGGTCAGGTTGAACTCCGCTAGCTTTCATGTCGACCGACTAACGCTGCCGGGGTCGGCACGCAGCATCCCCTCTCTGCCCTGAGCCGATTCTCCCGTTGTAGTTGCTCCCTTCGCTATAAAATCCGCCGGGTCTGTAGTTCTTGTCCATTATGTTTTTCCCTTCTCTCCTCCCACAAAGAATTCCACCCCGTAAGAAATCGCCGGTGGCTTTCGAGGGGTAATTGGTTTGAAAAGGCTTTGGATGAATCATTATCGGGGAAGATTTCGAGAGATGCCTGGTGGCGCTAAGCTGTATCACGGTCGAACACCTCACGATGGTTCCGGGGGGCACTGAGACGAAATGAAGCTTTTTCGCGTAGTAATGAGACCACCAACCCACACACTAGTTCCTTATTATAGGTGTCTGCTTCTTTATCTGAAGAAATCTCCTGCCCAGAACCAGATAGACAGTTATTGGTTAAACAGAGAAGGCAGGGGATAGATATTCGTTTGGGATAGATATTATTCTTTGGTTTATTATTTTCAATAATGAACCATTGGAATCGAGCATGAAAAAACAAATTCTAACCCCCCCCCCCCCTCCCTCAAATTTTGATGGTTTACGTTTCAAGGTATGTAGAATCCGAAAATGCAATTAAAAAATTTCTGTCTGTCCGCCGTACGCCGTACTGGCCACTTTTCTTAGTTACCATGAAAAAAAAAAAAATTGATGAAAGTCGGGTTATAGGTTCCGTTCGGAGTCTATTTGGTCCTCGAAGCTCGGCGTTACTGTCAGTCATCTCTAAGGGGTTCAAAATAGGGGTTGACAATTTCAGAACGCCGTATCTCGAAAACTTTCGATAGAAGGGTATGGTTTTTTTTACGTTATTAAATTTGTCTTGAGCTAAACAATTTTTTGATGCCACCCGGAGCATTGTACGTCCAGCCGTTCGTGTGCACCAAAAAGCTTCGTCAACACGATCGTGAATCAAACTGTATAAATCCGGCCCGGATATCATCGTTAGGGAGCACCTGATTATAGTCAAGGATGGCTGTATGATGTCGAGTTGGTTGTTCTGCTATATTATTTCATTTGATAAGTGATGGACTATTGGATTTTGTTGGTAGGTACTTGTGAAACGTGAACAAACGTTGAAGTATTATTGATGGGTAAATTATTACACATTGGTAAATTATTACACAGCGGCAAATTATTACACAACGGTAAATTATTACATAACGGTAAATTATTACACAACGGTAAATCATTACACAACGGTTCATGTACCAAGAAGGGGCTGGATTTTGTTGATCGGTACTTTTGCAACTTCAAACAACCGTTGAAGTATTATTGATGGGCAAGTTATTACACAACGGTTCATTATTATAGGTATTGGCCACAGAAAACTGATCTGATCTACGCAGAAGGGGCATCTGTTTCACTCCTCATCAACAATTTTCCTTTATAACTTCATTATTTGCGTTTCTTTTTGCCGTTTTGGTTACTGTTTGTCATCGGCTGTATTATTTTAGCAACAGTTAACTCGTGATTTAGGTAGGTACCTAGTAACGAGTACGGGGTTAGGTACTAACCTACGGAGGGTCTGCGATTCACATAATATGTATAGAGTAGTACATATTACATTATATAGACGGGTTATCTATGCAGAGAGCTGTGATCTACAACAGAAGGGTATTCTGTACAAAATAATAAACCGTTGTGCAGGGATTTGCAGCGTTGTGGTTTATTATTCTGTGAATAATACACCTATGTATTCGCTCAGCAAAAAATTTTTATAACACCCCCTCAAAGTTTTTTCTTTTCCGTTTCAAGATGCGTAGATTCCAAAAATGCAATGTCCGTCCGCCGTCCGCCGTACGCCGTATCACGTGTACAGGCTTCATTTTCGGTCTAAAAAAGTCGTTCTTTCGCACACATGCTCCATTTGGGCCCTAGTTGTGTCCCGAAACTTTTCAGCCCGATCGGAATATACCCAGGGGTGTTATGAGTGAAAATGTGTATAATAAAAATAGGTACTTTTTGTGTTTTAGTAACATGTTAGTAACATGAGCTTTTGAGGTATCTTTTTCCATGTTTTTGAGGACGAGAAGACCGAATATGAAGTCGATTTTGACCAAAGACGCGGAAATTGAGGTTTTACCAAAGGTTCAGCTCCCAAAATTGGTTTTTTATGAGTCAAAAACCTGGAAAACTGTCTGAAATCACCATCAATGTGTACAATAACATTGGAAAAAGTGTAAACAGGTGAATCAAGACCATTAAATGCCACTACCAATGATCAAAGATGATCTTAAAAAAAAAAAAAAAAAAGCGTAGTACCTATTTCATGTTTTGGGGGCTAAAATTGGTGGAAATCATCAGAAATAGCTATTTCAATCATTCCACATGAAAGAAACAATACATTTAACAGCCAACAAAAATCTCTAGAACTCCAATAGAATAATAAACCCATGTGACAAGGACTTTGCAGCGTTTTTTGTAGATATTTTAAGACATTGAGTTGACAAAATTCGAGTTTCTGAGGTTGGTATCAGTATCAGGTGCTTAGGGGAGTCATTAGGTACCTACCCCCCCCCCCCCCCAAAAAAAAAGAAAAATAAAGCCTGCCGATAGCACTATTAGTATTTTAAATGAAAACTCAAAAGATAATTCTGTGCACCTGTACATCTTTATAAAATCTGCAATGAGGACCAGAATAATTCATTTCGTTAGTTGATTGATCAACTCTAAGATTTAGATCACCTAAGATTTACTCTTGTTTGTTAATGCGTCAGTTGGCACTATTGTCACTAGTTCGCCAATTTCATCTATTGTAATTTAATTTTTGTTAATTGCTTTCGTCTGTTGTCTGCTGCCGAGTTTTGGGTCTGCTATCATTGTTCTTTATCATTATGTTTTCTATATTTTTGTTTTCTCATAGAAGTGGTATTCTTTTTTTTGTTTCGTATACTTTTTCAAGTCTTTAATTCAGGAAGGTACGAATGTTTTGTTCTTATTTAACTGCAAGTGTATCGCTAGTCCTCGCAAGATAATACATATAAACGAAAAAAATAAATGAAAAATAAATCGATTTTTTGGGTTTTGGCATTTTCTTAATCTACAATCAATTCAATTTCGGTTTCTCGACTCATTCGATTTTGGTATATAATATTGCGTTCAGTTATTGCATCAACGGAAACGGTCGTAAATGACGCCGGAAGTGCGCAACCTCCGCCGCTGACTCCGAATGAGCAGTAGCTGATGGGCGGTCTGCTCCAAGAAGCTACCTATGCTTGTACGTTTACCTTGTACTTCACTACTAATACTAACAAGCTCGAGCCATGCACGATGTTACCACGGTATACGTGCCCAAGATAGTTTGTATGAAAGTTTACTTGTTGCAAGACAAATATTAGTCGTAGACGTACCCATGACGGTGGGCCAGTGGACGGTCGAGACGACCAATTTTTCGGCGTACATTGAGAAGTATTTGGTTGTTGTTCACCCTGCTTTTTCTTCTAATGATAATGCATTTTCTTGAATATTCGACCAAGAAGCGGCATCATTCAAATTAGTACGAAACGCAGTAAAAAACGGCGAACTTAGAACAGCAAGACATCTGGTACGAGTACTAGTACTTACGAAACGGAAGCTCAGAAAGCCGAATCCCTAATGTTTTGACGTCGATCTAGAAAACGCATGAAAATATGAAAAATAATCAGCAAAATGCGCATAACCTGAACATAACCTTCTCTGATATCAGCTGACATCGTTGTGATAACACACAGTACTAATACTTAGCGAAAAATAGTGGAGTGGGAAACGCGGTAAATCGTATCCTAAGGCGTTTTTCTCGAAACAGCGCTTTTCGACCCGTTGGGGCAATCTCTCAAACTCTCATTGTTTGGGACGTCAAGGTCTATGTGTGGAACTAGAAGTACTTATGGGTAAATAATGAATTTCCAAGTTTAAGAAAGTCGCAATCTGAAAGTTTCGAAAAGGGGTGTCGGGCGCCTGAGCAACGCACGGGTAGTCGGTTTGTATTTATTGATATTTTTGGTTCCAGCTCATGGTTTTACTCAGTTTCAAAATGCTTGATGGCGGAGGTCGGGTGACCACATTTGAAATTGACGCCAAATTTTTAATTCTCGAGGTAGAGGGTTGAAAATAGCACAAGTTGTTGCAAATTTATGGGAATTTTATGAATATAAAAATTATTTGAGGAACAAAATGTCCGATAGGTGGCGTCCGCCCACGGGGACGCATTCTTGGAGGCGCTCGTCGAAGTTCCTCATCACATTCTCCAACATTTCCGTTGGGATTGATGCAGTTTCACGGCTAATCGCATCCTTCAATTCGGGAAGGGTTGACGTGAACATTTGACGATTTGACCTTCCTAGATGTGGTTATGTGAAGTAAAAGATAGCCCCATATAGTAAGAAGTCGCAGGGGGTGAGATCGGTGGCACGGCTGTGGCACGTCGCTTCACCATTTCGAGAGACTGCTACTTCTTCGGACGCCATCTATCGGGCGTTTGTTCCACAAATAATTTTATTTTCATATTCATAAAATCTCCATATGCAACAACTTATATGATTTTTTCAACCCTCTACCTCGAAAATTGAAAATTTGGCATCAATTTCAAAGTAGTCACCCGATGTCCGACGTCCTGAACAATGCAGTGACTATAAGATGATATTGACTGAAATAAATAGGCTACTAATGGCGGTGTGGTTCGATTCTTGCAGAGTTCACGACTGTTTTGTCTCTTGCTGGAGACGTAATACTGGATATTGAGCGTCCAAAGTATAAAATATTAGTTGCTTGCGGTATCAACATTGATTCCAGTATTTAGGTGCTTCCTTCTAAATATTTTAGGCCAGAAATGGGATGTTTCCGTTATTTAGGGGTACCTCACAATGTAGGGACCTCACAGTGTTGTGATCAACAAAAATCTCTGTGTATCCTACGTAAGTCGATTTGTTGCTCACTTGGCAATAATATGTTTGTTGTGAGTAGTATTACATCGAGTTATAGTTCATTTTGAACCAAGGGCGGATCCAGATCACTCGAAAGTGGGGGCCTATATGAAAAACTTCATCGAGATTGTATTAGATGCACCTTAAGAATTCCCCAGCGATGTTTTATCCCAGAATAAGTGTTGGTACTAAAATATCGCAATACTTTTGGATAGGAATTGAATTGCAACTTTACTTCATTGGAAGGGAAATGAAATATTTAAGGTCTCGTGAAATGCAGCAGTTTCAATCCACCATTTTTTCCTTTTTTAAGAAATGGAAGAAATCGTTAGCTTCAGATCACACAGCAAAATAAAAAAATTGATAACAGGCGTAAAATTTTACCGATTTAACGGTATAGGCAGCTACGGTATAGCCTTCCTATGCACAATGAGTTAAAAGAAGAATCAAACTCTCAAATAAGTCAAAATGCCTTAATCTGTACAATTCTGTGTAGAATCTAAGCTTCTTTCACGCAGCAAACCAATGGTGCTCCCGGTACCGTACGAGCCTATCAACTTCTACTGGAAAAACTACCCAGACCTAGATGAAATTACCGTTATTACCCTTAATTACCCACAATCTTTCAACATGAAAAAAATGCTTTACGGAAACACAGTAGTATTACAGGTTATAGGTCGGCGGGATGAACGCGCAACTTGAAAAAATATGAAACTGGATCCGCCACTGATTTGAACTGTAATAATAAATTATACTCTAATACTCGAAAGAAGTTATTATTATGGTTTGAGGAATATTCAGCTATTTTCTGGCGATCAGTTCTATTGTTTTGTCAGTTGTTGTTAATAGGTCGTCATGTTTCGCAACTACAGCTCCATTGTATGACCTCAGTGATTTTGCTTTCTTCTATCTCCTGTTATCGCCGGGCTGTTTATGAAACATTGTGTTTTTCCGACCCATGGCTATCCCTAACTATGCATGGTGAGGAAGACAAATGTTTGTAAGAATAGTTGAAAAATCCATTTATTGCTCAGATAACTTAGTTTGTTAGTCGTTTATTCACAATAACACATCAATTGATTCAGTATCTGACGAAACACTTCTGTATTCTCCGCCTTTCCAAGATCAGCTCACACATCAAAGACCAGTCCTGAGTCCGAATTGATCTTTAACATTAAAGTGACCCATTTTGAGTTGGTTTCCTCAGCTGTTTATACAGACCGGTCCTTAAAGCCTCATATCTGCCAATCATTCACTCACCAGCCGTCGGGTTTCTTGGGGATGAGCCCTGCTCCTGTGTTTGCTTGGCGAAATATCGCATTTCTTTGAGATTCAGTCGAATCATTAATCTTGGTTATGTGGACTTGAATACTTGAGACGAGCACGAATATTTGGTTTGTAGTGTCGTTGAAGTGGCGAGGGAGATTCAGTTGTTTTGTCGTTCAGTACAGCGATTCCCAACTTATCCTACTTATCTTGGTATACTTATCTGTAGTTATGTACCTACCTATAGGTAGTCGTATTACGTACAAATTGGTTTTATAACATGTTATTGGTTGCGTTTGAGTTTGTATTTCACGGCATTTCCAGTTACGCGTGATTCATGTTGGGACCATTCGGAGTAAAATTCATTACCAGTGAAATGTACAAACAATAAATTGTTCACCTTTCGACACTGACCAAAGCCTTCCGCTGCTTTGGTAATATCACAAAAACGATGTTATAATTCTAAATTTTGCTCGATTTGCTCGCCTGAAGCTTTATTTATGGTTTCCAGTAATATCTAAAGAATAAATTGAGTCTGGGTGTGGTTGAAAGAACTACTCCTTCTATCCTTCAAACTTTATCCCTACTTCATACCGCGTTGTCAGCCATAAATCAGGAAACCAAATTTTGAAACCGTTTGCATCACAATTTACGTCGGACGCTAATCACTACTTACCTACTGAATGTATTCATTTCGATCTTTCCTCAAAAACCCTTTGTCCTTGTACGATGCAAATCACTATTGTTAACACTTATTACATGCAAATCCTCTCTTTCTCCCCAGAGATAAGGATACAACAATGGGTGGAGGCAAATTAACCCGCCCAACATTTTAAATCAATAATCACTGTGGGGAAAATTTTCAAGTCTTTTTTTTTAACCCGTTCGAAGGGTGGACCGATGTAAACGGAGTCGCCTCCTACGACTTGTCAAGCGAGGCCGGGAGGACATGCGACTTGAGGTGTGAAACGAGGCCGCTAATTTATTCTCTGTTCAGTGTCATTTAGTCGATTTAATTGTTGGTTAAATTTGTTGTATGTCATGTTCCATTTGTTCATGAAAACAAGTCATGGTAAACTATACTGTATGGATATATTGTACAGGTAACGGGAGATTTGAAAATTAAATGCGAAGTTGGCAAGGTCGGATGGACGCGGCAGATTACAGGACATTTTTAACAGACTTCAAAAAAAGGAGGAGGTTCTAATTTGATTTATTTATTTATTTAAAAAAAATGCTTGTCCGGTGATTATTCCGAAACTACTGGACCGATTTCGATGAATCTTTTCTCAGATGAAAGAGGATCGCCCGGTGGTCCCATACTAGTTTTTTAAGTGAAAAATTAGTAATGGGTCTGTACTAGGCCAGTTATACTATGGATGCCCCAGTATTTGTAGCATGTGGTACGTTAGGCAAAAAAAGAAAACAATTTTTTAAACTTACAAACAAAACTGACTAAAAAACGCTGCAAATCCCTGCACAACGGTTTATTATTTTGTATAGATCGCAGCTCTATGTATAGATAACCCGTCTATATAATATGATATGTACTATTCTATACATATTATGTTGATCGCAGACCCTCCGTAGGTTAGTACCTAACCCCGTACTCGTTCCTAGGTACCTACCTAAATCACGAGTTAAATGTTGCTAAAATAATTCTGCCGATGACAAACAGTACCTAACAAAATAAACACACATAATGAAGTTCTGAAAAGAAATTGTTGATGAGGAGTGAAAAAAGTTGCAAAAGTACCTACCAACAAACTCCAGCCCCTTCTACGCAGATGGTATAATGAACCGTTGTGTAATAATTTACCGTTGAGTAATGATTTACCGTTACCCATCAATAATACTTCAACGTTTGTTCAAGTTTCACTACCTACCAACAAACTCCAAAAGAGCCATCATTTTTCAAATGAAATAATATCACAGAACGACCAACTCGACTTCATACTCCGCCAATATAATCAGGTGATCCCTACCAATGATTTTATCCCCGCCAAATTTCCTATTGTGGGCGCGTCTCTGGTTACGAGATTTGGTTTGAATTGTATACAATTTCATTCACACTGGAGTCGAAAATGCCTGTCGGTGCAAACTTCGGGGCCTACTGTGAACGAACGGCTGGACGTACGATGCTCCGGATGGTCTTAAAAAACTCGCAAGTTCAAGAACTATTTAAAACCGTAAAAATATTTACGTAAAAAAATGGTATAGGCGTTTTGAAAATTTCAACCCCTATTTTGAACCCCTTAGAGATGACTCACAGTAACGTCGAGCTTCGAGGACCAACTAGACGCCGAACGGAACCTATAACCCGAATTTCGTCAATTTTTGGTTTATTATTTTCAATAATGAACCATTGGAATCGAGCATGAAAAAAAAAAATTCTTACCCCCCCTCAAAATTTGATGGTTTACGTTTCAAGGTATGTAGAATCCAAAACTGCAATAAAAATATTTCTGTCTGTCCGCCGTACGCCGTACGCCGTACGCCGTACGCCGTACGGGCCACTTTTCTTAGTTACCATGAAAAAAAATTGATGAAATTCGGGTTATAGGTTCCGTTCGGCGTCTAGTTGGTCCTCGAAGCTCGACGTTACTGTGAGTCATCTCTAAGGGGTTCAAAATAGGGGTTGAAATTTTCAAAACGCCTATACAATTTTTTTACGTAAATATTTTTACGGTTTTAAATAGTTCTTGAACTTGCGAGTTTTTTAAGACCATCCGGAGCATCGTACGTCCAGCCGTTCGTTCACAGTAAGGCCCCGAAGTTTGCACCGACAGGCATTTTCGACTCCAGTGTGAATGAAATTGTATACAATTCAAACCAAATCTCGTAACCAGAGACGCGCCCACAATAGGAATTTGTGAATACGGCCAATCATTGGTAGGGATCACCTGATTATATTGGCGGAGTATGAAGTCGAGTTGGTTGTTCTGTGATATTATTTAATTTGAAAAATGATGGCTCTTTTGGAGTTTGTTGGTAGGTAGTGAAACTTGAACAAACGTTGAAGTATTATTGATGGGTAAATTATTACTACGGTAAATCATTACTCAACGGTAAATTATTACACAACGGTTCATTATACCATCTACGTAGAAGGGGCTGGAGTTTGTTGGTAGGTACTTTTGCAACTTTTTTCACTCCTCATCAACAATTTCTTTTCAGAACTTCATTATGTGTGTTTCTTTTTGTTAGGTACTGTTTGTCATCGGCAGAACTATTTTAGCAACATTTAACTCGTGATTTAGGTAGGTACCTAGTAACGAGTACGGGGTTAGGTACTAACCTACGGAGGGTCTGCGATCTACATAATATGTATAGAATAGTACATATCATATTATATAGACGGGTTATCTATACATAGAGCTGTGATCTGTAACACAAGGGTATTCTATACAAAATAATAAACCGTTGTGCAGGGATTTGCAGCGTTTTTTTCATGGTAACTAAGAAAAGTGGCCCGTACGGCGTACGGCGGACAGACAGAAATATTGGTTTATTATTTTCAATAATGAACCATTGGAATCGAGCATGAAAAAAAAAATTCTTACCCCCCCTCAAAATTTGATGGTTTACGTTTCAAGGTATGTAGAATCCAAAACTGCAATAAAAATATTTCTGTCTGTCCGCCGTACGCCGTACGCCGTACGCCGTACGGGCCACTTTTCTTAGTTAGGTACCATGAAAAAAAATTGATGAAATTCGGGTTATAGGTTCCGTTCGGCGTCTAGTTGGTCCTCGAAGCTCGACGTTACTGTGAGTCATCTCTAAGGGGTTCAAAATAGGGGTTGAAATTTTCAAAACGCCTATACCATTTTTTTACGTAAATATTTTTACGGTTTTAAATAGTTCTTGAACTTGCGAGTTTTTTAAGACCATCCGGAGCATCGTACGTCCAGCCGTTCGTTCACAGTAAGGCCCCGAAGTTTGCACCGACAGGCATTTTCGACTCCAGTGTGAATGAAATTGTATACAATTCAAACCAAATCTCGTAACCAGAGACGCGCCCACAATAGGAATTTGTGAATACGGCCAATCATTGGTAGGGATCACCTGATTATATTGGCGGAGTATGAAGTCGAGTTGGTTGTTCTGTGATATTATTTAATTTGAAAAATGATGGCTCTATTGGAGTTTGTTGGTAGGTAGTGAAACTTGAACAAACGTTGAAGTATTATTGATGGTTAAATTATTACTACGGTAAATCATTACTCAACGGTAAATTATTACACAACGGTTCATTATACCATCTACGTGGAAGGGACTGGAGTTTGTTGGTAGGTACTTTTGCAACTTTTTTCACTCCTCATCAACAATTTCTTTTCAGAACTTCATTATGTGTGTTTCTTTTTGTTAGGTACTGTTTGTCATCGGCAGAATTATTTTAGCAACATTTAACTCGTGATTTAGGTAGGTACCTAGTAACGAGTACGGGGTTAGGTACTAACCTACGGAGGGTCTGCGATCTACATGATATGTGTAGAATAGTACATATCATATTATATAGACGGGTTATCTATACATAGAGCTGTGATCTGTAACAGAAGGGTATTCTATACAAAATAATAAACCGTTGTGCAGGGATTTGCAGCGTTTTTTATTGCAGTTTTGGATTCTACATACCTTGAAACGTAAACCATCAAATTTTGAGGGGGGATAAGAATTTTTTTTTTCATGCTCGATTCCAATGGTTCATTATTGAAAATAATAAACCAAAAGCTGTAGGTATATAACTAAAAAGTGAAGAATAATTTTTATGGTGAATAAACGTACATAATTTATTCAAAGCCACTATATCAAAATTTTGTAGTCGGCGCCAAATGTTAACTAAAATGTATAAAAACCAAGGGATACAATATGAAGGCTGTATCTGGGGTTTTTAATTAAAATTTGGGCCCGACTTCAAATTAATTTTTGTATTGGCTTTGAATAAATTATATACGTTTGTTCAGCATAAACATTATTCTTGACTTTCTAGTTTTGTACAGATTTGTTGAGTCTTTTTATTTTGTTAAATTTTTTAAAATGCTGTTTGAATTTAGATTTTGTATATTAAAAAGTAGGTACCGAAATCTAGATATATTTCTGAGTCCCTACCCCGTGTAGATGTGTTTTTCTTCAAACGACCAAATCATAAATGGGAAGTCTGAATCCTCTCTGGACGAAGTTTGTCCCATTCCAGGAAGATTATCCATATGTTCAGCTTTACGCGTAGTTGAACATTATTGGGAAGGCGAGCCATGTGGTGGACTCATTCCCGAGTTTTCCACGAGGTCAGTTGTCTAGATCAGTCTTTTCGGCAGTTGCGAGAGCAATCACTGTGCTTAAGTAATGTCTTCGCCACACCGGTGCCTCTACAGTACCGACTGACTTCAGTGCCATCTGCGCATGTTCAATTGATTGGCCGATACCGGCAGATGGTCCTTGATAGGTCACTTTCGTTCTTACGTTGAAAAATCCCTCCAGATCTTATAAGAGGGTGCCGTGGTGCAGGAGGGGTATTGAGACGCAGGAATGCGAAGGCACCGCCGAAGGCCCATCATCAGTTAGGTGGAGGCACCGGGGAAGTGAGATCAGCGGGCGCCCGCGGGCCCCGGTAGCTGCCCCACCGTTATTTCGTCCGGCCCACGCCATATGGCTTCTTTTCCTCGCACCAGACGTTTGTTTATTTGTTTCCGTCGAGTTATGACGAGTTGGAAGGGTTACCTTTAAATATCCCCAGCTTATTTCTCACTGTTAGAAATCCGAGTCTGGACGTCCGAAGAGGCTGTTAGCAATTAATTGAATTATTTTTTCAAATGGCGCCCATTAATCTGTTTGTCGAGGCTTCTGCCTGATTACCATATTATTTATGATTGATGTATTCATAATTGGGCTCCGTCATGTTAGGTTGAAACATTCTGAAGATCACCATACGATGATTTAGAATTATACTTAAAGTTGATCGAGAAGTAATGCTGCATTACAAAAGAAGTCCATTACTGGAGATGTTGCTGAATATTATTGCAGTTCCTTTCTAACAGCCATTAACATGAGCATATAATGTATGTTTGACTGGCAGAACGAGATAATTGTACATGAATGTATGGTACGTTATCAGGCGATTGAAATGTTTGATGCCCAGAACCAGAGTAAATACCTACTACTGATTTCTAGATACTATTTTCTAGATATTTTAGATTTGAGACTTTCAGACTCATCGCATATTTTCAATAGCCATAGAGTGAAGCCGGGAATAAATTGAAAAAACTCGATAATTCAAATCTCAGCTCGTTTTTGTAGCAACCGAACTGATTTTTGAGGGTATTGAAAAAAGTTGAAAACTACATCGCGTTGAACGAAACCAACGTATTTTGGTGTATTATTCTGCGAATAATACACGTATGTATTCGCTCAGCAAAAAATTTTGATAACACCTCAATATGTTTTCTTTTATATTTCAAGGTGCGTTGATTCAAAAATTCAATGTCCGTCTGCCGTACACCGTACGCCGTAACACCCATATATAATCATCCATATAGACTTTATTTTCGGTCTAAAAAAATTCGTTCTTTCGCAGACATGCTCCACTTGGACCATCTGTGTCTCGAAATTTTGCAGCCCGATCGGAATATACTCAAGGGGGTTATGCGTGAAAAATGGGTGTAAAAATAGTTTTTTTTTTTGGCGCTTTAGTAACACGAGGTTGAGCTTGTGAGGGGTTTGGGGGGGGGGGGGGGGGGGTTTCCCTGTTTTTAGGGCAAGGAGACCGAATATGAAGTCGATTTTGACCAAAGAATGGTAAATTGATGTTCTAACGAAGTTTCAGCTCCCAGAATTCATTTTTTATGAGTCAAAAAACCTGGGATCTTGTCTGAAATCACCATATATTTGTATAATAACGCTAGAAGTGGTATCAGTAGGTGAATCAATCTACATCCACCAACAGTACAGTGAAACAATACAGCGACAGGAGTTTGAACGTACCGCTACTCCAACAGATTGATGAAGGCCTGCAGATGAGGATTGCAAGAAATCGTTCTCCGATGGAAACTTTTTTTGCGTTCTGCAATTACGGGTGCTTACACTATTGTTCAATAAAACATATAGCTGATTAAATTACACTATCAATGATCAACTTGTCAAAAATAGGAGCCTAATTCGTGTTTTTGGGGCCAAAATTGGTGGAAATCATAAAAAATGGCTATTTCAATTATTGCTATTTCTTCGTTTGTGGGTAGGTACTGCCATATAAAGTGGTAATCTCTAGAAAATTGTGAAAATCAGTTAAACATACCTACTACTAGCTCAAAAGCGTGAGTTTCTATCGCTGAACGCAGAATTTGATTAAACTGGTTTGGTTAGTGTAGTAGTTTCCGTGGTTGAAAATCGGGATCTTTCAAGTTTTAGATTTCCGGCGCTTATGTAATAAGCCATTTTAGGTATAAACTATTTCATTATTAGCGTATAATTTCAATCCCGTCCAATTTTATATTGGGTCCGGGCTCTTTTTCGGTCATTTTGACACGCGGCCAGTTCGTGAAAACGAATCGTCAACTCATGGAGGCATTGCTTAATAATCAACCCATTGTCTTTCCTGGGGCAACTTTCAAACTGCCTCCCTACCTTTCTGGCGAGAGAGAGGGGGAAACTACGCTGTATGTGCGGCTAGTTTTACCTCCTCATCCGTTATACACTCCAGACATAAAAAATTACAAATTCTACCAAAATGTTTAATTTTAGAAAGCCTTGTAATGGCAAATAAAAGAATGATTCGATCGCGATCTATATTTGAAAATAACCACATTTGAGTTTTTTCGGGTCGAAAATAGCAACATATCGGGAAAAATACCGGATTATATCAATTCACCGAAAGGGGATTCGCGACTAAAGACAGTTTCAATTTCGAAAATATTTTTCGCTGAAATGGGGGTCAGATTCGAGACCATATGGGTTATAAGTCATTAAAAACATTAAAGTCACTATCTTTACAAATTTGCTCATATGATCATCTGCATGACTGGTTTATTAATGATGGGTTTTTGTAGGACATGGAGTTATCGATTTCCGTATTTATTGGTTTTAGTAGTTAAATGTAACGCACTTATTTGACTTGTTGCTATAAAATGTAACATGATTTTCGGGCGCTTCGG
Organism: Leptopterna dolabrata; assembly: GCA_954871275.1. NCBI lineage: Eukaryota > Metazoa > Arthropoda > Insecta > Hemiptera > Miridae > Leptopterna > Leptopterna dolabrata. The sequence continues at coordinate 34,026,468 of OX940981.1, read as the reverse complement.
ATTAGGACGTTGCGTGACTGCTGATCTTGGCGTGTTTGTGGGTGGAACTGTCTGGCGTGATTAAGGCACATTGTTCCTTAACAATAAAAGTCCATTTCTGTCGAAGGCTGAAGTAGCTTTCATACGCGGTACAATAGATTATTAGTCTTACGATGTATATCAGTCATCGCTTTCTCCTCAAAGATACATGAATGTGTATCCTGCTTGGATCGTTTTCATGTGGGAGCCGGGTTTACCAGGGCTTGGTACTGATGTATTCTTCAAAATACATTTCACCTCGTGTCACAGAGAAACGTCGAGAAATGATCTTACGTTATGCATATATACAAGTTGCTTCATGATTTTCCCCTACAACGCCTTTCTTCGTGTCAACATTATTTCTTCCACATTGCGCGCAGGAATTGGAATGTCGATGGACTCCACTGTACCTCCATAAATTATCTCCTACTTTCTATAGAACGAATGATACACACAAAACGCTGCCCACTTCTTCGTTAAACAAGTCTATGGTTTCCGAAATCACTATGCATTTTCAGACAACCGCAACCTAAAAACGCTGCAAAGTCCTTGTCACATGGGTTTATTATTCTATTATTTTATTGGTCTATAGTTCTGTTTATTTATTGTTTCTTTCATGTAAAATAATTGAAATAGCTATTTCTGGTAGTTTCCACAAATTTTGGCCCCCAAAACTTGAATTAGGTACTACGCTCCTTTTTTTTGTTTTTTTTTTTCAAATTAGTAGTCCGAAGGGTCGATCGTAGATAGAATTTCACGTAGATTACGAATACGCGATAAAAAATAGGGGTTACCATTTCAATTAACGAAGTTGACCATGGTCGACCATAGTTCCGCTATGGTCAGGGAATTAAAAATGCGACGTTGCACAACTTGGGAGCCTACTGGATATTCGTGCCAAATTTGGTCGATATCCGTCAAGCCATTCAGGAGTTGACCATGGTCGACCATAGTTCCGCTATGGTCAGGGAATTAAAAATGCGACGTTGCACAACTTGGGAGCCTACTGGATATTCGTGCCAAATTTGGTCGATATCCGTCAAGTCATTCAGTAGTTGACCATGGTCGACCATGGTTCCGCTATGGTCAGGGAATTAAAAATGCGACGTTGCACAACTTGGGAGCCTACTGGATATTCGTGCCAAATTTGGTCGATATCCGTTGAGCAATTCGGGATTCGACCATGGAGGGGCCCATGGATGCGCTATGGTCGACCGCGGGGGTAGTCCGAAGGGTCGATCGTAGATAGAATTTCACGTAGATTACGAATACGCGATAAAAAATAGGGGTTACCATTTCAATTAACGAAGTTGACCATGGTCGACCATAGTTCCGCTATGGTCAGGGAAATAAAAATGCGACGTTGCACAACTTGGGAGCCTAGTGGATATTCGTGCCAAAGTTGGTCGATATCCGTCAAGCCATTCAGGAGTTGACCATGGTCGACCATAGTTCCGCTATGGTCAGGGAATTAAAAATGCGACGTTGCACAACTTGGGAGCCTACTGGATATTCGTGCCAAATTTGGTCGATATCCGTCAAGCCATTCAGGAGTTGACCATGGTCGACCATAGTTCCGCTATGGTCAGGGAATTGAAAATGCGACGTTGCACAACTTGGGAGCCTACTGGATATTCGTGCCAAATTTGGTCGATATCCGTCGAGCCGTTTGGCCGTGCATAGAAGGACAGACAGACAGACAGAGCGCATGCGCAGGGCGAACCGCTGGCTCTATCATGTTGAAATTTATATGGGACCTCAATGGGCCCTACCCGCTTAATCCCTGAGAATTACATTGAAATTGGGTGAAATCTTTGGTTACTACGGCTGTAACAAGGAAATTGAATCTATTTCACGCCAGCGCATGCGCAGAGCGCACCGAGGGTCCGATCATGCTGAAATTCATACTGGAACTCACTAGGCCTTGTCCAAACAACCCTTGAAAATTTGAGCGAAATTGAATCAAAATTGTGAAAGTTATGCGTGTTTGTTGAATTTAACGTTAGCGCATGCGCAGGGCGTACCGCTGGATCAATCATGTTGAAATTTGTATGGGACCTCAAGGGGCCTTATCCGCACCATCCCTCAAAATTTGAGCTGAATCAATTCAAAATCGTGGAAGTTATGGCTGTAACAAGGAAATGCGGACAGACTCACAGACTCACAGACTCACAGACCGACAGACACGGAACCAAATTTGTTCAGTAGGCTTTGAAACGCAAAATGCAAGTGGAAATTTTGATTTCTGAAGACAAAAATTTTTTGGCTCACGAAAGTGAACACAAGGCTTCCGCTGCTTCGCAGACTCGGAAGCAAAATGCTACCAGAGTCGACGTATAAGCTGTCTATCGTTCAGTTGCGTAAATGTGCAATCCCCCCCCCCCCCCCCCCCATCTCTAGCAACCCGACATTTCGGCTCCACGAACACCCTTCCCCCTCTCCCGGTCATTTTTTAAATCCGTTGATCGCTGGACCTGAAGAGTAGGACCATCGAATTATTCCCAAATTTTCACTTAATTTGGATGGTTCGTTTGGTCGTGGACAGCAGACTTCAGGGCCTTACTGTGATCGAATGCTTCGGGTGACTCTAAAATTTGGAAAAAATGCGTAAAATTCGGAATCAAATGTCATTTACCATAAGTTCTGTTGAAAGTTTTTGTGCTACGGCGTTATGAAAAATTCTTCGCCTATTTTTCACCGTTTAGAGGTGGCAGACAGTAACGCCAACCTTCGTGGACCAAGTTGACCCCAAATGGACCTACAAACCAAAGCTCACCAATTTTGGTTCAAGGAAAGGACATTTCAAGGAAAACGCCGGGCACGGACAGACATTTTTTTAAATTACATTTCCGAGTTCTGCGTACCTTGAAACGCAAACCATCAAATTTTGTGTCAGTAATCGCGTTTTTATTTTATTTTCACGGCTCGATTTCAAAGTTTCCGTTGAAATAATAAACCAAAATCGCCCAGTTACGCCTGAAGTTAGAGAAAATATTGCAGCGAGTACCGTCAAAACACAAAATTTTATCAATCTACCTTCTGAATCGCACTGTAACCACGTTCACCATGACACAATTTCGGAAGCAATCGCAGCGGTAATCAAATCGTGTGTAATAGTGTGCTTCTCATTCAGACTGCCCAATCTTAAAAGCGTCTTAGTTTGAAATTTCGTGGTAAACCGTTAGAATCTTCCTAGATCCAGAAAGTAACTCCAACTCATGAGGGAGTTTTATTGAGTTATCGCGTCGGAGCCCGCCCTGCCCAGCTTCTTCATCAGAAAAAGGGGTTTAAGGATAATTATAGGGTTTGCCTTAATATGCCGAGTGATCACGCCCTCTTTTCCGGTCCTTACCCCCCCCCCCCCCGGCCCTTACCTTCTGTGATTCCCGTGTCAGGATTGACAGTTCTGATTTGTCTGTAACCGTCGATTGGTGAGATTCTGAAAAGCTTTATTTTAAAAGAGGCGATAAATCGATTGTTACCAACATCAGAAGGTGTGACTGGAGGATAATATTTTCTGCGTTAATTGGTACGATTTGAGCTTTGAAGCCTTCATCCTGTATCCTTCATGTTGGGAAGTATCTATAGCGACCTGCGAAACCTGAAAATAAGTGTAGGTACGTTTTCTTTTCTCTGGCTGGAGGCGGATTTTTTGTAGAACTCCATAATCTTGGTTTGTTTTGATAAATGTCTTTAGTTCTGCACTTGAATAAATCAAGATGTAAACAAATTTTCTCTGTTTTAACGGATATTTTTTTATTCTTGTTCGGTCTACTCACGCTGTGAATTTTTCCAAACGTAAGTTGCTGACATTTCTTCTGCGCTTCACAATAATTCTATCGATCCATCGTTTTAAGTCGGTCGAATCGATCTTCTTCAGATACCTTCTTCACCTTTCAGGGCGAAGTAACGTTCAAGCTGTCGAAAAATCCGGTCAGCACCTCAGCATACGTGATAGCATTTATGTTACATATTGACGCAATTCGGAAGCGGTTTCTTTGTATGTGGGCATTGCGTAGAAAATCTTTGGGTTCCAAGATGAATTTTCATTTATAATTGTAGTGATTGAGGACAGAACAGACAAGGCGAAAAGCTAGCTGAAGAATGGTTGTTTAATTAGTGGCCCCTTGGCTCTATATAGGCCCCTGACATGATCAGAGGGGGGTCGGGGGGTCCCCACTCTGAGATACAGCATGTATGTACATCGCATTAGTTGTGGAGGAGCAGCCGATCACAACACTGCTCCCCCCAGAATTTAAGTAACGCATGTTTTAAATTGTGTTTGGCGTGCCGGTTCCGTGGCGTGCGTGGGTGGCTGAGCGTGTTGGTCGTTGGGCTGTCCAGGTGGATGCGTGGGTCGGTGTCGTGGGGCGGTGGGGCGTGTTCGTTTAGCGGCGGGTGCGCCGGTGCTGGCGTGATGGGTCGCGTCGGTAGTGGATGCTGGCCGTGCGGTAGTGGGGCTGCAGTTTCCGGGGGCGGCTTTGCGGCGTTAGCGGCGGTGCCGGCTTGGGCGACGTCGGCCGTGCCGTGGGCGTGTGGCTGTGTGCCGCGTTTTATCGTTGCCAGTAGAGCTTTGGCTATGTGCCGGGCGTAGGTGGCCTTGGTAGAGGTGTCTGGCGAGACTTGCACTTCTACGGTGTGCTGGGTGGGCTGTCGTACCCCGTGAAGGCAGCAGTCGCTGCAGGTGCCGGCGTACGGCGGGAGCTGCAGCGTGACTGTGTGGTTCGGGGGGGTGGTGACGGTGAGCACTGGTGTGCCTGGTGTCGCCGTCGACGGCTGCGGGGTGAGCGGGCGGATACCCGGCGGTGGCTGTCGGTGGGGTGGCGGGCGCTGGTGCGCCGTGTCCTTCCGGGGCCGCGCCTGGATGGGCATCGCGCCGGCTCGAGATATGGCCATCGCCTGACGGATGGGGATAGGGCCAGATCGGCCTGGTAGCTGAGGCCGGGTTGGCTTCCGCTTCGCCGGGGCCGGCGGTGAGGGCGAGATCGCGGAGAAGCTGGGCGGCTGTAGGTGGTTTCGGCGACATAGCTGGATAGTGATTGACGTTGCCTGTGGGCTTGCGTTTTTATAGTCGCAGCTGTTGGGTGGGGGGCGGCCGGAGGTATGTTGGTGGGGTCCGTGGCGTGCGTGGGAGAGGGTGCCGGCTTACACCGGTCGATGGACACTGACGGCGTACGGCGGTCGTCCGTGAGGTATGTGATTGTTTTGCCGTCATTTGTGAGGATTTGATGTGGGCCGGTGTAGGGTGGCTCTAGTTTCCCCCGTGGTGTGTCGACGCGTACGTATACATGGATCGCTGTGCGCAAGGTAGTTGGCATGTACGACTGAGTGTAGTGGCGGTAAGATTCGTTCGTGCGGAGGGGTACGGTTGTCGGTGGCGGCTGAGCGAACAAATCCCCTGGGAGGCGAGGTGTGGCCTAAAAGAGGCGTTGAGCCGGCGAATAGCCGTCGGGGCCCGGGCGGTTTCGTAGGCCGAGGAGGAGGCCGCTGAGTTGAGCGGCCCAAGTGCGGGACGTGGCGGTAGCGATTATTGCGTCCTTAAGGACGCGGTGTAGTCGCTCGACGAGGCCGTTTGCTTGTGGGTGGTATGTGTTTGTGTGGTGGACCTCCGTTCCCATAGATGTGGTATTTGTGGAAGTCGGCGGAGGTAAACTGTGTGCCCTGGTCGGTGGTTATGTGTGCAGGGGAGCCGTAGGGTGCGATCCAGTGTGTGTGTAGGGCCGTGATTACTGCGTCGGCGGATATGGTCGATAGAGGGGCACATTCAAACCAGCCGGTGGCGCGGTCGATCATCGACAATATATATTTTTTCGTTGCCGACGGTGGTAGTGGGCCGATGAGGTCTATGTGGACGTGTTCGAGCGGCGCTGTGTCGGGGAATTCGCCGAGGGGGGCCCTGATGTGGCGCGTTGTTTTTGCGCTGTTGCAGCTCGGGCAGGCGCGCGTGAATAGTCGGATTGATGACGTCATGTCTGGCCAGTAGTATCGGGCTCGAATGAGGGCGGTCGTGGCTTTTATCCCTGGGTGGGTCATCCCGTGTAAGTGCCGGAAAACGGCAAGGCGAAGCGGCGTCGGGATGTAGTGGCGGGGGGCGGCGTCGGTGTCGTCACACATGATGTCGTGGCCTTGTATCCTGTGTGCCGTGAGGGTCATGTTGGTGAGGTGGTCATCGGCGGCCTGTGCGTCGGCGAGTTGTTGGATCTGAAAGGGGTGCGATGGTCCGCGACCGCGTGGGTAGCGGGTGTGTTAGCCGTCGGTGGTAGGCGAGAGAGATAGTCGGCGACGATGTTCGTTGGGCCCTCGGCGTACCGGATGTCCGTAGTAAATTCGGAGATGAATCTGAAGTGCCGAAGTCTCGTTGGCGGGGCCGTATTGGATTGAGTCGCGAGAGAGGTCGTTAGGGGCTTGTGGTCCGTGTAGACGGTCAGTGGGCGGCCTTCGATCTGTTGGCGAAAATGCACTATGGCGAGGTATATAGCCAATAGTTCGCGGTCAAATGCGCTGTAATTACGTTGAGCCGGGTTGAGCGTGCGTGAGAAAAAACCCAGCGGGCGTAGGTGCGATTTGTCGATGAAGTGCAGCGCTGCGCCGACGGCGAAATCCGATGAGTCCGTATGTAGGACGAGTGGTTGGGTCGGAGCCGGATGGGCGAGTGTGACGGAGCTTTCGAGTAAGCGTTTTGCGCGGTCGAAAGCGTCAGCTGCGTCGGTGGTCCACGTGAGCGTGCATTTGTCTTTTTTCCTTGCATCAGGTGGTATCATTTCCACTAGGGGGCGAAGGGTAGATGCGGCTCGTGGTATGGCTCGGTGATAGAAGTTAATCAGGCCGAGGAACGTTCGGAGCTCGTGGACGGTGTTGGGTCGAGGAAATTTCTTGATGAGGGCCGTGCGTTCAGGTAGGGGTGTGATCCCGTCGGCTGAGACGTTATGGCTGAGAAATTTGACTGACGGTCGGGCGAGCTGGCACTTGGCGGTATTGATTTGTAGTCCTTATTTGGCGAGGGTCTCGAGGAGCGTGCGTACGTGGGTGTAGTGTTCAGACGGGGTCGCCGAGGCGACCAGTATGTCGTCAAGGTAACAGTACACGAAGGGTAGGTTGCGTAGGACGTGGTCCATGTAGCGTTGCCACGTTTGCGCTGCGTTTCGTAAGCCGAAATTCATTCGTTAGAATTGGTAGGCGCCGAAGGGGGTTAGGATCGTCGTTTTCCGGTACGTCGCGGTCGCTTATTTTGCAGTGGAAAAATGCGCGGGCAAGGTCGAACGTGCTGTACACGGTGGTCCCGTACAGAGCTGCCGTGAAGTCGTGTAGGTGAGGGACGGTGTAGCAATCCGGTATTGTGAGCCGATTCAGTGCCCTGTAGTCCCCAACGGGACGTATATCGCCGTCGGGTTTCGGGACGATGTGTAGCGGGCTTGACCACGGTGCTTCCGAAGGTTCGATGACCCCCGCCACTAGTAGTTCGCCGAAATGGGCCTTTGCTTTCGCGTAAAGGTCCGGTGATAATCGGCGAAGTTTCCCATGACACGGGGGTCCCTTCGTGACAATATGATGTTCCACGGGCGCGTCGCATGGTGTGTCGGATGGTTTGTAGCCGTCGAGGAGGGCTTGGAAGCGGGGCTCGTTCGTTGTAGTCGTGCAAATTGATTGTCCCGGAGGTACGAGTTCCACTGTTCCGGTAATGTACCGCTCCGTGGCCGTGTTGATGAGTCGGGCGTTGAGTAGGTCGACGAGTAGGCCGTGATATGTCAAAAAGTCGGAGCCGAGGATCGGTGTTGATACGTCGGCGACTGTGGATGTCCATTCGTACGGAGGAAGATCAGGTAGGTGTACTGAGGCGGCGTGTGTTCCGTACATCTTGATCTCGGTGCCGTTGGCGGCGCGTAATTCGCTCGGACGTGTGGTTTTTCGACGTAGCAGGGTGTTCGGGACGATTGACACGTCGGAGCCGGTGTCAACGAGGAATTGTAGGGCGGTTCGCTTGCATCGAATGAAGAGCCGAGAGGTTGGTGGGTTGTGCATGGCCGTTACGGCTGGTCGGGCCGTGCGTTGTCGTTTTCCGACGGTTTCGTGCGCCAGCTGCAGTGGCTGCGGCATTTCAGTGCTCGGGGGCTCCATGTGCGGTGGTAGAAGCATAGGGTGGTCGTCGGGCGGCGAGTGGTCGGTGTCGGCTGCGTCGGCGGTCGCCGTTGTCGTCTGTTCTGAATCACTTCAACCTCTTTGGTGACGGTAGCCACCCGAGGAGGCGGGGCGAAGGGTATGAGGCGATTGGCGAGCGCAGCGAGTTTCATGATGTCGGGTTCGTCACGCGCCGCTATGTGTAGGCGTATGCTGTCTGGGAGGGCGCGGAGGAAAAGCTGCCGGACGAGCGGGGTCGGTGTGTCGGCCGGGAGTGCTCGGGTGAGTCGGCGGGCGAGGTCTGACGGTAGCTCGTCGTCGGAGGTCGGTTGGAGTAAGGGGGTGAGTCGGGAACCATCGGAAGGTGCGTGCGTAGCTAAAAGGCGAGTTTTCAACGTCTGGTAGCTGTTGGCGTTCGAGGGGTTGAGGTCGGCGCAGAGGTCCGCTTGTCGGGGCTCGAGTGCGAGGAATGCGCGTGCGAACTTCGCGTGTGGCGTCGTAAGGCCTTCGTGTGCGAGTATGATCTCGAGTTGTGCGAACCAGACGTGCGGAAATGCGGGGTCGACCGGCCGGAGCTTGAGGATCGATGGTGGCGGATTCGCATCGGGAGTTTTTTGTGGTTTCGGATCCGTCATCGTCTTTTTCTTCGGAGGTGCCAGTCCGTTGAGGTGTCAGCAGGAAGTGTGCGAGGCGCCAGCGTCCGTTTCCTTATATAGGAATCGGATGGTGGGGCGAAGTAGGGGGGGGGGGGGGCCGCTGCGATAGCTGTCGAGGCGGGCGTCGAAGTGGGGCGCCGCTGTGTGGCGTCGGTGGGGGGGTGCGTGTGCCGCGCGTGGTGGGGATCGTCGCTGCGGAGGCGGTGCTCTTCGCAGTCGAACGGCGGGCGCTGAGCGGCGTTGTAGACGTCGGTTGTCACCAGTGTAGTGATTGAGGACAGAACAGACAAGGCGAAAAGCTAGCTGAAGAATGGTTGTTTAATTAGTGGCCCCTTGGCTCTTTATAGGCCCCTGACACGATCAGAGGGGGGTCGGGGGGTCCCCACTCTGAGATACAGCATGTATGTACATAGCATTGGTTGTGGAGGAGCAGCCGATCACAACAATAATTATATATTATAATGTGCCGGGCGTGTGGTAGTGGTGTAAAACTATGTTTAGCAGGGGAGATCCGTGATGGTTATAGGTCATCGGTCTCGGAGGCCGTTATTGCAAGAAAATGCTCGTTTTTGGGATCGATACCCGGGGGGAAGGGGATCAGGTGACTTATCCCAAACATGGAGTAGTATCTTTTATGATCATCATATTTTTTTAAAGGAAAAAACGCTGCAAAGTCCTTGTCGCATGGGTTTATTATTCTATTGGACATACGCACAGAAATGTTGGCTGTTCATTTATTGTTTGTTTCATGTGAAATAATTGAAATAGCTATTTTTGATGGTTTCCACCATTTTTGGCCCCTAAAACACGAATTAGGTACGCTCGTTTTTTTTCTTTTTTCAATTTATCTTTGATCATTGGTAGTGCCATTTAATCGCCTTGATCCACGTGTTGACACTTTTGGTTTATTATTCTGTGAATAATAAACCTATGTATTCGCTCAGCAAAAAATTTTTATAACACCCCCTCAAAGTTTTTTCTTTTCCGTTTCAAGGTGCGTAGATTCCAAAAATGCAATGTCCGTCCGCCGTCCGCCGTACGCCGTCCGCCGTACACCGTATCACGTGTACAGGCTTCATTTTCGGTCTAAAAAAGTCGTTCTTTCGCACACATGCTCCATTTGGGCCCTAGTTGTCCCGAAACTTTTCAGCCCGATCGGAATATACCCAGGGGTGTTATGAGTGAAAATGTGTATAAAAATAGGTACTTTTTGCGTTTTAACAACATGTTAGTAACATAAGCTTTTGAGGTATCTTTTTCCATGTTTTTGAGGACGAGAAGACCGAATATGAAGTCGATTTTGACCAAAGACGCGGAAATTGAGGTTTTACCTAAGGTTCAGCTCCCAAAATTGGTTTTTTATGAGTCAAAAACCTGGAAAACTGTCTGAAATCACCATCAATGTGTACAATAACATGGGAAAAAGTGTAAACAGGTGAATCAAGACCATTAAATGCCACTACCAATGATCAAAGATGATCTTAAAAAAAAAAAAAAAAGCGTACCTATTTCATGTTTTGGGGGCCAAAATTGGTGGAAATCATCAGAAATAGCTATTTCAATCATTCCACATGAAAGAAACAATACATTTAACAGCCAAAAAAAAATCTCTAGAACTCCAATAGAATAATAAACCCATGTGACAAGGACTTTGCAGCGTTTTACTTAGCTTTGCCATGTGGACGCGGAACTCTACACGACGCAACTGTCTCCTCTCAGCCCAGCTGAAATGTAATCACAATCACCTACTTGCCCCATCGAAGTAGCTGGGCCGAGTAGTCGGTGGAGTACTCGGCCGAGCTACTCGGTAGGTGTAGGACGAGCGACGGAGAGACGTGTACGTCCTTTACCGCTCCTTAGATCGGTTAGTGGAGCCGTTGAGGCAGTGGACGTCTCACAGTCATCCTCAGTAGCTTTATTTATTTATTTATTTATTTATTTATACGGGCAAGCCCAATTACATTTTGGATATTTATGTCATTCTAGCAGGGGGGTGAAGAGGTCTACGTTACAATAGAAGAGAAACAGTACAAGGGAAAACAGTGGAGGGAAAAAAATAAAGAAAGGTTGAAACTATTGAAAAGAGAGAGAGAGGAAGAAGAAAGCAAAGTCTTTAGAGTAGAAAGGGGGGAATGGAAGAAGTCGAACTGAGGATTTGAAGAAAGAAAGAGGTTTGCTGTGCGGACTAGTCGATGGAGTGGTCGATTTCTGTCGTAGTTGGTCAGGGAAAAAGGGACGGCGAAGAGGACCGAAGAACGTGTGCTGGTGCGAGAGGCGGCGAGCTGGATTTTGGAGAGTAATGGGGGACAATCGATTTGGTTGTTCAAAATTTTGAAGAGCAACACCAAGTCAGATGTGCAACGTCGCTTTTCCAAAGTCTCGAGTTTGCATCTTCTCAGAAGAGAGGCGTAGTCGATATCGTCAGAGGGGATTCCCATCTTGTAGGCCACGTAGCGCAAAAAGTTCCTATGAACCCGTTCCAGCCGGTACTTGTGGATCGTATACGAGGGGGACCAAACTGTTGAAGCGTACTCCAAAATGGGCAGCACGAGAGCCTTGTAGAGACAAACGATGGCGTCTACGTTTGTGAATTCCCTCGTATTCCTCTTGACGAAGCCCAAAGCCCGCATCGCCCTGCTAGCGAGTCGCTCAATATGGCTCGTCCATAAAGGGTTCTTGCTAGATGGTTACCTACGGACCCTTGACGGACGATGACGGAGGGACGTGCACTGCCTCGACGTGTCCGTTAACCGGTTGACGGAGGGGGGGGGGGGGGAATGCAGAACACGTCTCTCCGTTGCTCGTTCATAAAGGGCACGTATGTTTCTATTCCGGGGGGTGGGGGGGCATCCTCAACGGAAAGGCAATGGAGGGTTGTGCTTCCTTAGCCTGTCCGTTAACCATCCTCCATGATTCCCTCGACCATCAGTAAAATATGTTACGGAATAATCACAGATCATTGAAGGAAGAGCACGGAAGCATTAAGGATAGTGAAGGGTTGGCTACAGAGTCCTCGGATGGTTACGGGGGAATCAAGAATGGGTTACCGAAACTTCAAGGACAATCAATGGAACGTTTCTACAGGGGGCCTATTCACTAAAATAGACAGTGGAAAGAGATTATCTATTTTGAAAATCTCCCGCGAGAGATAGTCTCCCCTGGGAGACAGTCTCTTCCAATGTCTCCCCGGTTCATCTATTTTACTGAATAGCTCCAGAGACCTTGAGAAAGAGATATGGATCCTAATACACGAAAATGCCATAGTATCCATGAAGTGCGATATGTTTGAGCCCCTGGGAGTTCAATTCCTTAATAATGAACGCATTTCTTAGTAATACCTATTCAATGGGTAATTGGGTACCTACCTACCTCAATCCATACTTGGACGTTTTTACTCACGAATCTGATAACAGTTTAAATGAAATTGAAAAAAGTCTCAATTATAAACAGAAGAAGTCGAATTAGGGGGCTTAATGCTTGTATTATATCTACACCTAATGAACGGCCACTCTGAGGTAGGTACATAGGTACCTACCTCAACCCGTACTTGGACGTTTTTACTCATGAATCAATGATTATGTATTTATTTTTAATTAAAATTGACTTACCTTTATGAAATGAAAGAATACACGATCAAAAGTACCGATGTGGTTGCGGATGAAGGAGGATATTACACGGATGAAGGAGGATATTACACGATCACTGTGAAACAAACGAGAAATAGACTCTCTCTTTCGAGGGAAGACACCTAATTAGGTGTCTCTCTGAAAGAGATCGAGAATGCCAAGATGGCCGCCAACTCTCTCTTTGAAAAGTTACTGAATAACCCTGTCATGGATACTATAAAAATCTATTTGGCCCAAAGAGAGAGTCGGACCTGAAAGAGATGTCTCTTTGGCTTAGTGAATAGGCCCCCAGAAGAATCAACGCTAAGTCACTGAAGGTGTGAAGGAAGGGCACAGACAGCCAAGGTGGGCTAGAGAAAATCTAGGGAGGGTCCACGGATATTCACGTGAAAATCATGGATGGGCTACGGGGAAGGCGAAGGAGTGTTACGGGATAGTCAAGGGTGGGGCTATGACGATCCGTACAAAGTCACGGTACAATCCACGGGCGCCCGACGGAACGTTGAAGGATTAACAACTGAAATCACTACACTTATAAGGGGATTTTCGGGGTGCTCTCGTGAAGATAACCACCTGTTGATTTTCCTCAAATAGTACACCACGGGTGTTTCCGCTGACGATCCTACAACATATAGAGGTTACGGATAACTTTATACCGCATAATATTTACGGATGCACCGCTTCTGGGGGTGATTCCGTGAAAAAGTGCATCCGTGAACTATCGTTTAATGCCAATCTACGGGGGCGCATCCGTTGTTTTTTACGGAAACCACCCCCTATTGGTTTATTATTCTGTAAATAATACACCTAGGTATGTATTCGCTCAGCGAAAAATGTTTATAACACCCCCTCAAAATTTTTGCTTTTACGTTTCAAGGTGCGTAGATTCCACAAATGCAATGTCCGTCCGCCGTATCACGTGTACCGGCTTCATTTTCGGTCTAAAAAAGTCGTTCATTCGGACACACGCTCCATTTTGGCCCTAGTTGTGTCCCAAAACTTTTCAGCCCGATCGGAACATACCCAGGGGTGTTATGAGTGAAAATGTGCACAAAAATAGTTACTTTTTGTGTTTTAGTAACATGTTAGTAAAATGAGCTTTTGAGGAATCGTTTTCCATGTTTTTGGGGACGAGAAGACCGAATATGAAGTCGATTTTGACCGAAATGTATAGAAAATCGAGGTTCTACCAAATGTTCAGCATCCAAAATTGATTTTTTACGAGTCAAAAACCTGGGAAATCGTCTGAAATCACCATCAATATGTATAATAACACTGGAAGTAGTATCAACACGTGGATCAAGACGATTAAATGGCACTACCAATGATCAAAGATAATTTGAAAAAAAAAGGAGAATGAATAACATTCGAAATTTCGAGAGTCGCAGATTTCAAATTGGACTACACAACGAATAATTATGCCAACAAGTGAGAACTAACCATTTCAAGTATGTAGGGTGGCTTTTCATGGAACAAACCAATATACACAGACATGCATTGATTGAAAGAATCCTAATACTTGTAGGCACTCCGGAAATAATAATTGTTTTGAAAAAAAGTTTCATCGGAATTGAGCAGTAGGTAATTCAGTTCCCCGGACATAATGCGTCCCAGCAGGGGGAAGCAGAGTGGGAAAACCTGATGGGACACATCATACGTCCCACCAGGGGTGAAAGGGTTAAAATGGGTGAACGGGGAATAATATAAACAGATTCTTACAATGCTTTGCTGGTAATGAGGTGTCACTAGTGAGTACCTGTACCTACGATTTTAAATTAGTTCCCTTATCTTTTGATCTCAAATCACCTTACCTACAGCTTTGACAACCACTGACTCACTGCACGTGACTTTACTACACTGAGGTCACCACTGACACGGTGTAACTCGTAGTAAAACAACTAACTGCACATCAACTGACTGAGTGGGCTGAAATTTGGTTTGTTGACCCGCGATGCTCGGCGTTACCTACAGTCAGTCATCTCTAAGAGGTGAAAAACGCTGCAAAGTCCTTGTCACATGGGTTTATTATTCTATTGGACGTACCTACAGAAATGTTGGCTGTTCATTTATTGTTTCTTTCATGCGTAATGATCGAAATGGGTATTTCTGATGGTTTCCATTAATTTTGGCCCCTAAAACACAAATTAGGTAGGTACGCTTTTTTTTTCTTTTTTTTTTTAAATAACTACCTATCTTTGATCATTGGTAGTGCCATTTAATTGTCTTGATCCACGTGTTGACACTTTTTCCAGTGTCATTATACAAATTGATGGTGATTTCAGACGATTTCCCAGGTTTTTCACTCATAAAAAATCAATTTTGGGAGCTGAACATTTTGGTAGAACTCAATTTTCCACTCTTTGGTCAAAATCGACTTCATATTCGGTCTTCTCGTCCTCAAAAACATGGAAAAAGATACCTCAAAAGCTCATGTTACTAACATGTTGTTAAAACGCAAAAAGTACCTATTTTTATACACATTTTCACTCATAACACCCCTGGGTATATTCCGATCGGTCTGAAAAGTTTCGGGACACAACTAGGGCCCTAATGGAGCATGTGTGAGAAAGAACGAATTTTTTAGACCGAAAATGAAGCCTGTACACGTGGTACGGCGTACGGCGGACGGCGGACGGACATTGCATTTTTGGAATCTTCGCACCTTGAAACGGAAAAGAAAGTTTGAGGGGGTGTTATAAAAATTTTTTGCTGAGCGAATACATAGGTGTATTATTCACAGAATAATAAACCAAAACTGTGTTCTTGGGTTTTAATTTCATACATGTACTACATAGGAAGGTAGGTACTTGTAATTATTTTTTCAAAACCTTGAATTATTTCCGATGTTTGAAATACATTCGACACCACACATACCATAAACTCCAATTTCATGGCTGAGATCATCATTGGGCTTTATTTGCATCCTTCTGCATACCAAAAAGTATTTTAGTGCACGAAGGGGTAAGGGTGCTCTGAAATGTTGTAGAATCCTAATCTGCAATTAAAAAAAATTAGGCTAATTAAGAATTTTAGAATGGAATAAGCCCATTGCACTCGTGCACAGAAGTCCCGTTACTCTTCAGTGGACAATTTTCGTTGTTCTCCTTTAGTTTGGGTGAAGTTCTGTTCAACAACGTCACTTATTAACCACATAATGAGGTGTTTATATCGGAAAGTCAAGGCAAGAAACGAGTGTGAAATTTGAATTTCTGAGTTCCCGCTAGAAGTGACGTGTAAATAGTTGAGAATTCAACTCAGATCCTACGTAGAGCGCTAGAGCATTATTTTAAACGATGTACAAAACCGCAGTGGATTAATAATTATAAATAATTGATTTAAAAAAAAGCATTCCCTCAAAATCAAACCGAGAGTAGGTTCTTCAATGTTGCATGAAAGGTTTGCCATTTCTAATGTTGAGTTGTTGGCAGCAGTGAGAACCTTCGCCTCCGAAGCTTCGCTCCGCCTCCTTGGGCCTACAGTCATTCAAGATGTCAATGGACCTGATACGTCATTTCTTGCCGCATTTTTGCTTACAGTCGCTTATTTTTGAAAGCGCGCTTCAACCACCATTTTTCCAAGAGTTCTGAATATTTAAAAAAAAAGAAAAAAGAAAGGACGAAAATTCCCCATAAATTAATTTAAGTTTATGGATCAAGTATTTTTTTTTATGTTCGAAATATAACGGTTTCGAATCTAGAGGAGGCTGTCCATTCAACAACCGCTCTAGATATAAGACATAATATACCTAATTATTATTATCCTTCAATTTTCTTGTAACCAGGTTAATTTTTTGATGAAACAGGCCCAAATGTTGGAATCTATTTACCAGCTAATATTTCCAGAGAAGGCGGTGGTAAAATTCGAAAAGAAACGTAGAACTGACTTCGTCTCTCGCCGCACCCGAAAGTCATTAGGATATAATGTGATTCATCAAAGCAGGGTTGCCCCCGCTAATCGCTCCTAATGGTCTCAGATGAGCAGGTGCTGAGGGGGCGCTCGCATCGCATTAACCCATCCTTGGGCCCGCCTGCTAGTGATTCTGTGAATTATGTCGATACTGCCGGTTCCAACTTGTTGAATTTTTGGCTTCCTCACTACCGGAAAGTAGATGAGCTTTGTATTCGTGCAATAGTCGAAAAAAATGTGTCCTCCAAAATGAAAATTTCCACTCGCATTTTACGTTTCGGACATCAAGGAACATTTTTGGTTCCGTGTCTGGCTGTCTGTCCGTCTGTGGTCAGTTCCTTGTAACGCCCATAACTACCCGAAATAATGGTCGAAATGGGCTGAATTTTGAAGGGTTGGGTCACAGAGGGTCCCATACTAAAATCATTAAAGCAAGTACTGTAACTTTCGTCTGCGCATGCGCAAACGTCCTACCTGAAATGACCTACCTTAAATATCGTTGAAATGAGTTCAGTCTTGGAGGATTGGTCAGGAATAATACTTTGATAGTTCCGTATGACTTTCATTGGAATCTTACCGTAACTTCCGTCTGCGCATGCGCGAACATGAAGTGTTGACCGTTTCCTTGTAACGCTTCTGACCACGCGAAAAATAGTCGTAGAGAGCTGAAATTTTGAGGGTACACGCGGGTTGGATCCAGATGGTCCCGTATCAAAATGAGCATACCCAACTATTCTATACGTTCGCGTGATTCAAGTGAGGAAGCTGTACTGCCTACTCGAATTGGTAGACTCCTTTTCTGTCTTTCCGCAAAAGTGGTTTAAGATAGGAGTGCTTCGCAGGCTCAATTGAAAAGTCTTTGCCAAGTGGATGGGGTATCATATTTTTATGGACGTGATCACTTTGCGTTAGAGAGGATGTGTGTGTGTGTTTGATCGCTGCAAACGAACGTCCAGGTGGGCCTCATGACTGTGGCAGAGTGAGAAGAGTGACGGTGGACACTAGGAAGTCCTCCTTCTAGATTAGCGATATTATCACCAGTTAAGAAGGGATAGCGATCAGGTTTCAGGCTGACCGCCCCCATCTTCACTGGAAACACAAACGACTCGAGAACTGCCCACCGTCACATGACTTGGAGTTTTGATGATACTATAGTCGTTAGACCATGAGAGTGATTTATAAATTGTTTTCGGTATCACGACGCACTAGAGACGTGCACCGTGGTGACGCAAAATCCAAATAACAGCTAATTTTAGGTCTTACGACATGAAATTTTGAGATTGGACCGCCAGAATTTGGCTGTGACGCGACGGCGACTGTAGTTCTCTACGTTTTGAAATGTTGAGGTTATACTCGTTCGACCATTTTGGTACCGACAAGGTCCTAATGGTGCATGTAAAGGAAGAATAGGTACCCTACGTGTTTAATAATTCACAGAGCAGAATTCATCGACGATGATTGGGGTCACGAATATTATCCCCAGACCGGAGAACGTTAATAAGAGCGCCACATTTATTTCACTCAGATTTTACTGCATATTTAAAAAGTGAGGATGGGCTTAGAGTATTATCGATGTATGAAGTCAATCGCTGGAACGCCTCAACACTGACCAAGCGCTGTCAATCGGAATAGTTCTAGGCGTTCCAGCGATTCAGTTCAACTGATAATATTCTGAACCCATCATCACTTTTTAAACTATATCGATCGGCAGCGTTTGGTGAGTGTTAGCGTGGAAACCAATCATGATGATAGCCTGATGAGTTTGCGGTTATCGGACGGAGGCTAGTGATCAACTTAGAAGACACATGGCATATGGCCGGTTACCTTTCCACTTCAGGGCAAGACCCTGACCCTGGAAGATTGCAGAAAGTATGTGAACTCAGTGCTGCACTCGGCGCGCAGGAACACAACAGTTCTATCCAAACTTCGTATGAACTCAAAACCGGTGGAACGCGTTGCGCCTGCGTAGGGCAGAACTGTTCACTTGATCAAACAAAGATGCAGTTAGATACATTAAATGAAAACGTCAAGCTGAATAGAACGAAAATTAAGACATTGTTGTAATAGCAGTTGTACATCTTGGAATTTTTTTATCTATTTTTATTCATTTTATTTTATTTTTAAATTATAGTTACTTTGTTAAGACATATCGCCATTATGCGGTTTCCTGTGAGGGTACATAGCCAGTACGAAAGCTACTCTACTTATATAGTTACAGCTCAAAACCCTATTCAAGAATGTTGTGCTCGGGCCAATCTGCGTTTGAATCATTGCCACAGAATGCCCTTGGCCGAGGTATAGTTATCTCCCTGGTGAATTATCTGCAAATGTGGGTCGTAATAAGCAGGCCTCGTTGCATTTCTTATTTTTAGACTCTCCCCCCACTCCAGACCCCCTTGGGGGTTTAACTAGTTTGAATAACTAATATGACTGCGTAAAGCCGCTGGTCAAAAACGATGCCCATGGGATAAGAGGTGATATATTGATCTAGGAATACTTTATATTTCACGTGGTTAACTGGGGGGTCAGCGCGTGTGTTAAATAATACGATGTTGAGGAGGTTGCGAACCAACCCGAGTCAGTACAAATAGGGCATGCGTAATGATCATTGTTTTTACACGCTCCAGTAAATAACAATGTCACCCTTTCATGTAGGTATGTACGAGCTAGTAAGTCAATGTACAATGGAGCACAGTATTGTGGAGGAGGCAAACTGGAATTTACCAATAACGCTATTATGTTTCTGAGGAATGACTGTAATTTCATTTGCCTCATTTTGTTAATTGCTAACATTTTGGCAAAATTTGAAATGTTTTTTTCTAATACCAAACTGTGCTGTCCAGGACACAAATAGCTTATTATATAAATATTTGATTTTAGCGATGTCATTACGCTCAAACGGCTGGACGGAATTTCACAGGATTTTTTTGGCAAAGTGCTCAATATAGCCCGGAGAAGGTTTTATTGCTATTTCACCTCCCGCCTCCCTTATTCGTCAATATTGGACATCCCTAGCGACGTCCGGGTTAATTTGATTATGGTCTGAAGTTTTTACGTTGTTAGCACGCAGTGTTTTACACAGAGTTTTATTTTGAGGTGGAGTTTCCTCCTTCGTGGCAAGCAAAAGGTTTTCCTTTTTGTTGTGAGGTGTTTACGTTTCTGGAGCGCTGCTTATATTGGTGGAATTGCGACTTAGACATCAATAATCATAATTGCTGATATGAGATTAGCTGTATTACCTACTACTTCGTTCATTTTCTTACGACTCCGTTCAACTTACAAATATAGGTAATAAAAAGGTTTTTCTAGTTTTTATTCATTCTCTGTCATATTATCTCCCACTTTACGTTTCCCCAATTTCAATAACATACATTGGTTCCGCCCGGAGGGCGGGTAAGGTTGCTATTGTTTTATATAAGAATCCAGGATTTGATTCAAAATGCTGTAAAACATAAAATATTGAAAATTGAAAAGAAGAAAATTTGTTAGACAAAATTTGTGGAAATTTAAAATTTTGAACCCATTGCAATACTTATTTTCTTGAAAAATTCGCTGAAATCTCCTGAAATTCACCTGTAATTCTAGTGGGTGCATCATGAATCACCATGAATTCAATAGCACTGCCCACTGTCGTGTATATTTATGATTTTCCAGTTACGATTTTTAACGTTACTTTTTTTTCCTTTTGTTGCAGGCGTACGAACTGTCGACGTTGACAGGTACGCAAGTGATGCTGTTAGTGGCCTCGGAAACTGGCCACGTTTACACTTTCGCAACTCGAAAACTCCAACCGATGATCACGAGCGAGGCAGGAAAAGCTCTGATCCAAACCTGCCTCAACTCCCCCGACCCCTGTCCTGGCGGCAGCGGAGGTACGATACAATATAATGGTACAATAATTATAATCATTACACTTTTTATTGCCTTGAAACTCTCAAGTTATCGTTAGGAACGACGGAGTTATAGGCGGTAATACTTTCAGAGCTTTTACTGTTTTCACTTAAAATCATTCAGCGTCAATCAAATCACCGTCATCAAAAGTGATTTATAAGATGTTGTGTTTATAAGATGTGTGAATAACGGAGAAAACATAATATTATGTTTTCTTTCCGTTAGTCAAAACATCTTAGAAATGTTTGAACAGCATCTTAGAAATGTTAGAAATATTTGGTTCCTATAAAGAAAAACCGAGTAGCTCCGTTGTTCCCTAATAATTTTACTGCTATGTACCTACTGTGAGGGCTTATTTCGATCAGTATTATGTCTAATCTGCGCGTTGTTGAAGTTCCTTCATTTCAACTCCAATTATCAGAACTTCAGCAAAATTCAATTTTGAATCAATAATGCTTTTTTATAGTAGTAATAAATAAAGTAGAGATTCAGCGCTTTCTTGATATTTTGAAATTCTAGAGATGGGCATTCATACAGTCCTGTTTAACGAACCCCAAACTGGATTTGAAATTATTTGTGATTTGTGATTTTCTAATGAATTTGGATTTGACCATTTTTGTTCTTATTGGTTGAAGAAAAACGACTTTTTCAGGTGTGTAAATGCCCTTGTGTTGTTGGTAATTATTTTAGAATGAATGTTGTTTATTATATCTCAGAGGCACATTCAACATTTGTTAGGCACATTCAACGTTTTGTTTTTGCGCGCCAAACGAAGTGGAAATTACAACAAGAAAAATATTGTCGATTTCATTCGCGAATTTGAAGTACTAGTCGTATTATGTTCAAATGTGGTGATAGTGAAATTATTTTAAGGATATTTTTCACGAATGCCCGAAATATTAAATGTAGGTACATATACGATACAATCACTGCTCGTAGTTGCACTTTTTTCAGGTGATGATACTTGGGTTTTTAGAATATATGATTTTACCCTTAGTTGAGAAGGGGCGTTACTATCCTGAATGAAAGACAGTTGTGCTCATTCGGCGATGAACCGTTTGATTAGCGTTTTACAGCTGTTCTATGACGTAACCTGTACGTTGGGGATGCAGCAGATCGCGTGAGCCTCTCCAGGCGGTGATCTGTATGGCATGATTATTACTTTTTTTTAATTATTGGTGTATTATTTTCAGTAATAAACCTTTGGAATCGAATATGAAAAAAAAAAAAAAAAAAAAAAAAACCCCCTCAAAATTTGATGGTTTCCGTTTCAAGGTATGTAGAATCCGAAAACGCAATAAAAAAATTTCTGTCCGTCCGCAGTACACCGTACGCCGTACTTCGTACATTTCTTAGTTACCATGAACCACAATTAATGAAATTTGGTATGAGGGTCCATTTGGGGTCTGGTTGGTCCGCGAAGCTCGGCGTAATTCTGTCAGTCATATCTGAGGGATGAAAAATAGGGGTTGAAGTTTCCAGAACGCCTTAGCTCGAAAACTTTCAATAGAAGGGTATGGTTTTTTTAACGGTTTTTAATTAATCTTGAACTAAAGCATTTTTTTGAGACCACCCGGGGCATTGTGCGACCAGCCGTTCGTTTGCACAGGAAAGCTTCGTCAACATGATCGTGAATGAAAAGGTATGAATCCGGCCCAGATATCATCCCTAGGGATCACCTGATTATAATCACGGATGGCTGTAAGAAGTCGAGTTGGTTGTTCTGTGATATTATTTCATTTGAAAAATGTTGGATCTTTTGGATTTTTTTTGATAGGTGCTTTTGGAACTTGAACAAACGTTATGCTTCATGAATAACTACAAATAATAATTAATGATCGAATTATTGAGTCCCGCGCATTTTTATGAAATGTAATTCGTGGTCTGGCTTCAATATTCGATTTAGGGCTTTCCTTGTGGGGGGGGGGGGGGGGGGATCACAGAAAACAGTGATCTACGCAGAAGGGGCATCTATATAGGCAAATTATTACACAACGGTTTCTTCGACAACGTTTTATTACACAATGGTTTCCTCATGTTTCATGAATAACAACAAGTAATTAATGATTGAATTATTGAATCCCGCGCATTTTTACGAAACTTAATTCCCGGGCCGGCTCCAGTAGGTACGCGATTTAGGGTTTCCCTGGGGGGGTCCAGGGTAGGTATTGACCAGAGAAAACACTCATATACGCAGAAGGGGCATCTATACAGGTAAATAATAACCGTTGTGTGCTGGTGTGCAGGGTTAAAAAAAAATATATATATATATATATTTTAACCTTCTAATTTGGAAAAAAAAATTGCGTTGCCGTAGGGGGCGTCTAGCCGCCAGTGGTTTGTGTTCATGACGATACGTTTATTGTCGAATGAAATCTGGGGGACACCCCCAAACCCCCGGATTATAACAGTTTAGATCAAGGATCAAAGCAAGAAAACATGGAACATGTTTTTCGAATAGGTACATGATAACAGAGGATATGGAGATATGTAGAAAAACGTCTGCCAATTCGAGTAGGTAGCTTCTTCACTTGAATCACATGAACGTATCTAGACTAGTTGGGTAGGTTCGTTATGATAAGGGACCATCTGCGATCCAACCCGCGTGTACCCTCAAAATTTCATCTCTCTACGACTATTTTTCTCGTAGTTAGAAGCGTTATAAGGAACGGTCAACATTTCATGTTAGCGGATGCGGAGAGGGAAATTACAGTAAGATTCCAATGAAGTTCATACGGAACCATCGATGTATTATACTGATCGACCCTCCAAATGTGAACTCATTTCAACGATAATTAAGGTAGTTATGGGCACTCCAAGTATTTCACGTTTGCGCATGCGCAGACTAAACGATTTTCATGATTTTGAAACTGGGCCATCTGCGATCCAACCAGCGTATACCCTCAGAATTTCAGCTCTCTACGGTTATTTATCGCGTAGTTACAAACGTTACAAGGAAATGGTCAACATTTCATGTTCGCGCATGCGTAGATCAAGGATCATTATCATTTCAATGAAATTGATTAGGAACTACCAAAGTATTATTCCTGACCGACGCTCCAAGTTTGAATTGATTTCAACGATATTTAGGTTAGTTATGGGTGTTCCAATTATTTCACGTTTGCGCATGCGCAGACGAAAGTTACGGTACTTTATCAATGATTTTGGTATGGGACCATCTGTGACTCAACCCGCACCTACCCTCGAAATTTCAGCCCACTTCGACCATTATTTCGGGTAGTTATGGGTGTTGCAAGGAATTACCACAGACAGAAAGACACGGAACCAAATATGTTCCTCGATGTCTGAAACGGAAAATGGTATTTGGAAATTTTCATTTTGGAGGACATGAACTTTTTTTACTCAATCACGAATCCAAGGCTTCCCTGCCTTCGGTAGTGAGGAAGCAAAAAAACGTCGTGGGATTTCCAAGCCTCGGACCAGCAACCTAACACAATGTCATGTAATACACGTCCTCAGCTGCTTTTGGCGTTTTTAGGGTAGGTAGAACCCCCTCGGCAGTTTTCGGCGGAGTGGGGTCTCGCCATGCTCTCCTCGGAGTTGGGTGGCAGGAGTGGGGTAGAGGGAGAACTATGCAGGCGACGGGGAGGGGAGCGGAGTTCCCCTGGACTGGAGGCGGACGTTTTCGAGCCTGGTTTACTCCCATAAAAACATGTTCCATGTTAAAATCAGCAATTTCTGCCATGGGTATCCCCCTTCAGAATGCTGTTTATTAGTATAAATACCTTTATCAATTATTTATTATCCTCCTTATTTGTTATTATTATTCATTAGTTATTTATTTAACTTATTGATTATTTCACCAGGTGACCAGAGGATGAGCGCGACAGGCTTCGAGGAGACCGAATTGTCCTACAACATCGCCGACGAAGAGCAAAAAGTAAGACAATTGGTCTACGGGGGCGGAGCGGGTCTGATGCAGCACGGGGGCGGCCACGGTGGCGGGACGGGGGTGATGGGGCCGCCTCACCACCCGGGCTCCCCCCACCACCACCACCTGATGCTTCATCAGAGCTCCCCGTCACACCTGATACCCTGCTCGAGCCCTTCGGGGTACCAGCAGGCCTGCCCTTCCCCGCTCCCCCACTACCCCCCTCACCCTCACATGTCTCACCCGCACGCCCAGCGTTGACGCTACCCTACAGAGTTGGGCTACCGTCGTTCGAGCGATGAGTGGCTGAGCGATGCGAGCGACGAGTGACCGCTTCGTTCTGCATCACGATTTTTCTCGCTTGAGTCGATCATTCAATCAACACTCGGACTCATTTCATACGGACTTAGGGAATAGGCGGAAGGAGTTGTAAATGTGGCGTTCGCAATGAGGCCTTGAGCTGGGTTCACATTGGCGCGTAATCCACTTAAGCTAGGTTCACATGGAGACGCAATTCCGGGCGGCAATCCTGCACGGCAACGCATTTGCCGGAATTTTTGCCGCAGAGGCGTTCACATGGCAGCGGAATCATAACAAAACGCAATCGCATAAAACAAACAATTGCTCGAACTCGAAACGGCAAAATCAACCACATAGGATGTCGAATTTCAATATGGCTGAACAACCAAACAAGAGAGATGTGTGCAGTAACCTCTGCGCAGATACGGCAACGGATCCGACAGCGGAAAATATCTGGAGATTTTGATATAGTATCCATGGTACTGCGTTGCAATAATCCATTCTTGCGTTGGCCAATAGAATTGCAGAACGCATAGCTGTGCCGGACTGCCAATGTGAACCTAGCTGAAACGCGGAAAACTCAAACGCGTAATTGAATTTGATTGTCTCGTTAGGTTTACGCTCTTTACGCTCGACGACTTTTGAACCAGAGTGTCCAAGATCAAAAAATCTTGATATTTAAGCGCTTTAGGAGTCTGCTATCCCATCGATTACGCGCTTTACGTCCGTAACTAGTGTTGTCCATGTGAATGGTTTGACATTTTCACGCGCTTTACGTTAACCTTTACGGCCTTTGCGTTTTACGCGCTTTACATCAGTTACGCGTCAGTGTGAACCCAGCTTTAGTCGTATCGTCCACTGTGAGCGGAAAGTTGCGAATTTCAGCTCGGCCGAATCCGGACGAAAACGCACGAACGATCCGAACGTGTGGTTTGGAAGGGAACAGTGTCCACTTGGCCGCCCGTTCTCGTCCGTTTTCGTCCGTATTCCCGCGTTGTACGAACCGTTTGGTTGGGATCTTTCGTACGAATACTTGCGAGTCACTCGGTTCAAAATAGATTTTTCCGCCCCTGGGTCAAATTCAAATTCAAATTCATTATATTAGTGGCAGTAACAGAGTAATACATGTACACAACATGTTATATAGTACAGAGTAATACGTGTGCACATGGGTCGATGAAGATGCGGATTTTTCGTGTATGTTGACCTCTAATTTCCGCAACCTGAGTGTTCTACCGCGGAAATGAGTGGTACTACTTGCACGAAAAAATCCGCATCTATAAAAAATACTCAATTCAGTTCAATAAGTTTTTTGTTCAATCAATCATTGCATAGGTAAATATTCACAATATCGATATCTGAACAAATATTGCCCGTCAATAGGCTTAGGCCGTAGGACAAGAGCAGCTATCTGTCTACCTGTAATACATTAGAGTATAAAAAGCTAAACTAGTACCTTGTAAGTTAAGCACGTTCATGAAAATGCGAAAAGTAGGGAAAAAAACCCAAAATACAATTTATTTCTAATGGTTGATAAAAGTCACCACCATCAAAGTCGCCACTCGCACCTTTAAAATAGGTATTTCAAGATGCGCCGATTTTTCTGACAGCCAGTACAGTTGAAAAAATAAATAGCTGAATTAATATTTAAATATAATACATAGGTTGGTTCCATAATGTAAACAGCTTGCCTTCTTATGGGGAAATCGTCTCTCGAAAATTACAGAACTTCACAAGCGTAGAAGACATTTTCTCCAGGATGTAGCAAAATGTGCCTTTTCTCATCCGAAAATAGGAAAACTGGTGGTAATCTTTGATTCGTGGATCGCGCCACAAATGAGAAAATTCTCCCATCTCCTTTTCCGTTTTGCAAATTAATGCGGTTGACCCACTATTCCCGCCTTCTCCGATGTCTTCTTTGTGGAATGCGTCAAAGTATCGAAGGAGATAAATTCCAGTGCTAAAAATTCTCCATCCGAATCAGACAAATCGTTTCCTCGTGCGAACGTCATTGAAGAATTTCCGACAAATACTTCGGCAGTGGGATGGGCATTGGCACCTTTTCGTTCGAATTCGTCATTTCGCAGTTCGCATCTTTCCGCTCCCAGTGGATTTTAGCCCATGCAAATTACACACCAAAAAAGCCGTGCGTGCAAAAAAACCAATCTCAAATAAGAGTACCTATGTAATATATATAAGTTCGCGACGGTTTTTGGGTTGAGCTAAACTTTCGAAACCCAATGGTCCGCGAATTTTTGACACTCCGTTTTTTGGCTTATAACATCTAAATGGTGCATCTTACAGTTTTTTTCACTCAGACCAAATTAAAGAGCATTAAATTCTGCGTCGAATAATTTCCTTAAACTTCAAATTTGGTTCAGTGATCTGGTCGGAATCGGAAGTCGAAAATGTTCAAATTTTTCCATTTTGACTGAAATATGTTTGTTTCGTACGCCTTTAACTACAAACCGGTTGTTCCCAATGAACAGTGTCATACAACTAAAGTGGTTGGGAATCAATTCTGCGTTACGCGCACCCCTATTTTTATTAAAATATTCTGTTTAAAATTTTAAGTTTTCACTCATTTAGAACTTCAAATTGAAATTGTCATGCTTATCAATTTATTGTTCTTATCAATTACTGTTGATCTTTCTGATAGATAAAACCAACCTTGTCTGATTGAAGCCGATGGAAATAGTGAGTGTTGATTTTGTATTGTACCTGTAACGTCGTACTAGAGAAAAATCGTGACGATCATTAGACTCGTCGCTCAGGCTTCTCTTCGCTTCAGTCACCAGTGATCAAAATCGCCATTGATTTTGTTACACGTTTCCCTGTTCGAATTTCGGAATTCTCACACACTCCCAACTCTGTGGCCCCCCCCCCCCCCCACCGCCCGCTCCGCCTTTCAGCATGTAGTTTTGAACAGCACGCTGTTTTTCGTCCTTGTGGTCTCACTTGATTTTGGTTTAGTTTTTGAGTGCACTCACATTGTGTTTTGCTCCACGTTTCCCCTCACTTGAATGTCAAACAATTAATTTGACGATAAATAAACCGCATTACTTAAATTTTCTGGGTAAATAGTGATTCAATACTCCGAAGATTCCATATTATCATGGGTTGAACCGATCATCGAATTATACTTAAGTAATTCGGTGGAACCGATTTGAATAAAATTTACGTTTTCTCAACACCAACTCAGCAACAATAATGACAGGGGTATATATATTTTTTTAATTTTTTATTATTTTTTTTTTCTTCAAATATTGCATCGTCTTATGGAATTGTTCGACATTCTTTCATCGTAGTGTTTTTGTACAAGTTGTGTTTTTTATGTGTTTTGTACTTTTTGTGTGTCTATTTATACATATTCGAGACGAATTTTTACACATCCTTCACAAATTCGCACAATTCCTATCATTCGACCAATAAATTGATATTACTTGGAACATATCCCTACAAAAACGATGTCTTGCATTGCATAGGGGACTTACCCATCAGATTTCGAATCGACGAATCAAATTGAGACCACTCGGTGTTTTTTTTTCATTTTCAAAATGTAGGTAACTTATAGTCAATTACGAAAAGGCAAGAAAACGCATTTCTTTTCATGATGAACGAATCAAAAAACCGATCAAAAATAATTATTTAATTAGTCATCCCAGTGTTCTTTTTGAAATCAAGTAAAAGAAGATGTCGTTTTCCTGCCTGAAAACACTGTATTGAGAAAGCTGTACAAGCTATAAGTGTAAAAATGACCAATAATTGATTCATTCCATAGTATGAATCTCTAGGACTAATGGAGGGACAGTCTTAAAACATTCTCTTCGAATTACTGTTTTTAACTTGAAATAAAAATGTATATGTGTTCAAATTGTTTTAGACGAACATATTATTTATTTTTAAGCTATAGGAGAAAATGAGAGAAGTCTATATTAGACGAAAGGGATTGTACATTGTGAGTAGTTTTTTTCCTACGAGTACTTTATTTGCGTCCGTCGACGATTTCAAATGGTCCAAAGGACTTTGTGATTCAAGGGAGCAAAAAATGGACAGACATTTATTTTATTTCTCTTTATAATTTATTTATGTTGTGAATAGAACAAGTCATGGGAGTTTTTCTGTTAGCAACTATCACTTTAATATGTGTAAAAAAAGGCGTTCTAGCGTAAACGCTGTATTATAAATTAATTTATCGTTGGTTATTATAAAAAGTAATTTCCTTGTTAATGGTTATCATTCCAAAAAAATTATCTTGTTCCTTTTGCGAGTTAACAAAAGTCAGTATTGTCGATTTTTTTAAATGTTACTAATTTTACGTGATAGTTGCAAACGGATTTTGTTTTTAATGTATATGTGTGTATATAGGACCGCAATATTTCTCCCAATACTGTCCATGACGTTAAAAGGGGATTAATTTAAAACTAACTGTTTGTTTTTAAAAAAATAATAAAAGTGACAATATATATTTTATTATTTTGTATTTTTGTTGAATCCTGGTTATTCGGAGGAACCACCAAAAATTGGTTTTCATCGGTTAATAGGTAGGTACCGTGTTTCGTGGGGTGTTAGTGGTTGTAGGTTAAACATTGAGCTCAGTTCGGTTTATTTTGGGGTTTTATTATGAATTTAATTAGAATGTAAGGAGTCTAATCAGGAAGACCTGCTCAGGATTTGAGTATGAAATTAAGGTATAGTACGTACTGTAAAAAAACCTGGCCAGGTGTAATACTGATAAGTTTGCCTACAAGAACTTCTCTTCAAATCACCTTTCAGTGATACAGTAAGTACAAATTTAGCTGTAGTAAGCTTTTATTTATTTGTGCACTTTTAATATGTCCAGAGAAACTGAATATTATCAAATTTGATTAAATACTATCGATTCAACTCATCGATACATTATCTTGGCACCTTGTAAATTGGTTGAACAAGCAAGAGGTAAAATTGCGCTCAGTACCGGTGGATCGTTATTTTATTTTTTGACTGTTCAACTAAGTAATATAGGTACCATTTCAATGAATTCACGAAGTTGAACCGAATTCGGTTAAATTTGGTACGCTTTCTGTTTTTCTTTGAATTCCAAAAATTTGATATTTTCTGCCCAGTTTTGAGTATCATTGTAAAGGATTCGGAGGCTATTAAGTAGTGGGTGCATTCCGAAATGTGCCTGAAATGGGATTGAATTGAACTTTGGGTAGAATGTGGATAATTTGCAGTGGTGTGGAAATATGAGGGGAACAGTTATTTTTTATACGACATTAATATGTATGTCCGATTTGATTCGCTCATCCTCAATTGATTCCAAATAAACCCACTGATAAATTCGTTGGAATCTTCACTGCTGTAGGTACCATGATGTTTAGGTGTCTTACTAATTATGAATTTGGTCGACCTGCCCGCTACAACGATAATAACAGGTATATAGTATTCCTGGTTATCTTTCTGTTTCTTATGAATAAACATTGAGAAATTTGTATAGGTCTTATCATGTCGCTTCCTGTACCTATTATACTAGGAATATGTAACTATTACCTTTGAGGTTTTTGTACCAAACCGAAGGTGATTCTCAATATTTACGGATTCGTTTGAAACTCGATTTTGACAAGAAAATTTTTCCTCCGTATTTCCTCCTGCGGTGTAATATAAATTGTTCTACCGCTATAAGCCGTTTTATGGTACTCACTTCTGTCCCCAAAGGAGATCAACCAATTAGCGATGAGAGTGATACTACCTAAGTGAAATGTCTGTGAAAATGAAATTGATGCGACCTCTCTGTTGTACATCAATCGTCGGTTTCGCTTATTTCATGATTTGTACGAGTAATTCACTCCTAGAGATGCACAAATGCATCTCCATCGAACTACCTTCTGCCGGATTTTATTTGTCGGTTTTACAGCATCGGTTCCGCATTCTCGCCTACACAATCCATCTTGCCTGCGAGTTTATTTTATTTACTCTATTTATACCATCAGCTAAATATTAAGTTAACTTGATAAAAATATGGCGAGGTAGGTATAATGTATTACGATTTATTTAACTTGTTTCCTGTGGCTCTTCAGTTCTGACCTGTAATGGATGAGGAGGTATAACTGCTATAACTAACCGCCCATACAGCGTAGTTTCCCCCTCTCCACTCCAAAAAGGTAGTGAGGCAGTGTGGCAGCTGCCCCTGGAGAGACATTGGTTTGACTATTACGCAGTGCTTCCAGGAGTTGATTCGTTTTCGCGAATCCACCGCCCCATCAGCCGCGTGTCAGAATGATCGGGAAAGAGCCCGGATACAATATAAAATTGGATTTCCATATACCGTCACAAACCGTAGTTGTCATCTGCCTATATAAACAGGAAATGAGTGGTATCAGTCCGGTAACTTAGGTATTGAAATGAAACAGTAACATGAAATGAATGGTTTTAATCAGTTTTGATTCTAACATAATTTCCTTACTTCATACCTAGGTACCGAAACCAAAGTACAGTCAAACTTGAAAATATAAAAAATATAGAGCTTCATAGAATTCCTGAACAGTATTCGTGATGAGTGCAATGACAAAAACACAGACATTTTCATTCTATTGCAACATTCTTTATTAATACAGTGAACAACTAAATTGAAAATAAATTATTGACTAGTCTACTCATTAAATCAATACAGTCAACATTTTCATAATATGCTTCAGGAACACTCCTATAAAATGTCACATACTATATACTTGGAGCGAGGTTTGCATTCCTACCTGATATTCAAATATTCCTACGTGTACGGTTAAATATACGCGTTACCAGTTAATTATTTGCGGTAATTATTCATATAAACATTATTCGTTTTTTTGGATGTCAATATACACACAACATTACACAATAAATTAAGTATACAACTTAAACTTAATGTAACTAGATGAAACTTATTATTCGAACGTAAGATTCCATTAGTTTGATTTCTCCATCCTAAGTAGATACGCTCCAGTCTTTAAATTCCCAGTTCTCGTGGTTTTAAGATTAGTTACAGGAACGTTGAAATAAACAGGATATTTTAATATAATTATGATAGGTATCAAAGCCTGTTTTATTGCATCATCAGAATTTATTTAATTACCTACATTGTAAATTCATTATATTTATAATGCCTTACTTGACTTAATTGCTTCATTATATTTGTAAAGTATCTAAATATTATTGACGCCTACGCTATAATTCATCATCATAAACAATCATCTGTCGATAAATATAGTAGATAAGTCCCCAAGTTTTTCTTGCAAGGGCGAGCTTAAATATCGGCCAAGCTTTTGAAAATTGGCAGGATAAAATCAATTCATCGAATCAAAAAACAGTGGTATTAAATGTGCTAGAACTACTGAAAATTCCCTTTGACTGAATATGAGTTAGGCAGTTTAAAAATCTCCTTGTAGTTGGCGATGGTAGCTTCGGTTTTCGGTCCACTTATTCATGATCTGAAAAAATAAAAATAATATTTTTAATTGAAAAATCATAATAATCAGGTTCATAATAGTTGTGTGAGTTATTGTGTCAGAATTTGTCCTTCGTTATTGATTATCGTTCAAATTGTTATACTACTATAATAAATTCAGTGGGCTATTTTGTGTAGTTAAGGTCCAATGTAAAACTTGATGTTGCTGCTCTTCCTTTCCAGTTGAAATTTATTTGGACGATCTAAAGATCTAATGATTCGGGAGGTTCGATTAATCAAAAGATTGAAATTTGAATTTTGGAGGACACACATTTTTGTCCTCCCTAAAGTGATCACAAGGCGTTTTTGCTGCCTTGGTAGATTCTCCTGTTCTATAATTCGGAATAGTCTCTTGTTCTGTGATTCGGAACAGTCTCCTGCTCTATAATTCGGAATAGTCTCCTGTTCTGTGATTCG
Organism: Leptopterna dolabrata; assembly: GCA_954871275.1. Classification (NCBI taxonomy): domain Eukaryota; kingdom Metazoa; phylum Arthropoda; class Insecta; order Hemiptera; family Miridae; genus Leptopterna; species Leptopterna dolabrata. The sequence goes on along the minus strand of OX940981.1, from coordinate 33,994,182 downwards.
GAAGGAATATTTGCGTACAGAACTTGGATGATGAGGTCTAACAACCAGAAGCCAATGCTGACATCTCAGAACGTCACTAACAGGAATCGTATCAATATCGGTGGTAATGAGATGATCGCAGGCTACCGGGAATGCTGTCTGCCGTCCATATCGATCGGGAAATGGGTCCTGTCGTCTTTTTCCTTCCCCCTATACGGCAAAACGCCCGGGACTTTGTTTTCATTCTGAGCCTCCCGTAGGAATCGGATTGAGCTATCGGATGAGTCAGACGGACCCCCGGTTTCCATATTTGGACTCTCCCAGACCTTGATAACATCTAGTTTTGTTTATCGAGGTGTCTGCCCACGCGACGTGGCGGTGGATTCTTAAACTTCTATCCATTTTTGTTGTTGTTCAAAACGGCGTCTGTTTCGGTTGGGTTTAAGGGATTTTACGTGTAAAGAAAGGGGAATATTGGAACTGAGCCTATTTCACTTGTAGTATGATCCATGAGACAGGAACCAAAGCATTCTATTCTTTATAGCAAAATTTACGGAATGGGGCCCGGATATGGTGAGAATTGATTTTTATGAAGTAATTCATGCATTATGACCTAATGAGCGAGTTCTCGACGTAACACACTTGAATTCCCTCCCACCTGTCTATCAATAAAAATAAAAGTTGGAACAATTTATTGCCCTCGAACGGTTTGGTTATAGTAATTTTACTTAGGCGGTATGCATTTATTTGATTAGTCATTAATAATATGTACTTAATATATTATATTCCCGATTTTTGTTGTTGATTTTATATGACGTGTTATTATTTTTTAAATGCGCGCAGTAAATTACTTTAAAAAGATTTGAACATATAACGAATGAAACTACAGTTTTTCCATTTCATCAATATGCATGAATGGGAGAGGTTTGATTTTATTACACCACAGTCCAGAAAATGTTAACAATCAAGACATGATGTCCCTAGTTTTATTTGTGTCTAAATTCGTTTGGTTGGTTTTCCGTAAAGCCATTACCTTCAGCTTCTAATTTTGTTAACAATAAAAATGCACGATCACACGAATTGATAATGTTCCCAGTTCTAACTTTAATACCTGCATTCTAGTTCTGAGAAAATATAATATTCCTAGTTCTAACTTGAATACCTATATGTTGTAGTTTTGAGAAAATATAAGCTAATAATAAGCTATTTTAGGTATAAGGTATCAGTGCAAACTTATCCTAATAGGAAGTAGCGGATGTTTATGTCAGGAAATTCCTCATTTCTTAGTTTAAACTGATGTCAATCCCTTTCACGGTTGGTCATAAAAATAAAAAAAATTCTCGGATTATCTTTACGGAAACGATAAACAAGTTGTGTAACCTGCACAATAAGGTGCGTAATGATTTGGATCGTGAATAACGACGTCGTCGATCGATGATTTGCAAAGTGCAAAAAAAAACCACCGTTATATCACTTGGCGTTGAGGCGCGAACAGTTCCGAACACCCGCATACATAAGTTAGGTGATACCCCAAGTTCCACTTTAATAAATCGACGGTCTTCCAAAGGCTTAGCACGCGATGTCTACTGATAAATTGTCGTGTTCAACACGAATTAAAGTTACGCCCGTAAAATTCGAGGCGAAGTCCTGGAAATCAATAAACAAACGTAACGGTGTGCAGTTTTTTTTGCGTTTTGAGTCTATCGAACAGGTTGGGTTTGGTTTTAGTTTCCGTCAACAGACTGGTAGAATGCACCTGTCTTTATGCTGCATACCTACATTCTCAAGTCTTCATTCAATTAAATCCTAAAGTTCTCTGCAGTTAATGTATCAAGTTGATTGAAAACCTATAATCATTATTGACGCACGTTGAACGTGTAATTATATCGTGGCAGTTCACCAGGTATCATTTCAATGACCTAATCGCCCCCATCCTAACATGTTTCAGTTAGCAGTAATTAGGTATTTATAGCTTTGTATTATAATAATATAATTAATAGTTATAACAGCAATTATTCGAAATGGCGATGGTGCTATTGAATTTTCCCTCCTTGATCAAACTCACTATTCTCGCGTGTAAAAAAAAACAAAAAACAATAAAACAACCAACAATAAAAGAGAGAAATAACTCCCCCTGAACACCCATCTCATCAATCTTCATTGTCTCACGAAGAAGGTAATATGCTACTGATTAAGCTTTATTTCATAATATCGATGCTTGGTTGGTTTTTATTTCATAATATCCATTTTCGGCAAGTAGACGTCGATGGATGATTCCAAGTTCTATATTATCTCGTATTTCGCAAATTTGAAAGATTTCATGGAAAAACCAAACCCACTAAGTACACGGACTCATGGACAATAACGACATTGTGAGGTATGACTCTACGCTTTTGATATTCGAGTACCTACTCATAGAAGAGTGAAAATAGCCACACTAATGTACCACTTCATGTCGTGAATTCAGTTGTCTTGTAGACCACCGATTCATCAGCAAGTTCTCCCGTTAGGCTGGGACGTATAAAAAAGCTGCAAATTATTACACAGCGGTTTATTACCTATTTCCTGCATAGATACCCATTCCATTTTCAAGTTCTACGATCTAAGTACCTTGAAACACAAAATAAAATTTGATGGGGGTGTGAAATGTTTTTACCATGCTCGATTCCAAAGGTTCATTATTGAAAATAATAAATTAAAATGGAAATCACCATGTATTCAGCATGAAAAATGCATGAAAACGGGTACTAGATATCATAGGTGGTTATTTTATAACATTTGCGGACGCTGCAGTTATATTCTTTTTTGGCTTCTGTAAAGATTCATCCGTGGGGGGGTTGTTGTCAATTTTAAGCGGAACCCAAATCTGCAATTAAAACGATATAAAGTCCTTGTCACGTGGGTTTATCATTCTATTGAACATACCTACAGAAATTTTGGTTGTTCATTTATTGTTTCTTTCATGTGCAATAATTTAAATAGCTATTTTTGATGGTTCCACCAATTTTGGCCCCCAAAATCTCGAATTAGGCTCCTGTTTTTGACAAATTATCTTTGATAATTGATATTGCAATTTAATTGCGTTGATTCACCCGTTAATACTACTTCTAGTGTTATTGTACAATTTATGGGGATATATTTATGGGGAATTTCCCAGGTTTCTGTCTCGTAAAAAATGAGTTTAGGGAGCTGAAACATTGTTAGAACCTCAGTTTTCCACTCTTTGGTCAAAATCAACTTCATATTCGGTCTTGTTGCCCTAAAAAACTTGGAAAACGATACCTCACAAGCTCATTTTACTAAAACTCGAAAAACCCTATTTTTACACCCACTTTTCACCCATAACACCCTTTGGAATATTCCGATTCGGCTGCAAAGTTTTGGGACACAACTAGGAGCCAAGTGGAGCATGTGTGTGAAAGAACGAATTTTTTAGCCTGAAAAAAAAAAAAAGATAGATATGGATGATACGGCGTACGACGGACGGACATTGAGGGATGTTCCAAAATTTTTCTGCTGAGCGAATACATAGGTTTATTATTCACAGAATAATAAACCAAAAATGGGGGTTACTTCGAAAAGACTACGTTTTCGCGAATGATGAATATTATAATTTATGTGTCCTTCCAATCGATATCTAACCATAGCCTACAAGATCACAAATTAGGTACTAATTTTGCCTAAATGTTCGTAGTTTGAAAATGAGCAAGTCAATTACAAAAATTGTGTAAAATAGGCGTTTACGCTATAGTTCAAAGACACTAAATAGGTACTTTACATTCCTTAATAACGGTGACAAGATAAACGTTTTTTATTCTCAAAAAATGTAGGTCAAAAGTAGTTTTTCTCAAGAATATGGGTCAAGAATAGGTACGTAATAATCATTTAAAATAGTCAGAACTCAGCGCAAACAACGTCACCTTGACGAAAAGTGTCGTAAGTATTATATATTGGTGACTTGAGACCGAAATGTGGTAGGTACCTATAATTGAATTTCAATAGCAACAAGTATCTCCCTGTTGAAAATGAAAAGAAAAGAGTTTTAACATGTTTAATGTTTTAGGGCTGGGGGTCATTCTGTGAATTCCGACACGCAAATATGCAACGTTTTTCATTGGTTACTACACAGTTACTACCTTCTGTTGTAGCAACCATAAAGAATATCGCACTCGAAAGAAACAAGAGTCAATAGCTACGTTTTTCATTGGTTACTACACAGTTACTACCTTCTGTTGTAGCAACCATATGTTGATGGCGAGTTCTATAATAAGTACAGTAAATGCAACATTATACTTGTAGAGTTCAGTGAAATTGTGGCTTTCATTTTTTCTTGACATTAAAAAACTATATCTAATTTCTCCCTTGCGAGGGAAAAACATTAAACATGATTTAATGTTTTTCCCTCTCAAGGGAGAAATTTATACAGTTTCTTATAAGTCATTTTTAATTTGAAAAATGATGGCTCTTTTGGAGTTTGTTGGTAGGTAGTGAAACTTGAACAATTTCAAAATCCTTTGTCCATACTGTGAAATCAGATTCTGGGGCATCAGAAAACCTGACTTCTTCATACCAGTTGTCTTCCAGATCGCCGGAAAAGTCATCGTAGAACATTACTTGCCCAGAGCACGGAGGTTTGTTTTCAGTAGCTCATCGGATTTTTAAAATGTCCTTAGTTTTGTATTGCACTACACACACTAATGCAAACAACTCAAGAGTCCTCCAGCTCGTACCTACTCTTAAGGCTGACAACGCCTCTTCCCCATTTTCTAAATAGGCTATTTCCGTGGGTTTTTTATTTTTTATTCATTTATTTATTTTATTTTTTCTTATCATTCTTTTTTGTCGAGTCAAGCATTGAAACGTGAAAATGAAGGCTTTTCATTAAAATAATCACTATTCAATTTACTGTGAACCAAATAAAATATGGGGAAAAAAGGTGGGTGATAAGTTATGAGCGCGCCACTTTTTGGTGGGTGTAAGCTCAGCACCACTTTTTAAGTTCTTCTATTTTAAAGGCCTGTTTCTGCTTTAAAGAATTGTTTTAGGCCATGCAGTCTCCCGCTACTTCACCGTGACACGTCCCTACATACAAATTATCTGGGCATTTCGAATTTTATTTTTCGTGCAAATAGTCCATTCAAAAGTTGGTCAAAATGATAACGAAATCAAAATGATAAAGGTTAACTTGTTGTTATCTTGAATACGTCTTAAGTTATGGGGCGAAAGAGTCTGTGGATGATGTTCGTAGTTTAAGTAGGTAGATTACCCATAGTAGCAATAGCCTATTTAGAAAAAAAATTCTTTTCTTTTCACTTCCCAAGAGGGGGACACTCGTTGCTATTGAAATTCAATACCTACCATATTTCGGTCTCTAGTCACCAATATATAATACTTACGCCATTTTCGTCAAGGTGAAGTTGTTTTTGCTGAGTTCTGACTATTTTAAATGATTATTACATATTCTTGACCCATATTCTTGAGAAATGAAAGCTCATAGAAAGAAGTTGCATACATGTATGCAACGACGGGAGACCATTTTCATGTCTACGAGTGGCATCGGTAAACTAGTAAGTATACGGCTCCAATAGAACATTATGGCGATGGCGAGCGCTACTTCTGATAGTTCCACCAACCATAATCTGCCGTCATGTTCCTTTTGGAAATGCCCTCCAAACAAGTTTTTGCTTCACACCAAGCTCGTAGTCAGTGCTTTTAAGGGATGTATGGAGGAGGGAATCGGCAGCGTGAGATGTGGCGATGAGTAAGATAAATCAAGAGCTTTCAAACGAGTGGTGAACGATTTCTGTACGATGCAAAATAGCGAAGATAAAGTTCCGTAGCAACTGTTCGGTTGTAAGCGAAAATCATCAGAAAAGTGTCCGTGAGCATTTCTTCGTAACGATTTTCGTGACAATTTTCAGTTCCTATATATAATTAACGTATATAATTAACTGTTGTAATACAAAACCTATATAATTAACCTATATAATACCTATATACCTATATAATTAACCTATAATTACTATATAATAATATAATGCCTATATATTAACCTATGTAATACCTATAATTAGAATATACTCGTAATACCTGTATAATACTATAATACCTATATAATTAACCTATAATTACTATATAATACTATAATACCTATATATTAACCTATATAATTAACCCATGTAATACCTATACAGGGTGTAACATGAATGATGCAAAACCTCTCTCCCACGTGTTCTACATCTAATTTCCGACCAAAAGTGACCTATAAAATTTTTCATTTACTCCGCTTAAAACCCTACTTTTTTCACTGTTAAGATTTTTTCGAGTTTCCGCCCTCTTCTCACTAAAGCAGCTATAATTTCCTTAATTCAAAGAGTAAATTCAAATTTGAAGATACCGTTGGAAAGAGCGTTAAATTTCCTGTCTCTCTAATGCCTAACAAAATTTTTTTAGGAGGATTTGAGGAGTGAAAATGGAATTTGAAAAGTGAATTTTGTCAAAATCTTAAAATCGTCTGTTTTTTCAAACGCTTGGTGATCCTATTAATTCTTGTAGCAGAATAGTTAAGGTAAGCTAAAAAATGCACCAAAACGTCAGCTTTCCAACGGACTAATCAAAACTTTTTTAGAGTTGATTTCAAGAGAGAAAATGAGGTTGAATACGAAAAAACGTGTTGTTTCCGGCTAAATCGTGGGTTTTTCGAAAAATGAACCTTTTGTGAAGTAGTGAGTCAACTATGGGGTAATTTTCAAATCGAATGGTGACACCCTCACATCATCTCCCAGTAAGTATTTGATCGTTATTTTCATTTTAGTCCAAGGGTGTTGGCATTACAAAGAGTGGAACTATGGAAGAGGATTGAAAGATCCGTGAGACGACTGTTGTTTGTGTACCTCTACGAATGATTGGGATGAGTTCTTATCTTTTTCGCTGCCACCTACGGACCCTTCACAAACGAACCGGTCTCTGTATTCGCCAAAACGGAGGGCATTTTGAGCAAATAAAGGATTGAACAGAGTCCCGCTTAACTTCCATAGTTCCATTCTTTGTAATGCCAACACCCTTGGACTAAAATGAAAATAACGATCAAATACTTACTGGGAGATGATGTGAGGGTGTCACCATTCGATTTGAAAATTACCCATAGTTGACTCACTACTTCACAAAAGGTTCATTTTTGATTAAAAACCCACGATTTAGCCGGAAACATTACGTTTTTATGTATTCAAATCCCATTTTCTCTCTTGAAATCAATTCCAAAAAAGTTTTGATTAGTCCGTTGGAAAGCTGACGTTTTGGCGCATTTTTTAGCTTACCTTCACTATTCTGCTACAAGAATTAATAGGATCACCAAGCGATTGAAAAAACTGACGATTTTAAGATTTTGACAAAATTCACTTTTCAAACTCCATTTTCACTCCTCAAATCCTCCTAAAAAATTTTTTTAGGCATTAGAGAGACAAGAAATTTAACGCTCTTTCCAGCGGTATCTCTAAATTTGAATTTACTTTATAATAGCTGCTTTATAGCTGCTTTAGTGAGACGAGGTCGGAAACTCGGAAAAAAATTTAAAAGTGAAAAAAGTGGGGTATTAAGCGGAGTAACAAAAAAAATGTTATAGGACACTTTTGGTCGGAAATTAGATGTAGAACACGTGGGAGAAAGGTTTTGCATCACTCATGTTACACCCTGTAGAACATAATACCTATAATTAGAATATACTCGTAATACCTATATAATACTATAATACCTATATAATACCTATATAATTAACCTATAATTACTATATAATACTATAATACCTATATATTAACCTATATAATTAACCCATATAATACCAATATAATTAACAGTTGTAATACAAAATTACATTGATTCGTATACGAACCACCGACTAATTCGTTTGAACAAAACTACTCTAAACCGACACAACTCATAGGACAAACTCCCCATAGTACGTTATTCCAAAAATTCGCTCGTTTGGTCAGGCCGCATGACTGGAACTGGATTCCGATTTGTTCCTCGTCATTATCGACAGGGGACACTTGCCGGGAGTGACCGACTTCCGAGGCGTCTGATGCTTATGAAGCGTAGGAAGAGGCGGACCCCGAACCCCTACGACTGCCTTATACGGGCACAACGTGGCAGCCTCAGGTCCTTAGACGGTACGAAACACCGTCCCGATGTTGTGTGGCTGAGGCGGTTCGCTCGCGGACGGAACGTACGTGGGACGGATCGTGTCAAACGCCGTTGCTTGGTCGGTGATGGGAAGGGGTACGGACGAGTCCTTGGGGCCTCCGCCCGCACGCCGCCTCCGCGGTTTAGCTAACAGGTAGCTCTGAAGATGTAAAGATAAGCCCCAGTGGAAGGAGGAGGTGCGATGAAGAGGAAGAGGGCGAGGAGGCCGAAGAGGAAGATGACCGCCCCCGCCTGATTCAGTTTTGTAATATCCGGAGTTTCACATGACAGCAACACAAACGGCACATGTCTTACGAGAACTTTAGGTCGTTATCATCCTCCGTATCGAATTTCGTGTTTATCAAACAAGATTTGAATAGGAAACATTAAAGAGATGTTCCAAGTACCTAAAGGGGGTCAACGCTCGAATCAAAAACGCTGCAAAGTCCCTGTCGCATATTATTCTGTTGGCGATACCTCAGAAATGTTGGCTGTTCATTTATCGTTTTGGTTTATTATTCTGTGAATAATACACTATGTATTCGGTCAGCAAAAAAATTTTATAACACCCCCTCAAAATTGTTTCTTTTCCGTTTCAAGGAGCGTAGATTCCAAAAATGCAATGTCCGTCCGCCGTATCACGCGTACCGGCTTCATTTTCGGTCTAAAAAAGTCGTTCTTTCGCACACATGCTCCATTTGGGCCCTAGTTGTGTCCCGAAACTTTGCAGCCCGATCGGAATATTCCCATGGGTGTTATGAGTGAAAATGTGGATAAAAATAGGTACTTTTTGTGTTTTAGTAACATGAGCTTTTGAGGTATGTTTTTCCATGTTTTTGGGGACGAGATGACCGAATATGAAGTCGATTTTGACCAAAGTGTGGAAAATTGAGGTTCTACCAAAGGTTCAGCTGCCAAAATTGATTTTTTATGAGGCAAAAACCTGGAAAATCGTCTGAAATCACCATCAATTTGTATAATAACACTAGAAAAAGTGTCAACACGTGGATCAAGACGATTAAATGGCACTACCAATAATCAAAGATAATTTGAAAAAAAAAAGGAGTGTGCCTACCTAATTTGTGTTTTGGGGGCCAAAATTGGTGGAAACCACCAGAAATAGCTATTTCAATTATTTCACATGAAAGAAACAATAAATGAACAGCCAGCATTTTTGTAGGTATGCCCAATAGAATAATAAACCCATGTGACAAGGACTTCGCAGCGTTTTTTCATGTGCAATAATTTAAATAGCTGTTTCTGATGGCTTCCACCAATTTTAGCCTCCAAATACTCAATTCAGGCTCCTATTTTTGACAAATTAACTTTGATCATTGACATTACCATTTAATTGTCTTGATTAACCCGTAAATACTAATTCTAGTGTTATTGTACAAATTTACGGTGATTTCAGACGATTTCCCAGGTTTTTGACTCGTAAAAAATGAATTTTGGGAGCTGAAACTTCTTTATAACCTCAGTTTTCCCCCTGAACTGAATATTATCTGAATAATACACATATAATTTATGTATTCGTTTAACAAGCAATTTTTGTAACACATCCTCAAAAGTTCCTTATACAGCTTTTTGAAGTCGGGATTTTTTTTTAATCAGTTTTTATTTTTATTGTTTGCTTTTCAGTGCGGTCTTTTTGGTAATATCCCTCTTGCTGCCATGCACCGATACCGTCCTTACGGAGGCATCCACAGTCTTTGGCAGACTATTTTCTATCGTCAAATCGTGCAATGTTTGTTGTGAAAACGCTAAAGTCGAAGAGTATAACTGGCCTAGTACAGGCCCAGTACTACTTTTTTTAAAACTTAAAACACTACCACCGAGGTTTTTTTTAAACTAGGGACCACCGAGGGGATGGCCCTATTCCATTTAGGAAAAGATTCATCAAAATTGGTCCAGTATAGTTTCGGAATAATCGCTGGACAAACATAAAAACGAACATAGAAGCGGGTCGAAATGGGAACCTACTCATTTTTTTGAAGCCGGTGAAGAAACGAATTACGACTAACTGCGTGCATCTAATTCGTACAAATATCGGTCCTTTTATCTTCTGTCCAGTTGCTTTTTGGTTTGTAATATGGTTCAGTAATTTATGCTTCATTCACAATCTTCGTGATGGTTTATGGAAGCGATGAACATTTCAAATGATCGATAAAAAACACTTCGAATTACCAGCTGTTATTATTTACCTTTATATGTGCCCCTTCTGCGTAGATAACCGTTTTCTGTGGTTAGTACCTACCGTCATGTTTCTCGCCGGAAGGCCCTAAGTCGAGTGCTGGATCCAGTCGGGCAATTACAGTGTCATAAATATGCGGTAGATTCAAGGATTCTATCGTTATTTATTTTGGTTTATTATTTTCAGTAATGAATCTTTGGAATCGAGCATGAAAAAAACATCCCCCCCCCCCTCTCAAAATTTGATGGTTTACTTTCCAAGGTATGTAGAATCCGAAAGTGCAATAAAAAGTTTCTTTCTGTCCGCTTTCTGTACGGCAAAATTCCCCCCCCCCCCCCCCAATTTTGGTTTATTATTCTGTGAATAATACACCTATGTATTCGCTCAGCAAAAAATTTTTATAACACCCCCTCAAAATTTTTTCTTTTCCGTTTCAAGGTGCGTAGATTCCAAAAATGCAATGTCCGTCCGCCGTCCGCCGTCCGCCGTACGCCGTATCACGTGTACAGGCTTCATTTTCGATCTAAAAAAATCGTTCTTTCGCACACATGCTCCATTTGGGCCCTAGTTGTGTCCCGAAACTTTTCAGCCCGATCGGAATATATCCAGGGATGTTATGAGTGAAAATGTGTGTAAAAATAGGTACTTTTTGCGTTTTAGCAACATGTTAGTAAAATGAGCTTTTGAGGTATCTTTTTCCATGTTTTTGAAGACGAGAAGGCCGAATATGATGTCGATTTTGACCAAAGACGCGGAAATTGAGGTTTTACCAAAGGTTCAGCTCCCAAAATTGGTTTTTTATGAGTCAAAAACCTTGAAAACTATCTGAAATCACCATCAATGTGTATAATAACATTGGAAAAAGTGTAAACAGGTGAATCAAGACCATTAAATGCCACTACCAATGATCAAAGATGATCTAAAAAAAAAAGAAAAAAAAGCGTACCTATTTCATGTTTTGGGGGCCAAAATTGGTGGAAATCATCAGAAATAGCTATTTCAATCATTCCACATGAAAGAAACAATAAATTTAACAGCCAACAAGAATCTCTAGAACTCCAATAGAATAATAAACCCATGTGACAAGGACTTTGCAGCGTTTTTCACTCCTTAACGGTGACTTACAGCGACGCCAAGCTTCGCGGACCAACTTGCCTCAAATGGGACCTACAAACCAAATTTCATTAGTTTTCGTTCCTGGTAATACATACTATGTAAGGAAAAAATTGAAGCACGGCGAACAGACATTTTTTTAAAGTCCCATTTTCGGATTGTACGTACATTGAAACGGAGACCATCATATTTTGAGTGGAGTGAAAAATAAAAAAAATTTGATGCTTGATTTCAAGGGTATTTGTAAATAATTCACCAAAATGGGCTATTCAGAGAGGCATGAAAACGCCATTGAACATTGTCTTACGGTAATCTCCAGGTAAAATCACACCACTCACCGCTGGGTGAGAGACAAACCCTATCTCTAATAAAGAGATCACTAGACAATGAATTATATCCCAAATAATTGTTCCTATTTGCATGAGAATCGGGCGCTTTCTCAAAAAATTATCCGTAGATGCGAATAAATTGGGAAAATAACAATTTTCCTCATGAATATCATGTTAAAGCGGGGAGATTCCCGAACATACCGACTCTGGAACTAGAGTTGGTGTCAGTTATACTGCGGGAGATATAACGGAAGTCACAACTTGTTGCTCGGAATATGCGTTAGTTTACTTTTCACCACTATGAGCGTCAGCAACCCCCAAACGAGTCCATTGGTAGAAAAACCTCATTTTGGCACACAAATGGTGTTACAGGTTGTCCTCGCCCACCATCGAGTCGCGTTTAATGTTGTTGTATGGTATTTCATTTATCATAATCGTCATTAATCATTTTTTAAGCCAAAAAATTAACAAAAGACGACCGAGAGTCACTGGTCTCAAATTTTGTTTTCCGAAATGAGTGAATTTCACCGTTCATCGAATTCAGTCATTCAATATTTCTGTGGAAAATTATAGTCAACTGTTGACAATAATTATAAGTGTGCGTTGGTGGCAAAAGTTAGGTTTTCGTTTCGAAAGAACTGATTTTTATCCTCAATTTATTATTTAGATTAGTTACTGCTATTCTGATGTCATATTACATCGTTCAAAATGAAAATGTTGAATTGAACCTGAATATCACGAACTTCATATATAATATTGCGCATTGGTCGTTGAAAATTACACGCGTAAGGTACCTTAGAATGTAAATTACTCTGGGTTTTTGCGCCAATGTTGCTCTGAGTATTTCTTTCGATATTAATGGTCCTTACTAATTTGCAATTAGTCATTGCACATTAATTAAGAAACAAGTCTGTCTACGAGTAGGTAATCAATCAAATAAAAAGTGGTAAAATCTATTCATTTGATATATCAAGGAGTTCCTTTTCGAATTGGGAACAGTTAAAATGTTTGAATGATTGATACCGGAAAAAACCCATTTTTAATCGAGAAAATAACGGCGCGGAACGGAATCGTAAAAATATCCTTTATTCTTTTTGCTATTCAGGTACATGTTGAACGTACACTTATACAATAATAGTCTGACCCTAGTTACAAAAGGCACATGAGGTACGGTGTCGTAAATTAACCTTTTGAAGGTTCGATTTAATAACCTTCCATTTGATGCTCAGAGTGGGGAAAAAAATGTATGCTGACGTATTGATTTATGTACTCGTATTACTGAGCTCAAAAACTTTTAATGGAAAGAGGCAGTTGTTTCACCAGCGAATATGAATTGGTTTTGTACGGAAGAGTCTAAACAGGGGAAAAAAGAATTTGCGTTTGGTGATACTGGTACAGTTGCAAAGCTGAATGTAATGGCTTCTCGAGGAACTTCTTATTCTTCTTTTCTTCGAATTTTTGGGTGCTTTAGTGCAGTTGAGGTGTGTGAGGTATGTAGGTACCCTAGTGAAAATCGCAAAGGGTAGTGTCGAGTGAAGAGCAGCAACATCAGGTATTTATAATACGTACCACCCACCCTTGACAATGGGAAATTATCATCAATTTGGTTTTCATTTTTTCTCAATAGTTTATGATGTGAGATAGACGATAACAGGGCTGAATCGGGAACATTTTGAGATTTCAAAAAAGAGGCCCATTGCACGGATATGGGTTCTGGTCGGCTGGCCGGTGGTAGCAGATGGGAAATGGTTTTCTCGCCACCACCACCACCACATTCACCAGAGTAAGGTTTTGTTATACTTTTTGCGGGTTCGTCATTTTTGTTTATTCATCATTGATTCATTTTCTGACGTGAAATGGGCTTTTGTAATATTAGCTTCAGCCATCAGTACCTACATCAACGGATCCGACCCGAAATTCCACGATCTCAGCGTTTTAAGGCTAATGTGGAGTGCAAGTGTGCAAGTGACAGGGAAGACTAACTCCGTTCACTCTCAGCAACGGAGTGGTCAAATTTCAAGTTGTAATTTTTTTGAGCTTCTTCCAGTCACTAAAAGTTTGGTATCATATGGGGGAACAAATTAAAATTATTTTAGGTTTAGATCAGGATCAAGATGAAATATTATCAGTTACAACTGATTTTGGTTTATTATTTTCAATAACCATTGGAATCGAGCAAGAAAAAAAATTCTAACCCCCCTCAAAATTTGATGGTCTACGTTTCAAGATGTGTAGAATCCGAAAATGCAATAAAAATATTTCTGTCTGTCCGCCGTACGCCGTACGGGCCATTTTTCTTAGTTACCATGAATAAAAATTGATGAAATTCGGGTTATAGGTTCCGTTCGGGGTCTAGTTGGTCCTCGAAGCTCGACGTTACTGTCAGTCATCTCTAAGCGGTTCAAAATAGGGGTTGAAATTTTCAGAACGCCGTATCTTGGAAACTTTTGATTGAAGGGTATTGTTTTTTTTACGTTATTAAATTTGTCTTGCGCTAGACAATTCTTTGAGACCACCCGGAGCATTGTACGTCCAGCCGTTCGTGTGCACCAAAAAGCTTCGTCAACACGATCGTGAATCAAACGGTATAAATCCGGCCGGGATATCATAACTACGGAGCACCTGATTATATCAAGGATGGCTCTACGAAGTCGAGTTGGTTGTTCTGCGATATTATTTCATTTGATAAGTGATGGACTATTGGATTTTGTTGGTAGGTACTTCTGAAACTTGAACAAACGTTAAAGGGTAAATTATTACACAACGGCAAATTATTACACAACGGCAAATTATTACACAACGGCAAATTATTACACAACGGTAAATTATTACACAACGGTTCATCTACCAAAAAGGGGCTGGATTTTGTTGATCGTTACTTTTGCAACTTGAACAACCGTTGAAGTATTATTGGTGGGCAAGTTATTACACAACGGTTCACTATAGGTATTGACCAGAGAAAACAGTGATCTACGCAGAAGGGGTATCATTTCACTCCACATCAACAATTTTCCTTCAGAACTTCATTATTTGCGTTTCTTTTTGCCGTTTTAGTTACTGTTTGTCATCGGCTGTATTATTTTAGCAACATTTAACTCGTGATTTAGGTAGGTACCTAGTAACGAGTACGGGGTTTGGTACTGACCTACGGAGGGTCTGCGATCCACATAATATGTACAGAGTAGTACATATTATATTATATAGACGGGTTATCTATACAGAGAGCTGTGATCTGTAACAGAAGGGAATTCTATACATAATAATAAACCGTTGTGCAGGGATTTGCAGCGTTTTTTTCAAGGAACACAGTTTTTTTCACAGATTTTTTTTCTTTTACATCTTTTTCTTCGTCCATAAAGCAACTTTTCCTTCACCTTTTCAACTTATTCATAAAATTGGTACTACGAGTAAAAGTGCCGTTTGTGGATACACGATAATTGCCCATTATTTCTAGAGTTCATGTAGGGATAGACACAATGAGGCAGGCAACATTTTCTATGGTTTAAAATGTATCGACTTTGCGAATGGGTATTAGACAACTTGTCCGGGCTCACCCGTGGCCATCAATAATTATCATCATCACAAACTCCCGAAAGCAATTCCTTTTATCATCAAAACCCCTTAAACGGTCGCACAACGCTGTTCGTATAAATACCGCGTTCCTAACTGTTTTTCGTTACCAAGGTTTGGAACGCAAAGGCAATTGCACTTCGACGATGAGCGAACCCAAAACGAAGAAAGACAACTCAATAATAGTTGAGAATAGTGTTGACTCATAACTGAGGCGCGTTTTAAACGGATACAGAGGGTCTTTACTTCGTGTTCTTCTCCTTGAAAAAAGACCATGTGTGTGCCGAATAAAAAGTTGGGAGTTTCGATTATGTGAGGGTCTTGTGGCAGTTAAGCCCTTCTAACAAGTGCGTCGAAAAACCGTAAGAACGTTTTGCAACGAACTGCAATTATTTCGTTTGTTAGAAGGCGTTTTACTGTGAGCTTGGAAGCACTTGGTTTAACGCGCCTCGGAAAGGGCAACTAGGGGAGAATATGGAATTTTCGGTATGTGCTCTTGATGACTTTTTTGTTTCATTCTTTTAGAAGTGTAGAACAGGATATTGGTTTGTCCTTTGAATGAACCTGTGCTATACTGTTAATTCATACGGGGAAGTCTGGGTTTAATTGACCTGACTAATCATTAAGCCTCCGCAAGGATTTCACGTTTTGCGCGTACCCAAACCAAAGTATAAATGCGAGTTTGATGGAAGCAGCTGGCACCCTACACGCCCCCTAAATTCAGCTCATTTCGGCCATCCTCATATTCGTTGATAGACAGAAGAGGAACCAAATTTGTTAAAATGTAGTGGCGCGAGTAAATTAAAATTTTGGAATTTACTATTTTCTTCCCCAAGGTGTGGTCACAATGCTTCCGTTACCTTTGAGGGTGAGCAGTACTGCCTCATTAATATGACACGTTAGAGGATACAATGTAAAATTCCTACCTTAATGTTGGCGCTCAGGCAGTTGTCTCCCTGTTGGCGACTTCTGGTATCCGAGTTGGTACAAGGCATCTGCAAGAAAATTTTCGTTTTAAAAGATTACATTGATAAATAGTGTATTAGGTAGATAGTTCTAGAAATAGGTCGGTCGAAGTTAAAAGTCAGTTAATAGCTACACACCTGGCCTAGCTACCAATCCGTGAATTTTACGTAACATAACAAAGGTACCCGCGGGATAAGCTGGCTGCCCAACAGAGAGGTGTTTATTGGATTTCACGTTGTCGATAGCTAGATAGATATACCTACTATAATAAATTGAAATGAAATTGAAATTGTTGGCAATAATATCCATATGAGGAAGATGTCCACATGAGGATGAAAATTTACTTTTGGTCTTATACATTTGGAATTATATTGAAAGACAAGAAAATTCGTATTTATCCAAAACGCAAATGGTGAGGTATACCTCCGATTAAACTGTCCAGTTGTGTACCTAGCGACAGCACATTATTTCATTCCTCTCCCAGCAAGTCTAGTGGCAGATGACATTGAAAGTCGAATGCAAAATGAATGAAATGAATGGTAATATTTAGGTCTCCCGGACGGCCTACTTACGATTCGTATGGGGGAAGATTCTGAAAATGTCCTTTGCTTGGATACTGATTGCTCCTGATCAGATCGTCTGTTTTAGCATTTTTATCGTCAACTCTACTAGTTGTGTAAGTACACACTGCATCGAACAATTTGCAGACATCGACATTAGAAAAGGTCGGCTTTCAAGCCGCCGGATAAAATGGAGGGTAGAAATCGTCTCATGGTGCCGGTGTGATATGGGAGGTTTTCGTTATATAAATGTTTCATTGATTTTGGAAGTTCGAGGGTCTGGGGTCTTCATTTAAATGGGATATGTGCATGGGTCACAAAAGCGGTTTTTATGATTCTTTTCTTCTTCATTAAACTAGCCATTCTGAGAACTATGACACAAACCGCACTGTCCTACAATAAGTATTTTATTTTTTTATGATTTTTCGAAGTTTAAACCAATTCGGACGTCACAGTTGTCAGGCTGGGGAGGGGGTCCCGCCCAGGCGAGAGGGGGGCAGTGACATCAGAATTTGTTGAAACTTCGAAAAATCATGGAAAAAGAACTAATAAGTAGTAATTGAGTCCGGTTGGTGTCAAAATTCTCAGGATGGAATCTCTGCTTTCATTGAATAAAATAAAATACACTGCCAAGGTGATGGCACAGGAGCTTCCTCGTCACAATCAGAGTGACCCATTATAAAATAGAACAGACTCGGAAGCAAAATAACATTACATTACATTACATTACATTACATTACATAACGTTAAATATACATATTACATAACATTACATTACATAACATAACATTACATAACATTACATGAAATATACATATTATACATAACATGACTTCCATAATACATTACGTCCATTATACATAACTAGCCTGACCGCTCGCTTCGCTCGCTATCCGAGATTCGCTGTACGCAGTATCGTGGAACCAACAAACGACGGAAAAATCCCATAGCCTACCGGGTATTTATGCCCAATTTTATCAAAATCCGTCAAGCCATTCAGAAGTTGACCATGGTCGACCATATTTCCGCTATGGTCAGGGAATTAAAAATGCGACGTTGCACAACTTGGGAGCCTACTGGATATTCGTGCCAAATTTGGTCGATATCCGTTGAGCAATTCGGGATTCGACCATGGAGGGGCCCATGGATGCGCTAAGGTCGACCGCGGGGGTAGTCCGAAGGGTCGATCGTAGATAGAATTTCACGTAGATTACGAATACGCGATAAAAAATAGGGGTTACCATTTCAATTAACGAAGTTGACCATGGTCGACCATAGTTCCGCTATGGTCAGGGAATTAAAGATGCGACGTTGCACAACTTGGGAGCCTACTGGATACTCGTGCCAAATTTGGTCGATATCCGTCAAGCCATTCAGGAGTTGACCATGGTCGACCATAGTTCCGCTATGGTCAGGGAATTAAAAATGCGACGTTGCACAACTTGGGAGCCTACTGGATATTCGTGCCAAATTTGGTCGATATCCGTTGAGCAATTCGGGATTCGACCATGGAGGGGCCTATGGATGCGCTATGGTCGACCGCGGGGGTAGTCCGAAGGGTCGATCGTAGATAGAATTTCACGTAGATTACGAATACGCGATAAAAAATAGGGGTTACCATTTCAATTAACGAAGTTGACCATGGTCGACCATAGTTCCGCTATGGTCAGGGAATTAAAAATGCGACGTTGCACAACTTGGGAGCCTACTGGATATTCGTGCCAAATTTGGTCGATATCCATCAAGCCATTCAGGAGTTGACCATGGTCGACCATAGTTCCGCTATGGTCAGGGAATTAAAAATGCAACGTTGCACAACTTGGGAGCCTACTGGATATTCGTGCCAAATTTGGTCGATATCCGTCAAGCCATTCAGGAGTTGACCATGGTCGACCATAGTTCCGCTATGGTCAGGGAATTGAAAATGCGACGTTGCACAACTTGGGAGCCTACTGGATATTCGTGCCAAATTTGGTCGATATCCGTCGAGCCGTTTGGCCGTGCATAGAAGGACAGACAGACAGACAGAGCGCATGCGCAGGGCGAACCGCTGGCTCTATCATGTTGAAATTTATATGGGACCTCAATGGGCCCTACCCGCTTAATCCCTGAGAATTACATTGAAATTGGGTGAAATCTTTGGTTACTACGGCTGTAACAAGGAAATTGAATCTATTTCACGCCAGCGCATGCGCAGAGCGCACCGAGGGTCCGATCATGCTGAAATTCATACTGGAACTCACTAGGCCTTGTCCAAACAACCCTTGAAAATTTGAGCGAAATTGAATCAAAATTGTGAAAGTTATGCGTGTTTGTTGAATTTAACGTTAGCGCATGCGCAGGGCGTACCGCTAGATCAATCATGTTGAAATTTGTATGGGACCTCAAGGGGCCTTATCCGCACCATCCCTCAAAATTTGAGCTGAATCAATTCAAAATCGTGGAAGTTATGGCTGTAACAAGGAAATGCGGACAGACTCACAGACTCACAGACTCACAGATTCACAGATTCACAGACTCACAGACTCACAGACTCACAGACTCACAGACCGACAGACACGGAACCAAATTTGTTCAGTAGGCTTTGAAACGCAAAATGCAAGTGGAAATTTTGATTTCTGAAGACAAAAATTTTTTGGCTCACGAAAGTGAACACAAGGCTTCCGCTGCTTCGCAGACTCGGAAGCAATAAATACATGCACATACCCCATATTGCTTCCGAGTCTGCGAAGCAGCAGAAGCCTAGTGTTCACTTTCGTGAGCCAAAAAATTGTTGTCTTCAGAAATCAAAATTTCCACTTGCATTTTGCTTTTCAAAGCCTACTGAACAAATTTGGTTCCGTGTCTGTCGGTCTGTGGGTCTGTGAGTCTGTGAGTCTGTGAGTCTGTCTGTCCGCATTTCCTTGTTACAGCCATAACTTCCACGATTTTGAATTGATTCAGCTCAAATTTTGAGGGATGGTGCGGATAAGGCCCCTTGAGGTCCCATACAAATTTCAACATGATTGATCCAGCGGTACGCCCTGCGCATGCGCTAACGTTAAATTCAACAAACACTCATAACTTTCACAATTTTGATTCAATTTCGCTCAAATTTTCAAGAGTTGTTTGGACAAGGCCTAGTGAGTTCCAGTATGAATTTCAGCATGATCGGACCCTCGGTGCGCTCTGCGCATGCGCTGGCGTGAAATAGATTCAATTTCCTTGTTACAGCCGTAGTAACCAAAGATTTCACCCAATTTCAATGTAATTCTCAGGGATTAAGCGGGTAGGGCCCATTGAGGTCCCATATAAATTTCAACATGATAGAGCCAGCGGTTCGCCCTGCGCATGCGCTAACGTGAAATTCTTCAAACACTCATAACTTTCGCAATTATGTATAATGGACGTAATGTATTATGGACGTAATGTTATGTAATATGTATATTTCATGTAATGTTATGTAATGTTATGTTATGTAATGTTATGTTATGTAATATGTATATTTCACGTTATGTAATGTTATGTAATGTTATGTAATGTTATGTTATTTTGCTTCCAAGTCTGTTCTATTTTATAATGGGTCACTCTGATTGTGACGAGGAAGCTCCTGTGCCATCACCTTGGCAGTGTATTTTCACTTGTGGAACACTAGTTTTGTGACCGAAAATGAAAGGATGAATGTTCGTCCCCGTATTTTCGGAACGAAAGCCAGTTTTCTAACGTACCTACCTCCACAGTTTCTTGCAGTTGTTTTAATGTTCTTAATCATTATAACACTTATCCAAAAACTGAGTGCCTGCTGTTGAAGTGCCTATTCTTTAGAATTGAGAGAAAGAGAAAAAGGAGACCTTTATTTGAAAACGTATCGGTAAGAACAACGTATCGTTGCTACAGTCGGGACCCACTTCAACGAGATTAAGGTGCACGGGACCCATCTCAACGCAGGGGGTACAACCAAATTTGCGGTTTGGATGTATCGATAAGAAAGTTGATGTAGATGGCCTTACATGTACGGGTCATAAACACGGGCCCACCATGGCTGGCCTGGCCGCTTCTTTGAAAATGGCGTTCTGCTATTACTTTTTCTTTTTTAAACCCAGATCGTCATAGAATTGTTGGTCATGTATTGGAAGGTTCACAATTTTGCGAGAAGAAGTACCAACGGAGTAGTAAGGAGTCCCACAGGGAGTGTTCATGGATTGCCCACAAACATTGTAATATGGAGATAATTTATGTAGGCAGGAGGTACATCTCCAGAACGAGTTGGAAAATCGGTCTATCGTTGTCAGAATTAGTCGAGGATTAGTTGGATTAGTTGAGGATTACTCGTTTATTGATAAAATTGTGAAGTTCGTCTAAAAACTGTCCAGTTGTAAACACAAAGCCGTTTCCGAAAGGCCGAGCTTAAAAATGAACGTGTGCGCTCTAATGGGCATCATGCTCTATCAAAGGCTGTCAGTGTTCCGATCACGAACTTTGAAGCTTTCCAACCGTTGCGTGATTCAATATTTGTCCTCGCAGGAACCGAATCACGTCTCCTCCTACCCCTTTCTCCTCTGATATTTCTGCGTTGTTGAAATATTTTGCGTGCCAGCTCCTTCGACATCTGTCATAGAATTTAGCAAGATAGCGATATTTTTCTGAGTTTTCGCCCGCGAGCTGTGTTGCAGTGTAATATTATCGTTTGTTTTTCATATCGCCTTTAAATGGGTCGTGTACCAATACTCAAGTGGAATTTCATAGCGTTTTACTCGATCCGTCTTCACCACTGAATAGAAATCATATTTCATAGCAGTTTTCGTTGCACCTGATCATCGAGTTTTCGAATAATCGACCAAGGACAACAATAATATTGAATATATGAAGGTTAAGAGGAAAAATAGCATGGACTTAGTCGGTTAGGTGCAATGACCCGACTTGTTGCCCATCCTAGGACTCAGCCTACCATATTTTTCAATGACGCGGCCACCTGTGATATCCGTTCTATCTCGACATTTTATTCGCCGGACTCGTGAAACCGATCCGTCGCCTGGCGGACGACGTTCCCCGAATCCGCGGACAATGGGGAGACGCAAATCAGCGCCGAACGGACGGGAAGTTCGAGGAACTTGGGACCAGCGTTTGTGCCCTTATGGTAGGCTCCGGCGCCTATTGTTGTAAGTGAGCTGCTTTCATTAGGTCCAGGTGGTAAACCCTGGCTGTAAAAGCCATAAGGAAAAAACGGTCTTCGGCGCCAGGCGCCGGCATTGGCTAGTTTCCGTACTAGAACGAATATTTGGGCCTATTCATCAGATTTGCAATGCTGCAAGGAGCATTGAAACGGTTCAGTCTGAAAGAAAAATTTCCCTTTTTCACTCGCGTTTCCGCTGAGCTTTATCATTATTTTTCACTTCTCTTCGATGTTTCGATTATGCGGCGGGTGGGAGAGGCATTATGGGCGATGTTTTTTATTATAATAATAATAATAAATTAAAAACACCAGATTCTTTTGATTGAGAAATTGCACCGTTATATGCTACAGCTGTTAGAATCGATATCAGCAATCATTAGGCCACGGACTTGGAGAGGTGGACCCTGCTCTTGTACGATGATGAAGGGAAGATTATCACCCCTTCCCCGCCACGACCCACCTGTTCTATGTAATATCTAATTTAGGGTTAAAATTAGTAAAAAATGGCAAAATATTACCCAAAATTAATAGGTAGGTATATGTAGAGTCGAGGCAGCAAAAGACTTCCAGTAATTGAAAAAAATTCTCAAAAAGGGTCAATTATAGGTAAATTTTTCGTCATCAATCGAACAAAAAACTATAGTTCAAGTATTTATCCACTTAATTTTTTTTAATTGCTCAAAAATAGTCATGCGTGACTGTCGCTTTCTTGTGCAAGTGGAACCTGTCCATGCGAGGGTGTACCTAACTTTAAATGTTGATTCTTTGCGAACAACAATGACGCCATTAACCATCATTCAACTCAAAAGCCGTATTTATCTTCAAAGACGGGTCGGGGAAATAACAAAAAAAATGTAGACGGGAATATAAAATGGCTATCCGATGCTGCAGCCGACTGAGAGGTTGCGCCGGCTACTTTTATCTCGCCACTATCAGGTCCTGCCAATTAGTGGCGGACCGCTAAAAGCAGCGCGGGCTCACAATTTGTTAGGAGAAGTCCCCCCTCTCATGGAAGCCCGATCAAGTAGGTAGGCGTATTATTTTCGTTTTTCTCTTTGAGTTTGATATGCATTTATTTTTCCCATCAATGAAACCTCCCGTTGAGCCCATTTCGGTATCGATAGTCCTGCCAAGGGCTCGCCGGAGTGGATTTTAGTTATCTAATCGTAACGGTGATCCTTTACGTAGGTCTTGTTTGTGGTCGGTAGGTATGATTTATTGTTGAAAAGCTCGCTTACAAGATGTATTCCGTCGTTACCATTTTGGTTCTTTTCACGCTGCCAATTCCCCAAGAATCGATGAACCTCGGATTTTATGGTATTCGAGTAATTTGATTGAAACTGTTACATTTGATGAGGTGTAATCAATACAAGATTTGGCTCTGTTTTGAATTGTTCTTCTGAGAGGGATTCCAGTACAAGGAAATTGGTCTAAGTAATGTAAGTAAGCATGGAACAGCAAAATTTCCTGAATTATTATACTCAAGCGTTTTCTCTGATTGTGGTTGTAGCCACTTGGATCTCGCGGGGTTAGAAATAATCTTACAATTATAGGTATTTCTATCAAGTAAGTCACCCAGTCCATTGTACTCGGTACCCCAGGTGTTGGTGTCACATCTGTTGAGGTTGTTGGAAAATACAGCCTTGATTCTTGCAGTTTTACCGAAAAGCTTTTATGACATCGATCCAAAGTTTCCAGTCCATTGTTGATCTTCTATCTTATACGAGTATGTACTTACATACCTAACGAGAGCTGTGCATTAGGTGCAGTAGGTACCGAGATCGCCATAAGCTTCTGTGCCTAGCTACATGGTCTTGTTAGGACGTCGGTAATCTTTGCCCTGAATGATCACTGAGAATCATTCCAAGAAAACCTTGATCAGTTCCTATCTAACCAAAGACTCATTCTTTCGTGTCCTGCAAAAAAACTTACCGACCTCATTAAAAACTAACTAATGAATTTTGAATTCAGATGTCGAAATTCGTTCGATAAAAACTTCCGAACCCTCTTAATAAGACGTATCTCGGTTGTTAGCGGTGAGCTACTCGGAAGAAACTGTTGGTTACACCTTTTTTTCTCAAGCTATCGCACAAAATAAAGATGTTCTTTAGTAATCTCATTCCCAAAATCTGCTTGAGATTTAAAGCTGAAATCCTGACAATAGAAAACGGTTTGGTGTTCTATTCCGTTCTTGAGTTCCTCTTATTTGGTTTATTTTTCTTTCAAATCGAGATCGGTCAGTTGGTTTATTTTTCTTCGGTTTTATTTTAAAACGGAGGTTCGAAGCTGGGGAAACGGGTTGGGGCGTAAGTGATCTATGAGGCCGCTAGTGGAGGAAGGGCGGCCTTCTTCCATTGTTCGAAGGTAGAAGGATCCGTCGTTATCTCTTACGGACTCCTTGCGAAGGGATTGGAACATATCGCTAGAAAGTGGTTGAGTTTGTAGGATTCTCGAAACCTAAAACGAACTGAAAACCAAAATCAGCTGAGTGAGCTTAGACTCCAGACCCGCGTACTTGAGATTTTGGGACGCCTCATAATCAGGTACTTTGGGAGATTTCTTACCATCACCTTTCGGTCGAACTGAAATCCCATTTGGGGCGCTTGGATACCACCTGGGCATTACCACCTTTTCAGAAATTTCACTAAGATTTGTCTTTAGAAATATAATTTTATAATACGAGATTAATTTCGATTGGTTTTATGAATGGCGGGTGACAATAATGTTGGTACTTGTAGAAGTATTGTAGTGGGCTTTTGGAGGAAAAAACCACGTGATTTCTTCCATAAACAAGAGCCCTCAGGTCAGCTTTTTTTGGGTCATCTTGCCATGTTTCTGACCTCTCAATATACTTAACTTGCCCAACCCGCTTCGAATTTTGGTATATACACCCTAATATGAAATCGTGTATATTAATGAAACTTAGAACGAAACGGAAAACAGAGCAGCATGCAAGTATAGTCGAAATCAAGTTTATAAGATGATTCATCTTGCCTTATTGCTGACATCGAAATGCCTGTTGAGGCATTTCGAATGCTACCATTATGCAGCACCTTTTTGGAGTGCTCTGATTGATCTTCGTCTTTTGATCTATTTTTGCTCTTAATTTCGACTGGGTCTGATTTCTTGTTTGCGACTGACAGATAGTTAGCATCTTTGTAAACGTTTCGTAGTAGTTGTATATTGGCATTTGACCTTACAAGACAAAATTAGTGAATGTGATGAAATTAAATCCCGTGCTCCTTTCTACAGATTGTCGGGGACTCGCAATTTTCACATTATCCCCTTACGATGACTCCCGCCGCCTTGACAACTCAAATGATTTAATTGCAGAAAACGCCCGAGCGGGTGACGGCCTGCCCAAACAAACGATTTGTCCCCCTTCCAGAGGAAAATATCTTGAAAGATTAATTGAGTAGAGGGATGTTGACATGCAAATTGGTGGCGAGGCGGTGCGAAGGCAGGCACAAGCGCACCTTCTATGCTAAACATGTCTTTTTCGTTCGACCTTCCGTCTTCTTCTCTTCGGAAGAAGCTTGGTGAGGTTAGGGTGCTGGTGCTTCTCGTTTTTCACTGCCGGTTTTCTGGACAATGCTTCTGTCGGATCAACCCCTTTGCCCAGCCTCGCCGCCAACTGTAAACCCGCCTAATCATTTCTGCCCCGTCGACGGAGAAGCTCCCTTGTTCAATCTTTTACCGATTTATTCATGTATTTTCATTCATGTGGTTACGTTCCCCTATTATTATTCAGTCGCTTTATAGCAAAGACATTGTTAGAAATAGTTTTGTACAGTGGGGGGTAATTGATGCTGGAATGCCATAAACGCGATATTCTATTATTCATCTACTCTCCATCAATTTGGCAATGGAAAAATAATTATCCATACCGTCTACAGAAGAAGTACCTACCTACATCCTCAATAACTGAGCCATTTTGTTGAAATTGTTGTGGTTTCTTTGGAAAAAGTGGGTTCATATTCGACTATTTTTTGAGTAGTTATGCTCATGGCAAGGATTTTAAGTTTGCGCATGTGCAGACGAATGTTGCAGTTAGTTGTGTTATTCAAACCAACCTGCATTCAGTTACCCGTTCATTCATTCAAGTTATCGGTTCATCAGCCCAGTTCTCTAGTTATTGTGATGCAATTCACAATACATTCATGTGTGATCAGTTCGGGTCCAAACCCCCCTACCCCATACCATCCAAATTCTAGTTCATTTTGACCATCTTTCGCATATTAGGAAGATGGTGTGGCACTGGGCAGCGCGGTGGTGTACAAGTTTTGTGTTTTGGGTAGCTATGCGCTTGGCAAGGATATGGGAGGACACTGACTGGCAGACAGACAGAGAGACTGACGGACTGAAACTGAAAAGTTCAAAAGGGTCAGAAACGACAATTTTGTTTTGAGGACAAACATTTTTTCCTCCTTAAAGTGATCAAAGGCTGCTTAGAAGGATTTTAGTAACTTATATGATGGTAAAATTTGCAACGGGCTGTGGGAAACCCAGTGATAGGGTGTATCACAGATATTTGATTCATTTGACATGGGTAATGTAACATAGCATAGGAGGATTATTGTATTCGAACGTGTTCCGTGAAGCTTATCCAGTTATGTCGGACGTTCCCTTGATCTTCTTACTGATGGATTTAGTTGTCCGCACTCTTGAAGACCCGTTTCCTAACAGCTTGTTAAAGGGTTCGAATCTCCAGCAATCCCAGATCTGCCTCGACTGTCCCAAAGGCTCCCGCTCCCCTCCCATCATCCAAGCTCAACTTGTTACACCCATTAATAAGACTAACTATTCGCGAACCGGTATACTAATGCGATCTACGTCCTGAAGTAAACTCAGTCATTCTCTAATTTAAATATTTTCTGCCATTTCCGACCGCCATTTCGTCGAAGAAGCCTCTCGCGGGGCACCTGTTCGTTTTCATGTAGCGGGAACATCAGGTTTATCTGCATTTTCCATTCAGTCGCCCCACAACTCGGAGGAGGTGAAGTCTATGAATCAGGGATCAAGGATGAACTGGATGAAATCAACTTAAAAATACTTTATAGGTATGGGAGCTCCGTGTACTAGTTAACATTTTGTAACAAGGAGAAATTTTCGCACGTGAAACAAATGAATATCCGTCACCCAAGTGCGAAATAGCTATAGGATCGAACATTGACATTAGTACGCATAGACCCTCAAAACTGCATCTTTTTGGGGCAATTTTCGCATGTAGTTCCATTTGAGCGATCAAATGGGAGAATAGGTAGTTCACAGATCGTAATTTAAAGGTAGCCAAAAAGAATTGTTACATAATTACCTATATATAGTTGAACATCTAGGACCCTATTACACAGATTTCCTTCAAATCCACTAATTTTTATCCGAAATTAGCGCCACATTTCATATCCTCTCTCTAAAAATCCTTCCTAATTGGGCGTGTATTATTTGATGTTATAGAATTACTTTTAAAACCTGCTGGATGAGTTGCCTCGGCATACGCCTACTATTGCCCAAGTCCCAGAAATAGTGGAAATAACTATGGGAGAGTATGGCCCTTCATCGTATCATTAGTAATGTTAATAGGGGGGGGGGGGGGGGTGTCAGGATGGTGCAGAGGATTACAAACGTACCTACTTAATATCAACGATCTGTAATAGATAGTGAATGGCATTAATGTTCATGCTGAGATCCTACGTGTAATATGATCGGTAGAAATTCGATCTCTCATCTCCAGAATTTGATAATCGAATTAGAACTTTATGGATACAGGGGAGTCCAGTCTGTTCTAATTTGGATTTGACGAAGTGTTCCGAGCCCCACCCGTCTGTAACGAATACCCGTCTTCCCGTCTGTATTTCTCGAATAAACATCTCTGGTATCGCTAGGTGTTGAAGGGCTCTGTCGCTCCTCGTCCGAAGAGCCCAGTGTCGGGATGAATCTCTTCACTATTTTCGAGATTCAACCCGCCCAGCAGAGCGATATTTTTACCGTTTGGATACGGAAGTGCAAGAACGGGTGGGCTGGCACTGGGCCAACACAGTGTGGGAAGACATATATATGGACTGTGCTGAGGCATTTCCATCTTGGAGCCTGTGAGGTGATGCGAAGGGGGGGGGGGGGGGGGCTGTCGAGAAGTATTGTACCGAGTCACGTTTATTAATTTTTGGGAGAGAAATCGTCCCATCATCCTCGCCGGATAGTTTACGTGTCCTCCGAAATCAGTAGCAGTTTGAAATAGACCGAATATAGTTACCACCACAGCCACTGGATTATGAGCTTAAACTCGAAATTACAATGTCAAGCCGATTTTTAAATCGAAAAAGGAGCGTGGTTTTTAAATCGAGAGCTTACCAAGGAGTGGTGAACGATTTTTGCAATACCAAAACTAAGGGAGTTCATGGCAACAAATTGTTTGTATGTGTGTTACGTTCTTCAAAGAAAAGGCGTGGCTTTCGTGATATTTTTGGCTAGTTTGGTGGTCACTAAAGCAAGTTGTCTGCTAATAAATGGTGGTAATTTGTAGGTGCTTCACTATTTTATAATGAAAATCATTCAAATATAGTAAACGCAGGTATGGGTTTTGATCCATTGCCTTTCACATTTATGTTGGGATTTTTAGTGAATTAGACAGGTTCAATGCATTGAAACTGGAGATTGAACAACCACGCGATAACCATGAATCATTCATGTGGAATGGTGATCTTGTCTTGTGATCAAGTGCCTACTTCCTCTAATCAAGAAACCGAAGAAAACAGGGGCTGTTGTCCCTAACTGTTGCCACTGTTCCCATTGTTGTTCCATATCGTTACATTCAGTTTCAATATTGCCTCGATATCAGTAAAATCCCGTCGGTCTGTACTACCGAATAAGTATAATTCTATCAACGCGATTCAATTCGGGCGGATTCCATTTTAAATGGGTTAGCACTTTCGCTGTGACAGGCGCGTTCCTGGAGCCCTACCGCTGCGCCGTACTAATTATCCAACGTGACAAGACAACTTCTCAGGGGCCCCGTAAAACAAATATCCTTTGTCAGAGCCCTGCAGTACCGACGAGCCGCATTGTCCCGGCACAGCTTTCTTAGCCTCCTGCTCGAGCTGTTTGCGAGAAAGGCGATAGATTGTTACACATTACATGCTTGTAATAACTGCCTTATCCCCATATTGTTCCTTGTGAGTTAGCATCGAGTATGTTGACGTTTTGATGCGATTGCCACTGTGATCTCTTACGTAAAACCTACTAGTGCGAGGTACACTAAAACATGTCCTGTTTGATCAAAAGTTCCTGCTTCCATAACCTTTCAGGTTCAAGAAATGGCCAGTTTAACCAATAAGCTTAACTGAGTGTTTAACCCATGAGGGTCGATGTTTGTAAATTAGGTACAATTGTTGTTTTAGTAATGCTTTTCTACTATACACATACCTACATTATTTTCATAGAATCATAGATACATTATTCGTATTATAGGGAGTCAGTTTCAGTTTATTATTTACAATAACGAACCTTTGGAAACTCGAGCGTCACAAAAAAGTGTATCCCCTCCTCAGAATTTTATAGTTTCCGTTTAAAGGTACTTAGAATCCGAAAACGGAATAAACCAATTTTTTCCGTACGCCGTACTTCGCACATTGGTTTGTTTGGGGTCTCATTGGTTCGCTAAGCTCGGCGTTACTGCCACTCATCTCTGAAGGGTGAAAAGTAGGGGGTTGAAATTTTCAGAACGCCGTAGCTCGAAAACTTTCAATGGAAGGACTTTTTTTTTACATTTTTGAATTAAAGCAGCTTGAATTAAAGAATTTTGTGAGGCCACCAGAAAAGCTTCGTCAACATGATCGTGAATGAAACGGTATAAATCCGGCCCACGTATCATTGCTAGGGAACATCTGATTATAACCACGGATGGCTGTATGAAGTCGAGTTGGTTGTTCTATGATATTATTTCATTTGAAGAATTCTTTTGGATTTTTTTAACAGGTACTTTTGCAACTTGAACAAAGGTAAATAACAAGAAATAATTAATTATTGAATTATTGAACCCCGCATTGGCGAAACTGTAATTCCCGGGCCGGCTCCAGTACTGGGGGAAGCTCGAGGGTTGACCATGCAGGGTAGGTATGATCTACTCAGAAGGGGCATCTATACAGGTAAATAATAAACCGTTGCGTAATATAATTGCAGCATTTTTAAATGAAAAACTGATGTTTGGCTCAAACATCATCGCACACTGATCCCCCCTCCCCCCACCCCTCCCCGTTACCATGATTGCTACTATATCATACTTGTCAGTACCGGGTTCTATAAAGAAAGTATTCTGAATTGTATCGGTCAAAATTTAGATTTTGACCCTGGGACTTCTTGAACTGCATCTTGGATGTGACTGAAGACCCAATGCTTGTAGACACATGGACGTAAATGATGGATGCGAAGTCGCAAGCATCCGTGATGAGTTGAGGTTATGGACTCAAACAAACCCAGGGTGAAAATCATTTATGTAAACTCTAAAACCTCTCGTTTTACTTACTCTCGGTAAAATCACTCACTCTGACCTCAACCGTGTTAGGCATCTAGACTAGCCCCTTGGAAAGCCAGGATGGATTGTCGGTATTTAAGTAACGTCCAGTAACTAAGCGAGGCGTAACTACTGCTGACCCTTATGCGTTCTGTGTACAGTATTGTGGTCAACCATTTTCGCTGAACGCAGGTTGAGCTGCGTGCAATTGGTGCGTACAGTATTCATGTCTTCGGTGGTTTAACTTTATGCACATCAAGAATTCCCGTTACCTAGCGCTAGAATAGCTTCATTGCAGCACGTTCGGGATTATTGTGCCTGCATCGAAGAAAGTCCGACATTCCAACCGAGGAATGAATGGAGAAATCTTCATCTGCGCAAGTCGAAGGAAGACGAAGAGAAAAGGGCGTATAGAGAAAAAATGAAAACGAGCGCCAGGAACATTGTGGTGGTCAGGACGGCGACGCAATATTTCAGGTTTGACCGTCACCGGATGAAGTAAATCTCTCGGTTAATCAGAATCATCGTATACCCGGAGCGTTTGAGAGATACCCAACACCTTTTCCTATTCACTCTTCGAGGGCAGTAAAGTTAATGTCAGACCATCAAGTGGGGTCTTAACGTCTAAACTACCGTTCTGTGAACCCCCCTCATCGTGAAATTTTCTTACGTCGATCCCTCCTGACCCCCAGTTCATCGGGTACACAATCTCATACACAGCTTCGTCCTATCATTCTGACTTGGGGATGCTTGGCCAAAGGTATGAGGTGTTCGATTATGATATGCTCTCAAAATGGCTAAACTCTTGAAACCATCCCTGTTTTGAAAAGGATGGTCTATACCTACTGCATGTTTGTGGTGTTCTCATTTTTGTTAATTTAATGTTGCGTTGCAAAAGGTCCCGGGAGGGAGTAAGGAAGGTCTGTGTGTCCCAGGGAACGGAGCAAAATATCACAATCCGTTGACAACGCTATATATTGTGCGTTATGTGCGTTTTCCCCACAGCTCTCTAGTTGTCCATCACTTAGTTAATAACTGTACCGGTACGACTTTGATTAGACCATTACTTTGCCAGTGTGTTTTACTCATGGTGGTGGTAAGTATAATTAAGGTGGTATGTGGAATCCGAAAATGAATTTGAAAAATTTCTGTCTGTCCGCCGTACGCCGTACTTAGCACTTGTCTTAGTTACCGTGAACCAAAATTAATGAAATTTGTTTGGTTTGTAGGTCCCTTTTGGGTTGCAGTTGGTCCTCGAAGCTCAGCGTGGCGTTACTGTCAGTCATCTGTAAGGGGTGAAAAATAGGGGTTGACATTTTCAGAATCCCGTAGCTCGAAACTTTCAATAGAAGGGTATGTTTTTTACGTTTTCAAATTGATCTTGAACTAGGTAAAGAGTTTTTTAAGACCACCCTGAGCATTGTACGACAATCGTTTGCACCGAAAAGCTTCGTCAACATGATCGTGAATGAAACGGTATAAATCCGGCCCAGATATCATCGCTAGGGAGCACCTGATTATAGTCACGGATGGCTGTATGAAGTGGAGTTGGTCGTTCTGTGCTATTATTTCATTTGAAGAATGATGGTTCTGCTGGATTTTGTTAGTAGGTAGGTACTTTTGGAGCTTGAATAAACGTTGAAGTATTATTGGGTAAATTATCACACAACGGCAAATCATTAGACACCAGTTTATTATTTGCCTTATGCTTCATGAATAACTAAAAATAATTAACGGTTGAATTATTGAATCCCGCGCGTTTGTATGAAACTTTAATTGCGGGGCCGGCTCCATTACTCGATTTAGGGCTTTCCTTGGGGGGGGGGGGGGGGGAGCTCGAGGATATTGCCCACAGAAAACAGTGATATACGCAGAAGGGTCATCTATACAGGTAAAAAATAAACCTTTTTATAATAAATTGCAGCGTTTTTTTCCTCTCTTCTTTGTCTGTCTCGATTGGACACATCGATTTTTTTTCCCTTCAACTCCCAAGATAATCTATCTCTAGGTCTATCTGCTTCGAAAAAAGGCTTGAAAGGTGCAAAAGACAATCTCGCTAATCCATCAGTTTTCTCTCATTCGTGAGGCGCGTTCCGATTCGTTGTGATTCGTGTTCCAATCTTGAACAGAGACGTTCAACCTTTTTCCTGCTGACTCACCGTGTAAAGTTGAAAACACAATGACCGCGCACTTATTAATCTCTTTGTGTACGGATGGCCTATTGAGTGACGCTCGATAGGTGACATCGAACTTAACTGGCCCCCATCTTTAAATCCCTTCTTTACTTGAGCTCTCTCATGAAATATTCAACACCCCATTGAAGAAACTATCTGAAATTTATTATGGTAATTTATAGAAATAGATCTCTCTAATTAAACTATAAATATCATTGCTTTAATTGCTTCTTATTCGTTTCCTCCTGATAAAATCTGATCCTCAGTCCGACGACAGCAAGCCATAAATAAAACTGGTTCTTGAGGTTTGCGTAGACGTTGTGGACTCAGCATAATTATTATTAAGTAGTTCCGCTTCGTGCCATTTGTTTATAGGTGTTACATTTTTGTTTCATATTAATCATTATCATATCAGCCACTCACCGCCATCACTCAACTGAACGTAGTTGGCAGGAATCTGGAATAATGACCATTTTGTAATTTGTCGAGTAAGGGTACTTCATGTAACTTCTAGTGACATCATTACCTTCTTCCTCAATCAGAGTAAATACAGTTTTTTATGAAAATCAGTAGACTGTCAAAAGGACAGACAGACAACATTCACGGAACCAAATATTTGTGAAACGTAATTGGATATTTCAGTTCGCAAAATGAACATTTTTATCCTAACAAAAAAAAAGTAACAACGCTCTCGCTACCGTGGTAGTCTTAAAAGCGTAACTGTAAAACTATAACAGGCAGAGTAGAATATACAATACCTATTGTTGAATTTACTGTGCATTACGCTCTCGTTACTTGTTTCATTTTCTTACAATCTCGAGTTAAAATCCCTCCAAAACTCATGTAGTGGTTACGGAGTGTATTCGAAATGATGTCATAAGAATGTAAATGAAACATTAAGCTTTACAACATTAGCCCATTACAGTTTACAACATTTTACTTATTTAGTTGAACTGAAGCGCAAGAGCAGAGCTTCTATTCAACACATTTTGGTTTGGTACTTCATGGTGTTGGATAGGGAGAACTCTGACATCGGTTGCTGTTTTTGAATCCTTAATAAGAAAATTATTTGCAGTCAAACGCAGTTATAATTTGCAGACTCAGTTTACGATACCAGACCCTCGAGAGGAAGGTGGATTTGTTCAAAGGAGCAGGCTATCGTCAGGTCGAATAACAAGACGAATTTATGGCTCTCAGAAACTACCATAACAAATAGACAATTACGATTCGGGAGGAAGAACTGATATGACCGGATGATTTTAATGGCCTCGTCTGAAATTGTGCGCAGAGATGGAGGGCTAGGGACCGTTTCTGTTGAAGTGGGTACGAGTTGGATTTTAGAGTCGAATTCCTCTAGAGGTTTTAATCATCTTCCGAACAAATCGGTGAACGACCGCTCAACGTATGAATATAATATTTAGAGGGGTACACGCGCTCTGGTAAATCAAACTTTGATTCTATTTAAAACATGTTTGGTAGCTGTTAATGAAAAGTTATGAGAATTCATACTTTTTGCTGTTATTTATAAATATATTTATACTCGAGAAAGCCTGCTCAACAAACTTTGCTCATATATATCTTCCCGAATTCACCGTATTTTGTTGTTAATTGTTAGGCTCGGCCCCACTAAGAATCGCCTGAAGCCTTGGATTGGCATCTTTGTGGAAAAACCTCAACATTTTGACCAATTTCAACTATTTTGAATGCAAACCTAATTTTATAAATACTCGAAGTTCTAGTTCCTCCAGATAGGTGAGTACCTAATATGCATTTGTTATGTATATATTCAAACATTTGTAACACCCACACATGTGGAGGTTGTTACCTAGATCCTACCTACTGGGTTTGTCCTACTGGTTTAATCAAAAATTGGGTTTTTACTTTCGTCTGCGCATGCGGAAACGTTTTCCCCTTCAAACGCTCGTTAATAACCTCCGAAAATGGAAGAGTGGAAAAAAATTGTCCAAATTAATGAAGCCAGGTCGAGCCAAGCGATCCATGAATTGCATGATACCAAATTTTTCCTATTCATCTAAACCAAAGGCGCCCAAATATAATTGGATCATAGTAACACATTTTTTTATTCTTCCTCATTCTCTCATATCCCTCTGTTGAATCTAGACTTGCTCTTTCACTACATACATGGTAGGTATAGGTACATATACATACATACTTTGTTTCGAATGCAGTACTTAATGTCCGTTAGTTCCTCGAAGTTGAGTCATGTCGATAATCTCACCTCATAAAATGGATCATTTCGATCGTTTTTCCTTTCCCAATCACGTCCTCGCCATTTCCTTCCCCTTCAGACAGTGAGGTCCCCTTAAAACCCCCCTTAAAGGCCCCAGCTGTTCTCAGGCGCTCTATTTTTTGACATGTATGGTCGGTTATTTGCTCCCCAGGAGCTTCCACTCTTCGGGAACCTGGACGTGGTGCACACTTCTTGCAAAAACCCATTGCATTCCTCCTGGTCGAGTTTTTCACTTGACCAACGACATCCTCCTCCTGTCTAGTCGGCTCTCTTCCTCCCACCGTCCGTCTTTCTCTGTTGTCTTTCCTTACCCTTCTTCTCCGATTTATTCCGTATTCCCCGCACGTTCGCATGGTCTTTTTTCTTTTCTTTTTAAACCCGTTTCTTTTTATTCTTTCTTCTCCTTCAAACCTCTTCGAAGGGAGGGCGGTGGAAAAGATTCCAAGAAAGGAGAAAGAAGATACTCCTTTCCTTCTACCGTGATACGCACAAGGACGGACATTTTGCCCTCGTAACAATGCTTTTCTGTTATACAGCTTCCCTTCTTCACCTTATTGATTCCCAGCTCCCGTATTGGTAAATTTCAACATTGTCGACGCCCACCCCTCGTCATACTGCACTTCCTTCTCATGCATGGAATAAATTACCTCATTTGTCATTCCTCACGCTTCTCATAGTATGTTATATCAATGTTTTGATGT
This sequence comes from Leptopterna dolabrata, assembly GCA_954871275.1. Lineage (NCBI taxonomy): Eukaryota > Metazoa > Arthropoda > Insecta > Hemiptera > Miridae > Leptopterna > Leptopterna dolabrata. Next base: position 33,958,509 of record OX940981.1, on the reverse strand, counting down.
AACCACCAAATACCACCCTTGTTAACCATAAATAGTTTTTGATTGCTCTCGAAGTATTGGCCAAAACAAACAACTTTCGTCCATCGTTTCCATCCGCTACTTCAGGGTCTGTGACAGGTATGACTGAAGCCACAGACGGAATGTATTTTGCCCTTCAATCGATTAGCACCCTACCTATGATAGTGTGGGGGGGGGGGCGTATTACAGCTGTTGGTTAGCTGATATAAGCATGCACCATGCACGTTTATTTCGCAAAGGAGACAGTGAAAGCTGTTAGGTATTAATACAACCGAATGATCAGTATCAGCCGTACGTCATTCTGATGCATCGTACGACTGTAGTACCGTTGAAGCATAGGCTTTCAAAATGTCACCCGTGACTAACAAACCAATGAAGTAGTAATATCGTTACGCTGGTGAACAGTAATATTATGTGCCATCTTTGTGCTGGGAAGCCAAGATTGCACATAAAACCAATGAAGCCTCGCATCATGTGTGAGCTTCAAGTATGAGCAGCAAGAGCATTAAGCTCACTGATGAGCCTGCCGCTAATAATCATTCGTGTCGCTGTTCCGATTTATATCCGAAGTCAAAGGAAATGTGCAAGAACCGGCACAGGTCAGTCACGACCTTAATGCACTACGCAATCATCCTGGAATGCAGATTGTAATTGACACGTGGAACGAAAAAAAACAAAGATTGAACAACCGTAAGAGCATTGTGTCGGGTCATATCTTTCCAACAGATACAGAAAACAGTTTTCGAAGGTTGAAGAGGTGAAGGCGCAGCTCTTAGTTACTCCCTGCCTCCCCCAACCCCTCAGGGCGAATTTCACAAGGCTTCATCGGAAGGTTTGCAGTCACAACTCGAGGGGTTTTTAAAGCCTTCCAGCCTTTAATCTATTTTATTGTTGCCGTTTTGCCTGGGAGATATCTGGCGGTTCCATCTGCCTCCTTGTATCACTTGCTCCCTCTAGAGTATTCGTGCTCCATTCAGACGAAGCCCACTTTTAAAAGGTCGGGCCTTTATGCCTCCATGGTTGCGCAAAAGGCGAATTGCGGTTGAGGATGTGGGTGAGGAAATGTTTGTAAGCGAAACGCCGGAACGACACAAATGTATTTGAGTTGAGCAAGAGAGAACAATACGGGACTTTGAATGAGATTACCTGAACCACATTTTAAGTCGAAGCCCGGGACTTCTAACCTACTCCTCCGTCCGCGCATGCTTTACCGACTTTACCGACAAGCTGTTTCAGAATGAGATATGAAGCTAATTTTAGTTTTATCTACCAATAACAGGTACAGTACCAGAAGAAGTAAAACAACAGTAGCCGTAAGTATTTGGAAGTAGGGAACCGGAAGTTTCCGAAATTCTATTCAGGTTGATGTTTTGATGGGGAAATCACTTAATCGACGTGAATCTGAGGGGTCCGAAAGTTGGGTACAATTAGAATTATTTTGAATCGTGGAAACTTAGCCGCTCACGAAGTCCCCCTTCTGCCGAACGCTCTTCCGACTCTGGGGAAAAAATCAACCTGGAACGCTTGGAAAAATTTTAATGACGAACGACCGCGCAAAAGACTAGAACCGACTGTTCGAACGGGTTCCCAGTAATCAGCCATCTTTAAAAAAGACGCATCGACTCAGAAAAACGGTCGAGTTCAGTGCGCATCGTACAAAAAGAATGCTAAAAAGAAACATTTAGAAAAGTGCGATGCTATGACCTCCGTTTCAGCCGCGATGTTTGAGAAACCGCAAGACGCCCGGTAGCGGCCCAACATCGAGTCAATTGATCGGTATCAGGTGTCGCCCCCGCCTGTTGTAGATGGAGTTACAACATATTAAAGGCGTGATGGAGATGACCGTGGAAACGAGAACTGGTCGGCGTCAACCTCAAGATCCTTCGGTTGGTTAGATGTTTGACGTTCAGTGAAGGCTGCCCTTTCGAAAAATCGAGAAAAATCCGACCCCGAGTCGGTCACTTGCGTCCTTTCGCTTGTTTGCGAAGTTTTGTAGTGCTGATGCGTGACACGGTTAGTGATGAAGAACAGTGCGAAATGTCAATCAGGTTTTTGCTAAATGAAAAAATACCGCGAGTTGTTACTACACGGATTGCTACGTTGTCGATTTCTGTTTTTTCTCCAAATTCGTTATGCTACCCAACGTGCTCTTCACTGACTAAGTTTTGTTGTACCAACCAACTTGGTGCGTAGTATTTCATTTTGATATTCTACGAGGTACCGTGGAGTCAAACCAGCCCATGTGTCAGCTGCTAGTCCCACTTCTCTCTCTTTTTATCCCTGCTTCGCTATTTCTCAGCCCACTGGTGATTCTTCTTATAGGCTTGCCCTCCTGCTGCCGTTAGGCTGGTAAATTGACAACAAACATACTCAAATCGTACAAAATCCTAACTTCGACGTCTGCAGACTCACTGGGGAGGCCTGCCTGTTTGAAGAGAATATTTTCATCCTCCCAATCCACCTTTTACACAAAAAGCTGCAATTTCATTTGTGTAACCATCACTACAATTATGCCAAGCACGTTGGTATTGGTAGGTAATATTGGAATGATGGATTTTGCCGTTGGTTCGGTGAATGGTGTATCGTTTAATGAGGGTCAGTTAGAGGGATACGACTGGTTAGGGGTTTTCAATTCAAGATGCCTGTAGTCAAATTAGCGCTGTCGCGACATAATAACTAGTTGTTATAAATGCTTTTGGGTTAGTCCTCAAACCCGATCTGTCAGTTATTTGGGACGGTTCAGAACCAATTTCATGGCCCTCATGCCGGCATTTTTTTAATTTAATTTTTTTTTTAATAACGCTGCAGATTATTACGCAACGGCGCCCTTCTGCGAAGGTCACTGTTTTCTGTGGTCAATACCTACCCTCTGCTCCCTCCAGGAAAGCCCTAAATCGAGTGCCGGAGTCGGCCGGGGCATTGCAGTTTCTTAACTAATTTGCGGTAGAATCAAGAATTCTATAATTAATTATTTATTCATGAAGCGTAACGTTCCTCGTTCAAGTTACAAAAGTGGATGCTTACCAACAAAATCCAAAATAACCCCCATTCTTCTAATGAAATGATATCGCGGAACAGTCAACTCGAGTTCATGCAGCCATTCGTAATTATAATCAGGTATTTCCTAGCAATGATATCTGTACTGGATTTATGCCGATTCATTCACCATCATGTTGGCGAAGCTTCTCGATGCTAACTTCAGGGCCTTACTGTTATCAAAGGCTAGACTGAAAAGGCTCCGGGTGACGTCAAAAAAATTCCTCAGTTCGAGACCGGCATATGGACGTAACGGCGCCCTGGAAATTTCAACCCCTATTTTTCACCCCTTAGAGACTGACAGTAACGCCGAGCTTCACGGATCAGCTAGACCCAAAATGGACCCTCATACCAAATTTCATTAATTTTCGTTCATGGTAAGTAAGGATAGCGGGAAATGCGGCGTACGGCGGACGGACAGAAATTTTTGTATTCCATTTTTTGATTCTGCGTACCTTGAAACGGAAACTATCAAATGTTGAGAGGGTTAAACAATTTTTTTCCATGCTCGATTCCAAAGGTTCATTGTTGAATGAGTAAACCAATAAAAATTCATATTCTCGTCACTGTTATCTAGCAGCGTACAGATAATTTACCTATATCGGTATGGCAGTTAGCTGAATCATTTTAAATGTGAGCTTGTGGCCACATGTCTGGCCAACAGAAATACAGATATTTTAATGTCCAGTTTCCAGCCAAGAAAAAAAACTCCCTAGCTAACGACTAACTGTGGCTCGCATCCCGCAAAAACAGGGAAGGAGGCTGTGGCGAATATCGTCGAAAGAAGATCAACTCTCAGTTACCTCCCCCGAACGAAAACGCGAATTAAATTCAATTTATTCAATCAACCTCTGTCAATAATATCGGACGGTTTTCTCCCGAGTATGATTTATGGCTTATTCATATGAATTGCCGACTCGGGAATAGAACATGAGCTAAGAGTTTCAGTAGCAAAAAGATGGTTGAAGAAACTGGTAGGGACCGAGTGCGTCAGTTGTTGCTCTTTATTCATAGGGTGGCCATTCTCTCGTTAGAATTCTCCATGTGATATTGAGGAGGTTAACGCGGTACTGTGATCGCAACAGTCGTGCACAAATTGGCTGCCGATGTTGAAAGTTGTTATCTGCACCTGGTCATTGAAAGGGTTAATGGATAACATCGTAATATTGTTATCATAATTAATATCAGTTTTGAAAAACTCGGCAGTTTTCAGAAAGTGCAAAAGAGCGTACAGATTTTACGTGAGTTTATTAACGACAACCCAAATTTTTCGTTACATTAAAAATAAATCGGTCTTATTGTTTTGACAAGAATCTATTCGATGAAGCTTGATTTAAATAGTATTTTCTTCTCTCGATTTTAAGCGCTTTTTGCGAACCTGCGCCACAGTAATTGTCTCGACTGTTACTATCAGTCATGCCAACAGTAGGTAGTATGATATAATTTAATACTGCCAAAGGATTCGGTGAGGTTGGTGGATGAATAAGGCTAAAGCTGCCCAAAAAAACGCCGAAACTTACATTATTATCCTCGATCCTCCGTCACCACTGGCTGATTTTATTATTATGGAAAATCTTAATTATCCAAGTTCATAATTTTATTATTCATCTTCTGAGGTTTCATTGGGACTGGTTGATTTTCTTCTTTTACCTGTCGTAAATGTTGAGTGATGAAGGCTTAGAAAGTAAATTTTACGGCTCGCGCGAAACGCTATTTTTCGTAACTGTTGCTTAAACAGCGTGTACACTAATCACTACAAACCCCCGTCATAAAATCCCATTTACTGCTGATCGTTATTTCACATCGTTAAAGAGCTAAAAGGTTATTAGCTAATGGGACTTCCATAGTGGAAATATTTGGATCGCGGCTTAATCAGTGCTGAGGGGGTTCGTCGGTTAGAGTACTTATAAATAGTGTTATAGGTTTGACTAGCTTTGACATAGGTAGATCGTCGTTCCCAAAACAGCAGCAGCCGCGGCTTACCATCAACACTGGTATGTCATCTATGCAAAAATAAATTTAACCCTATGAATCAGAAATGTTTCATAATAATGTAGTGGCTAGTTTCGAAGGCGATCTACAATATGTTGTGATTTCACGTAATTTGTAACACCTGAAGGGAAAATCCACACAGCATGTCAGTATTAGGTGCGTAGTAAGTTATTTGGTAGTCTATGGTCTCAAGTTTACTATCGGCTCCCATATTTTCTTACACTTATTATTTTCTTTGATAATGAATTTCCATGGATCTGACCTCTCCCCTCACCTTGCTCGCACATGTGGGATCATAGTCTCATCCGAGCACAGGTTTCAGCGCTGAATGTGTCTATTTTATGAATAGCATAACTTGTCTAACAATATTTCACTGTCAAGTAGGATTTGGGGATCCCTGACCGAATTGTCTTCTTGTTGGTGTACAGATGAATTATCATGTTGCCAGATAATAGTAATAATTGAAACCCCAGCCCATAGGTTTCCTGTTTGTCGTGAGCGGATGTGTTGTGCTCACGACATGGCGAGTGAGTTTGAATGAGGATGAAGTTGAGAGGCTGGATGAAGGCGGATGAGGATGGATGAGGAAGGACGTGCTCCGTAGGAATCTTTTGACTAACGCCCCGCGGTTTTCACCACAGCAGGCGTTAGTTCGAAGGAAGGTTAGCTCCCTGCGGTTTTCACCGCAGCAGGCGCCTGGGAGGTGGGAGCTAGTACCCCGCGGTTTGAACCAAGGCAGGTACTAGATGAGAGGAAGGTGTCTGGCGGTTTTCACCACAACAGATACCAGGAAAGAGGGAGCACTCCGCGGTTTTCACCACAGCGAGTCCAAGAGAAAGTAGGTGAGAGAGGTCGTGAGAGGGGATGGAGAGAGAAGTCGAAAGGTGAGGGTTGGTCAGTCGAATGACGAGCTGGGCTAAAAGGTCTGCTTATATAGACCCGTTTCCACCTGTCCCCCATCCGCAATCAGCCGTTATGACCGTGGAGGAGCGATGGCGGGTGGTGGAAGGCACCCTTCTCCCTTGGCGCTACCCGGCTCGTTGTTCCCTTCATTTATTTGGTTAAGTCTTTCTATATTACATAGGAGGAGATTCGAGGGGAACCAGGACACTGTGAACCCTGCGCAGTTCCGATTTCGTGGGTGGTTTAGGATTCGTGTGAAATGACCCCACATTATTATCCACACATCTACTCCTCTCTGCTCGTGCGCCCGAGATTACCATGCCTTAAAACCACCGTTTGGAAACACCCATGCTTCTAACTTTCGGCATTTATTTGGTTTTTTATGGCGCCACTAATGGTAAAACCACTGGGGCCAAAGAAAGTGAGTCAAAAATAGGAATTGTTGGCCTATTGCTATCAAGCTTTTCCGTTTCCTGGAATCCTGGAAACGGTATTCGCATTTTACCCATTAAATACGTCGCACTGCTTATGGCTCCACCATTGGCTACTACCTATATCGGAAACTATGTTTGTGTTATTTACAGTTTTTGGTTATACCTGTCCCTCGTTTAACTTAGATTGTTAGTTCATTTTAGATTTTAGGCTGTGATGAAAGTTTGGAACAACGAAAGTTTGGAACAACTTGTAATGCTTTTGTCTGTGTTCGACTCCACAGAATCCAATTTTCTGATCGGCACCTTTAAATGTATGACCAACTCAGAGAACTCCTCTATCGTCAGAATTTCAGTTCAAGTTCATTCTTTTATAGAGAAATATGGGTGTTTCAAGGTGATATCGCTTGAGCATGGGCAATCGAGATTTATATTGGATCTGATTGTAAAGGATGATTAACCATCTAGTAACCACCTCAGGAGCTACTGTTAAATTTGCAACTTATTTTCACGTATCATCACTATACTATTTTCAAGGATTATGGGCAGACTTCATAAGAACATAAATGTAGCTACGAGTAAATACACTTCTTCCAACTTCGACCGCTTCTGAGGTGCCGCGCATAATAACCCCAAATGAAAATCGTCGAATTTACTCTTAATTGTGCAGATTTCGTAATGTAGAAAAAACCAATTAGAAAATATACTGTGGATTTTCGGTAGCGTGCGTTTCAAAAGAGGGATTCAGAAGTTGTCACCGAGTCCTCCCGAAAAAAAACCGGTTCGAAGGGGCCTCTTGAACAAAAGGCGCCCAGAGGGGCCCGCGGAGGCCCTTCTGATATATTTCACCGTGTAATACAGTTAACAGAGAGAGGCAGCGTTAAAAAGGTGGTCCCTTTCCTATATGAATCAGCCACGGTTCCAACATAAATAAGCGCCTAAGAAACTTCGCCACCTTCGGTCCTGTTTTTTCGAAAGGAGGGCTCCCTGTTAATTAAGGCCATGAGATTTTCGTGGTAGTTACCTCTTGAAGTCTGACACCCCTCCCTCCTTGGTCCTTAGGAATTCGCAAGGGTATTGTCAGCGCATCTTGCTGCTCAAGGCACACTTAAAACCCGGCTAAATGAGAAGAAGATTTTCGCAATGGCCTAAATTACATGTTCAAAACCGATTGGTACCTACTGGAGGTTTTGCCCGTCTGAACTTTTTTTTTACTGGTTTGTGATGACCTTTACTGAGGGCGAGCAGTACAAAGCCTCTGCATTGCTCGAAAATGAGCTAATTTTTCACAGACTGAACTATTGCAAATAGCTCGTTTTAGTAATAAACAAATGTATGAATTCAGTATTGTGACTCTTACTATGCAGCTAGTTCCTTTTGAAGTCTGTCTCCCCCCCCCCCCCCCCCATTCGCAAAGCGTATTTTCAGCTCATCCGACTGTTCAAGGAGTATTAGGTACCTACTTAAATCCTGGATAAAATGAGATTTTCATAATGGTCTAAAATACATAATTAAATAGGTCTTGAATGCTGGCCGACTGAGCAATTGGTTCGTTACTTGGTTTCATCGACATTGACTGAGAGATTGACAGGTTTGAGCTATATGCGAGTATATTGCGTACAGTTCAATTCTTTCCGATAGGAAAACACATAAAACAGAAAAATCAAGTTTTTGGAAAACTATGAATTCGTTTTGGAAAACCTCGGATGATATGGAAAAGGTATATCATGAATCAAAATTATATTTTGTCACCTTGATAGGTATGATTCTTATGGAAACACTTGGTGTTTGCTCATTTGCTCTCGCCTTCATCTCATTTATGTACCTGTAACGTTTTTGGCTAGATCTGCGAGGGGTTGATAATTTTAAACGCCATCTGCTATCTCGATAATTTTGGATTTTATCATGTAGCTATACCGCAATCAACAGAAGAACTATTTTAAATAACTCACTCTGATGAACAAGTTATTATTTCGTTATTGTTAGACTGCTATGATAGTTACCTGTTTAATTCCCCTCCCCACCGTCCTTTATAGACTCAGCGAACCTGGCTATATTTAATAAGAACGGCATTTTTGTAGCGACACAAATTACATGTTTGAATTTAGGATACGAGTTCATTCTAAATTTTTATGTGGGATTTCGGCCACTCTCGGCCAACGGATTTTACGAGTTGACAAAACCGCTTGTAATAAGTTTTTCTTGTCAACAAGATGAGAATTATTTAAAAAAAGAAATGTATACCCGTTTAGACAATAAAAATCGAGGTTATACCTCTCCGGTGAGCACAATGCGTTTTCGGTTGCCAACCCCCTTTTTTGGAACATCCCCAAGGACCATATTCAGTCCCAGCTTACACAGAGGTGATTCCATTTTGAGATCCGCTTCTACCTTTATGGGGATGTTTGATAAATTGGGAACAATGGGGGGTGACATTTTCGTACACGCTTTTGTTTTGGTGTTGAGTGTCCGTAACATCAGCAACCTGCCGAGGATGTGACATCGCTCCAAACTTTGAACTTGTAAGGTTGAAAATTATTTCTCTGAGAAAGTTGAGATGCTATAATAATATATTATTATCTTAGGAAATACGTCTTAGCTTAATATCTTAGCAAACAACGTTGTGTTTTGAAATGAATGTATTTGAATATTTGAAGAATTGGTACGTACATTGCCTTACTATGTCACTGATGAACCCTAGCCGCAGTCCATGGAAGAAAATCCGAATTGAAAACGTATAGTCGAACGTTCTAATTCTGCTGCGTTCTGTGAACATGCTGTTAGATTCTAATTTCTGTATCTGAATTGTCAGATTTACTTGAAGCACTCATCGATTTTGAAATTCAAGCCGATTGAGAATATTATGCTCCTTTTGCGTTCACGTTTTCTCAAAAAACCCAATAGGACCAATGTGTTGTCTGCTTATAAATTTTGAACACGAGCAATCGAACGGCTTACGGTGCTGTTACGAAAATTATTGCATGATCTATTTCTTCTACGTCTCGGTTTTGTACGAATACTGTTGAAACTCCCATAAGTACTTCAACAAAACAACGGTGTGGTGTAAATGATGGTAGTCGTTGGTTGATCCCATATAAAAGTCATCAAATCAAAGGATTGTTCCTGAAAACTGTATGTTTTCTGCCACAGTATGGAAGGTAGTCTGGAATTACTGGTCGGCTCACAAATTTCCTGCACTATCCCTATTTCATGAGTTGCGTGTCTTTTCTGGGTAGTGAGTACCAAGTACATCGTCAAAACCATCAACGTGACCCGCAAACCGCAAAAACGACAACTAAGTAATTATTTCACAGCGCTTCATTTTGGTTTATTATTTTCAATAATGAACCATTGGGATCGAGCATGAAAACAATGTTTACCCCCCCCCCCCCCCCCCCCCAATTTGGTGATTTACGTTTCAAGGTATGTAGAATCCCAAAAGGCAATGAAAAAATTTCTGTCTGTCCGCCGTATTTGGCACTTTCTTAGTTACCGTGAATCAAAATTAATGAAATAGGGTTAGTAGGTCCGGTTTGTGGTCTAGTTTGTCCACGAAGCTCAGCCTTAAGGGGTGAACAATAGGGGTTGAAATTTTCAGGACGCCGTAGCTCGAAAACTTTCAGTAGTATGGTTTTTTTTTACGTTTTCAAATTGATCTTGAGCTAGGTAAACAAATTTTTGAGAGCACCCGAAGCATTGTACGACCAGCCGTTCGTTAGCACCGAAAAGCTTGATCGTGAATTAAACTGTATGAATCCGGCCCCGATATCATTGCTAGGGAGCACCTGATTATAATCACGGATGACTGTGTGAAGTCGATTTGGTTGTTCTGTGATATTTCATTTGAAAAATGATGTTGATAGGTACTTTTGCAACTTGAACAAACGTTGAAGTATTGTTGGGTAAATTATTAAACAACGGTAAATTGTTACACAAGGTAAAAATACACAACTGTAAATTGTTAAACAACGGTAAATTGTTACACAAGGTAAAAATACACAACTTTAAATTGTTAAACAACGGTAAATTGTTACACAACGGTTTTTTATACTATCTACGTAGAAGCCTTAGGCTTCATGAATAACTGCAAATAATTAATGATTGAATTATTGAATCTCGCGCATTTGTATGAAACTTTAATTCTGGGACCAGCTCCATTGCTCGATTTAGGGCTTTCTTGGGGTGAGCTTGAAGGTATTGACCACAGAAAGCAGTGATCTAGGCGGAAGGGGCATCTATGCAGATAAATAATAAACCGTTGTGTAATAATTCGCATCTTTTTGTCTGTTTATAGATAGATCGATTTTTTCTGCCCAAACTTGTAGATATTATCTCGACGATTCCTTTCTTCTTCCAAAGGGCTAAAATGTGCTAAGGTCCAAAGGACATTTATTAGCTTTATTGTTCCCGAAAACCACAGTACTTATGTGATTCGAACTGTAATTCACATCCGATAACCATAGCGTCCACAGGTATAATGGATTATGTCGAGGAACTCGTTTGTGGTTCACATCTTCCATCTTTTCGTAAATTTATTCGACAAATTATCCATAAACGGTAGAAATGAACAGCGTTTTAAAACACCCGTAATCAACGTTTATATCCAGAAAAACATTCCGTGAAATCTGCTCACTTCGCAATGATAACCCGGTAGCGAAGGGAAACCTTTTGATATCTACTGCCGCCGCTAGTTAATCGATTTTTGTGGCGACAAAGCGCCCAAGACCACACACGTAGAGGGACCTATAAACCATTTAATAAAAAATTCGTGACGGTAAAAAACGAAACGGTTTATTGATTTTGTAGTGAAGTGCGGTCCTCAGCAGTAAGCTTCCTACTGAATATAACGGATTCCTTGCTCAAATATAGATGTGTATAAATTTTAAAATTGTATACCTGAAGCCTATGGCAGCAATATGAATATGATATTGCCAGTGGACTCGGTCTGAGTGCAGTTGAATATTTGAAATGTATCATTAGGCAGCAAAATCAAGCGTTATGTATCACATTTGGACTATTTCACTGTTTAAAGACAGGAACAGAATGTTGATAATATTGAAGGTGAATATGATGCGGATGTTATTATTTTCTTATGATGAAGGAGAATTGTATATGAGACATGATATTATGTGAACCCTGTAGTACCTATCAGTACAGTGGATAGGTACATATTGTTGAGCATTACTACAGGGGTCACCCTTTGTTCGGTGTGTAGATATAGTAGTCCCTTGTTTTCTGCTTACAAAAACTTTATTTATTCATTTATTAAAGTAACCTTCAATTGTGTTTCGAGTGTCTCAATCTATATTCACTCCCATCCGCGTATCCTCCACTCTGGAGTCATTAACACACGCACAAAATTTGAACAAATGAGGTCAAGCATAGAGTCGGACAAAGTCAGATAATATTGTGCAAAAATGGTTTCTTGAATTTTACGTGATGTGGGTAGTGGGGTATCGTTTTCCCGTATAATTATTGGCGTTTGAAGGAAAACAAACTTGGGCATGCGCAGACGAAAGTTACAGTCCGCTTTTGATGAACTATCCTCTAAGCCTGTAATCCGTACTTACACTCCAAATTTCAGCTAATTACAACCATTATTTGGGGAGTTATTAGTCTGGCAAGGATTTCACAATTGCGCATGCACAGAAAATGTTACATTCCGATTTTGATGAAATTCATGTTCGAGTAGGAACCTACAGGACCTCACCCGCACCTACCCTCTAAATTTCAGCTCATTACGGCTCTTCGGTCGTTATGTGCAGGGGGAAGGATATGCGGCGGTTTTTTCCTCCCAAAAGTGACCGCAAAGCTTCCGCTCACTTTTTTTAATTTTTAAATTTATTACTACGGCTAAGCCAATCTGCAGTAGTAAAGAAAGGAGTTGTAAACTTCGGAAAAAATAAATGAACGATTAATTTCAAAATAAAATTAACCAAACTTCACTGGCATTGTTGGGCTGAAAAATGGCGCCTGACGACTCGAACTTGGAATACTCGAATGAAAAAGTATCAAATACGACTATGTAGGCAATTATAGTCCTTGGTATAGACTTGGTATCCACTAACGAGATAGTCTTGGGGGTCTACTACAGTTCATAAATGACCTGAAACTTAGTTAGGAACTACGCTTACACGAGGGCTGTGTGAAAAGTAATACCTTTGCTGCCAAATCCAGTGGGATTTTTCCGAGGAATTTGAAACTTTGACGGAATGTTGGTGTGTATGTAGGGGCCAGCCGGGAATGTACCCGCCCAGCAGCACACCGCTCGTAAAATACTGACTAGACACAGTGGTTATCTATAATTACAGAAAATAATTTTTATTTATTTATTTATTTCTTTATTTTGTTGAGTACGGACAAGCCCAATTACACGGATAAATATAGCGTGGAAAAAAAAGAAACAAGAAAATATTATTTAACATCATTGGAGTAACAAATTTAAAGGAAATTACTATATGTACATCGATTTCACAAACTTGGGGAGGAGGCTGTGATCGATTTCAATTTCGTTGCAGAGTTCTTTGAAGAAGTCGTAGTCTGGGTGTAGATTTAGAAGCAGGTTGGCGGATCGGGGAAGGCGATGAAGAGGACGATTGAGGTGATAGTTGGTTGCGGAGGATGGCACATGAAAGAGAAGAGGCGAGTGCGACGAGATTCTGGGGATCGAAATGTTTATCCTGGCCAGAAGTGCAGGGGCAGGAGATTTTGTCGTTGAGGAGTCTGTGGAGCAACGTAAGGTCCGCCATAAACCTTCGTTTTTCAAGAGGCTGCAAGTGACAAACCTCCAGCAGGTAGGTGTAATAATGACCTTTTTGGAAGAATTTGCAGCGTTTTGTATGGGTAAACGGTGTACGCACCATACGTTCCGAAACATCTACAATATGATCGACTATCAACTCTTTCCCGTCTCCATCTCTAACCTCCTCGAGCGACACTCCTTCAGGGAAGCTATCCGTCACCCCAAATCTGTCGGAAGATCTTGAATATCGAAGTCTAAATTAAAATGTTTGCGGCGAATAAAACAGTGAATGGTAGTGGTCGGGTGGGGGGGGGGGGGGGGGTATAAAGATAATCAAAAATAAAAGGAAACATCGCAAAAAAAATATAAAAATATATAAAAAATAAACAAAAAACGGAAGGAGTGAGATAGAAACTGGAATACATGCTTTCGTCGTTTATTTTTTATTTATTTTTTAGACGTGGTGGCGGATGGACATAACTCAACGCAAAGCGGCACTTGTGATGGTTTTTTTGTTGTTAAACTTTGAGGCCGAGAGGACACGGAAAGTTAGGTATTGACATTTCTGGGGGGGTTAAAGATTTACAAACTACATGGTCAAGGATTAATATCAATAATACGGCGGCCGGAATGAGAGATAAGGAATCTATGCAAATGAGGAGTTGGATCGATTTAAATTAGCGAGCGGCGGCTGCTGTTCCGACCCGGCGAAGGTGATGGCTCCTGCTCGAATTACATCTTCCGAGAAAGTCTGCGATTGTACCTACCTTCGTTATGCCTGCGTATTGTCTATATGTATATAATAAGGCGTATAGTGCAGGCTATAATTTGTTACTCCAATGCAATGTGGGCGGAACTGACGTAGGTATTTTGACATTTTTTGAATGAACTGGACGAGGACAGTTAGGTATCGCCAATCTTCCGTTTGTTTTCGCTTCCATACTACCGAAGGTCCCTAGGCGCTAGGCCTTTTAACCGTGCTAGATTTCCAGTAATTCAGCATGACCTAGATGAGCGAATTTTCAAAGAGTACCTACGTATTGTTTTTAAACTAGGTAAGTACTAGTTTTGACCTACCTATTTTTGACGACTTAAAAAAGTTATTTCCATACCCCCAGACTCAAAATTTTTTACGAAAATTTTACAAAAAACGAATTTTGTCTGTTGAAACCATTGTATAACTAAGTAGGTAGGTACTACTTTTGGTGGAATGGCAGTTTTGACCGATTTTGTGCGATTTTCGACCCCCCAGAATTCGAAAAAATACTTCATCTAATGGAATTACTCAAAGCATTTTTCGATGGGAGGGGAGGGGGGGGGACTATTTCATGGTACTTCTTCTTGTTCCGAGTCGAAAATGCGAGTCCAAGATACATCGTGGACTGAGTTTGTTCCGATTTTCTAAAAAATTTCATTTCCTTTTTTTAAAGGTATGCGCAGATTTTTATCAATTTTTGACCCACAGATTTCAACCTGTTTTTCATTTTCAGAACTTACCGTCCTTCGAAATTACCTTTTATTTTGCCGTGGCAAACATTTTGGCGGAATTCGAATCTCGTAACCAGGGAGATATCGTCTAAAATGACATATAAATACATACCTACCTACTTATAGATTGGTACTTATAAATTTTTGTTAAAATCATGGCTGGATTCTAAGATGCTCTAAAACTAAAGAGAAACGACAAAACGCTGCAAATTAGTGCACAACGGTTTACTATTTATCTGTATTATAGATGCCCCATCTGCGAAGATCACTGTTTTCTGTGGTAAATACCTAACCTCGTGCCCCCCCCCCCCCCCCCCCCCGCACACCATTGAAAGCCCTTAATCGAGTATTGGAGCCAGCCGAGCAATCACATTTCATAGATATGAGGTGGACTCAAGAATTTTGTAATTAATTGTTTGTTGTTATCCATGAAGCGTAATTTGTTCGGATTAAAAATGTACCTGTGAACAGAATCCAAAATTACCGTCTTTCTTTAAATGAAATCTCGGAACAACTAACTCGACTTCATGCAGCCATCCGTGATTATAATCAGGCGTTCTCTAGCAATGGCATTTGGGCCGGATTTATACCGTTTCATTCGCGATCATGTTGACGAAATTTTTCGGTGCAAACGAATGACTGCACTCAAAAAATTCTGAAGGACGAGGCCAATTTAAAAACGTTAAAAAAAACCTATTGAAAGTTTTGAGCTACGGCGTTCGGGAAATTCCAACCCCTATTTTTCACCCCAGAGATGACTGACAGTAACGCCGAGCTTCGCGGACCAACTAAACCCCAAATGGGACCTGCAAACCAAATTTCATTGATTTTGGTTCATGGTAACTAAGGAAAGTGCAACGTACGGCGGACGGAGAGAAATTATGTTATTTCATTTTCGGATTCTTCTTACCTTGAAACCATCAAATTTTTAGGAGGGTACCTAATTTATTTATTTATTTATTTTTTTTTTCATGCTCCACTCCAAGGGTTTATTATTGAAAACTGTATAAATACCCACTGAAAACTATTGACCAGTTGAATTATTGAGCTACATAGAGTTTCACTGATATACCAGTCTAGTATATGATGATGTTCTTCCAGTTTTAAAAGTTTTCAAAAAAATCATCTGTGTTCTTAAACCCATCATCTGTTGTGTTCGTACTACAGTGTAAATCGATGGTTTCCAAGTGAACCCGTGAGGTCGTGGGGCAAGCGAGGATAAAGTACGTTCAACAACCCGGGCAAACTTGAAAGAGAAGCGAAAGAACGGACAGAGAGAGAGAGAGAGAGAGAGAGCGTGAGGAGAAGATGAGAAAGAGTGAGACGGGACGATGAGGTGTCGTGGAGGGGGAAGGGGAAGAACGGAGCTCCGCGAGTGGCCTACTAAGTGGCGGGTCGGAGCGACCACCTGGCGTCCGATACGGAGGCGGGCGGGGGCGGTCTGCCCGGGGGCGGCACGCGACGGTCGCCGGACGGACGGGGGCGGCGAGAGTATTCGTCGGATACCCGACACGACCCGGTGCGACGGGCCGCCTCCGGGCACCCGGTCGACCACAGGTGTTGTCCGATTTCCCTCCGCCTCGAGCCCTCCGCTCCGACCTCAGGAGGCGGTTCTGAATGACATCAACACATTCCTTCCGTCCCGACTTGATGCTACACCGCAATTTGATTTGATCTTTCCGACAGCACTGAGGCGCAGCCTCTGTGTACCGAGGCAGCCTCCGTGCCGGCAGATGACCTCTCAAAAACTTCACTGAAGAGTTTCAATACAATAGAGGTGGATAGTTCCCGACTGAACTACTCTCGAAGAACTAACTCCAACAATCCCCTCGAGTATATCCCAGGCCTCTTGCCTCCAACAAATCTTATAAAGATGGTTTCAAACCACTTTGATAATAAAAACCCAAATAAAAACAATAAAAACAGAGTTATTGAAAGATCTATCTACTAATACACAAAAAATACATTTTTATACTGGTTTCGATGATCAAACCATCGTCAGTAACAAACAATACTAAAGGCACATTGGAGATATGTGACCTTGTAAATAGCCCCAGAAAGTGAAACCGGTCGACCGTGATTGGTTGTGAAGATGAAAGGAGACGGGAACAAAGTGAAGGGGGTCGATTCTGATTGGACACGGAAGTGAATGCCGAAAAGTGAAAGGAAGGTAGGGTGGAAAGGGGGTGAGGACCAAGCTGTTACAGAATTGAACACAATAAGGAGAAAAAGGAATTACGTCAATCAAAGAATTGCCCATCCTATCACTCTTGATAATTCCGAATTTTTGAAGTACATCCAACATGCTCCGTTTCGGGCAGAAATGAAGACAATCAGCAAATTGTCTATCTGTAAGATCAAAATTGAAGCTATGACTGGATTCACTCAAGTGACATGCAAAGGCCGAATCACCCGTATTATCCCTGAAATCTTTTTCATGTTCCGTTATCCTTTCTCTAAATATCCTACCATTTTGACCACAATTATTATTAAGTCCCAAGAATACTTTAATTTATGCACACCATTTTTATCTTGAACATTAATTTATCTTTTGCTGAACTTAATGAAGATCTGAGATTATTTTTAGTTAGTATTTTACCAGTTGTGTCCAAATGTTTTTCTTGATACGGTATACTGATCCAAATCTTCTCAGCCGTAGCTTCCCTAACTAGATTTGAAACTCCTCCCCTACTCTTTTTTCTAACAACTCTATTCCATATTGTATCATGATACAATATGGAAGATCTCATGAGATCTCCCTCATAGCCATTACTCGCTGATATACGTTTAGTAGTTAACTTTTCTTTTCCACTTCCACATCTTTCCGCATTCCACAATCGACCACATTTTCAATTTTTGTGGCTTTTTATAAGGTTACCTCTCCAATGTGCCTTCAGTTATTGTTTGTTACTGACGATGGTTTGATCACCGAAACCGGTAATAGTGTATTTTTCGTGTAGCCGTAGAAATAGACAACCTTTCAATAACTCCGTTTTTATTCTTTGAAATGGGTTTCCACGATTTCATCGCGAATGATTCAGTCCATCCCAAATAAGAGTAATATGCGATGATTCCTGAGGTGAGCTAAACTTTTCAGAAGCAAAAAACGGCGAGTTCTCACTTTTTAAATTTTTTAGGTTTTACATCTTATAGAAAATTACACCCATACACGTCTGCGTGGAATCAGTTCCTTAAACATCTTCAAAGTGCTCCAGTTTGAGAACGGAATGAGATATCGCAATTCTGATTTCACCATCGTGTTCAGCGTAGAAAAACCTTTAAAATGAGGTGTCACTTGTCAGACTGTTTCATTTTGGGAATTTATGGGTAATTTTCCCCCCTAAAACTCCCCAAAACTCCCCCTTAGAGTGACCCGATTCTGCCCATCTACGAACTTAGCCTGTCGATTGCCAAGACAGATTTTTCGTGCAAATTTGAACTTTTTATCTCAATTCTGTCGAGAGTTATCGTCTGGAATGACACATACATATATAAATATTAATTGCAACGCAATTCTTAGCCCGACCCCCAACTAGTTTTTGACATTTTCATGTCTTTGCCCTGGCACATAGCACAAATCCTTTCTAGAGAACCGCAACAAACATTTTTCTTATTCCGCTAACCTACAACAACGCGCACAGAAGACACCAAATTTCTCCCTTGAGAGGGAAAAACATTAAATCATGTTTAATGTTTTTCCCTCGCAAGGGAGAAATTAGATATAGTTTTTTAATGTCAAGAAAAAATGAAAGCCACAATTTCACTGAACTCTACAAGTATAATGTTGCATTTACTGTACTTATTATAGAACTCGCCATCAACATATGGTTGCTACAACAGAAGGTAGTAACTGTGTAGTAACCAATGAAAAACGTAGCTATTGACTCTTGTTTCTTTCGAGTGCGATATTCTTTATGGTTGCTACAACAGAAGGTAGTAACTGTGTAGTAACCAATGAAAAACGTTGCATATTTGCGTGTCGGAATTCACAGAATGACCCCCAGCCCTAAAACATTAAACATGTTAAAATCAAATTTGGTTCAATGGTTTCGTCGGGATCGGCAGTCAAAAATAGGCAAATATTTCATTTTGACTAGGAAGTGTTATGCTCAGTTTCATTCACACGCCTCTAACTAAATAGCGGCTGGTTCAAACGAAAAATGTCATACGACCAAAGTTGTAGAGCATCAAATTCTGCGTTCAGAGCACCCCTGATTTAATTAATAAATGCAATTCATAGGTTTCCTAATTTAAATATTAAATTGGATATTATAATAAAAAACCAATAGGGGTGCTCTGAACGAAGAATTCTATGGTTCAGTACCCCTCTATTGAAATATCTGGAAATGTCAACCCATATTTCTCATACCTTAGGGATGACTGACAGCAACGTCGAGCTGCGAGGATAAACTAGACCCCAAATGGGACCTACAAACCGAAGTTCATTAATTTTGGTTCATGGACGGATAGAAATTTTTTAAATTGCATTCCTGGATCCTACTTACTTTGAAATGGAAACCATCAAATTTTGGAGGGGTGTCAACTTTTTTCCATGCTCAATTCCAAAGGTTCATAATTTGAAAGTATTGAACCAAAATTAGCTGTTTAAAATAATTTTTAGCGTTACTTGCATACATCATTCGAGTATATGATGGAATTTACTCAATTTGTAATTGATTTTTATCAAATTGTCAATTTTCCTGCCCGTCGAGGGTTAACCCCCCTCAACCCCCCGCATCAAATAAGGAAATGTAGTTATTAAAATTGTGGGATTCCATACAGGAGTGGAATTGTAGTACTATTCAGGTAGGCAATTAACATCTAAAGTTCGGATTTGTTAATTTTTCGGGACCCCACCCCTTGTGCACTTTCTTCGGCCACATCCTCCTGGTTTACGTTCTGCAGATTTCTATTCATGTATAATGGTCAAGTGGTGTGTATCCAGTGTGCACATTGTGGTTCATGATTGTTCAAGCTATGATACTTGGCTGCTTGTCTGCTAAAAACTGATAAGAGCGTTCTTTCTCGTAATTCAAAATTGGGGTTGTGCTTTATTTCAAAATGTGATATTCTCTCTAACGTTTCTTGCTCTGAACGCTATTAAACTTCGTCAGCCCGTCCACTAGAAGACGCGTCGTGCGTATGAAAAACACCGCGAATGAAAATTGTTGCAAAACGAGATAAAAATACTTGGTGATGAGGTGACATTGCGAGCTAACGACTCGGTCGCAATATGAATGAACTGAAAGGAAAAACTGCTGAGCGATCCCGATATAAATGGCCGAGCAATTACCGAGATTGCAGACCGGAGGGAACCCCGCCGCTCATTCTGAAACTATTTCGATTTAACCCGATAACCGGCCTGGAGGGTTGCCGAGTTGAGTTTTCTGGTAATTAAAGTGAGCTGTGAGACGACGGCATTGGACCAAAGCCTGACGAATTTTGGATCGCAGAATAAAGTAGGTAATGATTTAGTTGGGGGAAACAAAAAAAAATCAACAAGCTGTCGATCTCTTTGTCGATAGATCCTCCAGTTGGATCTTATGGAATCCCCTCCATGGATCGACTGACGTAAGAAACTCTCAAGGTTGACCAAGGTCTAAGATGGTTACTCAGTTGAGTATAGCAAAAAACTTGGTTGAGGGGAGGAGGGGTTGGTAAAGATGGCGCGAGTCTAAATCCAATCAGGGGTTTTTGTTTTCTGCGTGACGAATGGGATGGGCGGATGAGGATTCATTGAAGGGTCAGGGGCTGGCCATGGCGATTTCTTCATTCCATTTGTCCTTATTATTTGTATTCTTATTCATTCTTTGCCCCCCTCAATACTCGTGTCATTAAAAGAAAGTATAATCCACGAATCTCCGGGTGTGATGAAACTGAACCAGAATTATTCACGTTCTGGCATAAGGTGCCCGAATTTTTGTTGGCGCCTTGATTGTTTAACAGACAATCGAATGAGCTTGCTAGATTTGTGAGATTTTCCATAGGGTTCTATAGGAGGGGGGTTATAATGGATTTTTCGAGCTCAAAACTATCAAACCGGGGTTCTACTGGGTGTTGTTCTAAGAGCAATATTAGGATCAAAAAGAGCGAATTCTTGTGTGGGTATGCTGCCAAGATTGAGCTCACATGCCATTTGTTGGGGGGAAGAATATAATTTCGAGTAAGAATTTTGATATAATGTAAGATAAGTTAGGAAGCAATTGTTTTGAAAATTTTCTCTGGTACAAGAGCTGGCCACTCCAAACGCCGTATGCTCTGCCATCTCGCACTGGCGCTGGACTGAGCGGATGACCAGTTGTCTGCCAGTTTGGGTAACGGCAGTTATAATCTCCTGTCTAAGAAGGATGTTTGCAGTCACGGGGGTACCCGTGCGGGTGAGATGCAATGGGGGCCCCCAGTTTGCTTTTTTCGTCTACCTCTGCAATTCTTGAAGAAATGAAATGTTACGGTGACATCTTCACCCTATTTCCCGCAGAGCAATGGGCATGCAGAGGCAGGAGTCGAGGCGGTGAAGGCGTTAACTGTGGAATATGAGAAGCGGGTTCCTGGACGAGGAAGCACCATGCTGGGTTGCTGGAGTTTCGGAATACCCGTAATGCCAATGGTCGGTCTCCGGCCCAGGTGTTGTTTGGACATCCCCTGCGAACTTCAGTACCAGCTCACCGGTCATTCGCAACAGAGTGGCAGGGAGCCTGTTGGTTTCGTCGAAGGGATCGCCGACAACAACGTGAAGGTCGCGGAGATGTACAATTTAGGAGCCAAACTTGCTCCTCTTCCTGTAGGCACATTTGTCGGAGTGCAGAAACCCTTGACAGGACGATGAGTCATGTGCGGGAAGGTTGTGGAGAAAGGCCCATACCGCAAGTACACCGTAAAAGGTCCCAGTGGCAGGTTGTGCGACAGGAACTGTAGATACCTCAAGAAGGCTCAAGAGGGGGTGGACGGAATGGCTTGAAAGGGGGTAATGTGGTAGGTCGTATGTTTATGTTGCTACATTAATTGTGATTATCAGTAACCAATAAAACGTTTCTGTTTCGTTCTTACAATTACCAAGGATGTCTTATTTATATGGTAAGCTTGAGATTATTGCAAAAACTTCGAAGAATTCGCGCTACGAATTGAGCTCTTGTAGATCACTCATGCGTTGCACCCGGCTGATTTATTGTATTGGTAATAGACGTGATGGGGTAGTATAAAACCTGATGGGGGGTACCTATATAACGAGATGGGGGGTGCATATAAAACATGATGATACCGTATTGGGTGTATTGAATTGGACGTAGTGAAGATGCGAATAGAAGTGTGCCATACCGAGATACATGAGGCTGTTGAAATTCCCTTTCGTGGTTTGATTTTTTCAGGATTTCAATCGGCATTCAGTATTGGAATCCTTACTATTGCCCACATAGTTCATTCAAATCGAACCAATAAAATTTGGTACAATTAAATATAGGTGAATCTTTTGCTTAGTCATCTTCCAGAACTCCGACTTCTGGTCAGATTTTCAAAGTTCCTACAGCCGATATTTGTATAATGAACCACCCACGAAGTATCCGTCGAAATTGGATGATTTGAATTATAATAGGTCTATCATAGTCCTCTCTACCTCCCAAAATAACATCCACTCCTCTTCCTATTTTCGAAATTCAAATAATGAAAAATTTAGAGTTTAACGCATGAAGTTTAACGGATGTATCTGGCTAATTATCTGTCGAAAAACTCCTCTAAGTTCGGTAAAATATACGAAATCTTAAAACAACGTTATTCCTACTTCTAAGCCAAATTTCGCCTGAAGTCGTGAATCATTCATGTGACTTTCTGATACGAATTTCTTATCCCAGAATATGGGCGTTCCACGATTTTCTCAATGTAACTTGTATATAACCCAGGTTGATGCACTTCGAATGATCGGGCATGTGTTCTAACGGACGTTGGAAAACTGATAAACATATTAGGTAGGTATAGCATAAAACGTAATGAAATTTGCAACTCCCTGATTCGCCCGGACAATATTTTAATTGTATTAATATATAAATGGCATATCTACTGTTTAGTTCAACGTCATCTAACATCATTAGCGGCGACCTGTACAAACCCACCCTGCATAATTTAGACCAATCTTAACACAGAATCTCGCTAATCTTCGATAGGAGAGAAAGCCATTTTCGAAAATGTTCATTAACGGGGTTTTCTAAACGTCTCCATCAATTGGCGAGCTGGTACGCGCTGGTCCCTCGGGTCCCACCTACCATTAATATTTCCGCGCAGTCATCAATCTAACGACTCCCAAGTCGTCCCGAGTTTACGTTGCAAAACGGGATCGAGGAAACCCGGCATCTGGGCGCACACCATTTTTCGTTGTTACAAATGGACGCCTTTTTGAAATTTATTCAGTTTGAATTCGAAGTGTCTTGTCTCGATGTTAAGTGTTGTGTAAACATCGATGCCCTATTTCGTACCATGCAAACGTCAAAGTGGTTGAAACTCTCAAGAATTCGTCTGTTCCGAGTTAACGTCTTTTTAATGGGTTGAAGATAACCTGTCGTCGGATCCCGAGTTATGGTTATGTGTCACCATCAAGATTTGAAATTGCCTAAGTAAACCTGTGGAAATCAGAACCAACTAGGAGCGTAAAAATCCAGTTTTTAATCTCGAAATTTCTTAGAGTTTGGCCATAGAATGTTTTACAACATCCCGTGTGACTGACGAATTCAGGCGGCTGATGGGTAACCTCCCCAAAGAATTTACCAGACCTTTTTTGCTCAGATCAAATCGACAGATCAAACTGCAAGTTTTTGGAAAGGTCTCGCTGAGAGTTGAACTAGCGAAGCAAATTGGGTTGTACTAATTCCATGCTGTAATCCACAGTATACGAATTTCAAACATCTCAACGGCAAATGATTGATATATCCATCTGTCTGCCTCAAGAGCCGTACATAAACCGTGACGCTGTCTGTCCCTTTGAAAAAAATAAAAAATAAAAAAAGAAGGAAAAATGAATTAGAAATCCTTCGGTTGAAGAGAGCGTTTTGCTCAAGGCGCGTTTAAAAAAAATCACATCATCTTTTAATAAATTATCTCCAAGACGTAAAACGCCCCGGAGGCAACGGCCCTAACAGTTTGAACCTTTCTCACAACAATGGAATATAACGGTGTCGTGAGTAGACTTCTTTTATATAATGAGAATTACTTAATTTCACGTTAGTTGCGAAGAAAGAGACGAGTTGTATAAAATATCAAATTGTAAGGTAGGTAATAAATGTATAATTTTATGTTTGATAAGTACGTTGAAATGGCCAGTTATTAAATAAATAAATTTCAGTCGTTGATTACGTGTGTTGGCATTTCCTATTGTCTACGTCAAAATGGAATTCAGTAGTCTTCACAGTAGTTTTTTAGGGTTCCACTATTAGCTTTCAGGACGAAACTCTTTCCAGTTTGAACTAAAAGATAACGGTGAAGGGGTTGATGACGGCATAAAAGTTCAATGAGGGATTAGAGAATTGGATTTCGGAGCCTATTTTAGGATTTTTGCGCAGCGTTAAAGTCCCTTATGTCGCACCATTTGATGAACCTGAATCATAATCTTTCTTTGTAAATACATAATATGCCTGCAATTTCACTAATGAAAGGGTAATTCAAATGACGTTGCTGGGAGCGTTTTACGTGCTTTCATCAGCTGTACCAAATTCTCTACACTGTCAGTGTTTTGCTCTACTC
Source organism: Leptopterna dolabrata (assembly GCA_954871275.1). Taxonomy (NCBI): domain Eukaryota; kingdom Metazoa; phylum Arthropoda; class Insecta; order Hemiptera; family Miridae; genus Leptopterna; species Leptopterna dolabrata. Next base: position 33,934,176 of record OX940981.1, on the reverse strand, counting down.
TAACCACGCCTTACAACCAACGTCGCACAGTATCCAGGTTTTTTTTGTGTGTGGAAAAACTAGGCTAATATTTAATTTTTGCAGAAAATGCTGGGCGGATTCAGGATATACCCCATTTTCCTGTAGGGAATGGGATGTACCTACCTGGTTAGCCTCGATTTTGTGAACGTAAAACTTGAAAATGAAATAATATTATTGGCTTAGCTATATATTAACACCGTGTAACCCCCCGAAACTATTCGAAAAACGCTGCAAATTATTACACAACGGTTTATTATCTACCTGTGTAGATGCCCCTATACAGCTTAGATCTCTGTTTTCTGTGGCCGGTACCTTGTGCGCCCCCTCCCCCCTTCCACTTGCCAGGAAAACCCTAAGTCGAGTACTGGAGCCGGCCCGGGAATTAGTTTCATAAAAATGCGCGGGGTTCAATAATTCAGTCATTAATTAGTTGTTGTTACTCGTGAAGCATAACAGTTGTTCAAGTTTGAAAGTTCCTATCAACAAAACCCAAAAGAGTCATCATTCTTCAAAGGAAATAATATCACCGAGCAGCCAACTAGATTTCAGGTGTTATGATCAGGTGTTCCCTAGTAGTGATACCTATCTGGGCCGGATTTATACCGTTTGATTCGCGATCATGTTGATGAAGCTTTTCGGTGCAAATGAGCGGCTGGACGTACAATGCTCCGTGTGGTCTCAAAAAATTCTTTAGTTCGAGATCAATTTAAAAACGTTGAAAAATTATACCCTTCTATTGAGTTTTTCGAGGTACAGACTTCGGGAAATTTCAACCAATTCCACGCATGGAGTGGGGCCAAAATCAGTTAAGAAACCAATAGAGGAGGCACCATCAGTTGGTTGCCTCCAGAAATGGTCAAAACTTGATCAGATGGAACAGTTAGAAATATGGATCGCTGAATAAATCTTGAACGTTTTCTTCGTAGACTTGGAATTTCTTTACAGGTTTTGCTCTGCGATATGCATGTAGAAATTAACAGCTACATGTTTTCACGTGAAAATCATAGTTTTCAGGGTGGAGGGTTAAGGGATCAGGGTTTATCATTCCTATGATAAAAATTATCTTTTTATTAATGCCTCGAACGATGTTCCCAACTGTGTCATTTATTGACATAACAAAAAAAAAATTGTTTTGTGTACGAACTTGTTCTTATTGATTGTGCTCTTTGTGATAAATGCACTAAAAGTGAACAAAAAGTGTTGCCTCAAGTTTTGGGTAGCAAACTGCAAATGTGTGTGCCTGTTACATAGATCTATAGTGATAAGAGGAAAATGAAAAGCAAACAGTTCGGGTTTTTTCTCCGTTTGGTTTGTTCTTCTGCCAGTAATATTTTGAACTTCACAACATTTAGTCATTGTTGACGATACTGACATATAATATGCCGCTGTAGATCTATGGGAACGGTGGAGCGCGTTAATTGTCAAAGCAGCACAATTCCGTGTATGTAATTTATTGAAGTGCACAAGTCAATAACGAAGCGCCATGTCGATAAATCGAACCGACGTGATACGCCGCAGTGTAATTTGCGAGCGGCGCTTTACAAAATTGATTGAACCCCCTCCTCGACTGCCTTCACATCGAGAAGAATGATCGGGACTAAATATAGGGTTTCAAGGTTAAAAACAAAATATAGATTTTCGATTTGGTGTTAGGACGGGGTGTCGGGACTATAAATCGAAATTAACTCGGATAAACAGTTGAGAGAACCGGTTGCCGATTCGAGATTCAGACTTGTATCGATGCATAGAGAAAGTGAGGTTCCTCTCATGTGACTCGTATTACAAGTACCTAGGTTTTCGCGAATTTTCGAAAAGAACAAGGTATTACAATACAAAAGCCAAAATTGTTAAGACATGAATTTTTGAAAAATTCATAAATTCTCTTATACTTTAGAGCATTTTAAAGCGAATTGATTATGCAGAAAAAAAAAAAATATATATATATATATATTTTTTTTTTGAATCCTAATAAATATATGTCCAGGAGGGCAGCAGTGAGGCTGGATTCTAGTTCGAATTTCCAAAAATAAAAGTGGGTCAAATTCGAGTTCCCATATATTGGCATAAACTCACCAAAAGTAGTAAAAAAAGTTAAAATAAAGTGGTGTCAAATAGTCCGGGCATTTCGTCAAGTATAGTTGACAAGAGAGACGTTGCAATGAAATTTCATCTATAGAGGTCGGTGAGCTATATTCTGACTTCCTATAAAGTTTAGATCAGTAATGGTAATTTTCGTAAAATCAACAGAAATAGGGGAGGTGGTTTGTAGTTCTGTAGACTATTAATGGAATAATAAAAACCTTTAAAGTGGGGTGAGTTGTTACATTTCAGTTTCTCATAGTTCAACTTAGCGAAGAGAAGAGTATATTGAGCGGGTTAAGGTACTTCGTAAATTCCCTCACGTGGGTCTTTTCGTATTGATTTTAAGAGAGGACTTTGAGTTTTGTTATTTGACTCCATCTTGTTGCCCGTTTTGGTCTTTAAAAAATCAAGAATTTTGAAGGCGATTTTGTTTTTTTCTTCAAACTTTTTTATTATCTACATTACAGTTGTTTTTGCAGTTTCATAATTTTCCATCCATTATCAATAGTTGGTTTTCCAAATAGTGTGATCATCGTCATCCACTCGCCCCTTCAGTTAGGCAAATATAATTCGTCGTGCCGAGTACATTATAGAAATGGCTTATCATTTTGACAACTTATATATAAACGTCAAGTCCTGTATGTTGAATACATCAGGATTTACGCGCCAGGCACATTACCATAATCTGAATGGCCGTCTCATACGAAAGAGGTTCCTCAATAGAGCACACGATCTTGCCACGAGCTCCGGAGTCTTGTGGAGAATCTTTCAAGACGAAATAAGAAAAGAAAAAAAAAGGGTGGAGGGGGGAATACAAAAAATTCTCCGAGCTCTGATGAGCATTGCCAACCAGCACGATGGGGAACTCTCCTCGACTTATACCAAAAACAACCTTCAGACTTTCTTACCGTTGAAAAGCCCGTTGAAAAAAACGCTCTCACGCGAATAGTTGGCGTATAATGGGTTGCTCCCTCTCCAGTAACAGCACTGATCCTCTTCCTTCTCGACTGATTAATGCGGCAGCATAGTGAGGTCTTCTGGCAGCCCCCGAAGCACAATCTCCCTTTTCTAACAGTAATCTATTATGGGGAGCCTAAGGAACAAAAAACAAACCCGGACAAAGCATACGGGTATTGTCCTGGGTAATTAAAAGCGGCGTTAACCCCCCCCCCCCCCACCCACCACCATTGCCTACCTTGAAAACTCTCTTTCTCTTCTTGACGGTAAAATGGTATAATTAAGTATGACACTATAACGCACCGCGAGAGGTCTTATGGTTTTCGAATGTTCGCCTTGAACTGTTGACTAGGATGGTGATCATCATAACATATCCTGGGAACACGGCGACTACTTGACTGGTGTGTGTATATATATATATATATATATATATATATATATATATATATAATTTTAAGAATTCAGGGAGACTTGTAGCGTATAGTAAACTTATAGGTAGCAAATTGGTAATCCACAACTAGGTACCTATCACTATACAGACAGGGTGGAAAGCTTTTTGAAGAAATAATTTTGTTTTTGCGTGAAACTGGGTACTAAACGATGTCTACTGGCAAAACTTGGGGTTCCATACCCTATAGTTTAGTGAGTAAATGGATATCAACGCTTTGTTCATCAAAAAGCGTTATTTCGCTTTAAAAAACCCGTATCTGTTTTCCTCAACAGTTGCTACTGACATATAATTTTAACGCCTTCTCAAAATCACATTTCATCATCATTGGGTAGAGAAAACAATCCTACATTATAATATGCGTTTATGAGGCTCAAGTAGGTATAAAATTTGCTACCAAAAGCAAAAAACGCTGCAAAGTCCTTGTCACATGGGGTTTATTATTCTACAGAAATGTTGGCTGTACATTTATTGTTTGTTTCATGTGAAATAATTGAAATAACTATTTCTGATGGTTTCCACCAATTTTGGCCCCCAAAACACAAATTAGGTAGGTACGATCTTTTTTTTTTTTCAAATTAACTTTGATCATTGGTAGTGCCATTTAATCGTCTTGATCCACGTGTTGACACTTTTTCTAGTGTTATTCTACAAACTGATGGTGATTTCAGACGATTTCGCAGGTTTTTGACTCATACAAAATCAATTTTGGGAGCTGAACATCTGGTACAACCTCAATTTTCCACTCCTTGGCCAAAATCGACCTCATATTCGATCTTCTCGTCCCCAAAAACATGGAAAACGATACCTCAAAAGCTCATGTTACCAACATGTTGCTAAAACGCAAAAAGTACCTATTTTTACACACATTTTCACTCACAACACCCCTGGGTATATTCCGATCGGGCTGAAAAGTTTCGGGACACAACTAGGGCCCAAATGGAGCATGTGTGCGAAAGAACGATTTTTTTAGACCGAAAATGAAGCCTGTACACGTGATACGGCGGACGGCGGACGGCGGACGGACATTGCATTTTTTGAATCTACGCACCTTGAAATGGAAAAGAAAAAAGTTTGAGGGGGGGTTATAAAAATTTTTTGCTGAGCGATTACATAGGTGTATTATTCAGAGAATAATAAACCAAAATTCAAAATAAATTAAATCTACATGTAATTATCAACATTATTGAAAGTGCCTCCGGCGACTGATGGATCTCCAATGATTAGTATTAAGTATGAAACTACGAGTATAACGCACCCTGAGAGGTACTATGGTGTGTAGGTACATGTACATTTAGGATAAGTTGGTAATAAATATACTTACACCTTCTAATCTATTACACAGAGACCCAGACCCCCCCCCCCCCCCCTCGTTGGGTGTAACTCCCAAAATTATATGGGACCCACAAAATTGTAGTCGGGTTGTTGTTGTAGTCGGTGCTTCCTGGCGCCGTCATAGCTCAAAAAACCGTACCAACTGCGAATATGGGCCCTCGTACGAGTAGAATTATCATGTAAAAAGAGCTAGTCAGGGACGACAGACTGACAAATGCCATCAGAGTCCAAGTGTGAGCCTCTACGAACCGTTGTTAGGCCATTGTTAGGGTTTCGTTGAGAAATGGTTGCCTTGGGAAATTTCCTATAAATAGGATAAACTGAAATCCTCTGAAGGCCTCTCTGGAGTACCTATCCTATTTAAGTGGATTTTCCTTTTTCTTTAACTTTTTCTTCAATTTTCCAAACCGATTAACTAGATTGTGATTCATCCGACCTTAGGTGAGTAATTGCGCTGTTCGTTCGAAACAAGAAAAAAAAGTCCAGATTTGTACCTACCTACCTATAAATTACGTCTAAAAACTCGGTCGTTGGGGGGGGGGGGGGGTGTGGGCGGATGATGGGGGAGATCGAAGGCGAAACGCGTATGAATCACCTGGCGAAAAACGGTCTACGAAGAGCACAGGCTGACGTGGGACGAAAACGCTCAGGAGCGCGTGTGGGCAAACTCGTCCCCGGTCTTTTAACTGCGGCGATTTCATTCAGCGACCTTGAGGGATTGCGTCAAGGTTGAACGAGGGCACTGAAGAGATTTCAATCAGTGGTTACTTGAGACGGCTGCGGGCTTCCAATTATAGTTTTTGGAGGGGTCAAAAATAACTGACAATCCCAACTGACTTCGAAAATTTGCTCGTTAGGTCACGTTGCAGACTGATTTTTTTTTGGACGGTATGGTGGCCACCCAGTCAAATTTGAGGATGCATTCACGAATTATATGGAGCCAAGTGTCTGAAGCTTGGATGCTTCGTTGTGAAGGCATAGTGCAAGTAAGGTCGACGAGGTGAATCAATGTACAGACTTTCTCGACCACTGAATAAGGCACAATAGTTGAATACTTTAGCATAGAACGACAACGCAACGATTCATACCAACGAATTATAAAAGTAGCTCTAATTCAAGATATTGGTTACATAAATTCATATGATATAGTTTTGCAAATATGACGCGTACAGTTTATTACACTTGGATTATTATTCTGTGACTAATAAATAAATCTGTATTCGCTCAGCAAAAAAATTTTAAAACTCAATTCGTCGCTTCGCACACAGGCTTCAGTTGGGCCCTAGTTGTACCCCTAAACTTGCAGCCCATTCGGAATATACCCAAGGGTGTTATGGGTGAAAAATGGGTGTAAAAATTGGGTTTTTAGGTGTTTTTGTACCATGAGCTTGTGAGGTTTGTTTTTCATGTTTTAAACTTATTTCGAACGTGAGAACATTTTGAGACACCCCGGATTGTAAGTTCAGCCGTTCGTTTGCACCGAAAAGCTTCGCCAACACGATCGCGAATGAAACGGTATGAATCAGGCCCAGATATCATTGCTAGGGAACACCTGGTTATAGTCACGCATAGTGCATAAAATCGATTTGGTTCTTCCGTTATATTACTATTTCACCTGAAGAATGATGGTTATTTTGGCTTTTGTTGGTCGGTACTTTTATAACTTGAAAGAGCGTTATGCTTCTTGAATAACAACAGATATTTAATGATAGAATTCTTGAATCCACCGCATATTATTTTATGAAACTTTAAGTGCCCGGCTGGCTCCAGTACTCGATTTAGGGCTTTCCTCGTTGGAGCACGAGGGTAGGTATTGACCGCAGAAAACATTGGCTTACGCAGAAGGGGGCATCTATACAGGTAAATACTAAACCTTGGTGTAATAATTTGCAGCATTTTTTCCCCATCGTTTCAGTTTTACTGCAACTGGTACACGATCATCTTGTCAACAGGTGGTGATTGTATTGAGTGGGTGGAAGCGGGGTGACGTGACGTTTATTCAACTCGGCAGAGATAAGCCACCTGATACCCGATGGCTTTAATTGGTCTTGAATGCTCCAAGAGTAGAATTACTGCTCATCCAACCATTACAATCTTTATTTATGGAGCGAACGCGCGTGATGATCCACATTATTATTGTTAACCCCAGAAGCCTTCGCTGGCACGTAGCGACGTTCGAGTTCCCCTCGGACCGGACGGATTCGCAACGTACAGGATTCATGATTATTCATTATAGCGATATCTCATGTTTTAAAGTATTGTGATCACCTGAACCCGGACCAAAGTTGTTCCCGAGTGTCTGAAACGTAAAATGAAAGAGAACATTTTAATTTTTGAGGACAACAGTTTTTTTGGTTCCTGCATGAATACATTATTGTACCTACCACTAGATTGGTACGTATTTTATTCTAGGTTAACATGAAGGAAATTCACATGCGTGTTTCGGATTAATTATCATGCGTCTCACCTCACCACAGTCCTCGTGTGTGATCACTCATCCTTTCTTTATTTTAGAAGTTTCTTTAGTAATATGAATGGTTATCTATGAATCGCACCTACTTTACGTACTTTCCTATTGCTTTTAGCTGCGACATTTGTATTTCGTTTTAGTGCCTATTTATTTGATACATTCACTGCGTTGATGCCTGTACAATTGTATCTTTCTATGTGTTCTAAAAATTTGAAGATCCGATCTGTTTCTACATTGTTTTGTAGTTTTCTATATTGTAGTCAGCATTTATTTAAAATTTATATAGATGTTCGCTTTGACTTCGTGATTTTGCTGTGTATGTAATGTAGGTAGGTACTCTTAGTTTAATATTACTATAATGAACCACTAATATATACTGCTTGTCTACCACGTCCCTTCAATAATACCCAAGTTGTTGAAATCATTCCTGAATGCCTCCATAATTGCGTAATTCTCTTCCATAAATTCAGTCTTAACAATTCGTACAGCTTTCATAACTCAATACAGTGTTTTTTTTTGGCTCTATAAAACCATCAATGTTTTCTATCATGCATAACTATGTCTTACATAATATTTTACCAATGATTGTTAACTGCTACGTGCTTTTGTTTGTGAGTGTTGACTAACATTTTTGTTCATTTCAGGACAATTCGGAGAGCGAGAGTGATGAAGAGTCCGAGAAAGAAGAACCGAAACAATCGCTGACGCCTAATATTACCATTAAATTAGAAAACTCAATTTAACATTTTTTATTTTATTTTTTTAAACGATTAACATCGCTTGGTTATTTTATAAATTTATTTCGTACATCCTTTCACTCCCTGTTTACGTTTACTAATAGCTGTTGATGTTAATCTGAATAACATAAACCAGTGAAGTGAAAAATCATAAAGTGACATGTAGAGACCTAAGAAAGGTAATCAGCATTTGATAATAACCAGCATCATGCTGAGGTTTTTTCTGCGTAACATCAACGGAGGGGAAAAAAAACGTAGTGCAGCTTGACCATACGAGCAAATTTGAAGTTCAAGGCTTAGCTGTTTTAGAAAATTTTTAGCGATGTGACCCCAAAAAACGTCTTCTTTCGTGAGAAAAATATTTTTGTCTATTGAAATAGTGTTTTATGTCCACCATGGTAGACTTATATACATTTTTGGTGATTTCAGTGATTTACCGATTTTTAGCGAAATATGACATCCAAAAACTCAAATACGACCTGAGTAGGTACTTTCTTTCGATTATCACTCATCCTTGAACTCATTCTTTCCTTTGCCAATATGCGCATTTTAACGGAATTTGGAATTGTTTATTCCTTAGCCAAAGTCAGATGTCCTATTCCTCCGTTTGGAACGTAAGTAGGTGTAGTAGGTACCTATTGGATACTCAAATCATCAATCTTCAGTCTACATTGACAGACAAATGACAAATCTGGTAGAACAGAACAGCCGAGGACAACAGGAAATAACCGTAAGAAAATTGTTAGCACACAATCAGTAATAAAGGGCCTGGGGGGACGAAGGAAGCTGCGCCTCTGGCGTCCACTACACCGGAGGTGCTCGAGGAACTGTGAACTAATAACACCGGCACCGACGGAGATGAAATCGTTTTGACACTGTCCATTCCCGTCCAGCCCGCGAGAAGAGGTCGGCTTTTGTTTATTCTGAAGGGTCTCTGCTCGATGACCGAAGGGGTCTGCCCGCACTTGTGGGGTTCCGACCGCGCTAAGATACTCAATTACTGCGATGTTACGTATACTATTCGCACGATGAATGTGTAATTACGAGTGTCTGTCTACTTGGGAAAGTCGAACCTATCAAGTTACCAGATTACCGGATTTTCGTGGTTTACGAGTAGCTCCTGTCGCGGCCAACGTGTCGAGTAGGCGTTGAAGATTTATGATGATGGTAATTTGGAATTTCACATATTTATGGTTTCTGATCGAAACTTATTTTGTCTATGAGAAAAAAAAGCGTTGCTGCAGGGGGCGTCTAGCCGCCAGTGGTTTGTGTTCGTGACGGTACGTTTATTTTCGAATGAAATCTGGGGGACACCCCCAGACCCCCGGGTCATAACAGTTTAGATCGAGGATCAAAGCAAGGAAACATGGAACATGTTTTTCGAATAGGTACATGATAACAGAGGATATGGAGATGTGTAGAAAAACGTCTGCCAATTCGAGTAGGCACTATAGCTTCTTCACTTGAATCACATGAACGTATAGACTAGTTGGGTACGTTCGTTATGATACGGGACCATCTGCGATCCAACCCGCGTATTCCCTCAAAATTTCATCTCTCAACGACTGATTTTCGCGTAGTTAGAAGCGTTATAAGGAAACGGTCAACATTTATTTATTTATTTAATTTACACGGGAATTTTCTTCCCTTTTCTACATAACCATAAATTCCAGCACTCTTCGCACAGAAATAGACATTCGTACCTTGCTACAAATAAAATATACAAACAATACAAAAAACAAAACAAAAAATACAATAAAATAAACAAACAAACAAGCAAATGAAAAGAACAAAGTGGTAACTCATCTACGCATTTTGAACCATGCACACTATCTGTCTCCGACCACTCAGATACGCGGAAATCCAGGCCAACAAAGCACCACCGATACCCAAGGCAGACATCTTCTGGACCAACAGCGGAATGCAAAGCTTGTCAAATGCTTTTGAAAGATCAGTATACACCGCGTCAACCTGAAATCCCTCCTCGATGGCACCCAGAACATATTGCTCAAACTCCAACAAGTTCGTCATCACAGATCTTCCAGAGACAAAACCATGTTGGCTAACGTGGATGAGATTCCTGTAGACGTTGCTAATCTTCTCCACTACCAAGCTCTCGTGGACCTTAGGTATGGCTGACAGCTTGCAGATGGGCCGATAGTTGTTAAAGTTGTTTCTCTTTCCTGATTTGAAAATAGGTACCACATAACTAGACTTCCAAGCACTAGGGAACTGGCCGGTCCTTAGGCTGAGATTGAACAGCAATGTCAGAGGCTGAGAAAGAGCACCACAACATATCCGCAGAACGATTTCATGTTTGCGCATGCGCAGAGGGAAATAACAGTAAGATTCCAATGAAGTTCATAATGGAACCATCAAAGTATTATACTGATCGGCCCTCCAAATGTGAACTTATTTCAACGATAATTAAGGTAGTTATGGGCACTCCCAAGTATTTCACGTTTGCGCATGCGCAAACTAAACGATTTTCATGATTTTGAAGCGGGACCATCTGGCGCGTATACCCTCAGAATTTCAGCTCTCTGCGACCATTTATCGCGTAGTTAGAAGCGTTACAAGGAAATGGTCAACATTTCAAGTTCGCGCATGCGTAGATCAAAGTTACGATTCCAATGAAATTAATTTGGAACTACCAAAGTATTATTCCTGACCGACCCTCCAAGTTTGAACTCATTTCAACGATATTTAGGGTACTTATGGGAATTCCAATTATTTCACGTTTGCGCATGCGCAGACGAAAGTTACGAAACTTTTTCAATGATTTTGGTATGAGACCATCTGTGACTCAACCCGCACCTACCCTCAAAATTTCAGCCCACTTCGACCATTATTTCGGGTAGTTATGGGTGTTGCAAGGAATTACCACAGACAGACATGGAACCAAAATATGTTCCTCGATGTCTGAAACGGAAAATGGTAGTGGATATTTTCATTTTGGAGGACATGAACTTTTTTTTACTCAGTCACGAATCCAAGGCTTCCTGCCTTCGGTAGTGAGGAAGCAAAAAAAAAAACTTTGTGGGATTTCCAAGCCTTGGACCAGCGACCTAACGCAATGTAATGTAATACATGTCTTCAGCTGCTTTTGGCGTTTTTCGGGTAGGTAGAACCCCCTCGGCAGTTTTCGGCGGAGTGGGGTCTGGCCATGCTCCCCTCGGAGTTGGGTGGCTGGAGTGGGGTAGAGGGAGAACTATGCGGGCGACGGGGAGGGGAGCCGTGTTACATGGATGGGACAGGACGGCCTGCAGCCCGGTTTACTCCCGTAAAAACATGTTCCATGTTAAAATATCATTTCGGTATACGTTAATTCGTTCGATCAAAGTTAAGTAGATACTAGTTAAGCTGAGTGAACCCTGAGGCCAGTACGTTTTTGTGAGTTATTGTTCACTCTGTCCTGTTCTTACACGTGCAGACAGCTTTTTGAAAATTCGGTGATGTGCCCAATATTTGACTTGGTACTTCGATGCTCACGTACCTACTACACGCTAGGATCAGTACGATGAATGACTATTTACGAGGGTTTAAGTACTTGGGAAAGTTGAACCTGTCATGTTACTATGCACTAGTCGTTAATGAACTGAAGCATTTCTTGTATTTCTTGTACAAGGGCAACTGCGTTCCAAAAAGTTGTGAAGTATGCAACGTATACCGTACCCGAACGATGGACGGTCTTCTCCATACATTTTTTGTTGTTGGATTGGTGTGGAGGGGGTTGTTACTTGTTATAGCTGTAAGTTTTAGCGTTTTCAAGACTTGCGTTATCCACCACCACGCAACTTTAGGAAAAGTGCGTGTCGCGCATCTTTTTTTTCCAGTTAAATTTTTTATTCAATAACATGTTTAGCACATAATGAAGAATGTAAGTAGAGAAGCATGAGAAAACCAGTTCACGAATGGGCCACTAAAGTCGACCCGTCCAGGGGCTGATTGTCACTGAACTAGCTTATTAGTTTGGATTGAGGGTGTACTTTTAGTTGGAATCAATACATTTACAGACAATATTCAACTTGAGTTGAATATTGCCTGTACCTATGCCATCCATATTCCAAGATAGTAATTACCTAAATACTACAGCATAGTTACAGTTACAGATCAAACGTATTCAAGAAGTCAGTGTGCAGGTCAGATTTGTGCATTTGCAGCAGGTATGCGCCTATTCTTTTTTTGAAGGATTTAGTCGACTGATCTGATTGTAAGGTAACGTACTACTTACTCGATAGGTAAACTTCTTCGTGGATAACCAAATTCTATCTCCATGGCTACGCTGTCGCGTCGCCCCCGAATTTTGTAGAAAGAGGATCGAGAAGCCGGCCTCGGGAAGGTTTTCCGCCGTTTGCGTTCTCTTTTGGTATTTGGAAGCCTGAACTTCATTTGCTCCGTGTGCCTATTCATCTTGGGCATTGCCATCCGAAAGCCATGAGCACGGTAAGTTAGTTGCCTTATATTTCGCAAGTATTGTGGGCGTTTAAAATTATACAACGGACCCAAGGTCTCGCCTGCCGTTCGTACGGTCGTACAGGGAAAGGGCACGATTGTTCTTCTACAAATTGTTCAAAACCCGTAGAAAACCGTCAAAATGGACTATTACTGAATAATTATTATGTTACGAGCTAGTATGAGAAAGAAGAGGTTAACTTGACTGACAAATTATAATATCATTGACAAATTGTTACATTCACTTCAAGATTATGTCCGGAGTTACGTGAACACGTAACTTTCTCAGTGAACTTACGTTGGATAGTTAGCATCCGAGTTTGTCGCCCTAGAACAGAGTTACGTTTTAAAGTTGCGTTTTTCGGAAAATGGTTGCGACAACTCCAGTGTTTCTTAACTAATATTTATCAGTTACTGACTGTTATAAAACTTGACGAAATTTATGGAGCATGACATCGGCTCTTGTTAGTTTTCACTGCTGAACCCAGTTTAATGTCAAAAATTTTCAAATCTGATCCGAACAGGTTTTCCATATAGAGGAACAAGTCCATAGATGATGAGTCCACAAAATTAACATGTTTTTTTGATAGGTACGGTACACTCATATTGCGAAGCGAAGAGCTAACCTTGAAAATCTTTCACGATAAATGTTGTTTCTGTAACTTGTATCTTGTCATTTTTGTACTTCTCTTGATTATACGAAAAATGTTGGTTAGTAGTAGAAATGGGTGTTCCTTAGTAAATTTTCGAGGGTACCCACTTGACCTAATCTTGGGTCGAAACTTTCCAAGTCGAAACTGCCCATGCACTTTTTCCCAAAAAGCTGATGAGTCCATAACATCTAGGTACTTATTAACATTTAGGTCACTCATGTTGCGGACATAGGTACGGGTCATTTTGTAAGACGTAAAATAGTTCATGGTAGGGACGAGTAGTTTTCTTGTGTTTCCTCGCATTTTATTGCCGAACCAGTTTTAAGAGTGCTAAAACCAGTGAGGTGTTCAAGTCCTATCCGTGCAAGTTTCTCAGTGCGAAGAGCAGTCACATCGTGATGCAGGTAACCGTAGAATTAATACCAGACTGTAACCGTAGAATGTCAAGACGTACTCCTACTCATATACTTTAGTATCTAGTGGTAACTTCGGGTGATACTTTAAGATGATAAATCCTTCATGCTCGGTATGTGGACAGGTACTAGTTTGTCGTTATTTCTATAGTAACAGTGGCCACGTGCGAGGCGGGCAGCTTCGGCTGGGCTCCCCAGGTCATCTATCGCTTCCCGTACGGACTCTACTCTTTTCAATCTCTCTTTCGGGGGTCCGGTCCTTCCACGAGTTCATCAATCACCTGAGCGAAATCCCCGGCCGGTTTCTCGCCTTATAAGGACGAAGTGGGAGGTGCCTCCACTGAACGCATGATGGAATCTTGTCATACGAAAACACGGGACGGAACCAGATTGCACCCCGCCTATGAAAAGACCATCTGGTACTAGCAGAGGTGTAGCACGAGCAACGGTTCTTCAAATGAAGTTGGTCCGTCTACAGTCATATCAACACTAGAGACAAATGGAATTACCAAGGCATTGTAAACTGGGAAACGAGCAGTAACGAAACAAGCGCTTTACATCAAAATTGAGGTCAGTGCTGTGTACCTTTCCAAATCCTTGACACTGAAAGCTCGACATTTTGGATGTGGAATATTCCCCCTGCAGCATTGGTCAGGTGGTCTACAAAGTGCAATGGGATATTCCAGAGAGTCTAAAAAAAGAGATGATTTTTGGAATATTTTAGTTCAAGTAACTGTGAAAAGGACGTAGTGCGAGAGAAGTTGTAATATAAGGAAGCAAAAAATGCGAAATAAGGATATCGGATGTTGAAAAAGTGCGGGTCCTACGTCACGACCAGTGGGCGCGTGTGCGCGCGCACGCGCGAGTGCGTGCGTAAATGTGGTAGGTAGTATAATACCTGTCCATAGGGATCTCGGCGATCAAAGTCTTCGCTCATTCTGTCTGACATTACTTTATCGTTCAAGAGTGGTCAAGTAATGTCAGAGGAAACCAGAAGATATTATTTTATTAGTTTATTCCGTTTTAATTCGTCCGCGATACTAGGAGGCAGTGAAATTATGCCTCGGCCCGCCTTTTTTCAAACCCCTATTTCTATTTGCTTCTCTAATTTTATGTTAACATTTTCTCGACGAACAGACCCTTATTTTCGTTAACCCCAAGGAACATACTTCGGAAAATTTTTGGTGATCAGCCTACCTTCTATACAGTTCTTACACAGATATTCCGAAGAACCAGTACCGTTGAAAGTTCATTCGGTCCAAATGTTGCTCATAATCGAACGGATTGAACTAGCCAAATCAGCCAGATCTTTCTATCTCAAAGGTTCCGCACTTCCTACTGATCCCAATTTCCCGTCCGAATCACTCAGCATGTGCCAAATTCTGTAAGCAATGTTTACTCAAGGGATGTTTCATGTCGTGTAGGTTTTGGAAAATGAGATTATAAAATTAGGCGAGTTGAGCGTGAACCCAATGCAGTTAAAAAGTTAAATGTATATGGAACATACCATATATATCTGCACTGCAGATTAGGTGCGTACTGATAAATCGCGCCTGGAGGTTGACTTCGCCGATGTTGGCTTATGTAATGAGGGCTTGTTCTGGAGATGTCGAATTTAACAAAAACGGGGGTTTTCACCAGCAATTTGTAGTCAATAAGTGATAACAACACTATACCCTGACTTTCACGAAGGAAGAACCATATTATGGCGGCTATGCCATCGTGGCCTAAGCGTGGTCCTAAACCGTCTGCCACGTGTGGCACATTGATGATCCATTATATCATTTGGACAGTTGGGGAAACGTGGAATTCATGTTTGCCTATGCTGGCAGTCGATTTTGATGGAACTGAACTCATGAAACCATCACTCGCAAACTACCCAGTGAATTTCACCTCATTACGATCATACATTCGGGTAGTTATGAGAGTGCTAAGGGTTTTACGTTCGCGCATACGCAGACTAATGAGATTCTGATGGAAGTAATATGGAACCATCTAGTGTAGCAAACGGTCAGACATCAGATATGGAACCCAATTTGGTCAGAAAGGTTTGAAAAGCAAACAAATGTGGGTGATAAGTTTGATTTTGGAAGAAGCAAAATACTCATTGTTTTCTCAACTAGTGCATCCAGAATTTGAGGAAATGAACTTAACGGTCTCATTATATGAGATGTTTTTATGATCGACCGTTTCTTCATTTATCAACCACCAACTCAGATGATTATGATCAACATAGGCACCAGGAAAGTAGCAAATGGAAATCTACGTATCTAGTGTTTGTTGTGATCTAGAAGTTTTTATTCGACCCTGCAGGATTTCTCTTCTTGCGCAAAAGGTATAAGGAAAAAGCCCTAGTAACGGACATCTTAAGGACATTTCAGCTGGTTTTTTTTTTCTCTGCATTTTGACTAATAAGAGGAAAATTCATTTTCTGGTATTCATGGTATGCTCCGAATATTCCTTAATATTCTGAACTCCTAAAACCATCAATAATATCAAATACTATGAGCGAAAATTCAAATTTTCTAGGTCATTAAAATGCATTAGTAGCGGACACCCAAAACTGTGACTCCTCAAGAGTCGGAAAATTGATGTACCAAAGGCGGACACTGTAGCAAACTGAATCATTTCATTGGAAAATAAGTTTATTTTAATGCGGACGAACACAAAGTAGGTATAAAAAATACCTTGAGCATATAATTATTATTGTTATACTACTAACAGTAATATAATAATAAAATTAAACCTACGAGTAGCTAAGGTAGTGACGACGTAATAGCAGATCTGAAGTCACATCAGGCAAGGAAGAGCCTTTATTTAGAAATGAACTAGTGGCGGATATCCTAAGTGCTAGTAGCGGGCAGGGTGAACTAGTCGAGGCCATCTCAAGTTCTAGTACCGGACAGGGTGTAATAGTTGCGGACACATTAGCATCAGTAGGGGACACACCTGTCCGCCTTTAGTCAGATCCCTCTAATCTGAGTGAGAATTTATTCATTGCGTTCCTGAACACACTGATAAGTGAAATCTCATATAAAATTACATAGTCTAACAAAATTGGATATGAACGAGAGGCGGGCAGGTCGTTCGCTACCAGTGCAAAGGGAATATTTGGCGTACTAGTTGTGCGCGTCATTATCCGAGCAACAGTTCGGTGGAAAAAAACGATTGAGAATCATTATCCGAGCAACAGTGTGCCTAGAAACATTAAAAAACATCAAGGAAATGCAAAAACAAGCTCAATACAAGTCTCGTACACCGTGTCATTTTTGATAAGAAAACAGCGTCTATAACAACACCTCGTCATTGAACTATCACTGTGACTTCCTATCTTCTTCATTTTCCTTGTTCATGATGAGTTTCTTCACAGTATTTCAAAAATATCAAGTCCCCGGCTCAGGTGAAATCCTTATTAACATGTGTCATGTTTTAGCCCTGGGGTACTAGCATTTTTTGCGAGTCGATTTTGCGCGTCAATTTTGAGCGTCAAATTTTTTCGCGCACAATGCATAGTGGTTTTCACGTACAACCGAGTAGTTGCTAGGGAAATGAAACTTCTTTCATTTTCATCGGACAAAAATCGTTTTCCATTCGTTGGAAAGCTCTTGATTTATCACGAATTTATTTCGTATTTGTTCTTGGTATTTATTTCCTAGTTTCATACTATAACTATATAAATGAATGTTATAAATGGATAGTAAACAATGACGCTTGTTTGGTTGCTCTACATCTACATCTATGGTGCTCAAGAAATGTAGACAAGACATCGTCAGAAGAAACGAGCACATACGTTTCAAGTAGTAGATTTCTACCTAGCCTTAACTTTTCGAGTTAATAACATGATACATGGTTGCAATTTTTGGTTCTTAAACAATAATAAATTTGAGCAACATTTAACTCGTGATTTAGGTAGGTACCTATTATTGATGGGTTATTTTACAAGGTTTTTGAAGATATATGTCCGGCAGTGGCATAGTGTGCGGCACTGGGGCTTTTACCCGGCGGCATGGGGGCCCCATCGGCCTGTAGAGCTTGCTAGTTAGTTGATTATTACCCATCGCATCGAGTTCATTCTCTTAGGTTTGAATATCGAAGAATGAAATCATCTACGAATGCGGAGAACAAGAAACTTCGAACCAAATGGAGGATGTGGGGTAAGATATGTTTTCTCAGAGGACATTCTCGACTTTTGCATTTGAAATATTTATATCTGCGTGTTGTATCAATCTGTGTGTGTTTATTTAGTCGAGTACTGCATTAGGCTCTGCGTACAAACCATTCGGTTAAGAATAAATTTCAATTAACGGTCGGTAGTTGAAATTGATTGAGGCCAATAGTTGGAGAGCTAAACAAGCGAACATTACTTGACTTGAACAACATAACATGACTTGAACAAGCAAACATTAGCGGTTGTTTGAATATTTTTCAGACTCGCAAGAAATCGAGAACAATAAATTTATGTTTCCACTGGCCATCCGCAGGAACTGCTCAAGTGGCTCCGAGGTTTAGTGACTGTATGAAAGTCTTTGGAACTGCATAAAAAGTCTTTGTGAACAATGGGCGGGGATATCTTGCAAAATTGTTCGGATTCTTATGGGATCGGCCTTAGCGCGTGGGCATTGTCCTCTAGAAAATGATCAGTTGCGGAGGGCGGTGAAAATGATGTTGCAATGTGTCGGAGATGTAAAGTATGGACAGTGAAATCGTATTGACTTGGAAGAAAAATGTTGCAACGTGTCGGAGATGTAAAGTATGGAGAATGAAGTCGTGTTGACTTGGAAGAAAAATGTTGCAGGTGAGAAGATATAATGTGTCTGAATTATGTACATTTCAAGTTGATATTTTTCAAAGGGATTGGTAGGGAATAGTTATAAGGTGAAATGAAGGATGTAATCCCTCGTTCCGTATAGCTGTGCCAGGCGTTTGTATGTGTCGTTGCTATATAGATAATACATATTGTAATATGAATGCGTTCTATCGGAAATACTATGCCTGGTCGTTTCAGGTTAGTCCGGACGAATGTGACCACACCGGACTATCAAGAATTTCCACATTGGAGAATGATAAATAGAAATGATCTTCCGTAAATGGTCACCGACAATCGACTCATTATAGTTCTAATTCACCTGAACAGTCCTTAAAACCCTGAGTAAATTAGCGCGAATAAAATATAGCGAATAACAACATAGATAGGATTACATAGGTACATATCCAGTATTTTCAGCCTGAATGGTTGATGGTCATTCTAATATTCTTATAGCTCAGGGTAGGTAAACGTTTTCCGAATATCAACGCATTATCGCAGTCCCCATTAGCCAATTCGAAAAACGCTGCAAAGTTCTTGTCACGTGGGTTTATTCTATTGGGCATATCTACAGAAATGTTGGTTGTTCATTTGTTGTTTCTATTATGCGCAATAATTGTGCAAATAATAGCACGTGTAATAATAGCTATTTTTGATAGTTTCCATCGATTTTGGCCCTCGAATCAGTGTCCATCCTAAAACTCGAATTAGGTTCCCGTTTTTGACAAATTATCTTTGATCATTGATAGTACCATTTAATTGTCTTGATTCACCTGTTGATACTACTTCTAGTTATTATAAACATTTATGGTGGTTTCAGACAATTTCCCAGGTTTTTGACTCATAAAAAATGAATTTTGGGAGCTGAACCTACGTTACAACCTCAATTCTCACTCTGGTAAAAATCAACTTTATATTCGATCTCGTCGCCCTAAAAAACGATACCTCACGAGCGATGTTAAAAAACACCAAAAACCCTATTTGACACCCATTTTTCACTCATAACACCCCTGGGTATATTCCGATTGGGCAGCAAAGTTTCGGGACAAAAGTAGGGCTCAAATGGAGCCTGTTTGCGAAAGAACGATTTTTTTTTAGACCGAAAATAAAGGAGATAATATGGACGATACGGCGGACGAACAACGCATTTTGGTTTATTATTTTATAACACCCCCTCAAAATTTTTTTTCTTTTGCTTTTCAGGGTGCGTAGATTCCAAAAACGCAATGTGCGTCCGCCGTATCATCCATATCTACTTCAATTTCGGTCTAAACAAGTCGTTTCGCACACAGGCTCCATTTGGGCCCTAATTGCGTCCCGAAACTTTGCAGCCCGATCGGAATATGCCCGAGGGTCTTATAAGTGAAAAATAGGATTTTTTGGTGTTTTAGTAACAAGCTTGTGAGGTATCGTTTTCCATGTTTCTGAGGACGATGAAACAGAATATGAACTCGATTTTGACCGAAGAATGGAAAATTGATTCTAACGACGTTTAAGCCTTACATTTACGTTAAATTTTGTCTAAAACCGACGTTCTTCTAAATTTGGTCTAAAACCGTTAAATTTTGTCTAAAACCGTTTGGGTCCTAGTTGTGCTAAATTTTATCTAAATTTTGTCTAAAACCGTTTGGGTCCTAGTTGTGCTCCGAAGCTCGGCAGCCCCATCGGAATACACCCAGGTGTGTTGTGGGGGGGGGGGGGGGGGAATAGTTGTGAAACCAGGGTCTTTCAACGTTTTTAGTGAACAAGAGCTTGTTAGGTACCATTTTCCATGTTTTTTAGGGCGAGAAGACCGAAAGTTGATTTTGAGCAAAGAGTGAAGAATTGAAGTTGCAACGAAGGTTACGCGCCCAGAATTCATTTTTATGAGTCAATAACCTGAAAAATTATCTGAAATTACTATAAATTTGTATAATAAAACTAGAAGTAGTATCAACAGGCGAATAAACAATTAAATGGCACTATCAATGATTGAAGATAATATTTAAAAAAAATAGGAGCCTAATTCATGTTTTTGGGGGGCCAAAATTGATGGAAACCATCAAAAATAGCTATTTCAATTATTGCACATCAAAGAAACAATAAATGAACATCCAAAATTTCTGTAGATATGTCCAGCAGAATAATAAACTCATGACTAGGACTTTGCAGAGTTTTCGAATCTATGCACCTTGAAACGTAAAAGAAAAAAAATTGAGAGGATTTTATAAAAATGTTTGCTGAGCGAATTCATAGGTGGTTCATTTTGGTTTATTATTCTCAGAATAATAAACCAAAATGCTATAAAATATAGTCGTATAGTAAGTTTTGGTTTTTAAATTTCTGCCTTACATAGAATTTCTGTCACACAGTTCTGATGAACTTGATGGACATCAGTACTGCTGTAATTGCAATTATTTGAAGTAACACGGTGATGTTACTTCATCGAAAGAATCATCCTACTGAACTCGTCCGATTTATTTGGGTAGTTTTTGAAGTGATTCAGTATTCACGACAATATAGCACATCAGGAATTACAGGAATTGGGATAGCACATCAGGAATTCCGACGACGTTGATCTGGCTCAAACGGCTTGCCGGATTTTGATAAGGTTATTTTTGTTTTCGATTACTGTAAAATGGTTAAAATTTGCCGGGGAAGGTTCGTGGCTAATGAGGATGCCTTGATCCTCTCTAAATTACTATAAATGTTTCTGTAACTATTAATAGGACTATATTCAGCGGGGGGAATGAGTTATACTCATTCTTGATTATATCATTGTAGTTATATCACATTAAATTGAATCAATGATATTTTCGCAAGTGCATAGAATTCACCATCTATTTCAATTATTTCAAACCAAGCTAACAATGTTTCCAAGACCTTTGTTTGAAGTTGAAAGATTTAGCACTGAAGCGTTGTTTTAGTGAGGAGAAAGTTCTATAAGTACTCTCGCAATTTTATGTTGACGATGCATATGACATCCATGGAGGTCATAACTAAAAAACGTAATAGAAATATTGATGACTACATACGTCGTTTGATGAGTTGATAAGTGAACTCGAAGGTCGGAGTGCGAAACGACATCTCACCCAAGCCCCTCAGAAGATTTCTAAAACCATTAAAAAACAAAATAAAAATAAAAATCAGATAAAAATGTCAGCAGCGCATTATCATCTACTTTTCATTAACGAGGCTATTACATCCGTTGGTATTCTCAAATTCAAAAGCTAAACGCCGGTTCGCTTGGTTTTCTAAGTCGTAAAAATACGGCAATTTCACTTGACAGCGTTGTGGGGTCAGGATTTTGAGCGACCTTGGAAGGTTCGCAAGAACAAGTAAAGCGATAGATCTTAAAGAGTAGTGTCGCAATATTGGCAGAATGATTTTATACGTTTGAAGTCTCTAGTGAAGCCACCGGTCGATTCAGTCAGAGTTGAATCTAACTGTTAGTGGATCGTAACGTTGAAAGTTGACTCGAAATAAAACTTCATAGCATAGAATAGATTGTTTACCTGAACACTTTTCAGGCAAACAATTTCAAACCAAGATCGATGAACCTATAAAAATGAGATCTGATAAATCTAAGACAATTATATTTATCTTTTTAGAATTCAAATGATTCTTGTCTCAATTGATCCGTAAAAATGGACAATAGCGAGACATCAGAATGTGAAGTGTGTTCGTTATAAGATGTTTGAAGTGGGAAGTAGATAAAAAAAGGCAGTTTCAGCTGTCTCTTTTCTCAATGAATATTTCTGTAGGTGCGAAACGGAGTACTGGGGGCCTATTCAATAAAATAGATAATGGAAAGAGATTATCTATTTTGAAAATCTCCCGCGAGAGATAGTCTCCCCTGGGAGACAGTCTCTTCCAATGTTTCCCGGGTTCTTCTATTTTACTACATAGCTCCAGAGACCTTGAGAAAGAGATATGGATCTTAATACACGAAATTGCCATAGTATCCATGAAGTGCGAGATGTGCCCCCGGGAGTTCAATACCTTAATAATGAACGCATTTCTTAGTAATACCTATTCAATGGGTACCTACCTACCTCAATCCATACTTCGACGTTTTTACTCACGAATCTGATAAAAGTTTAAATGAAATATTGAAAAAAGTCTCAATTATAAACAGAAAAAGTCGAATTAGGGGGCTTAATGCTTGTATTATATCTACACCTAATGAACGGCCACTCTTAGGTAGGTAGGTACCTACCTCAACCCGGACTTGGACGTTTTTACTCATGAATCAATAATATGTATATATTTTTAATCAAAATTGAAATGAAAAATTTAATCTTTATGAAATGAAAAACTTTATGATGAAAAACTTTATGAAATGAAAAAAATACACGATCAAAATTACCGATGTGGTTGCGGATGAACGAGGATATTACACGATCACTGTGAAACAAACGAGAAATAGAGAGGAAAGACACCTAATTAGGTGTCTCTCTGAAAGAGATCGAGAATGCCAAGATGGCCGCCAACTCTCTCTTTTAAAAGTTACTGAATAACCCTGTCATGGATACTATAAAAATCTATTTTGCCAAAAGAGAGAGTCGGACCTGAAAGAGATGTCTCTTTGGCTTAGTGAATAGGTCTTCGTTAGCAACCATCTTCTTACCAGTAGGTAAGGGACACAGTACAATTAATTATGTTATTGAATCATCCTAGGAGATATTGTGATTTGTAAATACCTAATGTTTATGTTATACACTCGCACAGCCTCCATCAACTCCGTTTTGAGGCTACCACTAAGTAATATGGGTTGGTTGAGTACCTATCACAAATCACTTTCATAAATTTTCCCTCTCATCTCGAATAGAGATAGACATACTTTATCAAAGACCTGACTGGTACATAAGAGCACTTTGTATTCGAAAGTACCCCAGATGATTTCCCACAGCTATAGGAAACTTAATATAAGGCTTCAGAATAAATTATTAGCAGTATAATATACCCTATTTTATTTTTATCAGAAAATCAGAAAATATAGGGTCTTGAACCTATCAATTTTAGAGGCGGAACATCGGAAAACATCAAAAGATTACCCGAAGATCTGTTCCACGAAAATCAAAGGACCACAGTTCATCTTATTTCTTGTTTCTTACAGTTCATGTTATGTTCTAAATAAATGCATTTACATCTACATTTTGTGAATTCTTGTACATATATTTTGTAAACAGGTGAATACATTTTGAAGTTGTGCCTAATGTTAGGCAGCCAACCCGTACTATGGTTTCTCTTCAGCTCTTTTCATCCACGAAAGACAGACGATAATCATCTTGGTAGAAATCACATCCTCTTTTTTGTTACATTTTGAGCATTTCAACTTTATTAACTATATTTGAAGTAGTGAAGTAAAAGGTAGAAGGTATACCAGACCCTTAGTTATTGTGTCTGATGAATTCGAATATGGCTGTCGACAAAACAGAAGGCGCGTGGGAGCTCGTTGACAACGCTCGTAAGACTGTTGAGATTTTATTGCCCCTCTGATCCTACTGTAGGGAGATTTATCGTCAGTAAGAGATGGTCGCTGTCAGACCATAACCTTATACGTTCCTGGGATGTTGTTTGAACTAAACCGCAAGAACACTGAGTCTTTTCAACTGAGGGTGAAAGTAACAGCTACTTTACTAAGGAAATGACCATACGCGGAATATGTCTCCTTATCATTTAATGCTGATCCTGATCGTTAAACATGTCCAACTACCAGAGGCGTAAGTGGGTATTGTGTTGAATGATCAAAATTCCAGTGACCATTCCCAAGAAAAATTTAATGACGGAATACATACCGGGCAACGATGAAATGCGAAGTCAAAACGTGTTTTCATGAGTTCCGTGGTTGTGTCATGTTTAGTACCAATTTAAAATCACTTGTCGTACATGATTGCCACCATGGTAGACTATTGCCCATTGCCCTTGCTGCAGAAAAATAACTGATTTTACTCCCTAGCCACAACGTGTACATACTGCGTAGGACTGTGAGACAATTCACGAGGTTGTATTTAAAAAAACCTGGAAATTATTACACAACGGTTTATTATTTACCTTTATAGATGCATCACTGTTTTCTGTGGTCAATACCCTCGAGCTCCCCCCAGGAAAGCCCTAAATAGAGTACTGGAGCCGGCCCGGGAGTAAAGTTTTATACAACTGCGCTGGATTCAATAATTCAGTCATCAATTATTTGTGGTTATTAATGAAGCATAAGGTAAATAATAAACCGTTGTGTAACAATTTACCTGTATAGATGCCCCTTCTGTGTAGATAGTATAATAAACCGTTGTTTAACAATTTACCTGTATAGATGCCCCTTCTGCGTAGATAGTATAATAAACTGTTGTGTAATAATTTACCGTTGTGTAATAATTTACCCAGTAATACTTCAACATTTGCTCAAGTAGCAAAAGTACCTATTAACAAAATCATTTGTAGTTATCAAAAAAATCAACCTATCAACAAAATTATTTGTAGTTATTCATGAAGCATAAGGTAAATAGTGAACCATTGTGTAATAACTTATCTGTATAGATGCCCCTTCTGAGTAGGTAGTATAATAAATTGTTGTGTAATAATTTACCTTTGCGCAATAATTTACCATTGTGTAATAATTTACCGTTATGTAATAATTTACCCAATAATACCTCAACGTTTCATCAAGTTGGAAAAGTACCTATCAACAAAATCCAAAAGGTCCATCATTATTCAAATGAAATAAAATCACAGAACAACCAACTCGACTTCTTACAGCCATCCGTGATTATAATCAGGTGATCCCTAGCAATGATATCTGGGCCAAATTCATACCGTTTCATTCACGATCGTGTTGACGAAGCTTTTCGATGCAAACGAACGGCTGGTCGCACAATGCCCCGGGTCTCAAAAATGCTTTAGTTCAAGATCAATTTAAAAACGTAAAAAAACCATACCTACCCTTCTTTAGAAAGTTTTCGAGCTACGGCGTTCTGAAAATTCCAACTCCTATTTTTCACCCCATAGGGATGACTGACATTAACGCCGAGCTTCGAGGACCAACTAGACCTCAAACGGGACTTACAAACCAAATTTCATTAATTTTGGTTCATGGTAACTAAGAAAAGTGCCAAGTACGGCGTAGGGACAGAAATTTTGGTTTATTATTTTTAATAATGGACCTTTGGAATCCAGCATGAAAAAAATTCTAACCCCCCCCCTCAAAATTTGATTGGTATTTACGTTTCAAGGTATGTAGAATCCGAAAATGCAATAAAAAAATTTCTGTCTGCCCGCCGTACGCCGTACTTATCACTTTTCTTAGTTACCATGAAAAAAAAAATTGATGAAATTCGGGTTATAGGTTCCGTTCGGGGTCTAGTTGGTCCTCGAAGCTCGGCGTTACTGTCAGTCATCTCTAAGGGGTTCAAAATAGGGGTTGAAATTTTCAGAACGCCATAGGTCGAAAACTTTCGATAGAAGGGTACGGTTTTTTTAACGTTTTTAAATTGATCTTGAACTAAAGAAATTTTTCTTCGAACGACCAGCCGTTCTTTTGCACCAAAAAGTTTCGTCAACACGATCGTGAATCAAACGGTATAAATCCGGCCCAGATAATTATATATTATATCATCACTAGGGAGCACCTGGTTATATCACCAATGGCTGTATGAAGTCGAGTTGGTTTTCTGCGATATCATTCATTTGAAAAATGATGGATCTATTGGATTTTTTGGTAGGTGGGTACTTTTGAAACTTGAACAAACGTTGAAGTATTATTGATGGGTAAATTATTACACATTGGTAAATTATTACACAACGGTAAATTATTACACAACGGTTCATCTACCTGGAAGGGGCTGGATTTTGTTGACAGGTACTTTTGCAACTTGAACAACCGTTGAAGTATTATTGATGGGCAAATATTACACAGCGGTTCATTATGCTCTATCTACGTAGAAGGGGCACCTATTATACAGGTAAATTATTACACAACGGTTTATTATTTGCCTTATGCTTCATTAATAACTACAAATAATTAATGGTTGAATTACTGAATCCTGTGCATTTGAAGGAAACTTTAATTCCGGAGCCGGCTCCAGTACTCGATTTAGGGCTTTCCTAGGGGGAGCTCGAGGGTATTGACCACAGAAAATCGAGATCGACGCAGAAGGGGCATCTATACAGGTGAATAATGAACCTTTGTGTAATAGTTCGCAGCGTTTTTTTAATTGGATTTTCGGATTCTACATTTTACATACGTTGAAGCAGAAACCATCAAATTTTGAGGGGGCTTTACATTTTTTTCCATGCTCGATTCCAAATGTTCATCATTGAAAATAATAAATCAAAAGTGAGATGGTCACGTTTACAATACCAAATTAAATTAAATGATGATTAAACGTGACATTTCATAATCTTGTAAGTAAAAGTATACGCTCCGATTAAGTCGCTATGTTTTTCTCTCTATAAATGTACATTGTTCAATATAGTTTTTTAAAGTCTGATCCATCCATCAATTTTCTGCAGGATGAGTACCTGGAAATGTATATATATCTTATATCGTTCAGAATCTCGGCGGTAGGAGCTTTCGCGCTTAAAATCTGTATCTTCAAGAAGTCTATAAGTGAAAACTTTACCTGGAATGCAAGCTGGCTGGAAAACACCGCAGCTCGCCAGGAGTCTGGACTCTTCATTGTCACCGGTCCTACCGTCTTTGGTCAGGCGCCTGCTGACAGAAAATTATATTAAACTCATTGAATTTTTTTTTAAACTTGATCATTATATCAGTTTTATTATTTTTTTATTTTTTAAGCTCGCAGTATCAAAAGATGCCCGGGAACTTATGCACCTGGAAGTGGGATAAACATGGCCCCATAAGAACTCGCAAACAGGCTAAAATTGTGGGCGTAGGAAGGCTCTGTAAAGGGTACATAGGTAAGAAGTTGGCAAGTATTTACGTAGTACGTCACTAATTAGCTTGTGGAAGAAGCATTGAAGTTTGGCGTTATTTCAAAACAGCCGGTCATTCGAATCGGCCGTTCAAAGGAACAGGAAGGGCTGATATTCCCTTCCTTTGGAGGGGTAAATGGGGACAGCCCAGAAACGGTATGCACGAACTTTGGATCCACCAGCCTTCATCCGTGGCCGTTCTGAACTATGCCTCGGACCAATGCCGAGTTTCGTATAATTTACCTTTTCTGGACCAAGCCCTATCTACCCGTCAGCCCTTCCTGGGCCCTTGATCGGCTATAAAATCGCCATAGACTTATCTTACTACTCTTATATCACAACCACCGGCACAACTCCCCAACTCCATTTTCATAATGCTGGGACCGTTCACAATGTTATTCTCTGATCTATATTATCTCGTCTCATTATGATCTGAAAACATACGTTCTTCAAGTGTCTTGACCAAAAGCTGCGCTACTTCAGTGCTCTGCTGTATTTGATAAGCCCACTTTCCTTCGGTTCTCAAGCTTTCAAACGAAATCCTGACCAACGAGTAAGTGGGAGTACAATATTTCGAAAGTTTCCTTGAAATTTCGGCACTTGAGCGCTTTTCATCCGAAACCATTCATTTTATTGGATAGCACATTATATTTATTGCGTTGGCAGTTTAAAAATTAGAAATTTTGAACCTATTTCGTTTGATGCGTTTTCAATTAAAACCCAAGAGAAAGGTGTGACACTGAGTAATTAGAACGATTGAGGTAGTTAATTTTCACCAGCTACTTCAACACGGTTCTTTCTCACTGATCCTGCACCTTAAAAGTCCTTATTTGCAACCGCCTTAGTTTGGAGCTGATCTGATGCGTATTTGGACCAATTGGCTCAGATCGCCTCCGTTAAGTGGCTAATTAACTTGAGAGATTCCACAAGAAACACAATCAGCTTGGATCTGTTCTTTCGTTGAGGAATTCCGTTTAAGACTGCTCTAGATATTTAGTTATTCACCGCGCGTAGTGAAGAGAAAGAAAGTATTAAGGCGATTACGTGTGAATTTTGTCGGGGTGAATTGGGGTGGGACTGAAGGATAATAATGAAACAAAGAGGGTCAACCGTTGTAGCTAGTCCATGCTTATGTGACTTGGCTTGGTCGTGAATATTACTGAAATTTTCATAACGTCGTCACTGGGAAAGGTCAACTACCCTGTACATCTGTATCAACTGAATGCAGCTTATATAGGACGGGACTCAATTGAGTTGCGGTAGTTCATGGAAGAGAGAGAGAGAAGAATACAATGTTGAACATTGAAATATTATTGAAGTAAGCAGGTATCTCGAGGACTGGAAACTACCCCCGACACATGGAGCTCTGTGGCGTGCGGGGGGAGGTTCTCCAGCTCACATAATGCGATTCAGAAAATTAACATCTAACTGCATGGTATTTCTGGGAAATATAAGAATGAAAATGAAAAATTGGGTGTAATTTATCGCTTACTATAAGATATAACAAAGTAGAACATTATAATCGGTAGATGCTTTCTAGCAAACATCATCATCTGCTAAATGCTAATACCATCGCCAGCGCTGTCCCTACATCGCTTGGCATTCGACAGATATCCGACCAGATATTGATACCTATTCCCTTAGTTTCATAGCGTGTCAATCAAATGTTCGTTAAAAAAATATTTGTATTAATTTAATTTTGATGGCTGGTGCAGGGGTAGACGAAATGTATCGTCCATTCGGTGACATTATTACTGGGGATAAACTCGCACGTAACAATCAAAATTTCAGCTCAAAACACTGTTGAACCGTTCCTGTCCAAAAGAGATTTTGGTGGGACACGTGAGGGACGATCTGGGTATGTTGAATATGTGCAAAGTAAACCGCACGTATCCAACAAATCCGGCCTACTGCGAAAAATTTGGAAGAATGAGATATGTGCTGATAGTAGCAAATCATCAGCGTCCCGTTGTAGATGAGCCCTCAGCTTTTCAATCTGATCTAACATTACTGTTGCTGGGGCTGCACTTCCAGAGTCCCTGCAGGTCTCCTCAGCCATTAGTCAATCAGCATTCTTGCGCCTCCAATTAAAGGCGATCGTTTGTGAGAGACAGTCACAAAAAGACCGTTTAGCGCTTGGTGCAAAAGCCCCTCGGAATCTTGACCGATGTCCGCCCAATCAATCGTTCTCGGAAAGCATTAGAATCTTAGCTCAGCCCAGAATGTCTCTAAGGGCCGATACGATGGCCGACGAGGGGGAGGCATCAAACTCTGCAGTCTCACCAGACCTTGCAGTTACTCTGCATGGCAAGATCAGCTCTTCTGATTGAGAAACAGGTTCACTATGGAAATATTCTCTCAATCGGACGTCGAACGCTGTTTCTTTTTACTTCTTACCACTTGTTTCTTTTTTACATCGAGTGTCCACCTGGACATCCGACCTCCATCAAGGTCTGAGGATAAATCAGAGCACATCCTGTCCTACTTCTATGCGAGAGAAGCTTCGAACATTTGCAATTCTCCGAGTTGAGGACTTTCCTGCGCGCTTCTCGCTATCGGTATGGAGCTAAACGCTCCTCTCTTGGTAAAAACTTGATTCATTTCCTCTTGGAGAGAAAATGTATCACAGTCGCTCCACCCGCAATGAATTCATTGTCACGTAAACCTGTCGTCGCGAACAGGCCGAGTCGTCCAATTCAAAACTTACCGACCTAACAAGGCCCAGCAACTTTGGAAAGTATGGAATCACTGATCAAGTCCCAAACTGCCTTGCACATTCGGAGCAAATTTAACGGCAGGTTCATAATAATTGTGCAGGTTTACGCACCCTCAAACAAGAGAGCCTGCGATTATTAGGTGAAATTCATACATTATTTGTTAGACTTTCTCAGTTTCCAGTAATTCTGACGTCATTGCACCCATATCGCCGGGGCGAGACCCCCGCGCTCACTGTGACGTCATAATTACCTACTGGATACTTTGAAAAATTATAGAAAACGAACTACTTATCGAAGGACAGTGCCGTAAGTGTCTGTTCTCAGAATGGAATCTAGCTTCATAAAACAAAAAATACCTATGTATAAACAGCTTTTAAGACCGCGTTACAAGAACTGCCTACCAACACATGAGATAGTTGAAATTTCTGGTGTTGTTGATCAAATAAGTCCAAAGCACGTAGATCAATTAAGTTATTGATTGGACGTAGATTATTGTTGTATCGAATTTGGAGCGTGTATTATCAACAGGAATGAAACAATAATTAAGTTTAGGTACCTACTATTGGACTCACTAATAAATATAAATTAGTCATTAATGAAATTGTGTGCAACTACAAACGAAAATAGTTTATTTAAAAAAATATTCCCCTTCGATTGAGTTCTCTAATAGCGTCTGTAAACGAAGCTACGACAGTGCTCTTCATGATTTACTCAACCATTAAGTAGTTTCGCTGATAAAGAAAAATTTTCCTTTTGAACATCTGAATGCTAATCGATATTCTCTAATTTATTAGAGATAATTGGAACTTGAGACTTCCTCCCTACACAACGGCAGTCTATGGAACTTCTATATCGTACAGTAGAAACATTGCTTCCGTTTTAGTTTTCTTTCATTCAATTCCTGTAATGGGCCTAGTTCTCTGAAAAACACTTGGTTCAATCAACGTCCGTCTTTTTCCGAATGAAAACCTTATTTCTGAAGAATCGTAATCATTTAAACGATAAATTGCTCGTTCAATGTGATGTCTCGATAATTCGATTACGAACACAAACTAATGAAATAAAGAAACGGCAGTTAGCTATCATAAATTATAAAGCTGATTGCCGACCGAAAAAAGGCGTTCTCGAAATTGAAGGGGGTTTAAGTGACAACTTCTAACCTAAACCGAACTATACTCTAAAGAGCCGAGCTTCTACATGCTCTAAATTAACGTTACGAATTGCTGGAAAACGACAAATAGAATAATTATATTACAAAGTTTGTAATATAATAATAAAGTACGCTCAACGTACTGAAGTTAAATATCAGTGAGATAATTAATTCAAAAATTACTGAACTGCTGCTGTTATACGTAATTTGCTATTTCTGGTTTCAGTGGTATTGCAGTTTTGTCCTTAGTTGTACCTACACATTTGAATTGTGAGAAGAGTGAATATGCCCAATTGTGAAGCCTTGCTTACCTATATCGCAAGTGCCTACCTCTTAATCTAAATGAAATGTTCAGTGTCGTAGTGCCCTTTGTCTTTGAATTATGCTTCAGCGTTTTCGATTAGTGCGTCTGTACGGAATTAGTTCGATTGGTGCCACGCATATAGGGTTACCAAACATACTCTTTTTATGTATACTCTTTTTTAGGTCCTTTCGTCTATACTGTTCTCTTTTTTCTTGCCAGAGCTTAATATAATCTTCTTTCAGTAGACAGAGAAGAAAACTTGAAAAAAGTAATGATGACTAATCATGCTATCAATTTTATTTGGCATACAATCTTGTCTCTTTGTCCTCGTCCTCGCTCCTGGGTTATTCTAGTCAAACGATAGGGCCAAAGCCACCAAGAGGGAAATCCAAATTTAATGTCGCGATTTTCAAGACCGGTTTGTGTAGGTACTACTTAATATCAGCATTGATGAAACTGTTATTTCTCGAAGTCACTTGTAAAATGGAACTGGAATAAAAAGGGATACCCCATAGGTCCTACTGAAGAAAGCAATAAATGATTGTTGTACCCACATACCTTTATTAAATAGGTAAGTTGCATGAAAATAAGTTTTATGTAGAAACTACCAAGTATTAGGGTATATTCTGACATTCGTTGTTATACGCTTTTCATCCGAGGGAGGTCTGGTAACCACGGAGGCATTCGCGCATCATACTACGTGGAATTGTATCAGTACTTATATATAATATCTGACCAATGCCTCTCCGATTTGGCTCATTTTTGTGGGTAGGTTACATGTCATTTGATGGGGGATGGATAGAAAAGACTCCAGTCCCCACGATTATAAAGGCGAATGCCATTGTGCCAAAATTAGATTTTCTAGCAACACACATGAAATGTAGTTTCACCACGATGGCCGCCATTGCTGTTCTTGTCCGATTGTTCTTCCTTCCCGGCCCCACCACCTTCATCGCTCCTCGCCGTTCTTTTTTATTCGACCTTCCGTTCTCACTTGGTTTCTTACCCATCCTCATGTATCTTCCCACCTTTTGCCAATCGTCATTGGCACGTCGCGCATAAGCTTCGAGTGTTTCCCGTCACTCGGGCAGAGGCGCCGCGGGGCCCACACCTCCTGACCTACTGCATAAAGCATAATCATACCTACGCATTTAATCCACCATCAAAAATCCGACCATCCCAATTTCTAAAAATTCATACCATACTAAATTACATCAGAGTTTTTTCATTGAAATACCTTGTATGTCCCGAAATTGACATCTAATCACTCATCCATGAACCAGTCTTAAAAAGACGTGAACAATTCGTTCTCTGCCGAACAGGCTGCTTATGTATTTACTTAATCAAGTTAATGGTACATTAACATTTTTATAGGAATTGCAGAAAACCATAGCTGAAAAAGTTCCCTAGCTGAAAATTACAGCTAGAGAAAATCACAGCTGAAATAATCATATGAGGTCGTGGGCTGATAACGGAACTGTGGTTCGCCATCCCTCCACCGAAAGGAAAAAGTCATGGGGGTTTGCGATGTCATGTGCAAGTCAGGCGCGGATCCAAGGAGGGGGGGGGGGGGGGGTCACAGGGGTCATGACCCCCCCTCAGAATCAGCCTGCATTTCAAAAAGCAGAGCTGAACGAATTGTTCACAAACCCGAAAACAAAAAAAAAACCAAACGAAAACGAACCCAGTTTTTGTGAAATCAAAAACCAGAAACAAACCAAACGACCAAAGTCAACTTACCATATTGTTAACTTAAAACATTGGAAACTTATTAAAAACTGATTTGGCCACATGGTCTTCTCAATTTTGCTTCATATACAACTGTGTAAATATTTACCATAAAACATCCGTCAAATTGAAATTCCAATGTCCTCGCCACTAATTACTGTAATTTCTAACTACACAAACGGTAGACGGTGTTAAAAAAACTGAAAACAAAAAAGAACTATAAAAAATCTAAAAAGATTCGATCAAAAATGTCAAAATTAGTCGAATATAATCGTACACTTGGTCCTACCAATGTTACTTTATATACAATTATGCCAATAAATTTACCTTGGTGTATCCGTCAAATTACACCTTGTTTATTTCTTCTTATTTTTGTTAATTATTATCTTGTTTTTGTTTCGTTCTCGTTTTCTTTCCTGCCAAATTCAGTAAAAACTATACTGAATTCACTGAGATCAACAATAGATTGTTGTGGTTTCAATGTTTTGATTTGCAAACTCTGAAGTTAGCTACGCTGCCATAAAATGCGCCAATTTGTTTGAAAACACATTATGACACTTTTTTAGAAGAAAATTGAAAATAAATACATTTATCAGTTAAATAATTAATAGATATTGAAAAATATTTTTTACATAAACAATGAATTTTATAGGTAAATAAATACAATTAATTTTGTAAGTAGACAAATTGGACGAGTTTAGGCATAAGTTTGAAAATTCGGTTTGTATTGTTCGTTTGGTTATTTTGTTATTTTTTATATTGTTCTACCCTGTGACCCCCTCCGGAAAAAAATTCTGGATCCGCCCCTGGTGCAAGTGGTACCAGTTATGTGACAAGATGGTAGGCTGTATATTCAGGTATATTCAGGTATATTCAGTGTATATTGGGTATTTTATTGCTGTGGTGGTAAAAACGCATCAAATTCTAACATAGGAAGTTATTAACATGTTATGCATCCGTTTAAAGTGCATCATAACCTGGTGTGAATTTTGATAACCTGGTGCGAATTGCACATCACTAAAAAATACTTGTTTAGAGTCAAACTTAAAAATTCGAATTTAGACGTCTAAGAATCTGGTGGAGATGAACGGTTTACGCACCCAATTTTTATGTGCTTACAAATAAGTGAGTTCGCACAACGTAAGCATTACAGTTACATTGATTGAATTGGTTACTGTTACAACATATCGGTATACTGTAGATCGGTAGATTCGGTGAGATCCAGTGACTGGCGCGAAATTGTGACTCATTCAGGTGGTAAATAGGTACCTGCTATGCATCTCTATTTATCAATAAATAAAAACGATTTGGCCCAAATTGTAATTACGCTTCATCTGCAAGGTGCTGTTAGATCCTCACAGAGAAGCTTGACTTGTTGAATATGTTATAATCTGCTTTACCTTCATAACTACAAGACGGTCGATGGATGATACGTACTCAAGTGAGTTTCTGTTTTATGAACACGTTTTTGAAAAAGTTAAACCTTTCCTCGTCTTGTGTAATGGGACGCTGATCTGCTTTGCACTCTAGTATTACATTTCTCCGACTAATTACAAGAAACTATTTCAAGACTTCGTAATTGCTTCTGGAAACGCTGCAGTGGTTTCTCTTACCGAAACAACATCTCTAGCGTTATTACGTTAAATGTGTATTCGGTTTCAATTGAAGGAGGCTGACGTTTCAATAATTGAATATTAACATCTTGAACATTTTCTGGTGAAGAAAGAGAGTCTGAACATAGATTTTTTATAGTACCTACCTATTCAGGTTGCGGTTATGTATGAATCGAACATAATAATTAATCTGACGAGTAAATGATGAATGGAAATATAATATTTAAATTTGGCAATGTAATGAGGTATGTGCATGGGTCACAAAAGCGGTTTATGTTATTTTTTAAATGGAAGTAGATTCCATTCTGAGAACTTTGACACCACCATAGAAAAAGAACTACTTCTTAGGTATCGTAGGAAAGTGCGGTTGCGGTGTCAAAATTCTTAAGATGGAATCTACTTTCATTTAAAAAACAAAGAAATAAATACGTGCGCAGACCCCATTTGGGACTGTATGATGGTTGGGATATCGTGGAAGAGTTCGTGAACAGATGAATGTAATAAACATAATATGGTCTAGAATAATCCATGGGTTAGGCTCGGCCTTGGTAGAATTAGTTGTCCAGGGGTGTATTTTTTTTTAAATATCAGTTTCGGTGACCCGATTAGGATGAAACGTGGCGAATAAAGAATAAATCAAGTCTAATAAATATACCATATACCATCCATTCGAATTTTAGAAATGAGACTGTGAGAGGTGAATTTCTATCTCAGGACTTGGTACCTACCTACATAAAATGTGATTGTCCGAACCAAAAAATAGTGGTGCACATTCTGGACGATTGGAACATAATATAAGAAAAGTCAGTTTTGGTAGTTGCAATTGTATGGCAACGGTGCTAGGTGTGCCTCATACAATGAAACTAGATAGGTAAAAACCTATCTAGATGGTTCTTATGACTTATATTTCAGACCATTGGAATTTCCAAACACAGAACCTGTTCGTTTGTCCAATGCAACGCAATGGTCATTCTATAAAAATTAAGATAACCTATTCTCGCTCAGTCGGCTCAACATTATTATTATTATCGTTTCTTTCTGTTTAAAAATATCTAATACGAACATACATTGGATTTTATGTGTTTATAGGCAACAGGCAAAGTTATATAGTCGATCCAACAAATCGATCGGGAGAATGTCCACCCTAATCTTTCCACAACTGATTTCTGTATGGCGTATGAAAAGCTGTAGATATAGATGGAGCCTCTGTAAGTGAAAACGGCCTAGCCCATGACAAATTTTTTAACTAACGTTAGCTAAATTAGTTAACTCACAAACGCCTAGAAAGATGCGTCGTCAAATTTGTAGGGTAGTTAAGTAGGTACCAACTGCTAACTATTATATACGATTCTTCAGAAGGGTGGCCGTATCACCTCTATTTTCGGAAAAACCATCTGATGGGCTACTCTATAATGTGATGTCTGAACTATCATAGTATGCTTCTCAAACGCTAAATAAATAAATTGCGAAAGTCATTTCATATAGCGATGCGTATCATATAGCGTGGATACGTATAATTGGATTCGTCAAATGGTGTAATAAAGTAAAGTATAGTATAGTGTAGTAAATTATAGAAGTCAAATGGTATAGGAAATGGTACGCACGATTCATAGCAATTTTTGGAAATTTTTGACCCACAAAATTTCAAACTTCACTTTTTTGCGATTGATCGACTTTACATGTATGCGATTGATTGATCTCGCATGTATTAAACATTGCTAAAGTCCTGGGATTGAATCTTCTAAAACGGATTAGCATCAAGCCTACTAGTAAAATTGGACCTATGCATCGAAAATTCACTGTTAATTAGGTATTAGTTGAGCGCACCCATTTCAACAGTCGGGTTGATTGATGTACAGGAGCTGTTCACTGTAACGCAATCAACGGTGGTATCCAATATTTACACAGTGTGTACCTCCGAGTAAGTAAATAAGTTTTCCTCCGGCAGCGTTGAAAGTCGTATACATTATGAACAGCCAAGAACTCGCCTTACGCACCTCATGATCAGCTCGTTTATCTCAATAGCCGTCACTTAATATGAAGAGTCATGACATCTATTTACCAGTACTTTGCATTCGAGAAATTGTGATTGGAACGTCACTCGGTACCTCTTGATCTAGGACGAGGGTCCGAGAGATTTCTGCTCAGACCTACCTTTAACGAGCCGCAAGACGCTACCAGACATCAATCATTCGTATCCGTTTCAATGATTCACTGATTCACGTTGCTTTACAGGTATGACATTACCTACAATCTATATCAACACAGTGTTAATATAGGTAAATGCTAAATTTCTAGGTACATAGTTGAGGCCTCAACTGATTTAAAACAAGTATTCCTACAGCATACATTCTGGTTGATGTTCAAAATCCATCGAAAAAATTATTAAAATGTCATAAATTGGACCCCTCCCCTCCACACCAGCACCCTACCCATTGAATATAGATATTACAAAGTTCATAGCATAATCACATACTGAGTTGACTGCATGAAATAACCATGAAAATTCACGGCCTGGGCTCTAAGGGTGTTCCAAAGAGCACAAATTGTAGGCAGATCA
Organism: Leptopterna dolabrata; assembly: GCA_954871275.1. Classification (NCBI taxonomy): domain Eukaryota; kingdom Metazoa; phylum Arthropoda; class Insecta; order Hemiptera; family Miridae; genus Leptopterna; species Leptopterna dolabrata. The sequence continues at coordinate 33,896,816 of OX940981.1, read as the reverse complement.
TTTTCAAGAAGCCTAAATCACCTACCTATATATATCGCTGTTATTGGAAACGGGTTTACCGTAGGTATCCGTGTAATAACATCCATCCACTAAACAGCGACTTACCTATATGTTTTATTCATACATTAATACGTGTTTGTTTCATATGACAGTTTAAAAACCAAAGCGTTATCACATAATATAAATTCTGAGGCACTCTAGTTGGAATCATCGTGTTTTTCACACAAAAATTTCGTTCTTCATGCGGTTATTTTGATTTGTTGCGAACCGCATCGTATTAGTTGTTCGATTAGAGCCATTTCAAGGGTTGAATGGTAAGTTGGTGAATTTTATGGTACAGTTACAGGAAGGCAGGGCATTTTTATCAGAAGGCTTGGAATCGTTAGCTGGAATTTTCGATACAATGTACTTAAAAATTTACTTTTATTTTTTAAGGGTTCACAGGCATTCTGAGAAGTGGAATTTTCGGCGTGTGGGTAGAAACAGAATTTTGGACCGAGTTTTCTCAGAGGCTTCAAAATACCAAATAAAATCTCCACTCAGTCAGTCCAAAATTTAGGTATGTTACAAACACCTATGTAAGCACAGGAACAAAAAATAATTGGAACGCTGTAGTATCTAACCTTACTATTACAGTAAGTCATTCGTCGATATTATTGGTAATAACTGTTAGCGATGCTGTAAACAGTCTGATAAGAAGTAAGATGTACAATATGAATGAATAAGTCTATTGGAAATGTGACAGTTCCATAACATGCTGTTATCGCCCTACCCATGTGGTCCTGATAAGGCGCCAGCAGCACACCTGTTGGAGTCATCGTGTTTTTGTACGCACGAATTCCCTTATACATGAGGATATTTTGATTTTTTAGGAGCTGCAATGAATCAAATGCTCAACTGGAGCCATTTCAAGGGGAATCGTTGACCGGTAAAATTGGGGTGTCATTGATAACGTGATCAGATAGCTGCAGTATGTTTTTAATTGTTTAGTAGAGGATTACGGGTAATTTTGATTTGGAGAGTCGACATTTTTAAAGGTTTCTTGTTTTCAAATATATAAGTAAGTTTAAAAAAACCCGGAGGTTTTATTGGTGACGTGAAAAGCGGGGGTTTTCCGCGTTTGAGCCAAAACTGAATTTCGGATCGAGTTTTCTCCGAGCCCTTTGGGTCGATCTCGACCCGGCCAGGGGGACCCTACGTGAAAAACTCCGAATTTCACGATATTTCACAAGAAAAACACGGAAAAACTCACCATATGGCGTGATGGAGACTTGTCTGGAGCGCTCGCTGGCCGCCGACTGGAGAAGCCATCCTCCAAGCCAGGCTCGCCAGGGTGGGGGCCCCTTGAGACCGGGGTCCTTATTTGTACTCGCGTCCTTAACAGGGCTTCCTTTCGTTTTCCGAGTTAAGTTCGATACTTGATGGGTCCTTTCCCCAAACAGTGTTTCTTTTTTGGGGTGCAGTCGCTCTAAAAGAGTTGACTTTTTGGAGTTTCTCGTTTTTGGGGTGCGAGACCTGGGGTTTTTATCAAGTCTCGTCCTGCCTTATGCGATCAGTCTATTGTGCGCTGTAGTTGTGGTGATAGTTAACTCAGCTTTTCTTTTTCATTGTCTCAATTAGTAAAGGGGAATATACACAGGGATACAGGGGTAAAGGTGGTTGGGGGGGGGGGGGGGGTATAGAGGGTGGACTTGGATCAGTGTTAACATTTTGTTTGGGTGAAACTACATCAAAAATTTAGTACAATGCCCACCAAGTAGAGAGTGCCATCTCTCTCCGGTACAGACTTATGATTTTTCGGTACTTCTTCATTATCTGGTATACACCAAAAAAAATTCTCAAATTTTGATTAAATTATTTAATAACGTTTCTCAACAACAAAACAACTATTGCATCTGATATTCTGGCGGCCAAAAGTCATGAATTAATTCCAGCAACGCCTCAAAGACATCAGTACCGTCAACGAACTTGCGCTACATGAACTCGGCCAAATATGACTCCAAATGATGAGCATTTTTGTTGGTGTATACCAGATAATGGAATTCCACTAATCTATTCAGAAGTCCCAAACAACCTGCTCATTCACGGGATAGTTTCTGGGATTGTTTATCTTTTTTGAGATGCGAGCGCTAGCGAGCATCCAGATCGCTTGACAATGCATTCCACTAATCTATTAAGAAGTCCCAAACAACCTGCTCATTCACGGGATAGTTTCTGGGATTGATTCAGCAACGCCTCAAAGACATCAGTACCGTCAACGAACTTGCGCCACATGAACTCGGCCAAATATGACTCCAAATGATGAGAATTTTTTTTGGTGTATACCAGATAATGAAGAAGTACCGATTTTTCTTTTATTTTTCGAAAAAATCGGACCTTATACCGTTAAATCGCGTTTTATCAACTTCTGCCTGATTTATTCACATTTTTCACCAACTTTTCGAAAAGGGCGATAAATTTCCTGTAGGACTACACCACTTTCATTTCTTTCCGACACGCTCAAGTGTCATTCACATCAGGATAAATGTTAAATTCATCAAAAATTTGGAATTGTCCAAAAAACTCAATAATGTTCCTCTCTATTTTACAAATAATATTAGAGACTGTAAAAATCACACAAAAATGTCAACATTTAATAAATGTAATTATTTTGATTGATACTTTGGGGAAGAGGGAGGAATCAAACATGAAAAGTCAAAAATCTTGGGCTCCATTGATGGAAGGGGGTGGAAGAAGTGACTCATGTTTGCATTCCTTTTCAGTTCCTGGCCATTGAACTTTACAAATAAACACTGATCCATTCACAGTTGTTCAAACAGTTATGAATAAACGACTCGATTTCCCTATTTTACAACCAACTTTTTGCTCGGGAATACGCAGAAATGCGTTTCGTGTACGGCGTTTGTAGTGGAATTTCCTGGTGTAGCCTCACTGTGTGAATAGGGCAACGCCTATCAGGGTACCGAGTTCCATACGTCCGTTGGGCTGCCATCAGAGCGTTTCCATTACAATCGCCGTACACGAAATGTATTTCTGCGTATTCCAGAGCACTAAACTCAGCCATAGCAAAAAGTTGGTTGTTATTAAAATAGGGTAATCGGTCGTATGTTCATAACTGTTTGAACAACTGTGAATGGATGTGTTTATTTGTTGAGTTCAATGGCCAGGAACTGCAACCAATGCTGCAGGAATGCAAACATGATTCACTTCTTCCACCCCAACCCTCAATGGAGACCACTTTTTGAGTTTTTTTCACAATTCCAGATTTTTGATAATGCCCTGCTATGAATAACATTTATGCATGTCGCAGAGAAATGAAAATGGTGTAGCATGGTGTGAATAAATGAGGTAGAAGTTGAGAAATCGCGCTTTAACGGTATAAGGTCCGATATTTTCGGAAAAACACAAGAAAAATCATAAATCTGTACCAGATAGAGGTGGCACACTCAACTTGGTGGCATTGTACACTATTTTCGATGTAGTTTCACAGCAAAAAATGTTTCACATTGCTCCAAATCCACCTTGTATATACTATTATTATACACCTTGGTAATCCCGCCAAGTCATTTGACCAAATAGCTATTCTACTTCAAGTTGGTACATCAATAAGTACATGACTGGGAGAAAGGTGATAGGAAGTGCGTCAGCTGGTAGGAAGTGGCGTCAGTAAGTAAATTTTCACCGAATTTGTTATCATCAATGGTTTATGACTAGAAATGCAAATGAGTGAAATTATGAGTTATAACTAGTTATCCTCACCCACAGAACGCGGAATTTACCTATAGTGGAAGGGTGTTTAGTAAAGCCTTGTTTTTCGAAGTGAAGAAAACTGACTTACGCTATTGTGACCCTCCTCCAGTCATGAAGCTACACTAGGTACTTACTCATACAAACCTACTGACAAAATGCACATAATCCAGGAACTAACTCCTTAAATTGCCACCAGCAGGGCAAGCCTGCATGAGAAACAAACCACATTCATACATAATCATGGTCACGCAGGACCGTCTGATGAGTTCGCCTATTTTTGTTATTATGTTGATGCCCAGTTACTGAAGCGAAACATCTAAAAATTCACATTTTATTATTATAATATTCATACATTGTTTCAAATTAGATAAATTAGTAAATATTATTAATTTGTATTACTATTACCTATTTCAGGTTATATTATATTACTGGTATGTTATGAGGCGATCAATAAGGCGACACAGGCGACCTAATTTCCAACTACTACAAATCCTCAATACCAGAAAACAGTAGATTGAATTAACACCATGAAACGATCCTTCCAAATAACTGGCATCGTCTAAAAAGGAAAAAAAAATCGATCTTCGAACCTACACCTTGAAATTAATTCTGATTTACATTCCATAATTGGTTGGGCCAGATCGTCGAGATATTTCGTCGATGAGGAAGGGAAAAAAGTGCTGTTGTAGGCGGTAGTGATCGGAGTCACTACAGCTCCCCATAAAAGGAAGACCGCCTCTATTTTTCTCGGATTTCACGAACAGCTTAGTCATTTAAGGTAATTTCATTTGGCCTTCTTAATTTTGCCTTTTTGTCGTTGTTTTGGTTCAGTTATCAATTGTTCCCTTCCCAGATCGGTCTACTTATATTTGTTTTGACGACCCCGCAAGGTTATTGACCACCACCAATGATACACTTAATTGATCAATAAATTGTATACTTGAACTGTTTAAGAAACATACTTTACTGGACAGTCTATCTATTATTTACCTTTAGGGCCTCGAAGTCAGTTACAATAATTTTTAACAAGAGCCACTCGCGTAGATCAGTGGCTCCGTGTTGTGCCTAGATCAAATGAACTGCAACAACTATATTGTGATGATTATTGATTACCTACCTGTTAGTATGGGAAATTAAGATCTTCTTCAAAACATTCACCTAATCTACAATATTACCTGCTTGTTCTTATTTTGATTTATTATTTTCAAAAATAAACCTTTAAAGTCGACATAAGGGAAAAATTAGCTGTCCCTCAAAATTTGGTGGTTTGCGTTTCAAGGCACGTAAAACCCGAAAATAGAATTCAAAAAATTCGTCCATCCGCCGTACGCGGTACTTAGCAATTTCCTTAGTTAGGCACCATGAAGCAAAATTTATGAACTTTGGTTTGCAGTTCCCATTTGGGGTCTGATTGGTCCGCTAAGCGCGGCTTTGCAGTCATCTCTGAGGGGTGAAAAACAGGGGTTGAAATGTTCAAAATTTAATTCCGTTTAAAATTGATTCCGAATCACCCAGAGCATTAAATACGTCCAGTCGTTCGTTCACAGCTGGTGAGGCCTTGAAGTTTGAACCGGAAAGCTTCCGTCAACATGAGTGTGAATCATACGGCATTCAGCCCAGATACCATTGCTGTACTAGGGAAAATGTTATAACCAATATTCATGAAATCGAGTTTATTGTTCCGTGACATTTTGTACGTAATGTACTAACGTAACACGTCAGTGGGTGGTTGTTTTACCTCAAAATTTTGTTCCAGGACTACTGAATAGAAGTCCGCGGAAAAAAACGACTTTCAACAAAAAGTAATGTAGTCGTTGATTCAAACATCAATTTTTCACGCAACCAGCCAGAGATTTCCGGTTTTTCTCAAGTTACGTAATAAAGGGAGGCGCACGTTTGTCGTTGTTTATAAGTCTCCTCTCTCAACCTGTCATATCGTAAATGTAACCGTTCCATCCCTCACTCCCGACAGAGCGCTATTCCTCTAAGGATAAGTGGACAATGAGCCTAGGAAGACTCTCCAGGCATCAGGACAGAGCCGTAAAAAATTTCTTTATGACCGACTTTGATTTCATCTCTTCCCCTCCACTCGATCGGTAGTTTTTTGTCTAGCGTGTGAGCAAAAGCTGGAATTATGTGACGGTTTATATCCCCATTGAAATCGCGGACCTTGCGTGATACAAAGGAGGGGGCGAGGAGATATGAAAAATAAATAATATTGGATGGTTTCTTATGACGCGCAAGTAAGCTCGGAGTTTCATATTGCACTGAGTGAGCGAATGAATGGGAACAAGAGTTGGAATGGAAGGCGGTTCAGCTGGTGCGTTACTTCGCACTCAGGTTTGTAGCTGAAGTGACAAGCAAAACTGGAAGTAGAAAACAAAAACCCAACCGTGAAACAGCGTATTCATCATACCAACTCCAACACTGGCAACTCACGCATTACGAAACACCATTTTGGTTTATTATTTCCAATAATGAACCTTTGGAATTGAGCATGAAAAAATGTTTTTTGACCCCCCCCCCCCCACCCACAAAATTTTATGATTTCCGTGTCAGAGCACGTAGAATCCGAAAATGGAATAAAATTTTTGATGGTTTCCACCAGTTTTGGGCCCAAAAACACTTTTAAACATTTTCGAGTTTATGTAGCAAAGTAAAGACATAAAATGTCAAAAACGCTGCAAAATCCTTGTCACATGGGTTTGTTATTCTGTAGGACACACCTACAGAAATGTTGCTATTCATTTATTGCAATGTGGGATAAACAAACAAACACAAACGGTGGGTACAGCTTCCGTACAAGTACGCAACCACGAGGGACATTTTATGTCTTAGCGCCCCCTCCCGCACCCACACCAAGTACTTCGTACTTAATTGTTTTGGTCACCTAGTCCGAACAGCCTTCAGTCCCAATTAGTTCGGATTAGCCGGACTCCACTGTATTATGTACGTAAACATTCATTTAAACAATCACGCTCATACCGCAGCTTGTTGGCCACGCAGTCCGCAGTGGTTAACGTAGTACCTATGGTTAGGTAAATCGAGAGCTATCCAACGAGTGGTGAACGATTTTTGTACGATGATAACTGGCGAAGATAAAGTTCCGTAGCAACGAATCGGTTGTAAGCGAAAATCATCAGAAATATTTTCGTGACGTTGTTTCCGTTGCATGTCTCCGTTGCATGTCCCGCGTTTCATTTTCGAGTTTATGTAGCAAAGTAAAGACATAAAATGTCAAAAATTCTGTCCGTCCACCGCACTTCGTTTTTTCTTCTTTAATTAAGACCATGAACGAAAATTAATGAAATCTGGTTTGCACTGAGAAAAAACGTCGGTTAAAGTTTCAGAATTTGAACGGTTAGTGCAAAAAAACGGTCAGATTTCGTGTAGTAACCGTATATACGTTAACAGAACGAGACGGCTAACGTCTAAAATGCAGCCCCCGGCACTGGTTTGACCGTTAAATACGGTTGGATGAGTCGGTAAATTCATTAACCGTGTTTTTGGAGACGGTCATTGATGAAATCTTTCCCGACAAAATGGTTTAGCGTATAGGTTAGGAATTTTTACTCGTTTTATAGTCGGTTGTTCAGCAACCTAACCGTCTTATATAACGGAAATATGGTATTTAACCGTATACCAGTACGGTTAGTGCATCTGAAAATCTGTAACAGTATAGTACACGGTTGGTTCAGGCAGTGTAATACTTTGGCTGAATGCGAGGGGTTTCAATTTATTCAGGAATGTAGGCGTTGATGCAATGCATGACGTATACGAGGGAGTCGCTAAATACGCCATTACCCTTGTTGTCAACCGTCTTATCAACGAAGGGGCTTTCCCGCTCAGTTACCTCAACAGCCGCATTGTCGAATTCAATTATGGTCCAGATTCTGATAACAAACCTCCCCCACTTACATTTGAACAGCAGAGTGTCAAAGTGAGAATGAGTTCAGCAGAATGCAGCCGCTTCCTCGCCTACTTCGGGCTACTGATTGGTCACAAAGTACCTTATGTAGATTTGGATGATGATCACCTCAGCTCCTCTCAGAAGGCTTTCAAACTGTACATATTATTACGAAAAGTTGAAGAGCTTATTATGGCCAGGCATGTAAGCGAGGGAACGATATATCGTCTTATTTTAATTTCTTAGTCTTAATTAAGTAGTCTTAATCAAAATGTCATTTACAATATTTATTTTCATAATATTCAAATATCCTCACTGTGTACCATATGTACACTCACCTCTTATGTACATTTCATTGAATAAACTGCTATTGTTCTTATAACTTGTGTTACTCGCTTAACAAAACCTCAATCACAGGTCAGTTTAATCAGCTAGGACAGAATTTAGCAGCAGAAGCAATTTAAAAGCCACGGATACTGCTACATCCTGCCCTAGCAGTATTGATTGACCCTATTGAGGTCAGTTGAAGTGTGGTTTCACAGTATGCAGGGGTATGCAGTATGTAGCAGTAACCGCCTCCGTTACTGCTAAAGCATGCTTTAGCAGTAGCGGAGGCGGTTATTGCAGATGTTGGAGGCAGCAACCGCTTCCAACATCTGCAATAACCGCCTCCGTTTTTGCTAGTATGTTTTAGCAGCATCGGAGGCGGTTACTGTAACCGCTTACTGCAACCGCCTCCAATACTGTTGGAGCACATTTTAACCGACTTCATACGGTCGATGAATACTGCTAGGCGGTCACTGCAACCGCCTCCAAACGGTTACTTTTACAGTATCAAGGTAGGTTTGACAGTATGGTAGGCGCTCAATGCAACCGACTCTAGACGGTTACTTCAACCGTATCAAGCTAGGTTTGACAGTATGGTAGGCGGTCAATGCAACCGCCTCCAAACAGTTACTTCAACCGTATCAAGCTATGGTAGGCGGTCAATGCAACCGACTCTAGACGGTTACCTCAACCGTATCAAGGTAGGTTTGACAGTGTGGTACGCGGTCAATGCAACCGACTCTAGACGGTTACTTAACCGTTTAACAGTATCGGAGGCGGTCACTGCAACCGCCTCCAAACGGTTACTTAAATATCGTAGGCGGTTACTGCAACCGCCTCCAAACGGTTACTTAAATATCGGAGGCGGTCACTGCAACCACCTCCAAATGGTTACTTAAATATCGTAGGCGGTTACTGCAACCGCCTCCAAACGGTTACTTAAATATCGTAGGCGGTTACTGCAACCACCTCAAAACGGTTACTGCAACCGCCCCACACACTGTCAAACTATTCTTTAGCAGTATCAGAGGCGGTTGCAGTAGCCGTCTCCGATACTGTTGGATCATGTGCTTTAACCGACTAAAAGGCGGTTGCTAATTTTTAACCGTCTCAATGCAACAACCGTCTTCAGCAGTAACCGTAGCGTCATTAGGGGCGGCAAATGCAGTAACCGTCTTTTTCGAGACGGTCAACGTTAACCGTATACACACGGTTGCTAATATTTAGCCGTGTGATACGGTTGGATTTGACCGTCTTTTTGGCTAAAATTTCTCTCAGTGTGGGGGTCTCATTTGGGGTCTAGTTGGTCCGCGAAGCCCGGGTTACTGTCAGTCATCTCTAAGGGTTCAAGAATGTGAGTTGATATTTTCAAAAAGTAGGAGCTCGAAAAAGTTCGATGACTTGTTGGTTTATTATTTTCAATAATGAACCTTTGGAATCGTGCATGGAAAAAAATAAATAAATAAAAAATAAAACGCTGCAAATCCCTGCGCAAATGTTTATTATTTGGTACAGAATACCCTTCTGTTACAGATCACAACAGCTCTCTGTATAGATAACCCGTCTATATAATATAATATGTACTACTCTATACATATTATGTAGATCGCAGAGCCTCCGTAGGTTAGTACCTAACCCCGTACTCGTTACTAGGTACCTACCTAAATCACGAGTTAAATGTTGCTGAAATAATTCTGTCGATGACAAACGGTAACTGAAAAGGCAAAAAGAAACGCAAATAATGAAGTTCTTAAGGAAAATTGTTGATGTGGAGTGAAATAGATGCCCTTCTGCGTATATCACTGTTTTCTGTGGTCAATACCTACCTTCGTGGTCAAGCATAATGAACCGTTGTGTAATAACTTGCCCATCAATAATACTTCAACGGTTGTTCAAGTTGAAAAAGTACCGATCAACAAAATCTAGCCCCTTCTTGGTAGATGAACCGCTGTGTAATAATTTACCGTTGTGAAATAATTTACAGTTATGTAATAATTTACCGTTGTGTAATAATTTGCCGTTGTGTAATAATTTACCATTGTCTAATAATTTACCCATCTACAATACTACAACGTTCGTTCAAGTTTCACAAGTACCTACCTACTCCATCACTTATCAAATGAAATAATATCGCAGAATAACCAACTCGACTTCATACAGCCATCCTTGATTATAATCAGGTGCTCCCTAGTGATGATATCCGGGCCGGATTTATACCGTTTGGTTCACGATCGTGTTGACTTTTTGGTGCACACGAACGGCTGGACGTACAATGCTCCGGGTGGTCTCAAAAAATTGATTAGCTCTAGAAAAATTTAATAACGTAAAAAAAAACCATACCCTTCAATCGAAAGTTTTCGAGCTAGGGCGTTCTTCAAATTTCAACCCCTATTTTGAACCCCTTAGAGATGACTGACAGTAACGTCGAGCTTCGAGGATCAACTAGACCCCGAACGGAACACATAACCCAAATTTCATCAATTTTGTTTCATGGTAACTAAGAAAAGTGGCCAGTACGGCTTACGGCGGACAGACAGTATTTTTGTATTGCATTTTAGGATTCTACATACCTTGAAACGTAAACCATCAAAGGGGGGGGGGGGGGGGGGGGGTTAGATTTTTTTTTTTCATGCTCGATTCCAATGGTTTATTATTGAAAATAATAATTCAAAATTTTAACCTCATCCAAAATTTGATGGTTTACATTTTAAGGTATGTAGAATCCGAAAATGTAATTGAAAAATTTCTTTCCGTCCGCCGCACTTCGCACTTTTCTTAGTTACCATGAACCAAAATTAATAAAATTTGGTTTGTAGGTCCCATTCGGGGTCTAGCTGGTCCGCGAAGCTCGGCGTTACTTTTAGTCATCTCGAAAGGGGTGAAAAATTGTTGTCGAAATTCCCAGGGCGCCGTTATTTCGAATTTTTTAAAATTTTAAATTGATGTCGAACGTAAGAATTTTTTGAGACCACCGGAGCATTGTACGTCTAGCCATTTGTTCGCACTAAGGCCCTGAAGTTTGTACTGAAAAGCTTCTTCAAAATAATCGTGAATGAAACGGTATACATCCAGCCCAGATATTGCTAGGGAACAGCTAATTATTGAATTGAACAGGGATTGATGGACTATAGAACCCTAGATTAGCAAGGAAGCAGATCACCATGGAAGGCGCAATAAAAGGCTGATGTGCCTGGGGCCACCCAGCCCCTGCCCGTGGTGATCCTCAACCTAATCTAGTACATGCCTAATCTACATACTAACTATTTATATAAATAAATACGTCTATTATCGTACATTTACACAAATACGGTTTACAAGTTTTTAAAACTTTGATAGGTGCGTGATGGAGTGACGCATATTTGACTTGATGGCTTGTGGATATACTTGTGACGCACATCGCGAATCGTCCTCTATCCGGTCAGCTGAGCCACAATCTCCTCTCGTATTCATCCTGGGCCACCAATCCACTACGGGTTGTTTCCCGTCTCAGCTTCGTCAGATTGACTATGGCGTGACCCGCGGAAGTGATAAGTGTTAGAGACGTCAACGAAGCGGAAGGTCTACTGAATCCTAAATTTTCAGATTGATCAATGACCGTTTTAAAATCCTCATGAATATGAAATAAATAAATATTGTGCCTTTTAGAGAATACACAAGAAGACCCCTTTACCCAGTACAACTTGAGATATTTAAAGAGTAAGAATCTGCTAGTGATTTTCAGAACGCTTTGAATATCAGGTGGGGACCTGAACTACGCTTATCTTCATGGTCGCAGAAGCTCATTTTTACTGTTATGTTTCTATGATGACATCTTCTGTTATGGCTTCTGTTATTCTTCTATGATGACATCTTGTTCTTATCAAGTATTACGGGGGCCGGGTACCTGCTGTATTTCTGAACATCCAAGGTTCAATGTTTCTAGAGGCTATTTTGGTTTATTATTTTTAATAATGAACCTTGTGAGCATGAACCCTCCCCCCCCCCCCCCCCCCGACAATGTAAATGGTTTGCGTTTCAAGGTACATAGAATCCAAAAATGGAATTAAAAAAATTCTCTCCGTCCGCCGCGGCATTTTCCTTAGGATTTTCCTTTCCATGAACCAAAATTAATGAAATAGATTTGTAGGTCCCATAAATTTGGAGGTCTTGGTCCGCAAAGCTCGACGTCGCTGTCAGTCTCCTCTAGGGAGAGAAATATAAAGGGGTTGAAAAATTCAAAACGCCCTAGCTCGAAAAGTTTTAATAGAAGGGTAGGTAAGTATGGATTTTATGACCTTTTAAATTTGATTTCGAACTTTAGGATTTTTCAAGATCACTAGGAGCATTGTACGCCGAATCATCCAAATTAAATGAAAATTCGGGTATATCATATCGAGGGGCCTACTTAGTTTTAGCGACTATCAGAATTGCAAAAATAACCTGGTGGGTTCGTGGGGCCGTAATGACCCGTTACAGGAGAGGGGGCGGTGGAAAAATGCATATTTAATTAACTGTAATTGCATAAAGTTAGAGAGTTCGACTCTAATGTGTGCATGCGCGGGTGGGTAAGTATGTATCCACCGCCAAAAACTACCCAGCTAAATTCAGTGACCTACCCAGAAGGTGTAAATATAGGCAAACAATTAACCGTTGTGTAATAATTTGTAGCGTTTTCCTTTACATTTTCTACATATTCCTGATCTAACTGTCCAACTGTATGAATTTCTCGAAAGGCCACTGGAAGACCACATATTTCTGGAAAAGGAGAATCTATGTATTTCTTCCGTGTTTCGTGATGCGAGCGATCATCCTTTTAATACCAGGGTTTTTTTCTTTGATACCCAATTTCGAAAAAAAAAAAAATTCTTCCGTCGGTCTTCGCCGTTGAAGGTGACAATTTACAATTCCGGAACCAAGTTGTATTACCTTCGTCCAATTAACTGTGATCTCGTTAAAAAACGAGTTGTGGAAATAAAGCAGGTACGCGGAGAAAAAAAAAAACTTGGGAGTTGCAGGGTATGAATCCTCAGTCAAAAACCAGCAGTAGGTAATCAGTCGTGTGGTTAACTCTCAATGAGCATCGATCTCTGCAATATTTTTTCAACCTCCAGCCGCATTAGCCGTTTCGACAAACCCTACGGGGACTCGTCTGTCCGGTTTAAAAGATTGAATAAATAAACATTTTTGAAAAACAAAAAGTTACATTGTACGGGCGGTTCTCAATGCGTTGGAATTCGGTCTGGAAGTGCTTCTCCGGGTTTTAGCGGCTGAAGACAAGTCTGATGAAAAGTGGGCATCGTCAGGGGCGGCAGGCCGCAAAGAAAACGTTGAGGCTCAGCCGGTGGACACTGGTCGTTGCTTATAGTGGATGGGCGGGGGTACAGCGCTAATGTAATGTCATACACTTAGTTAAGCAAAAGGGAGGTGTTTGAGTAGCACGATTTGTCTCTGCTTGAGAGGGGCCTTCCTTGAAAGTTGCATTCCGACTGCAGCTTCAGACTAATTATACCTCCAACACCCGCGCATTCCCTGGGCTAAGACCCACCTTCTGCTCCTTGCGAGAAAAAAAGAGCGGCCCTGCATGTAGCGACGGTGCGGCCTTTTTTTTTAAAAATACGCGTCGGTGTAGGTCTTGGAATTCAAGATGATTTTAATGCTCGTTGGTGGACAAAAAGAGGAAGTGAAACGTGAAAAAGTGGAGGAAAAGTACAAAGAACGACCTACCATATGGTCAACACGTTGCTGGCTCAGCGCGACTCCGCCATGTTCTTTCTATGAGTAGTATTGCGTGCACTCATAAATAGTCATCAAGTTTCATGAAGACGATCTTACAGAAGGGGTTTAGAGCACCGCTGCTCCGAACTGTCCTTGTCTCATAAAGAGATTAGAAGACCTTTGAATATAGATGAAGACGTACTGAATCTTAAGTTTTTGTATCCCCTAATACCTTTTTTCTTTTTTTTCTGTTTTAAAATATGTAACTTATTGTACAATAACATATTGCTATTAGTATAATTGCAATCATTGGAGGTAGCTCCTAACTAACTTGGCATTTGAGTACAGGTACTGATCACTGTCAGTACTGGTCAGTTAGTCCCGCCTAAGAGACCACAATGCCTCACTCAACCTTTTCAGACACGTATTATGCAGTTCCTTGTTGGAATTCTTCAGGCAGTTAAATGCGTTCCAAAATGTGCATTATTAGGTATTAATAAATACTTCGTGAGAAAATATATACTCTAAAGAAAACGGTTTTAGTGGGTTGGGTTTGGAGGAGAGCGAGAAAAAAACAATCAAATTATCAAATTACTTCTTTGGATGGTCTGTTTTGAATGTAACTTGAAGAATTTATCTGAGGCGTGATTTTGATGAACATGCCGCTTGTGAGGTAGTTTTCAAGACGGGAATACTTGAAGAATAAAATAGTTGTTAAAGAATGAGGTTGTTTCCATGCAGAAATCTTTTTACGCAGATGTTTCGAACAGTTGTTGATGTGTGATGTATTTATATTATATAATAACGATCAAAGCAAAACATCGTAACCATACACTTATACCCTACTCAATCATCCTTGATGGTGTTTGGTTTTGGAAAGTAGTTTACCTACGGATAAAGCCACTTGCTAGCGGAGTGACTTCAACCAAGCACTTTTCTGTCACAGGAGATAAAACTATCCAGGCTCCCAGCTGAGTTCCATTTAGCTGAGATTTGTTTCTATTGATTCTCGTCAACTGACATTCCCGCCTCCTTTTATCAAAACAACGGCCTATGCCGAAATGAACTCTCTAAGTCAACGGTTTCGGTTAAAACTCCGAAAGTGCGGTATCAAGTGAAATGGTAAACAGGGAAGGGGCGGAAGATAGTCCGAAAGGTATAAGATCCCCGGTTAACAGTGAAACCCTGTTAAGGTGTCGGCATGCTAATACCTTCCACGTGCTACCGGCCTCTTTCTTCTCCTTCATCCTCCGTCGGCCCTTCTTCTTCGGGTTTTATCATTCGATCGTAATCCCTCGTTAAAAGGCCCATTGGAACTGGTTCACTTGTGTTGCTCTGAGCATTCACCCCTTCAGGCTTCAATGTAAACTATGGGGAGCGACCGTTTCCCCACCGCGTCTATTGTGCAACTCGTAATAAGCAAATGCGAACCGAGAACAAGGTGGATTCAAAAGAACATTCGGATCTTGAAATAGTTATCTCGACCAAAGCCTTCTCAATGACCACTCGGCCACGTAATGTTGATTGAATTCAATACGATCTAATCTCGCGCTGCCTAGAGAAATAGTTTATTACTGTATCCTATTAGTAATCAGGTATCTGTGTTATTTACATCGGGACAGGTTTTCATTATTTTGAGTTCATGAGTCTGTATGATCCAAATTATTTGTAACAACAAACTGTGTATTCTTATCGAAAGAATCCAAACGATCTGGAATTCCAAGGGTATAATTACGATAGTTGGAACTTAGATGGTGTCAAATCAACTTCCACAAAATCTATTGGCTTATCTGTGCTTGCCACACGCACTAGCTACTCTCGTGGAAATTCTCTGGGGGAATTTCGTTTGGTGCCTACCCCAGGGCTCATAAATGATTTGAATCGCACACAGTACAGTACGTGTGCTTCAAGCCAGCAACTCTGGGACAGTTTTTAGAGCACTTCAGCGGCACTCATCGTAGTTAGGGATGGAATATCGATATATGATGCAGTTATGTGCCTAACATATTATTTATTAATTGCAACGCAATTCTTAGCCCGACCCCCAACTAGTTGTTTTGTCACACTTTTTTGTCCCGCGATACCGTTGTTAGGGATTTCGGAATAGCAAAAAAAAGAGTGTTTGTCAATGGTATCCAATTCATGTCCGAAATAGCAAAAAAAGAGTGTTTGTATCCCCTAGCAATGAAATTTCTATGCTATTCACGCTATGAAGCTGTAATTTGGTATTTCGGACTCGAATTGCGTTGCAAATTCCTCGTTCTATACAAAGTATAGAAGATAAGAGATTGGGGGTCCAGGGGGCTTGCCCCCTGGCGAGGCGCGGAGCGCCGAGTGTATATATATATATATATATATATATATATATATATATACACATCATTCGTTTGATTAGGGTAGCCCATTGGAGCAATCTCAGTCTTCCGTTTTTAGGTCCAGGTTTCCGTTTTGAAGTAACTCATAGTATAGAATTCTCTATAGCTATTTCAGCCATTTCTTGGATAATCATTTCGGGCATGTAATTTTATGAGAAAGCGTTGAGCAAGTCAACTAACAGGATAAATGAATATTATAAATGCTGGTAAGTACTCCCGTTCCAAACAACTAGAGATGAAAACAGCTAGTCGAGGATGTCACCAGACCTATTGTTTAATGACTGGCTCAAGTGACCTCTTGTATCATCAGATTCCTCCCAACAAAGACGTCGAAAAAACCAGAGGGACCAAGTAAGTCCTGCGGTGTCGCTTTACACCGTTCCACGAATATGTCGGCACCTCTACGAAAACTCTAGTTTTCCGTCGTCCTTGTCGTTCTTTTCTAGTCGGCCAGGTTTCGAACAATGACGTATTCAAATGAAAACATTCAGCGACGAAAATGATAAGTCGGCCTTTCCGGAATGATATTGGAGAAGGGTTGGGGGCAGACTTCCAGTTAAAGAGCGTTATAGGACGGCTGAATAACCTTTCGGAATATTGGTTATATGAGAATCTCTTGAGTTCCCTCTAAATGCTCTGGATCCTAAACAATGGATGTGCTTAGTTTATTGTAACGTAATCCTACGTAACGGGCTACTGGAGGTGGTACCCGGATTTGGGAAAACTTATATTTGGGAAAACTTATACTGGTTGATAACCAAAATAACCTTGAAGAGTCCAAAACCGAAAACCGATTGTTGGAGATCATCGCCCTTTCCGGGATCTTCTACAAAGAGTATCCTCCTGATGATTATAACAGTCTATTTTCCCCGCAAAATAGCATTTTAAAAATGCGTAAAACTAATGTCTAAACATTTATCGGGAGACAGAATTTTATTTTATTTATTTATTTTTTTTAAATAATTCCTTTATTAAAAAAAATACATATTCAGTATAAAACATGGAATATACCCCGCAAGCCCCGGAGTTGCTTATTCTATTTCTTATTCTATTATGTTATTTTAGTTAATACTATTAAGGCTATATGAGGGAAGTATCATCGCAAGGGTAAAATTCTGGGAGGATACAAGAAACTAAATACATTACATAGGTGTTTAAATGAAAATAATATGGACTTCATTTATCAACAACTTAATTATATGGATATATCGTAGTTCACATAAATGCTAGTGAGGGCAGTTTTTGAATTTTCCAATCCGAGGGAAATAAGCCAGGAAAATATCTTTTTTTTATAAACAGAACGAGTAAAATCTGAGGGTGATCTCATCTCGTCAGGCAATGAGCGGATCAAGAATGGAATGCTATAATATATGTGTCTTGATGTACTCCATAGACGGGTTTTCGGGGTGGGCACTACTGCTTTGGAAATGAAGCGAAATTGGTAGGGAGGATTCCTCGAGAGGTTGAAAAATTCAGGATGTTTATGAAAAAAGGAGAGGGACATTTTGAGGTATAACTGTTGAACGGAGAACACCCGAGTACAATTATACAGATCAGTAGTTGGAAATCTTCGGGGTTTACGTGCAATTACCTTCAGAATTGATTTCTGCATTATGTTGAGGGGGTTCAGAACCGTTGGAGCAGCTCCTCCCCACGGAATGATTCCAAATCCAACAACGCTCTGTACTAGTGCCTTGTAAACAATTATTAAGTTTCCTTTACTGAGGCATCCCCGAAGTTTATAAAATAAATTAATGAATTTTTGGAGTCTTTTAGTCAGCGATAGCACGTGGCAATCCCACCTAAGATCCTCATCGATTGTTATTCCCAAGTACCTTGTGGATTGGACCCGTTCAATAACAGGACAGGTGCAGACGTGAGAATAAATAAATGAAGAAAGAATAAATTATGACGTTCATATTGGACAACGTTGGGTACAATATAAAATATTTTTTCTCCTCAAATATTTTATTTTCATTCAAACGGACGACCAGTTAGGTTCCACCAACAAATCGGACCTTTACGGAACTAACCGGCAACTGCATTTCGTACTTCAGCTCCTTAATACATTATAACTCCTTATAGTTATAATCATTTCCATGGTATTCCACACAGAGCTAGATTTTAATGAGAGTGGTGGTACCTGTCTCTAGCACCAATGAATCGCGCATACATCGGAGAATTATGTGATGCAATGTGACAGTGTGTGGAAGCTATACCTACTGCTTGGCTGACATAAAAGATGGTCGGTTAGGTGTTGCTAAAGGAGGCGGTGCAAGGCGGCCGCTTGGGGTGCAACAGCTCGCAAGTCCAGGTTCCCCTGTTATCTGGAGTGGGTGCTGGGTGCATTACTGTGACAAGGGCGGATGGTCAAGCGAAGAAGCCTGCCCTCGGGCCGATATATCACTGCAAGTCTTTTCAAAAACCTTCCCCACCGAAGGGGATAAGATAAGGAAGTGACAATGGGATCGGGAATTCCTCCGGAGACCACTCGACCAGATTGCGAATACCATTCATTTACCGCTAGTGCGACGCCTCGCCATTAATATTGTCCCGGGCCATTATTTCATCCCCTGCCGAACATGCGCTGATAAAACCGCCTGGTCACACTATCCGCTATCTCCGTCGGACACGGGTTTGATATGAGGACACCGAGAATTGCAGGCTTTCGTACGGTAGTAGCTACTTGGATCCGAAGGTGCCTTTCCTGATAAATTACCTATGTACTATGTACTGTACTGATGTGGTTGTCAGGCACAACCGCAGCCAGGGGGCATTTCTGAAGAAGATGGTGAAAGGGGGACAGTCGACAGCAAAGAGGGTTTTAGGGGGACGTACAGCGTTAAAAAAAAAAATATATGACTCTTAATTATTATAATACAATTCTGCATTGGTTCCAAACATACAAGTTCCAGGAAAATCGCATGTTTTTTATCCACTGATACAGGCACAAACATTTAAAAAAAAACTTTGCCAACTTTAATAGCACACAGGTTCCTCATACCGATCTTATAGATAGATAGACGTAGGATCCTGATAATAAATTAACACTGTAATAATCGGCCACTGGTATACGTGAGATATTTAACACCACGGATTCGGCAATTATGCACAAGCAGTGGTCATAACGATGATGTGATCGTTATAAAATTCAAACGAGGCCACCTGGGAGCTTCACCCCAACTACCCACCGAATTTGAAAAAAACCAGGCCATTGATTCGTAAAAAATTGAGTACATCGGATCGGCGCATGTGCAGTGGCAATACCAATGGTCCGATCGTTTTGTAATTCATAGGGGACCATCTGGGGCCCAACACGTATGATCCCTTAAAGTTCACAAAACAGGTGTGGTTATCTAAATTTTGGATCGAAAAGCCGTCGGGCAGAATATGTATCTCTTCTCCAACAACAATTAACGTAAATTTCACTTCAGCCCCTAGCGACCTATCAATCCCTACGGGAGATTCAGCACTCAGCAGCAGTAGGTAGGTACTGCAGAAAAAGCACCAAACTCTGAAGAGCCTGTTTTCTGTTATACTTCGGGATTGTAAACTACATTATGGATTGCCTATTTCTTGGTGCTTGGTATCCAGCAGTTGTATAACATAATTACTCAAAACCTGTCTATAGAATAGGCCATACCTATGGTATTTCAATTAGCGGTGGTTTAGGCGTGAGAGCCTAAGTTTTCCGTTGTACACGTTTAGACTGTTCACGTCCTAACCGTGACTACCCTGAAAAATGAATCAGCACAGTGACGTTCCCCTGACACGGCTGAAATCCAGCAAGCTCCAAGTGGGCATAACTAGGAAACTATAGGTGTGCAACAACTTCTTCATCCATAATAATTAAGAGAGACGTAGTAGAGACTAAAAATAGTCAGAAAAGAAAATGAAAACCCAGTGAAATAAAAGTGAAACAGTGTGATAAATAGTGGAGATGGTTCTCTAAGTTTCCCTGACAAGAACAGAAACAGCGCCTCAGCTGCCTATCGCTGCCTATCCAATTTATTTGCTACCTGTCTTCTGTAAATCTACAGGTAGGCAGTTGAGATAGTAAATTTTCTGGCTCATTCGAAAGCAATCTACCACAGTCGGGGTTCAAAGAGGATGTGAGACATCACCGTTTGTTATTTGATACACCGAGACAGTCTCGACCACCGAAGACCACCGCTGCAGCGTAGACGAAAGCACATGCCAATTACCCAGACGACACCCGCCTGCACCCTATAAACATAAAAGCACTTTGCTAGGTCTGCTAGGCCTGGTTATGGCACTTGTAGAACCCTCTTTCCTAACTAACCTCCCGGCGTCAGACCTCACGCGATACGGCTCGATTTAAGCGCCCTCTCGTGGGAGTTAATTATTACGGCCGCTCATCACCCGGTTGACCTCATCGGATATGGCGGAGCTATTCATTCGCGAGGGTCGGAAAACTGAATTAGAACGCAATCAACAGTTCAGGTGAACCGGGGACCCAAGGCTGTAAATCATCTGCTTCGATAGTGTACCAACTTTTCGACCGAGCGCCGCCCATTAAGAGTGGTGTTTTTAGTGAACGAAGGGATCTCGGAAAATTATAAACTACCCAATTAGTGAGGGGTGGGAAAGGAGTTGAAAGGTGATGAGGCTTCATTCTATGAAACTTCACTACGCAGACCGGTGAAGTTATACCATAACCAGTATTTTAAGGGAGTTCTATAAAATGTTTTTAGCATAGAACATGCTTTTGCTATGACTGACTTGCTCAAATACAACCCAACCCATCAAAACGTTACTTGCGCTTACTAGCATCAATTCCGGAGGGATGACCGATAGAAGCAGTTAAATTTGGTGGAAGTTGTTACATAATATTTTATCAGGAATATACCTAGCACCCTTCTGCGTAGGCTTGGATGCACCCCTGACTTTTTTAAAAGTCCCCTTCGCAAGAATAAAACATCCCCTAATCAATAATTATTGTTTCTGAGGAATATAGACGAGTTGGAACTTGAGGTACAACGCAGAAAACGCTGCGTGTTATTATTCAACGGTTAATTTCTCATGCTCGATTTTAAACGTTAGTTATTTTTTAAAAAATTATACGTCCCAAATGGCATTAAAAAAATTGTATTTTATTTACGAGCCCAGAACTTGAACCAGGATCCTTCTGTTTTCAATGGGAGACATATCCGATTCCGAAACGATGAGCCATCTTGATTATAGCCACATATTGAGTTGTTCCATCCGTGAAACTGGCCATCCGAACGAAGTTCGGTCTCGAGAAGAAAACCAATTCAGTTGGACATAAATAGTTCAATTAATGTGAGCGGTATGTTACGAACCGCCCGGAGCACCAACGAAACTGGCCCCTTCGGGGCTACCGTAGCAGTAGCCACTCCGAATCCGTCCAGACTATTTACCTCCAGGGAAGTAGCAGCCATAAACAAGGACCTTTTGCCAATCCGATACGGTCATTGAGACGAGAATTTATCATCCCACGATATAATGAGCCGCCCATATTCAGAAAGAGACCTGTTGCTGGTGGAGTACGGGACAGGGAAGGGAGGCAGATGTTCTGAACGCTCAGGACAGGTTGATTCCCACATGGAATTATGAATGTACTCAATTACTGCGTAGTGGTGATTTGTATTGAAAGTATTACTGACCCCAACGTTTAAGATTTTTAACCAAACCAGTTTATTTTGTCATATGCAGCCGATATAGTTTGTATTAAAGCTAGTTACCTATTCTTAAATAATTTTCCCAACATCTCGGTTCTAGGCGACCCTTCCAGGCCTTCTCTTCCAGAACTCGCAGGTTCTTGTCGACACAGCTCATTATAATTGCCGTATTGTACTCATAATTACTAAGCACAGTGATTCTATGTGTAATAAAAATTAATATATACTGTTATTGCTATCTAAAACATAAAGATCATCTTAGTTCATCAGATCTAAGCTCAGAGCTTAAATAATTTCTTCCTAACCATGACTGTGTTTGCCAGATTTGTCAAGTATTGGTAAATTTCTCATTTGAATAGAGAGAGTGAATTCACACCTACTTTTTGCAAGGGTACACTCTTGAAGAAGTTGCTGTTATGACAATCGGTTTCTGACATATATACTGTTTACGTTGCATCTAGTGAACCTTACGTTAACTGATTTTCCTGAACGAATCCCAGTAATACGCATCACATTTTTTGAATTCTTCGTATCAGTTGCACTAACAGAAAGTGCCTATCTATCTGCATCAAGTTTTCCTTGTACTACCCAAAGGTCTCGGAAATTGAGACCACCTGTACGAATAAACTTGATTCAAATAATCAATCTTTAGCCGTGAAGCCATCTCGGAAAGTCCATTGGGGAAATTTTAACGAAAAAGGCTCAAGGCTAACGGAATACTTTTATTGTTCCTAATCGATTCGCAACGCTCAACAGGTATACATTATTATAGAAGACAACATGTACCTACACGAGTGATTGCATTGATTCAACAAATTTTCTGTAACATCTCGTTCAATTAATTTTATTGCCTTAGATACATTTATTACTTTAGTTTATTAGTACAGTGCAATACTCTCCGATTCTATGTTTAGTGGGTAGAAATTGAGTACCTACATTCCTTGGATTCGCGTTTGTGCATGCGCAGTGGCTTTACCAGCAAAGCAGAGCAAAATCGGGCGACTTTTTTGCGAGAGAGTTTAGTTCCTTTTGGATTGACCTATGCGCAGTGGCCTTAACAATGATCCGATCGTTCTGTAATTCGGAGACCATCTGGGGTACAACCCGCATGATATCTGAAAATTTCAGCAAAATCGAATTTGAATTGAGGAACTTATGCGTGTAGCAAGGATTTGCAGACACACTTCGGGCAGATGGACTCCGAACCAAATTTCTTCAAGATGCAATAGTTCCTATCAAAAAAGTCCAAAATAACTATCTTTCTTCAAACGAAATAATTACGGAACAACCGTCCGTTTGTTGTATAAAATGAATCATATTAAAATAAATAATTGGGCCTATAATTATTTCATATGAAATGAAATAATTGTATAAAATATCAAATGAAATAATTTATTATACAACAGTCCGTTATTGTATAAAATAATACTTCGAGTGGAAGGAAACCTTTAACATTGTTAATGCTCGGTTGGATCGTGAGGAATTCTTTCTAAAACCATTACACCTGATGAAATTACACCGCCTTTAATGTCCGTTGATTTGATAAGCGTTCCGAAGTTATAGCTGGAGAAAATTCAAAGGCGGATCTGAGTTTTTCTAAATACGAGTTGAAGGGGAATCAGTGTCAAACGCACCGTAAAAATCGCGCGAAAATACGCGGGAGGTCGCGGGTGGAGATCATTAAAGCGGATTTTAATGGGGGAACCGTGTTTAAAAGTTAATGTTATGGGGACTGAGGCCGAAAAGTCGTAATACCAGCTGGTCAGAACTAACAACCTGCTAAACTAACCCTTGGCGAGGGGCCCGACCTGAAATTAAACGCCTTTTGGAAGGATTTATGAATTCTCAGCTCTAGTTATCGCGAGGAAATATGATTATAATCACCATAATTTGTTTATTCGTTGTTGTTTTGCAGGCATTATAATATTATTATCAAAATTTCACACAATAATCCTAAAGATACTGCATGCCGCCAAAAAGATCCTCTTTTAACCTTCCCTCCTGATGGCCGTTTGATTTTCTAAATTCCGATGGTACCTTCCTACAAACTTATACTAGATGCCAGTGGGTCCGCTGACCAAACTATAGATTTGGGTCCAACTCGTTGGTACCAAAAAATTTTCGAGTCGAGATAGGTTAGGTAGGTAAGTAGTTAGCTGTCATCCGAACAACAAATAGGAAATAAAAAATTACCTAATTTACAAAATTTCAATAGGAAGTTACCAACCTATTTTTCTCCCGGACTCGGAAAGTACATGTTATGTTGGAATAAGGAACTTGATTTCATCAAACTATGAGTGATGGCGTATGATGGTGTATGGCGTTGAAATCGCAAAACCCTTAAAAAAGATAATGGGTGGTAGATTCCGAGTACAATGGATTCCCCTGTGCGCTCTCAGACGCGAAGAATGCGCCAAAAACAGCCCCTCGCTATTTTCTCCCCCTTCTCCTCTCGTATTTTTTCCCCTCCTTTTAAATTGTGTTTCTGACGAATAAATTAAGTTCCGGGCACGCCGCCTGAGCTTAACCCTCGCCCAGTTTCGAAGATAATTGTTCGAATTCCACCGAAACCTTTCGGACCATTAATAAATGTTCTATTCTAATGGGGGTCGCTTCCCGAAAATTCCCTTTCGCGAAAAGGGGGACACAGTCGACGCAATTACAAACGAATGCAGGGGTCGGTCGTCCAGGGGGACCTCAGTTTCGAATAACACGAGTCCGGTGACGAAAGGAAGAGATGGGGGGAGGGGGTCGAAGAAGAAAAAAATGTCGGAAATAAAACAAGTTTTCCTTCTTCTGAAGACTTCGGGATACAATGAAACACCGCCAAACCGCATCAGAAGAAAGACGAAATTTGCAAACAAATCCTCAAAGTCAGTCACCGATCGGTTTTGAGAACGGATTCCTTCGATCGATTTCACTTTTTAGTTCCTCCTTGAAAATACTTTGTCATTTGTGTAAGAGACTTGGTATGCTGAGTATTGTTTTAAAATTATTCAGAATTTCAGAATTGTCGAATCGATTCCATGTTTCTGTAGCGTTGCCTAGAAGAAACAGCATGCGGGTCGTTCAAAAATGCGATTCATGCGACCAGTGAATAAATGAATAAATAAATAAATAAAAATCAGATGTAGCACATCTTGAACACATTGATAAAGCCTCAAGTTGTACCTACCATCTGGTGAACATTCCCATCCCTTCTCTTCTACTCCGCTTGGGGTGCCTATCAGGAAAGAACAACCGAAACCTGTCTTCATTTGAATGTGGAAATGTGGACATGTGAATCAAATGTGGACAATGGACATGTGAATCAAATTTTCCACGGTGTGAGTGACCTTAATCAACCAAACACCTAAGCTGATACTAGAGCTGTCTCCGGAGGCAAATATATAAAAATTGTTCAGATCGGTAAGAGGTTTTATGCTCATCTGCTCAATGCAAACAATAAACATTTATTTTGTGATGTTTACCACTGTTCACCAACCTGCGCTTATAATATCACGTAAGACTTCTTGTACGACATTTCGCGCCGCGTGCAGGGCCCGCATTGTCATACAGCGCCATCTATTGTCTTTGATAAGTGACCGAATCGACGCCCACTTATTTCTAATAGTTCGACTGCTAGCTCCATTTGAATCTTCATATCGCTCTTACAGATCCCCGAACGCAGGAAGAACGACCCATTATCGACCAATCTGCCGGGAGTATCGGCTACAGTATATAGTCTCATCTTTTTAAAATTTTACGGGCTGACAGCGAATTTATCGCCTCAAGCGAGGAAATAAGATGTTCACTCTGGAACAAGCCTCCCCATTCTATTATATTCACATAAAAGAGATCACAGATAAGAAAATTCATGTGGTCCTTCCCTCAAATGATACCGTACGAGACTGTTTATACCTGAAGCGTTGACTCACCTTCATAAATTATTAACCAGGTGCCTTCTCCACCAAGACAACAATAGGCGCTCCTTATAAATCTTCTTCAATGACTTTTCTAACACTGAATCACCACACCCGCAATTCAGTAGATAGTGGTGTGTGTGATACTGTGATCGGATGGCAAAAGCTATTGTTTGTCCCACGCTGTTTAACCCATTTTGTTACTGAAAATGAGAAATCGTAGAGTAAATTTGAAATGACTACTCACACTCCACTTATTGTTCAAGATGTCCCCAAGCAGAGAGTTAATGAATAAAACATCGTCATCTATTGAGTTAGCAACTGAATAGTAAAATACATTTTAGTAGGATGGTCTTCAACCCCTACTAAAGTAATAATAAATGATAATGTTATAAACCATCTAAATAAATAATTAATAATTAATTAATTACAAAAACTCGGACTCGGTGCATCCTACATTTCCGTAAGCATGAAACATGGTTTATTTTCTTGATTATGCTACTTGTCTCCTAATTCTTCTTAGGTAAAACATAGAGACACGTGGGGAATCATATTTTATAAATCTTGAATTATGAAAGCAGAATTAGTGGAAACATTTCAGGGTATAAGTAAGCAGAAAACATAATTCATAATTCTGGAATTATGAAAGCAGAATTAGTGGAAACATCTCAGGGTATAAGTAAGCAGAAAACATAATTCATAATTCTAGAATTATGAAAGCGGAACTAGCGGAAACAGCTCAGGGTGTAAGTAAGCGTTTGTAACTTGTATTAAATTCAACTAAACAGGCAAATTTATTTCCACACACAAACTGAAACCAACTGAATGAGGAAAATTCACCCCCTAACAAATAAATTTTAGAGATGAATACTGAATGGGTATTATTGATCTCTTACGCCGACGGGCAGATTTGCTCACGTTTCATATGGAAAAGGAAGACAAGTGATTGGTTGAAATACTGGTTACTTTCTTTCGCGACGTTATTTTTGGGTACAAGGTATTATTAAGCACCTAGCTGATGTAAGAAAGCAGTTACTCAGCTAATATTTCAATATAAAAAACGCTGCAAATTATTACACAACGGTTTATTATTTATAACTGTAAAGATGCTGTATAGATGGTTAAAAAAAATTTCATGCTCGATTCAAAAGGTTCATTATTGAAAAGTAAACCAAAATGTACCATGAAGTGGAACGGAGTTACCTGAAACAAAAAGTTCTTGAGATTAATTTTGGCAACAAACACAAACAATGAATCAAAAAGTATACCTACTAAATCTGGCCAAAGCCAAAGCCGTTTAACTATATTTATGATACGATTATATTCCAGTTTATGATTTGATTTGATTTATAGTACAACCAAAATTTAATCAATGAACATAATCCATTTCCAGGATAATAATATGCTGCTGATCCCGCGATGGTGTTGATGTCCTTATCATAAAAGGAGCAGGTTCAATGTAGTAATACGAATTTTAATAGTTTTATCATTTATTCAGACAGGTTTCGGCTCATTTGGCGACCATCAGTGGTTCTGTAAACATATTAATATGTAAAATAAAGATAAGGCACAAATCGAGATGAAATATTTTTTGAGATTTGAATGTCTGAAGTTTAGTTACAGAGCTGCGTTTTGTATACTGTGGTGACCCTTGTTACTTCACTAAATCGGTATTGCACGAGAGTTATACACATAAAGGCACCGCCCAACCGCGCAAAATCCATTATTTCATACCTGGAGGTCAAACCAACGAGAAGGCGAGGTTCCATTTTTTTCTATAAGTAATTTTTTGAAAACCTAACTTTTAGTGATTCATATTAGAAAAATGAATCGCCTCATACTCAGTTGTTCATGAAATTCAATGTCATTTAATTGATTTTGATTTAAGTTCTCATTTGCACGTAGGTACTTACAAACATCACCTAGTTTTGAAGCCATCCTGCAGATCACGTCATTGATTTTAGTATCAATCTAACCAGTTCATGGCACGACTAGGAATGTTTTTGCACACCACAGGTATTTATTTCAAGCCTATGTTTCTTGCAATTCGAAATTTCGAACATGAATCCAGCTTGGTATTATAGGCACTTCTTATTCCGACTGGTAAACTCAATCACACCTATGCCCAAGAAAACAAGCCAGCATTCAGTTACCTTCATCTAATTTGTCATTCATAGTTAATTTTACAACTACCTTCACGAAAACTCGAAAGAGAAAATTGTTTGATTTGTTGTTTTGTTTTGTTTTCATGGTCAAGTATTCTTACACTATGACTTATTACATATCTGTTTAAGGTTTTCATAATTCATAATTCATGAATCCTGTATTGGAACAATAAGCGAGCACTCAACATTACGATGATGCTGACGGAGAGCAGGCGTGTTCTCACTTCGGCCGCCGCCGGAATTTATGAGCACGATCGTCCTTGGCACGTATAAATTTAAATGATCGGACGGCTTTTGAATATGTTTTCGGTAGCCAAGAGGTCCCTCGCCTCGCCAGGTGGATGCCCATTTTAGGTCAGAATTAAATAGAGGCGCGCAAAATATGTACCTGGGCGATTTCAGGAAGTTGGTCAGTGGAGCGAAGGTATCTTGTCGTCGTCGGTCTCTCGATTGATTGAACATTCGTTTCGCGTCGTCGTAATTAGGGTGAATTCCTGTTTAACGAAGTTTTCGGGTGGTTGGTGACAAATTGAGACGTAATAACCGATGAACACGCGAGGAAGAAATGGCGGATTCTATTGCATCACCGAGAGGAAATATAACATCCATTAGACCCCATTCCTAGCATTTTTTTTAACCAAGAGAATGTCTTAAGGATGCTCGTAGCGCTTTTTTTTATCTGAGCGATTGATTTTGAAAATTTCTATCTGTCCTCCAAGAGATACCTTCATTACTTGTTGTCAAATCCCGTATTAACTAATCTTACCATCTATCAGGATTAGCGTATCAGTGGTTCATTGGTATGCAAATATTTCTCACTTCCAAACCGTGATCACTACGAGTCAGTACAATAAAACGCCCCGAGCTGTAGGTACTTCTATTATTATCTTCGATATCCTAGCATCTAATCCACTTAGTATAGTGAAAATGTATAAGAAACCAAAGGATAATGCCAGATGACACCTTATTTTAAGACAGAAAAAGTAGCGCAAAATATGTACCTGGGCAAATTCAAGAATTCGGTCAGTGGGGCCAAGGAATTCTCATAATTTATCAGTAGTAGGTATAGCAGTCATAATTTATTGTAGTACATTCCTGTTTAACGGAGTTTTCAAGTGGTCAGTGGTAACTGACTTGTGGTTACCGATGAATGTAAGGAACAACAGACTGGAGACCATTACTTAGGTATAATTATAATACTTCAAAAATACAGCATTCCTGGCATGTTTGAGATCACATGGTCACATGAACGTATATGGTTTTGCACCTGGCCGTTTCAGTGATTTAGAAAAACCTCATTACTATGACAATAGATTCATAATGTATTGTAGTACTGTAGTATCGCAAATCCTGTCAGTGCCTAATTTTTATTCGTTGAATACTCAGATTAGTGAAGTTTACCTGAAATAAGTCAAATTAGGGAAGTCTAACTAAAAATATGTAGTTCAGTGGAAGGCAAACGTTTCTTACCTCTAAGCCGATGTCACAATAGGTGTAGAATGAAATGCCCTTCAATTTGCTTTCAACCTTCCTAACATAATCTTCGATTACTTCAGATATAATCCACGAACAATAAGAAGAAGAAGAAGAAGAAGAGAAAAAAAGATAAGAAGAATGGCGTGAAGTATAAACAATAATTTTACATAGAGATATTCACGTGACATCTAGCATGACTTGATGATTGAACTTTGGAAGAAACGTACTACTTTTAAGTCCCGTACGATTTACGACATTATTGACACCAAAAACATCTAACCTTATTTCCTTTAGCACGAAAAGCACCTACAACAGTACCTATATCTTGAAACAATGCCTACAACTTGATTTCATAAAACCGTGATTGATCTTAGTAGTAATGTTCCAGGTCACCCATGCTCATGTTGATGATGTTATGTTCGGCTCAAAATTCATGCTCTTACTATTGTATCAATTAGACCACCCATCAATGTAGAACACGCAGGTTTTGAAAAATCACTGTAAACCCGTTGAGATCTGCTATGAGAGATTGATGCTGTCGATTCAAGTAGCTCATGATTGAAAACTGTTGATCCCCAAATATTTCAGGGTCCGAATTAATATTCATTTATGTATATACCTACAGCGGCGAAAACCAATCCAGCCGCACCAGTCGATGCATAATAAAGAATCTTGACTTTCGGCTGCCAACCATAAATCCTTGACGAAGAGTGTTGAAAGATTATATCTTGACGTATTTATTTGGTGCGAGCCGCACGAATCATAATTGGGTTTTAATATCTTAATTTAAAAGGTGAATTCTTCAATCTTCCTGTCGCCTTACCGAATTCAATACTTTAAATGACAATGAGATTCAACTAAGAATAGTAGCAGATTTGATTGCACTAATGAATATTTGGGGAAACGGACTAACTCCATGGACAACCAGATTATGCATACCTTCCTTGCACGGGAATACTTAAAACCCTGCAAATTATCACACAACGGGTTATTATTTTCATTTAAAGATGCCCCCTCGTGCTTAGATAACTGTTTTCTGAGGTCAATACCTCTCGTGCTTCCGCCGGGAAAACCCTAAGTCGAATACTGGAGCCGGCCGGGTAATTACAGTTTCATAAATATGCGGTAGATAAACTATGATAATTACATAATGAGACGTAGGACCTTAATAATGAATGAAAATTGTAAAATATCACTGGACATTGGTTTGTAAAGGCTCATTTACACTGCCCGAGCATTTGTCGCGGACAGGGGTTTCGAGTGAGCATTCGTTCGAGGCTCGGGCAGTCTAAACAGTCGCATCGGGCCGAACAAGGTTCGCGCGAAGGCTCGTTGGTGCTCGGGGCTGATCCACCCGATGTCGGTTTTCCGGCGAATCATCAAAGGGATGCTCGTTCGCCGCTCGCTCTGCGTAAACACGCCACTTCGGCGTGCCCTTGTTCGCCCAATCTAGTTCCCGCCAAGTTGATGAAGTGTTCACCTCTCTCCCATTTTGATTTTGAGTGTTGTCCTTTTTCATTGTTTTGCGGTTTCATTTGGACTGTTTTGCAATGGAGTGGGAAAATGAAAAGTGCCTAACGTTAATATGA
Organism: Leptopterna dolabrata; assembly: GCA_954871275.1. NCBI lineage: Eukaryota > Metazoa > Arthropoda > Insecta > Hemiptera > Miridae > Leptopterna > Leptopterna dolabrata. The sequence goes on along the minus strand of OX940981.1, from coordinate 33,865,968 downwards.
AGGTGAAATCTTCATGCGACATTCGACTAAAATTGCTGAAGAGCCCACTGTCATCCTCCTTCAAATCCTTCAGCAATGAGGAATAATTTCTTCCCCGCAGAAACGATGACTCCCACATGCGGCGCCTTTTAGCGAATTTTCGAAGAAAAGGAAGCTATTGTTCTCGGTCCAAAATTTTTAAAACTCGAATTTCCGAAAGATTTTTATACCAAAATCCGTTTCAGACTATCCTGAATTCCCTGCCGAAAGACACCAAAAATTATATGTATATATATATATATTTATATATATATTTATATATATATATTTATATATTTATATATATTTATATATTTATATATATATTTATATATGTATGTGTCATTCCAGACGATAACTCTCGAAAGAATTGAGATAAAAAGTTCAAATTTGCACGAAAAATCTGTCATGGCAATCGACAGGCTAAGTTCGAAGATGGGCAGAATCGGGTCACTCTAAGGGGGAGTTTTGGGGAGTTTTAGGGGGGGAAAATTACCCATAAATTCCCAAAATGAAAAAGTCTGACAAGTGAAACCTCATTTTAAAGGTTTTTGTACGCTGAACACGATGGTGAAATCAGAATTGCGATATCTCATTCCATTCTCAAACTGGAGCACTTTGAAGATGAAGGAACGTGGTTATTTCTTGAGATGTTCTTCCTGGTTCGTCTGCTCTAATCTGATAACGGAATGGGATATCGCAATTCTGACTTCACCATCGTGTTCAGCGTTGGAAAATCTACAAACCGAGGTGTTACTCGGCAAAAAATGGAACAAAAAATTTGTTACGTACCCAATACCTACTCTTCTGGTATTCAAAACATTTTTGATTTCCCCCTCCCCCTCCTTCCACCCCAAATTTTACTTTGCGTAAAACTACTCCTGTTTTAATTTTGTATCAAGTTGGGAAAACATTGGCCGAAAATTAATTTTCAGAAAATTTTAGGCGGAGGAGGAAGATGCCGAAAACTTCGAAAATTCGCTCTTATAGCCATGCTGCATGACTGTGGTTTTTCTTTTGCGCTTTTCCTTTTCTAGATGATCTAAAATCAGAACTGACGCAGCGGTAACCGCAACTCTCGACAACCCGGGTGCCATCTGTTCACAGCGAATGCTCACGAACAACTGATCGTCAGAAATGCTCGGGCAGTGTGAACGGTGGGGAACCCACTTCATTTTCAACGTTCGTGCTAGTTGAAAACCGGCGAACAACGATCGCAAATGCTCGATGCTCGAGGATGTTCGGGCAGTGTAAATGCGGCTTTAGACACTGAATACCTCAGAATTCGCTTAGAACATCACAACCGTCGTCTTCATGTGGATAAAGTTTCTATCATCTTCTTTCAAACTGCCTGGTTTTCAACAACTATATGTGGATGAGATGAGGATTCAGAATTGCCTAATATAAATAATCATACCGCAGTTAGCAACTTCTGTTCTGATATCTCTGATTTTTTTTTTTTTTGGAATAATTTGGTGAAGTTGTAAAAACTTGAAAAATGTGCAGCATTACTTATCACCATCTTCGGGGTGTATAAATGATGAAAAATCGCTGTAATAAACTGGTCCTACTTATATTACCCTACAAAAACATGGGCGCCTGCGGATTGGTAGGTCAGCATTCTTGAGATGTCAGAGGAAGCGACTGGGAAAGGATGACACCGCGCCTGCCGCACATGGCCAGATCGTTAGGAAGCTCCAGCGTGTGCCGGTCCGAAAGGGGGATCTGAAATGGGAAGTATAAGACCTGGACCCCATCGGAAACCGGTAGAGAAGGAAATCAACCGGCAAGGCAGTCCCATGGGACTCCTGAACCACCCCAGCAGGCCTAACCAATTATTTATGCGCTGGTCCCAGAGAGCAGTGGATACCCGAAGCAACAATGGAAGGTGTAATTGTCAGTGGTGTATGAGGTAAGACGCGGCGCCAACCTACCACTATTAACAATTCTAAATGAGCATTGTCTCTTCCTTTCACAAGGGTCCGCCGAACTGTTCGCCGCACTATAAATAAGTAGCCATCCTTATAGTTCACGGTCCGGAGGGGGATCCTATTTATGAACAATACCCTTCACATTATCTCCGGCATAATGCAAGGTAGTTCAATCAGGGATGGCAATTAAACTTGGTTCCTGTTATTTTCTCTAAGCAGCATGCCTAACCGATAGGTTAGTCGGTGGAGGCTACCCCCCCTACATACATGACGAGCCACTCTATCAGTCTTCCTGCGAGAAGATGCATAATAATCTTATATTCAATCACTTGATGGCTGAGTGAAATATTATAACTGTAGGGGTTACCCATAGTATCAATGCAAACGTGCGCGACCCAAGTTATTACAAGCCGTCACCATGTACCTATATAACTAACAGTTTTAATACAAAATTACATTGATTCGTACACGAACCACCGACTGATTCACTAGCACAAAACTACTCTAAACCGAAATACAACTCATAGGACAAACGCCTATAATTGGTGACCCTTCGACGTGATACGCAACCTTCTGATCAGGTGGCGTGATCATGGCGGAAGGCGACTCTCCCGTGCTGAGATCAGCACTGCAACAGCTCCAAACAACAGCAGCGGTAGCCTAGACGGTCGGACTCGGGCCGCAGAAGAGATAGAAAAATTAGAAGAAATGGAGAAGAAATACAGAAGAAATAGAATTAAGAAAACGAAATATGAGAAATAGAAAAATAGAAGAAATTGAAGAAAAAACAGAAAAATAGAAGAAACACATCATACGCTCAAGTTCCCAAGACACGGTCGGGCCGACAAGTAAAGTTCCCGAGCCGGTTTCCCTGAAGCGAGGAACTCCTCGCTGGAGGGGCAATAACTGTGGGGTTTACCCACAGTATCAATTCAAAAAAATGTGCGCGACCCAAGTTATTACAACCGGTCACCATGTACCTATATAATTTAGCAGTTGTAATACAAAATTACATTGATTCGTACACGAACCACCGACTAATTCCCTAGAACAAAACTACTCTAAGCCGAAACACAACTCGTAGGACAAACGTCCTATAATAACCATAAAAATGTTCATGTCTGTAATAAAGATTCTTAATTTACCCGCGAGTAGCAGCACTTATCTGTATAGTTATCATTATCATAGACGCTCACTCTTCCCAACAATGGTTACCCCCCTCCATGAATATAAATTTTTCGTGAATAACAGCTGATGAATGCTGAAAATCCTATTTCATGGGCTGAACCGCTTATTTAAATACAAGCACTTAACCAGGCATAACTATATAATCTCCACGTGGTTCGGCGGTTGGAGATTTTGCGAGGCCACGTCTAGCAACCGAAACATTAGGTACTTGGATTGCGTACCTAATAAAATATTATTAATGTAGAAAATGAAGTCCACGCGATCTTTAAACTGCATTAATAGAAATCAGTATACGTGTTTCTGATTATTGATTCATTGACTTCTTCAATTCAAACATGAGCGCTCTCGGTCAGCCAGTGGGCGAACGCTTCAACACTTCAACTGGGTGATTGGGACTGGGACGGAGCCGACGACTTCGGTCCCGACCCAGGGCGATGAGGCAACAGGTCATCAAATTCTGATATCTCTGATAGGACAGCTGGGGCTCTACTTCCAACTGCCCTGGCGACGTCTACAGAGTCACCTTCTCTGATGGCGGGCCTGCGACCGGTCTGGCCTCTGGGTGGGATGCAAAGCCAGGCAACCGGGATCTTGCTCTTACCAAAACCGGTACCACGGGCGGGGAAGCCCTAGGGAACCGGCACGTCGCTTCGGCAAAGTGCCACCTGTCTGCCCCCCAGTTGAGGTTGGATTCGTGGTGGTTGTGGTTGTCACCCAAGCACTGGAATTGATCCATATGTGGTGGGAAGGCGCCCCCCCCCCCCCCCCCCCCATGGACTGTATGGGTCCATTGGGCAGGCTCCGGCATGTGAGTTTTGTGGGACCCCAAAAACTCGGGAACCAACCTGCTTAGTTGGTAGAGTGAGCTAGAACACTCGCCTCCACCTGTAGCTGTAACAGGACCTCGGGCATATCCAAGGACACTGACTGAGCTTACAGGCCTCCTGAGGCCTTCCCTGTCTGCTTGCAGCAGGGGAGACCGTAAGCCTTGGGCTGGGTTCTCCTTTAAACTATTGGATATATTGCCCTAGCGGCGTCAACCGGGCACATCGCTTGGAATATTTGCAGCTCCGCCGTTTGTATATGTCTCCGCCGGTCCATCAAGACCAATGCACTTAATGACTATGCAACTCCGCTTGTTACTCCGCCAGAGAGAGTGGTGAGGGGACGAAATGGTACACTTTCAATATCATATAAACAGCCTGTATTTCACAGTTTGTCGAGGGTATACCAAGTCAGAGCATTCGGAGGATCCAATTTCAACGGCACTGAGAGTAGTGCTTACTGACACATTTCAAAAAATAAATTCTTTCAATTTTGCCATTTTTATAACTATTAATTAGAGAGTCAATGCGTTGTTTTTGTTTCATGCAGGAGGAGCTAACCTATTTGTTTTGGAGATCACTACCATTAATTAATAAAAAAGTGCCCACTTGCATGTTCTTTAAAACAGCCAAAAATACATAAATGTTCGGGCGGTCTGACATAAAGTTATCAATGAATTTCCTGTGAAAAGATTCGCAGCTGTTGGCGGTTCGCTGAGAAGTGATTTCTGGGGCTGCCCACAAAGTAGGGGGAAATGGCGCATCCTCCGAGATGTAGTTGTCGCAGAGGTTGTCCGCATAAGCTATGAATCGGCTGTCAGCTGGGCATGCCGACATCAAATCAAGCACGAACGCGTCTTCCACTTCATTCGGAGCCAAGAATGGTAGTCCAAACGTGGGACGGAGCCATTCTTGAATTTCCCCTTCCGTTTTGTAGTCCCGACTCAAACCAGCGTTTTGAATTCGACGCCAACAAGCTTGAGTAACATGGAAGCGACAACCTGTTATTTTCGTGTAATGTTGTCATTAGAAAGTCCACAAGCGGCGTTACAAGTTCGGATTAGATACAAACCCATAAAACTGGCGGAGATGCATACTCCCCCATCGCTTCGGCAAAGTGCCACCTGTCTGCCCCACCAGTTGAGGTTGGATTCGTGGTGGTCGTGATTGTCATCCAAGCACTGGAACTGATCCGGATGTGGTGGGGAGGCGCCTCCCTAGTGAACTGTGGGGGTTCATTGGGTAGGCGCCAGCATATGGGTTTTGGGGGAAACCGAACACTAGGAAACCAACCTGCTAAGTTAGTAGAGTGAGCTAGAACACTCGCCACCACCTGTAGCTGTAACAGGGACTTGGGGCATATCCAAGGACTCTACTGAGGTTACAGTCACCTCCCACGAGGGTTTCCCTGTCTGCTTGCAGCAGAGGGGAGATCGTAAGCTTTGAGCTGGGTTCTCCCTTAAACATTGAACATTGCCCTGGCGGCGTCGGGGACGTGATTAGGGCAGGGGGCCTATTCACTAACAGAGATAGTGAAAAGAGATTATCTATTTTGAAAATCTCCTGGGACAGATAGTCTCAGGGCCGTGGACAGAAAATCTGGGCCCGGGGGCAGAAAGCTTCGGGGCCCGAAACAAAAAGTTCTTTAACTTGTTAATAGCTTTGTGATGAATTTGAATTTATCATCACGGTGGCGTGAAGGAGTGAATAGAGGAGAGCGAGGGAATTTCACCTAGGCGGCGGTAATCCACCGATGTAGGTGAGAGGAAGGAAGTTCACCTAGGCGGCGGTAATCCACCGATGTAGGTGAGTGGAAGGAATCTCGTCTAGGCGGCGGTAATCCACCGATGTAGGCGAGAGGAAGGAAATTCACCTAGGCGGCGGTAATCCACCGATGTAGGTGAAGGAAGGTGCTTGTCTAGGCGGCGGATGTAGACAAGGGGAAAAGGTAGGAGGTGAATTCCCAGAGCGGCGGATACCACCAGGCATCTGGGAGGAGGAAGGTAGAGAGAGAAGAGAGAGCTGGTTAGAGGAAGTGTCGAATGAAGCTAAAGCTCCAGGATCCGGGGTTATATAGGACTTGGAGTCCTCTCCCTCCAGCTCCCTGTTGGGAGCTGGTAGTGGGGCTCCAGGTTGTGTCCCCCGGATTCTGTTGCCTGTCTCCCCACTCAGATGTTTATTAGCGGAAGGTAAGTTTTACATAGGAATATTGGTGAGAGCTTTAAGGTTGCTAGTGGAGTGTTCCCGGGAGGGACTCACGACAAGCTTACTCCATTTTTTTCACTTCTTAGCAAGTTCCTAAAAAACCCAAAAACCTCCGTAACCATACACCATAAAGAAGCCATTTTGAGAGGGGGGGGGGGGGGGGATCATCTTTAATGCCTATGATAGAAATGGGTTGGGTTACTTGGTGGTTATCAGTTTGTAAGTAACCTTACTGGTTGGTGAGAAAGGGAAAGCGCTTGCGAAGAAAAGAAAATAGTGGGGAAGGTGGCGGGGAAAGAAGTTAGTGGGACTTCTGCTGCTAACTTGTTTTCTTGGTGCACTAGCAGAATACGCACAAATTTTCAGGACAGTCACCTACTGATTTGTCCTCTATTTTCATATTCCCTTTCCCCTTACACCTTTTTTAAAATTTAATTTCTTCAAGATTTTTTTTTTCAAAATCCGGGCCCCCCTACCAAGGCCGGGCTCGGGGGTGATGTACCCAGTGCCCCCCTCCACCCTCACTCCTGGCCTGGATAGTCTCCGTTGGGAGAGAGTCTCTTCCAATGTCTCCCAGGTTCGTCTATTTTACTAAATAGCTCTCAACCCATACTTGGACGTTTTTACTCGTGAATCGATAATATGCATATATTTTTAATGATCAATCAAGCTTACCTTTAAGGGATGACAAAACATACATCAAAATTACCGATATGGTAGTGGATTAAAGTAGGATGATACATGATATGACTATCAAACAAACAAGAAATGAGAAAGAGACTCTCTCTTCCGAGAAAAGACACCTAACTGGGTGTCTCTCTAAAAGAGATCGAAAACGCCAAGATGGCCGCTAACTCTGTCTTTTAGAAGTTACTGAATAACTCTGACATGGATGCTAGAAAAATATCTTTTGACAAAAAACAAAGTCGGACCGGAAAGAGATGTCTCTCTTGCTTAGTGAATAGGCCCCCTGTTGGACGTAAAGCCCCAGCCTGAAATGGCTGTTAACTTTAGGAAGATACATAATTTACATCCGTGAACAACTACTCTTAATATTGTCACAAATTTTGCTCTAATTTTCTTGTTTTGAAGGGGATGTTTACTTGAGCCCTGGCAAATATAGCAAGCCTACATTCTGTTAGTTTTTCTGTTGTTTTATTTTACGCTCCTAACAATTTTTATTCAATAACTGTAGACATTTAAGACCGCGAGCGAAGCGACAGTCAAGTAGTGAAACTAATAATAAGGAGCCTCATAATTCATCTCGCTGATAGCAGGTCCCCATAAAACGACAAAATAAATAATTGATAAGTGCACAGATACATTAGATGCAGCCTAATGATTGAATAATGATGCAGGAGCTCAATGCATCAACGCAAATTATGCAAAAGTTGATTATGCGATGAATTTAATTGCTGCAGGTGAACGTGCTACCTCGACTCTCTTAGTTTTTACGCTGCATCTTTAATAATGAGTAAACACTGCATAGTTTCCTATAATAATATTCTAAATATTCATTCGATAACTCCAATTAATTCCCAGTATAACCGGTATTTTTTCATCATTTATCGCCAGGTTCATTTTATTCGTCAAGAAGTATTTATTTTTACGAGGTGTAGAAAAGGAAAATTCACATTTTACTTTTATCAAGTAGGCAGTGGTGGCAAAAAAAGGGCTGAAGGGGTTGATTGATTCACAAAACATGAGTCTTAAGAGGCTACCAACTCGCGACAGTTATGGTAAGAATCTATGTAAGGGAGAAGAAGGCGGGCGTATTATGCCGATCTGGGGCCCACACTTGTACCGCCCCGCCTCGCCTTCTAAGGCTCACTGTTTTAACTAGATCCCCACCGACCTTTTTTTCTTATTAAAGTGTCAACGTCGCAAAAAAAATCTTACTTTTGTATTTCAAGTGTTTTTTCTCTCGATTCCTACCGGCCGGTTGAGAGCAGGTGGAATAAAGGTACAGGTTGAACCTAGGGGGGGTTAGTTGTATGGAGGACTAATCGCAGAATCCTGCAGTTGCCTTTCAAGGTGGGCGAAGGCATCCAGTTGTTGTGCGCTTTTATATAATGTGCAGTTATGCGAACGAAATTCCCGATCATTACTGTCCTGATGGGGAGATACATCGGTTTTCAACGGTTCTGATTCGTGCATAGCATTCTTTCAACTCTCAACTTGTACGCTATGATTTAACGACGCACTTATAAGGATCTGTTAGATACAGAAATGAATTATAAATTAAAATAAACGATTCGTCATGGATTAAAAGGAAGGGACGCGTAAACCATTAGAAAAGTCTGTCAATTGGTCGGAACCCCGGGAGTAAAACATATTCAAAACGTATTTTCAAACAGGTGTGGCGCTGCATTGTGCCTTAATAACCCGATAAGGCCGATTCCGACCGAATTGACAGATTTTTCTAATGGTTTACGCGTTCCTTCCTTTTAATCCATGACGGATCGTTTATTTTAATTTAGAATTCATTTCTGTATATAACAGATCCTTACAAGTGCGTCGTTAATGTTGATTCAGTTCAACATCTGAATAGGTGCCGCATGCTACCCGTCAAGCGAGAAACCAACATAAGAAAGAATTCGTCATTGAAATTATCTGACGATCTACCAACGATCAATTTGATACGAACAGTGAAGGTAAAGAACTTGAGTTGTATCTTCGCAACGACTAGTTAGTCGTAGGTTGTTGGAAATTATGTTCTATTAAGTTTGAGATGTGTAGGGGTTTTCATGGACTGAAAGGCAGAAACACCTCTGAGAGTCATCCTTGCATCATCAGATCTGAAACCGACGACGTAAAACACCGAGGCATATCGTCGAATCCCTTCGACATCTCTTTGAAAAGCGCGGATTCCTGTCATTCTTGAGGCCCTCATCTGCCATCAGCGAGACGCGTTCATTATACGGGGATTTCTGGATCTCTCTTGAAGCCTCCACATTTTTTAAAATGTAACTCACCAGTGAACGAGAAACACTCAAGTTATACTTTTAAAAGTTTTACGACCCCGCTCTATTTACTTCATTGAGACATCAGAAACCGAGTTTTGTTACCGTTTTATTTATTTATTTATTTATTTCTCTCAGCTTTCTCGTTCTCAAAGCGTGTTTACTAGATCGCTAAGATAACCAGCCAAGTATATTCCGCCTATCCAAAGAAACCCTCGGAAATTACTGAGCGTCGAACTAGTTTGGGGGAAATCGGCTCAGCGTGCAACACTTCAAATGATCCTACGCGGTAGATACGATGATATCAGAGCAGAATGGCTGAGTAGGTGTATGTTAGTAGGTTGGTTGGAGAGAAAGTGAGGATTTTCTTCCTAGTCTTGAGAAGGGGAAGCGTTTTCGCTTCATCCCATCGCCATTCAATTTTCCAATATGAAGAGCTCAAGGTGTACTAGCCTGTCATTGCGTTACAATAATACTAGTAAATGTAATTTATTTCCAAATTGGATACAGTTCACTTAAAACACAAAACATCAATCGTTATAAGCTGGGAATATCATAGGTTCTTCGTTTTGTATTACTGGCCCGAGGAACTCTGAAACAATAAAAAGTTTGTTTCAATGTTCCTCGAAACGATTTTTATTATTATAACTTTACAATAACCATTAAAAAAATGGTGATGGGATGAAGTAAGTACAAACCGTACCTTCCTCTTCTCACTACTGTGCCAACTAAAAAATCCGCATTTTATATTTAACGTAGTTATCACTTACTCCTTGTTCTTTAACTACCTGGAAGTAAAACTAAATGCAATACATTGAACGCTACGTATTACACTATTCATATTAGTAGGTTCGTGTTACTCTGATGAATTGCGAAACTCTTTAATCAACGTCGGGTGCTTCACCCATTTTGATAGGCACACCAACCGCACTGATCAGGAGATGAAATCGAAATACATAACCGTATGTATTCCACATAACAATCTAGGTCTATACTCCATCAATTCATCGAATTTCATTGTATGCCTTATGTGGTAGGCCATCTTGCAATGTGGAATAAACACAAAATAAATAAACCTTTAGCTTACCACTAATTTATTAAATACAAAGCTTTTCGCTCAACTTCTGAGCATCATCAGGTAAGTAATCACATAAACACAGATAGAAGTGAAACCTACCACAAACTTCCTACCCTGACTTTTGGCATGTTATACAATTTAGGTCCAAACCTATTGCTGTGGAGGAAGGACTTAATAAGTCTACCCAATTGCACCCTCTTGACTTATTGCATAGAACATAATTATGTATATATTTTTAAAAATTTTAAATGTAAATTATAGTACAATGTATTGTGTGTGTAGGTACAGGGTTTTTTCCCCTCTCAAACAACTGAACCAAAAATACAGATGTGATAACATTGAAACATTATTATGACTTTGAAATACCTCTGCGATGTTGAGGTTCGACCCCCTACTCTAAAAGAACCAATCATAGAAGTATACCCCATTTATTCAAACTTTGTTCCCATGTTTTAATAAACTTAAAATTATCTTCTGAAAATCTGTCATTTAAATTTAGTTCCCCTCTAGTCTTTTTAGATAATGTAAATGTCCAGATTTTCCCATAAATCCATCCTTTTTCCCTTTTGAACCTTATTGACCAGCTTGAACTCTCCCCCATACTTGTGGCCCATCCTGAACATATGTTTGGAAATTCCAGAATTCTTCTAAATCATTTAATTTCATTTCCAGTTGTCTTAATTTCATCTGGGTATTTTCTTTAATTTCATTTGATACCTGCTGTTGGTCCCATGTGGCTATGAATTCCAAACACCCCTCAATTTCTTGTTGGCATTTAGGTCTATTCTATACTGAAGCTGGCAAGAGAACAACACATTAAACACCACATTTCAACGAGAAATTAGTGAACTTTGAACGTAATATAACCGTTGCGATTTTGACCTGATGTTCACTGGTAATTTGGAATATGTTATGCCAGAAGTAATCGTTGGATAAGAGCAAGTAAGTTGACAGATAGGTAGTAGGTTAGTGCTTGTGCGGTAGGGATTGGATGTCATGAAGAAACGAACATATTATTTAGCAGAACATGAAGAACCATCTCCCGCACTTTATGATGTGGCTCATATTTCAATCCACATTATCTCAATAAGGGTCGGATTTCGCTCGATGAGACTAAAAACACAGTGCTACTACTCCAATCGTGCAGCTCCTTCAATATTTCAACTACGGAACCCACCGCGGACTACCTTAACCCACGAATTAAGTCGGATAGGGCCTGTCACTATGCCGCTATGGCTTTCCGTACACATCCGAGACAAATAGCCGTATTCTAATGAGGAGAACGGGCGGATACATATTCATAATCCACGCCGCCCGCTTTTAAAAACCAATCGCGTAGAGATGAGCAGAACGCCGGCGAATTCCATCTCGACCCGCAGCATTCAATGAATCATTCGAATCATAGTTTCATATAAAAACTGTGAGTTGTTTTTCAACCAAGCCCTGTTGTAATCTTCCAGCTTCTTCTGTCCTCCGAATTTCAGTCCGTTTAGACTGTGTTTCATTGAGGTATGCAGGTACATGGTGGTTAAAAGTAGTTCAATACTATCCAGCAGATAGACCGACAGACACACTAGTGAACCAATTTTTTTTAAATTTCGATTATGAAGGAACATTGCGGTAAACTAAAAATGTATTTGTTTTATTCTCTACATCCATCGGTCATCTTATGATGGCTTACCACACAAGGTCAGTTGTAAAACTTGATGCACTTTTTTTCTGATCTTCAATGAATAGAATGCTTTCCTACCGTCGGTAAGGAAGCAAAAATGAAAGAGATATCAATTTAATCAATGGGAGACTTTATGTTAAGAGCTTGCGATATGTTCGAACAAAAACACTTACAGATAGGAAAAATGGAAGCAAAAAACTTCGATTTCAAACAATCTTGTGAGCATCTGTATCAAAACTTTGAAGGCCGCAAATTAGGTACCGCCTGAACGTAAAAACCCGGTGAGATGAAATATCAAACCCATGTCAAATCGTCTGTAGACAAGATACCTCAGAGCTGAGGGAGAGAAGAATTGTTCCAACACCCCCTTCACTTATCTAAACAGGAATACCATATCCGCGGCTCGGCTTCGTTCCATTTTTCTTATGACACGTGCTACAGTCGTTTATCTCCCAGTTACGTGTCTTCCCTCCCTTGTCTCAGGTTCTATAACAGCAGCGATGTTGTGAGATTGTTAAGGGGCTCGCCGAGGCGATTGAAAGAAAACCCGGAACGCGAAATAAAAGATAACGAAAAACTCCTTCGTCCGCCTGTTGTCCTCGAGGGCTCGAGTTATGCCGGGCGTTTTGCGCGTAGGTCTGGAATCGGCAAAATCTCTCATTGGCGGGAATGCAGTAACGTCGAGTGCACATTCTTCAGATTGTAACGGATAGCGTTACTGGGGCTTACACTCATTTTTCCAGTTTATTACTATCATCAGATACATACGAATAACGTTATGAAAGAGTTGTGTTCGAATACACGATGCAGATAACTCCAAGAATGCCATTGACATACCGAGTGATAATTTTCTCCGCATACATTGCGTTGCTGACACGACTGATGATTGTGTTTTGCCTTCTAAGGTTTCAGGCTCATGAGCGAACAAAACCAAATAGGTATAAATATACAAAATGGGTCAGGCAGCAAGACCGGATAAGCAAACTGTTGAAGCAACGTTCTTACTACATTATCACAATATTGAAACGTTATAAGATTAGAATTAATAATAATAATAATAATAATATTTATTGGCAAAAAATCAAACATAAATACCTTCATGCACTGCACCAAAGCCCACCGACAAAAAAGTTCAAAATGAACTTGAGATAGCCGGTGGAGTTGTTACAAAAATAAGCAACTAATCTTTATCAACAGCACCATTATACAACAAGAAAGCGAGTTAAGTATACAGATACCTCAACATTAATATCCTTTACAGTCTCTTCATGATTTGAAAATTCCAACAATATGTTCCTTAAGCAAGTCAGGGTTTGGAAAATCCTTTAAATTGAGTTTATTATTAAACATAAAATTAATAGCTTTATTGTATGGATTTCTCTTAAAAAATTCGGTCCTACAAACAGAGAGTTTCAAATTAGATTCGCTGCATGTTCTACTGTGGCTAATACTACAAAAATTCTCCTTTTTTACTCCTGTTTTGTGAACATGTAGGCACCAGTTAAGCATCAGAATTTGTTTGACATCAAGTACATCAAATTCCTTATATAGTGCAGCCGTCGAATACCTGGGATGCTTATTCAAAATTACTTTTAAGATCGTATTTTGGACCACTTGTACCCTACTAATTAGGGTCTTGTTAGCACTTCCCCAAGCAACACATCCATAATTGATTAGGGAGTAAGCCAGTCCATAATATACCTATTGAATTTTGACCTATTTGTTTTTTTTTGTCTATTATTTTCAATAATGAACCTTTGGAATCGAGTATGAAAAAATAAAGTACCAAGTGTGGTGGGCAGTATAACCACACCTTATTGTAACATGGAGCTTCCTCACTTACAACGTATAGAACACGTATAGAATCAGTTGGTAAAGAAATTATGATTCAAAATGATTTGACAGCAATAAATAGAGTAGTCCGTATGAATAAGCCGCGTAATGTCCACTTGAAACGGTCGGACCCTCATGTGATATGACGGCAGTGCAGGCATATGCCGCTCCGAAGATCTTCGAGAATCCGGGCTGAAGCCTTCGATGGAACAAATCATAGGCAGTTTAAGGCAATTTATAACAAGAAAATTATCGCCACGATATTCATAGGCAATCGTCTTGAAGCCACCCACAACTACCCTCCGGATTTCAGCGAAATCGGTTCATTAGGAATTGAGAAATTTTTCTTTCATGATATTTACGTTTGCGCATGCGCAGTGGTTATTACTGATCTAACTGCCGCGAAATTCATAGGCTATCGTCTTGGATCCAGCCCCAACTACCCTCCGAATTTGAGCAACATCGGTCAATTAGGAACTGAGAATGTGTTGTTTCATGAAATTCACCGGTTGAATGCCCATGCGCATAAGCTACCATTGATCCGAAGGCGATGAAATTGATAGGGGACCGTTTAGGGGCTAATCCGCACAATCCCTGAAAATTCCATCCAAATGGACAATAATTTCTTATAGTTCGGCTCGGGACAAGGAACTGACCACAGACACAGAGACCGACAGACAGACACGGAGCCAAAATAATACAGAAAGCTTTGAAATTCAAAAAGCAAGTGGACATTTTTATTTGGGAGGATAACTTTTTACTTTTGTAGCCACGAAAAGTATCTACGAGTACACGAATGAATGAATTCCTTGCTACCTTATTATCAGATTGTAAGCAGCGATTTAGTATCCGAGGAAGATAACATGCACAGCTGGATGCCTACAGTTATAGTTGCTTTGTACACATATTGTGTTGAATTAATAGGTTCCATCTTGTGCAGTTTTTGTTTTGTTTTTTGTTCTTGTCTAACATGTTTTTTAATCTCGACGACTTGGTACTCGTAATTAAAAACAATTATTGTTTTAGGAGGAGAGAGCGGTATCACCATCACTGTCGGAAGCTGGAAGTTTGGCCGAGTCGTCTTCGTGCGAATCCCCACCCTCACCTCTCATGACTCACGATGGTAGAGGTATGTACCTACGAGTGAATACGAATTTAAAAGACAATGCCACTTCAAAATGGAGCTCCTATTAGCTACGAAACGGCGGTCCTTTCGACGATGGTATCGTCATATACAACAATAGCGCATGCGTGGGAATTGACCTTATCGTCTCTATTCCATAGTATCGGATCAGGCCGTATAGATACCACACCGTATCTTGATCCGGTTGAAATCGGTAAAACTAAATTTTAATTTTACATTTGAATTGTGAATCTCTTCCGAGTTCTTACTCTGATAAACCATTTGATTTTAATTGAAATTGATAAGTATTTTGAAGCAGAGTTGTATAGAAATTTTGAATTCCTTTGAAACTTGTTAGTTTCGTGTTTTCAGAGAACTCCTACAGTTCTAGCGACTTTTTGAATAAAATAATTTAAATTGCGATTGTTCCAACATTTACGTAGAACTTAAATAATAAATTTCGACTTCTTTCAAAAATCAGGAGGGTGAGGGGGGTCGAATTTGAGTTTTTGTAGGTACGAATTTGCGAAAATTCTTATATATAAGTAAGCAGAGGTTGAATTTGTGGTTTTTGAATTGAAATTGTTTCGATTGCCTAGAAATTCAATGTTTACATCATAATACGGGGGTGACACTGACAAAGAGTTGGTACTCGCCAACAAAGAGCTGTGGCCAGGCTCGGGACCGCAACTTGCATATTCCAACACAATCCGGGTCTCGAGAGAATGGAGAAACACAAGTGGCATTAATATTTCATGATCTTCCCCCTCCACAGCAACTGCGTGTGGTCGACATGAGCAGACGTTAACAAATGTGAACAACGTCAAGAAAAACCGTCGACGAACTAAGAAAGAAATCCAACCCCCTTTTACAGCTTTTGATACGGCTAGTTTCAAAATAGATTTACACTGGTTCCTATGGAAACTGACCTTTTTCTCTCCCCCATTCGTCCATGTAAAGAACGGGCCAAGAAGTATAGGATACCACGTTAGCGGGGGCACAATGAATTATAGTTTGTCCGTAACGCTGGACGAAGTCTGATTGCTTAGAGCCCTTATACGGGCCAAGTACCACGATTCCGATGCAGCCAAGTAGTTTTTTCTCGTTTCCTCCGAGAAGGTTACCATCGAGGAAAGACAACGAACTGAATGATTCGTGGGTAAGCTGTACGGGTCTCTTAGGGGTCATTAAATTCCATCATTGGCGGGAGGTTAGTGATGATTTTTCAACAGTATTTTATAGGACGACATCGACTCTTTGGAGTGAGTTATACCGTTCGACGAGAAACTAATGGAGGCTCTACGAGAGTGGAACATAAATATCAACGCCTGGGTGGCAAATTTGAGTTCTATTCTGAATTAAGTCCCACTTGACCCATAAATGGCCAGTATAGATTGATATAGATCTATCTGTCAAGAATTCTACTCAGAAGAGCACCTACCTTTTCTAGGTTGTATTACACTTGCATATAAGAACTCACTCGAGTGGAATAAGTTTTTTCTGGTTTCTGATTTTTGATCATCAAAATGAGTAGGTACTAAACACTAGTTTTGAACTAGATTAGAATGAATTTTCATCGCTGCAATATTTTAGCAAGTCATAATTTAGTAGTTGGTGGAGGGCGATGGACTGCTAGTGAAGATCTGGTATTTATATATTTATTTTCTTTTACCAAATCAGTACTATAAAAATTACTTGTATATCATTCATGAGACGCTACTTAAACATGTTAATGGCCATAATACAAAACAGCAGTATAAGTTGACAACGATTCGCAGCATGAAAGAAGGTTGATTCAATCATTTAGGTACTTGCTCTATGTGATATTTTCTTATGTACTAGTAATTGAAGTAATGTTCTGAACAACTTTCAGAACACGCTTTCAGAATGGTTGCCTGTGTATGAGCAGGGTTTGGTTATTCATTCATAACCAAATTGCATGTACGCGTTTGTGAAGACTCATTTGCGAGAATTTAGTTATGGTAAATGTTATATGAGCCCCACGTATCTACAGAAATCTATGATGGATATTACATGGAAACAGTGAGTCGACCTAGAGAAATGTGAAGGTCCTATCATTTTTACGCGTCACCCTCTATCATCAGTCGTCTACGTTTACCATGTTATGATTATACATTTTATCTTCACATAATTCACTTCAGTACCATTTGAGATCTACCGCAGATGCCATGTTTGCCACCCTGATTGCACCCTGATTCTGAATATAATATATATTACTGAGCAGAAATCTACTCAGAACAGTTTCTTGGTTAGTTTTAATACACTTTTAGATCAGTATATTAAAAGTATGCCTATCTACAGATATTGCTGGTATATACTGGTTGAATGAAACAATGCGGTTGCTCTGGCTGAGGAAAATTATGACTGCTATGTCAAAATTCACGATTGCTACCTATAATAGTTCTAGGACAGTGACATGTCATTTTAATACAACTACTTACCTACTTAGATTTGTTTCCTGGACACTATCTTTCAAAGACCTAAAAGGGCTTGCAACCGTCATATATATTCATATTTTGGTGTCACAGGTCCGAAAGGTGATGGAAGGAGATCGCCACCGTCTCATCTTCCTCCTCCACCCCATCAGTTCGTTCTTGGTTCTGGCAATGATGCAAGCACAGCGAGAGGTGGGTTTACAATAATAATAAAATAAACATCATATGATGAGGAGTTTTTAACAACGAGTAATGACGTTTAGTCCCTACTAATCCTTGCTTATACAATGATTTTCATTTTCTTACCCCATTCATAATTCCCATGAAATTTGCTCAACTCAGTAGTATTTTTCTTCATTTACAGCGATACCCTATATAATTAACAAATGGGGGATATAACATAGGTACCTATCTTCGAAATTGGGTATACATTCGTATACTTTATTATTCCCTAAATGTTGGAAACATAAATTTAGTTTTGGCGTGGTAACAAACATAGAAAACAACAAACTCAAGCAAAATCAGACATTTTGGAACATGGTTTGATCAGAAGTAGCCATATCCAGTAAGAATCAAACAAAATTATGCAAACAGAGATTTTAAACTTGAAATAACTTGAAAAAAATGGAAAGAAAATTATTTGAAGCATCATAATATTATTTTCATCGCTGTTGAGACCATTAAAACAAATAGTTATAAATTTAGCTAAAAAAAAATAGATGAAAATATGTTTTCAAAGTAAGAAAACAGGTTTTTATTGCTAGCCAAAATTCTGATTTGGGTAACAGGTAGGTTTTTGCGTAGACGCTTTTTTAATTTGGCCCCTGAAGATCTGGCAACCCAGGATTCGCTTTGTGTTAGTAGAAACAACATAGTGGTCAATCAATGCCCAAAATAACAGTAGCAATGGGAAGAGCGAAAACAATTATTTGTTTGTTTTCAAATAAAGACTTCAAGATAGACTCGATTATCTATAAACTGTTTATTCGACCAGTTAAGCTCCATTCAAAGCAGCGCCGCGTCCAGTCAGCCGGAGGTTCAGACGGGCGACCGGTTAAAACTTCGAGGGAAAACCCTTCATTTCAACCGACTTTAGGTATATTTTAAAACCTTGTGTTTCGGAGAGGGGAATTCTCTCGGTCAAAGTGAAGGGAAGGAGTCCGTTTTTAGCGAAACACTGGTTATCCAAATTTAGAGGTCTCCGGTTTCGGGGGCGATTCCCTCTCCGTTTTTACTCGGACGGGCTTTGCAACGCACTTGAAATATTTCGAACACCGTCCGGGTGGTGGTTGACATGAGGGACATAATAAATATATGAGATCTCGTTGTGGGCGGACGCGGGACGGGGCGACCACTCGTGACAGCTCACTTTTGGTGTAGCTATTGCGCGTTACGAGAAACAGTGAAGTTCGGGGATGTATTTTTAACAATTTCATAACCTATCTTTGAAACAGACGTGCAGATTTTGCCCAAAGCACAGTGACAGAAAATATGAATTTTAAAATAATCCCATCGCAAACTACATCAAAATTAATCAAACATGAGAAGGGTTGCTATGATTTCATGTAAGCGCATAATATGTAGAAGATGTTATTCCTGCTATCAGTGTGGAATCCATAAAAAACCATTAGGCCCTGCATGATTCCTCTAAAATTCAGCAAATTCGAGCAGATTTGATCGAAAACATTCAAAAAAGAGTACGAGTGATGCAAGGCTTCCGATGTTCGCACATGCATTTTTGGAAAAGTAAAACAAATAAATTCTACACCCGCCAATAACTTATTAAAAGGCTGCCAATTAAAATGGGAATAAACGAAGGGATCTGCATCCTCACGGCAAATAGAGATAGAGATTCAGGTTAAAATATCATAAAACGAACCCACCAAGTATTACACTACAAAACCAGAGATAAAACAAGGACCTACACTACAGATAGAGAGATGAACAGTTATGTTACA
The DNA here is from genome assembly GCA_954871275.1 of Leptopterna dolabrata. Classification (NCBI taxonomy): domain Eukaryota; kingdom Metazoa; phylum Arthropoda; class Insecta; order Hemiptera; family Miridae; genus Leptopterna; species Leptopterna dolabrata. The sequence continues at coordinate 33,846,719 of OX940981.1, read as the reverse complement.
GAAGATGTTAATATGAAAAAGTTACGATAAGTTATGTTACAGGTTTACCTAGATTAAACCAAGGTAAACCTAGATTTAACCGGTTAAATCTAGGTAAGCCTGCTTGAGTGGAAAAGCTCCCTCTCTCTTGGTGATCACCAATTTAACCGGTTAAACCTTTTAACGTATTAAGTAAAATGTTATACTTAACAACGGATCTGCTGTATAGGACCTGATGAATGCAGTAACATTTGTGTGAAGCTGAGTAGAAAAGAAAGTGAATTCCATGGAAGAAATTGACATAGACGGTGGATTCTTGTACGACTCCCATGACCATGTCTGCAGGTAGTCCATGGGACGATCTCAACCATATTTATGCATCTTGGTTTTGGAACTTCAGTGTGGTTTTGGATAGACAACTGGGAAATATGGCATTTCTCCACGGAGGATACCTACCATATGAAACGAAATAACAGCAATACCTACTCTTCTTCTTGCTAGGCGTAAGAGGACATTCGTAAGTATCAAATTCAGCTGTTGCACCTCGCGCGTTAATGAGGTCTATGAGAATACGCGTTTGTGCCGAGCGGAAGGTAAAATTAGTATGGCGGAAGCGGTAGATGACGTGCTGACCGGACAAGAAACGGGCAAAAATTCATTCATATTCCGGAAGTTGTTCGCGACACGGACGGAAGGAGGTTCCACTGAGTCACTTCATTGGGATACAGAGCGAGGAGCGTCGGGAGCCCTCCAGGTGATGAGGGCGTGTGCAGGAGGGTCCCTTACCTCTATCTACTTCCACATTACGTGACCTGTCTACCCATTCTGCTCCTTGTTCAGCTGGAACTGTGATATTCGTAGTGTTCGAACCAAGGAGCTAACCCAGTTACGCTATTAATATTGCAAAGGCGCGAATTTAATCGGGAATACTGAATGGCGACTCAGCTATATCAAGTTCTTTTGTTTGATACTAGTTTCAGGCTTCCTCATCATCTGTCTGTATATACAGGGTGTCTTGCAAGTAGATGTCAATACTCTTGGGAGTGGAACTAGACCAAAAATATAGTTGAAAGCCGTCCCCCGCACCTCTCTATTTCAGTCCGTTCCAGAGATATGCCGTTGTTTTTATCGAGAAAACCACGGTTTTTTAATAGAAACCCAAATTTCTTCATTTTACTTCAATTTATCTCAAATTTCGACCTCGTTTTTGGAATCAGCTTAAAGTCGTGTAAGATTCCTGTACCTACTGTGTTCGAAAAGTACCACCTAGGAACCTTAATAGGCGATCAAAAGTTAACAGTTTCTACAAAAGTAGAATTTCTAAAAAAATTTGAAGGTTTCCTACCTCTCCAAAAAACATCCTGCAAACTGCCGAATCACGCAAAAGTTGTGAAATTTAATCAGCTTTCCAACAGTATACTCGAAATTGCGATTATCTTTCACTTTGGTGAAGAAATTCACGTTGGAATGAAAAAAAATAAATAAAAAAAAAAGTAGGAACCTACAAATAGGCAAGGTAGGCTAGGCGATGTAACATCGAAGAATGATGTTAGTTCCCGGATTGCAGTTTCTTATTTTGGTTTATTATTTTCAATAATGAACCATTGGAATCGAGCATGAAAAAAAAAATTCTTTCCCCCCCTCAAAATTTGATGGTTTACGTTTCAAGGTATGTAGAATCCAAAATTGCAATAAAAATATTTCTGTCTGTCCGCCGTACGCCGTACGGGCCACTTTTCTTAGTTACCATGAAAAAAAATTGATGAAATTCGGGTTATAGGTTCCGTTCGGCGTCTAGTTGGTCCTCGAAGCTCGACGTTACTGTGAGTCATCTCTAAGGGGTTCAAAATAGGGGTTGAAATTTTCAAAACGCCTATACCATTTTTTTACGTAAATATTTTTACGGTTTTAAATAGTTCTTGAACTTGCGAGTTTTTTAAGACCATCCGGAGCATCGTACGTCCAGCCGTTCGTTCACAGTAAGGCCCCGAAGTTTGCACCGACAGGCATTTTCGACTCCAGTGTGAATGAAATTGTATACAATTCAAACCAAATCTCGTAACCAGAGACGCGCCCACAATAGGAATTTGTGAATACGGCCAATCATTGGTAGGGATCACCTGATTATATTGGCGGAGTATGAAGTCGAGTTGGTTGTTCTGTGATATTATTTCATTTGAAAAATGATGGCTCTTTTGGAGTTTGTTGGTAGGTAGTGAAACTTGAACAAACGTTGAAGTATTATTGATGGGTAAATTAGGTATTACTACGGTAAATCATTACTCAACGGTAAATTATTACACAACGGTTCATTATACCATCTACGTAGAAGGGGCTGGAGTTTGTTGGTAGGTACTTTTGCAACTTTTTTCACTCCTCATCAACAATTTCTTTTCAGAACTTCATTATGTGTGTTTCTTTTTGTTAGGTACTGTTTGTCATCGGCAGAATTATTTTAGCAACATTTAACTCGTGATTTAGGTAGGTACCTAGTAACGAGTACGGGGTTAGGTACTAACCTACGGAGGGTCTGCGATCTACATAAATATGCATAGAATAGTACATATTATATTATATAGACGGGTTATCTATACATAGAGCTGTGATCTGTAACAGAAGGGTATTCTATACAAAATAATAAACCGTTGTGCAGGGATTTGCAGCGTTTTTGTTTAATGAACAGATGTTAACAGTGCGTTTTGCAAGGAGGAGGTCAGTTCCAGCAACTACAGTTTTTTTTGTAAGCACACAAGCTACCATTACTTTACTAGAAGTTGAACATCTTAATTTACTTAAAACGTAACTAAGCAATTTCGAGTATACCGTTGGAAAGCTGATTAAATGTCGCAACTTTTATGTGATTCGGCAGTTTGCAGGACGTTTTTTGGAAACGTACGAAACCTTCAACGATTTTTAGAAATTCTACTTTTTTATAAAAGGTTAACTTGTGAACGGCAATTAAGGTTCCTAGGTGGTACTTTTCAAACACGAAAGTAAACATATTTTGCATAACATTTAAAGCTGATTCCGAAAATGAGGTAAACAGTTGAGATAAATTGAGGGAAGAAATTTAGATTACTGTGACACAAAACATGATTTTTTCGATAAAACCTTTAAAACGGCATATCTCTGGAATGGACTGAGATATAGAGGTATGGTTAACGGCGTTCAACTACATTTTTGGTCTAGTTCCACCCCCTAGAGATTGTCACCTACTTGCAAGACACCCTGTATAGAGGAATAAAATTATAACTAGATAATGAACGTTAATAAAATACATACTATATTGAAGTATAATTTCGATAAGGACAAATTATTTCAAAAAAAGTAAAATACCATTTATATACAGCAAAAAATTAAAGGAGTGAATCTCTTGTAAATCCCCTTAGGTATTTATTATTTTATTCTGATTATTCAAAACTGTCGATGGAAATAGCCTCGATATGCACATCGTATAGGCTATTTTTATGTCAATAAGATATTGCCTCCATTCTGTTACCAAATAAAATTTAATTTGAAGTACTACATCTTCCTCAAGTTTTGGTTTATTATTTTCAATAATAATAAACGTTTGGAATCGAGCATGAAAAAAAAAAAAAAAAAATTTAAACCCCCTCACAATTTGATAGTTTCCGTTTCATGGTAGGTACGTAGAATCCGAAAATGCAATAAAAAAATTTACGCCGTACATCGCACTTTTCTTAGTTACATGAACCAAAATTCATGAAATTTGCTTTGTAGGTCCCTTTTTTTAACGTTTTTAAATTGATCTTGTACTAAAGAATTTTTTGAGACCACTCGGAGCATTGTACGACCAGCCGTTCATGTGCACTGAAAAGCTTCGTCCACACGATCGTGAATCAAACGGCATAAATCAGGCCCACATAATATATAATAGCTAGGGAGCACCTGATTATATCACGGATGCCTGTATAAAGTCGAGTTGGTTGTTCTGTGATATTATTTCATTTGAAAAATTAGGGATCTTTTGGATTTTGTTGATAGGTACTTTTACAACTTGAACAAACGTTGAAGTATTATTGGGTAAATTATTACACAACGGTAAATTATTACACAACGGTAAATTATTACACAACGGTAAATTATTACACAACGGTTTATTATGCTATCTACGCAGAAGGGGCATATACACAGGTAAATTATTACACAACGGTTTATTATTTACCTTATGCTTCACGAATAACTACAAATAATTATTGATGATTGAATTATTGAATTCCGCGCATTTTTATGAAACTTTAATTCCCGGGCCGGCTCCAGTACTCCATTTAGGGGGAGCTCGAGGGTATGTATTGACCACAGAAAACAGTGATCTACACAGAAGGGGCATCTATATAGGTAAATAATAAACCGCTGTGTAATAATTTTCAGCGTTTTTAAAAATTACTTCATCAGAAGAAAACAGAAAATAAAGCACTTATGTTGCAACTACTTATTCATTTTAAGCCACCTCAAAGTCACCTCAGGCACCAGATCACCATCCCTTTCCTCGCTGACAGTTTTGAATTCTGTAATGGTCGAATCTGTTGCTTAGCTACCCAAGTACGTAAAAGCGATATGAGTGTATCAGTACGTACTTTCCCTTATTATGACGCAAATTCATAATCTAGGATTATTAACAGTTTTTAAAACCACCGTCAGCGTCATCTATTGTATGACGACTTGCTACCAAACTACTTTTCAATGATTTGTAATAACTAACTCGTAATTTTTATTATTTACTTGTAATTTGTATTATTTACTCGTAACTTTTGTTTTTACACTTAATTTTTCATGTTTTATAGAACAGTTTTTTATAATTCAAAGGGCAGTTCGATAAGTAGGTAAATGAATTCGATTAGATATTCAACATGCGTTTAAAGTACATTGATAATATCATAATACACATGAACTTTTGCTTAGACGTAGTCATCAGCTGTATACCAATGCATTCAATTTGACTGCAACATCGGTATACTAGATAGGTAGGTTAGACAGATGTACTCAAGAGCAAATCGTTATTGTATATTGATTGCTTTTTCCTCGAAACCCATCCCGAATCCTAATTATTATTTTCCTTTGTAGAAATCATGTGCTGGTGATGTTTAGACCCGACCGATCTCCAAGCTCCGTTACATCGTCTAGCTATCGGGGAATCCTTCATAAAGTCAGGAACAAATGAACTATTGAACTCAATCTATGCTGACTGAAATTATTTACTAGTGTGGTAGTTAAATGAGATCTAGCTCAGAGATCATGGCGTTTATACGAAGCTATATAGTCGCAGCCACATAATTGTGTGCACGTCGAAATTTATTCACATAGCACATAGCCAAGTTTCATTAGGTGCCTACTGGCTTGTGTATAATTAGGTACCTAGTCGGTTCTTTCAAGCCTTTCTAGGCACCGTCTTTCGCGCGGGCCGGTATAAGTTGCACGAGAACTCGCGGAGGCCGTGGGGCAGCACCTGCTGGGCGTCGTCAGCCCCTCCCGGTCGTCATAGCCCCCGATCGGGCGTCTTTCGGGGTCTTGCCACACCCGGAGCTCAGGATGCTGCAGGAGGTTAAAGGCAAACTGTCACCCTGTACGGGGTTCGTGCGCAGTAGAAGCTCTGACCTCCTGAACGCTCCTGCTATCCCGATACAGAAGTCAGTCGTTTTCATGCAAAACCGCCTAACTACAACGTCATGCGGGCTCCGAGGTGACTCGGGCCGCTCGGGCTCGAGCCTCTGCCGACTGAGGCCCTGCAATCGATTCATTGCCACAGGTACTTTGTATCTTGTACCTACAAACTTGCGTTTCAGGTTTGTGTTTCTAAGTATTGTGCAGATGTCAAAGAAATTTTGTACATAATATACTGTTCTACAAAACGTTATGATTTTGGCCTACCGTTTTTAAGAAAACTACTCACATTATTTCTGAAGCACTGCAGTTCAGCTTGTTGAAATTTCTAGAAGTAAATAGGTACCTAATGTGTTGAGTGCAGATCTGGGTATAACATATCGAGGTAGGTAGGTAGGTGTCCGTCACGAACTCAATCCTAACTCGTATGAATTAATAAGAAAGTAAAAAACGCTGCAAATCCCTGGACAACGGTTTATTATTTTGTACAGAATACCCTTCTGTTACAGATCACAGCTCTCTGTATAGATAACCCGTCTACATAATATAATATGTACTATTCTATACATATTATGTAGGTAGATCGCAGAGCCTCCGTAGGTTAGTACCTAACCCCGTACTCGTTACTAGGTACCTACCTAAATCACGAGATAAATGTTGCTAAAATAATTCTGTCGATGACAAACAGTAGCTAAAATGGCAAAACGAACGCAAATAATGAAGTTCTGGAGGGAAATTGTTGATGTGGAGTGAAAACTGTTGCGTAATAATTTACCGTTGTGTAATATTTTGGCCATCAATAAAACTTCAACGATTGTTCAAGTTGCAAAAGTACTATCAACAAAATCCAGCCCCTTCTACTTAGATGGTATAATGAACAGTAGTGCAATAATTTAATGTTGTGAAATAATTTACCATTGTCTAATAATTTACCCATCAATAATACTTCACCGTCTGTTCACGTTGCAAAAGTACCTATCAACAAAATCCAAAACAGCCTACATTTTTCAAATGGAATAATATCGCGGAACAACCAACTCGACTTCATAATCCGTGAATATAATCAGATGCTTCCTAGCAATGATGATCTCGGGCCAATTCCCGATTGTTAGCGCGTCCCTAGTGATGATATTTGGTTTAAATGTATACAATTTCATTCACCCTGCTGTTGAAAAAGCCTGTCGGTGCAAATTTCTGGGCCTTACTGTGAACGAACGGCTGGACGAACAATGCTCCGGGTGGTCTTAAAAAACTCCCAAGTTCGAGAACTATTTAAAACCGTAAAAAAATTCGAGATAACGGTGTCCTGGAGATTTCAACCCCTATTTTTCACCCCTTAGGGATTATTGACATTAACGCCGAGCTTCGAGGACCAACTAGACCCCAAATGGGACGTATAACCCGAATTTCGTCAATTTTGGCTGATGGTAACTAACGAAAGTGCGAAGTACGGCGTAAGGCGTACGGCGGGCGGACAGAATTTTTTTTATTGCATTTTCGGATTCTACATACCTTGAAACGGAAACCATCAAATTTTGAGGGGGGTTAAACTTTTTTTTCATGCTCGACTCCGAAGGTTCGTTATTGAAAATAATTTTTAAAAAATCACTGATAGTGCCATTTAATTGTCTTGATTCACCGTTTGATACTACTTCTAGTGTTATACAAATTTATGGTAAATTTGAGACAATTTCCCAGGTTTTTTATAAATAAAAAATGAATTTTGGGAGCTGAACTTTCCTCTCGCCTTAAAAAAAAGTAAACAGCCATTCCAGGCTGGGGCTTTTCGTCTGACTGCCTTGCCAGCGTCGCGGACGTGACAGCTGTCCTCCAGTGAGAGGATCAGAATTCGATCAGATCATTTCGCTGTTTACTTGGCTATTCGCCCCCTTGAGTGGAGAGGGGTTCGCCCAACAGCTACACGGGTCATACTCAGACATGTCACCGCGTGTCACGGCCGTCACTCGTCCAAGTACTAACCACGCTCAAGGTATCTTAACTTCAGTGATCTCACGTTTATTCCACCTGATAAGGCCGTTGGGCTAATAAGAAAGAAAAATAAGAATGCCAATCTGCCAATCATAAAAAAGTACTTATCCAATCGGTCTATCTCTGTGGTCTACCCAAGAATCCTAGAACAAAATTTTTGTGGATTTTTCTAATTTTGGTTTATTATTTTCAATAATGAACCATTGGAATCGAGCATGAAAAAAAAAATTCTTACCCCCCCTCAAAATTTGATGGTTTACGTTTCAAGGTATGTAGAATCCAAAACTGCAATAAAAATATTTCTGTCTGTCCGCCGTACGCCGTACGCCGTACGGGCCACTTTTCTTAGTTACCATGAAAAAAAATTGATGAAATTCGGGTTATAGGTTCCGTTCGGCGTCTAGTTGGTCCTCGAAGCTCGACGTTACTGTGAGTCATCTCTAAGGGGTTCAAAATAGGGGTTGAAATTTTCAAAACGCCTATACCATTTTTTTACGTAAATATTTTTACGGTTTTAAATATTTCTTGAACTTGCGAGTTTTTTAAGACCATCCGGAGCATCGTACGTCCAGCCGTTCGTTCACAGTAAGGCCCCGAAGTTTGCACCGACAGGCATTTTCGACTCCAGTGTGAATGAAATTGTATACAATTCAAACCAAATCTCGTAACCAGAGACGCGCCCACAATAGGAATTTGTGAATACGGCCAATCATTGGTAGGGATCACCTGATTATATTGGCGGAGTATGAAGTCGAGTTGGTTGTTCTGTGATATTATTTAATTTGAAAAATGATGGCTCTTTTGGAGTTTTTTGGTAGGTAGTGAAACTTGAACAAACGTTGAAGTATTATTGATGGGTAAATTATTACACAATGGTAAATCATTCCTCAACGGTAAATTATTACACAACGGTTCATTATACCATCTACGTAGAAGGGGCTGGAGTTTGTTGGTAGGTACTTTTGCAACTTTTTCACTCCTCATCAACAATTTCTTTTCAGAACTTCATTATGTGTGTTTCTTTTTGTTAGGTACTGTTTGTCATCGGCAGAATTATTTTAGCAACATTTAACTCGTGATTTAGGTAGGTACCTAGTAACGAGTACGGGGTTAGGTACTAACCTACGGAGGGTCTGCGATCTACATAATATGCATAGAATAGTACATATTATATTATATAGACGGGTTATCTATACATAGAGCTGTGATCTGTAACAGAAGGGTATTCTATACAAAATAATAAACCGTTGTGCAGGGATTTGCAGCGTTTTTGTTTTTCAACTTCTTCTTTACCTATTGCTATTATCCATATCGGACACAGGTTGAGGAAAGATTATAATAAATGTAATTCTACACTATTATGTAGATCGCGGACCCTCCGTAGGTTAGTACCTAACCCCGTACTCGTTACTAGGTACCTACCTAAACCGTTGTGTAATAATTTACCTGTATAGGTTCTCCTTCTACGGAGATAGAATAATGAACCGTTGTGTAATAATTTGTCCATCAATAATACTTCAACGGTTGTTCAAGTTGCAAAAGTACCTATCAACAAAATCCAGCCATTCTTGGTAGATGAGCCGTTGTGTAATAATTTACCGTTGTGTAATAATTTACCCTTGTGTAATAATTTGCTGTTGTGTAATAATTTGCCATTGTGTAATAATTTACCCATCAATAATACTTCAACGGTTGTTCAAGTTGCAAAAGAACCTATCAACAAAATCCAGTCCCTTCTGGGTAGATGAGCCGTTGTGTAATAATTTAGTGTGGTGTAATAATTTACCGCTGTGTAATAATTTACTGTTGTGTAATAATTTGCCATTGTGTAATAATTTACCCATCAATAATACTTCAACGTTTGTTCAAGTTTCAGAAGTACCTACCAACAAAATCCAATAGTCCATCACTTGTCAAATGAAATAATATCGCAAAACAAACAACTCGACTTCATACAGCCATCCTTGATTAGGTATAATCAGATGCTCCGTAGTTATGATATCCGGGCCGGATTTATACCGTTTGATTCACAATCGTGTTGACGAAGCTTTTTGGTGCTCACGAACGGCTGGACGTACGATGCTCCGGGTGGTCTCAAAAAATTGTTTAGCTCAAGACAAATTTAATAACGTAAAAAAAACCATACCCTTCTTTCGAAAGTTTTCGAGGTAAGGCGTTCTGAAAATTTCAACCCCAATTTTGAACCCCTTAGAGATGACTGACAGTAACGTCGAGCTTCGAGGACTAACTAGACCCCGATCGGAACCTATAACCCGAATTTCTTCAATTTTTTTTCATGGTAACTAAGAAAAGTGGTCCGTACGGCGGACAGACAGAAATATTTTTATTGCAGTTTTGGATTCTACATAACTTGAAACGTAGGTAAACCATAACATTTTGAGGGGGGGGGGGGGGGTTTAAGAATTTTTTTTTCATGCTCGATTCCAGTGGTTCATTATTGAAAATAATAAACCAATATACAGTCGAAAGCTGAAATTCAGATGAAGTTCGTAGGTGATGTGTCAGTCATTTGAGGCATGTTTAGCGTTTCTCATGATTCGCGTGATTACGCCACTTAAAATGTTATTTTTTTCAGAAAGTGGCCTGTTTATGGGAATCATCTCTTGGGACGATGTAATTATATGAATATGATTGTCCACAACACTGGGGAGTCTGGAGAGTATGTCTAAACATGAACAGGGACGTAAATTCAGGGAAAGATTAAGGGAACACGAACGATGTTTTAGGGATGGTTCTGGTACCTAATTCGGCTTTTGCTAATCATTTAAGGGAGGAGGGTCATGGATTTAACTTCAGTATTGATAGGAACAATTTATCAGTTAAGATAGTTCACCTTTGTAATAAAGGTTCGAAACTGCGGATGCATTGGAACAATTGGAAATACTGAAAAATTCATAAATTAGGCTCTTCTGTAAATGAAATAAATTTCCAAAATCATTCACCTTTATTCGATTTATTTCTGTAAGCTTGGTGAGTATCACCTCATGGCGTTTGTTTCCTTTTCCTTTTGTCCTAACTCCTTTCCAATCAGAATGTACCACCCTTCACTTGTGTTGTATTCCACCCAATCAGGCTCCACCTCCCTTTCCCTTCCTTGGCCTCAACAGCCAATGAGATTGCACTACCATTCACTCGAGTTGTATAAATAGATGCTCAAGTTCCAGTAGTTTCATTCTGTTGTGTCCTGATGATGGTTTAACAACCGAAACCGGTCTACAGTTTGTTATTTTACGTGGAAATAGACTATTCTATTTTTATCCTGTTGTTTTTTGCTATGGATTTCCACTACCGCAAGTGATTTAAGTTATATGAATAGAACATTCAGAGGACGGGTGAAAATATGATATTGATACCTATTAGAGACAATACTTTATACTGAGATTAAATAAAGATTTTAGTGATTAGTTTTATACTTGAGTACCTACGTGTCTTTCAAGTACTCGTAGTCGCAGATACAAATAATCGTACGTCGAGGTGTAGAAAACTATCTGTAAGCCAGCTCTAAAGAACTCAGCAGTGAACTACACTTCAAATTTTACCCAAAAATCGCTTCAAAAATATTATTTATGCTGCTGAATTTATGAAAAGTAACACGATAGCAAATACGTCAGGTAAGAACTGTAAATAGATGGATGGATTCTCTTCGAATTAAATTGAAATTTCCATGTATGCGCATCTGTAGGTAGATATATAAATGTGCATCTATAGGTTCTGTACAGAAATGTTGTATAAATATGTTAGTATGAAATGTTAGCCTTGTCGAAAACGACCCCCTAAACCTAAAGTATCACGGAACTTGCGGAAGTTATTTCAGTTGTCTGCATATTGTATTTCTTTCCTATTCAACCGACGATGCTAATACCTGAAATGGGACCTTCGAAATTTTAAACGAGGCCTCTTTGGGGCCTCTGGGTATGAAAAAAGAGGTATGAGGTTCAGTAGCTGTTGATGATTGAATTGATCTCTCTGATCCGGTGAGTTCTTATGTCCCTATACAGCTGCTTTCTAGTAAGTAAAATAACATAGTTTACCGATGCTCAAGCCGCAATTTTTAGCCGAATTTAAAGATTGTTTCTGTAATCAATTCAGTACTGGTCTAGTTAGTCCCTAGTAATGTCGGAAACTAGTCCGAGTAAACTTCTTAGGTATTTAACCGTAACCTGCCCGTCTAGTGGACACGTTCCCTGTAATGCATGCATAACTCAACAATGTTACCTAACTTATTTACATCTTCTCACTGGTGACCGATTTTCTGCATCTAAATGCCTAATCCCAAGGTGAATTGTCATTATTGGCAAGTGCGCAAGTGCTCACATTCTGCAAAACTTTCACCTCGTGAAGATGCATCGAGAAATTATAGTTTTAATAGCGGTAATCAAGTCGAAAATGAAATCCGCTGGCTTGATGACGGCGCGGAGGCTCGTATATCGTCGCCTCTTTTAAGGGAAGCACCGAAGACCTGCGCCTCCATCCTAATAGGTTTTGAGAATTTTTTCTTTATTTTCACATCGCTCAAAAAACCGACCGTCTTTACTACTACTCCCCACTTTCGACCTGGTGATGAAGAAAGGGTTAAGACCTTTTCGTGATGACGCCGTTCAAAGATTTCTAACTGTACTCTTGGTGTATGCTGGTAAACCTCACCCTTTTCCAACCCTTTCTGGGCTCTAGACCAATAAACACGCGTCTTTCACTTCAACCCAGCAGGGTTATGGTGGCGATGGTAATGGTCGAGTATTTAGTACTTTTATAACCGGCTTAACTCACATAATTACCCTGCAGAGGGCTTTGCCCGCCATCTAATAATATCAGCAAAAGGGAGCTCTGGTCAAAGGGTACTGGTCATTTTCAAGTTGGAGTTAATTAAAGGGTTGAAATGTTTTTCTTTTGGGATAAATACGACCAGTACTCCAGCCAGTTGGCTTAGCTCTCATATATTTTTGAACACACAGATCCATTATTAACTAGGTATCCAATCCTAAAAACAACTCGTCTTACTCGTAGAAATTAGGGGAGAAAAAACAAACATTCGGCGGGTCGTTTTTCGCGAGGTAGGCTGATAAATTTGATTAAAATCTGATTAAAAGTCCTTAGCGCTCAGCGATTGTCTAGCGGGGACATACTGAGTAGCTATATTATAAATACTCGTACGATGGCGATTATAAATACTGTCGTTTCGACTTAGGAAAAACGCCTGTTTAACGTCTATCTATCGCTTTTTGGTGAGACAACTCCCTCATCAAGATGGCGCTAACTCGGATGTCAAATATGGCATCCGAAGAAATCCATAAATTCGAGATGAAACAAGGAAAATCTTATGAACTTCCAAAAAAGTGATGAAGGGTAACATAATATAACCTACTCAAAGGCCGAACACGAGCCTCACGCATGACTAGAATAAACGATCCGCTCATAAATGGTCTTGCTGCACAACTGTAACTTTTCTAAAAGGACGATGGAATGCTTTCTTGATTCAGAGATGCGAGCTTCCAGACCACTTATCGAGATAAAAGGGCGATAATCTGGTCTGAAAGGAGCGGCTTCTGTAACAACTCCTATGTTTGCATCTCTCACTGGTCGAAATGTATAACTTTGTAGAATCAGTCAGAAATGTCTTTCATTGCGCATGATATAACTATGTTCAGAGCTAGATTCGACCACACAACGTGTTCACCTTCGGAGAAAATACGCTAAAATAAACGCACGTGTCTGTATATGAAAATATACTACTACCTACTCTTTTCAGTCTTAGAAGATAGGTATGAATCAAAACCCTGGATTTTAATAACACCAAAAGTGTATAAAATGTGACTAGACACAGATACTAGTTGAAAAAAAAAAATTAAAAATAAAATTAAATAAAAAACTAGCTCAATACTCAAAGTACTCGTATGTTTCACCTAAAAGAGGTCAAATCCGAGTACCTATGCCTGTTTTGGTTAGACTGATTAAAAGTCCCCAGCTTCGAAAATTTACTCATTATGGTCATGCTGAATGACCGAAATTTTCTATCTGATATAATCAGAACATTAAGGCAACCAATTAAAATTTACGTTCCGAAAATCGTAAAATAATTAAGTAGGTAATGATGCGATCAAATTATATAAACTAGGGGATGTATAATGGAAAAGTTAAAATAATCCCGCTGAAGACGACACAGGCATATCCGCTACTCTAACTAGGTTCAAGAGAAATACGTCGAGCTCAGTTGGCCAGCCCCAAGTGTTTCTTCCAAGTGGGGGTCCCTTAATTAGGTCTGTACGGCTCTCTCTTCAAGTCACTAATCACCAATATTGATTTACGGCTGAGGGGAAAACTCTCTCGAGGGAGGTTATAAAGCCTCCATCACTTAAAACCTTACTTCACCCTAGTCAATAAAGTGGTACCAGTACTACCAACTCGCTGGCTTTATGGGCGCCAATTTTTTGTAATTAAAATTCTCCCTCGAAATGCACTGCGCTATCACGGCTCGGGCCTTGGAGATGACTAGTCGTGTGGACGTTCCTTAGGTGAACGGAAAAAAAGTTAAATAAAAAAACCTAGTAATAATTTAAAAAATATATAAAATTTTGTCATGCAACATGACCATATGGACGAATTTTTGAAGTAATTTGGTGCTAACAGACTGTTTTTCGGTCTGAGCCTGAGTGGGTAGCTGAACAATCACACTTCATTGCACTCGACCTCCACCTAATCTATATACCTATAGAAGTTTTGCAATTTTTGATGCACAGACATTAAAATTTGACCCACTTCTTTGCGTGAAAATGCTTTTGATATTGACACAGTCTTTTCCTACCTCCTTTCACCATTTTAACCACATTGGGTGAATTCATATAGGTACCTAAATTGTTGGCAATTTCAACCGATTTTTCACTCCAAAAACTCAAAGTTGAATTAATTTTTGTTGGCCCTGACAGTTTTTGGTATCCGGCCAAAATGGGCAATTTCATCTGTTTTATTTTATTTTTTTAAATAAAAAAATCTCGGCGAGTGCTTTCCAAAAAGGTGCTATCAGGGGAATCCGATGATCGAAAGTGGACGATAAACCAGTGGAAAGAAAGCGAAATGGCCATGAGCACCATCCACTTATGACATTTCCTTTTCTTTCTATCCGCTCGTTGCCCAACCCACATGGCGTTTTGAGATTAAAATTGGCAGTGAGGGGGTTTCAAGGGTGCTAAATCCGATTGTGAGATAAAAAATAAAAAATTCCCACTCACGGAAATTGCACAGGCAGTCTTGGTGTGTGGACACTGTTCGTCAGCAACAGGAGTGAGCCATCTTTGAATTCATCCCTTCGTTTGATATTACTTGTTTTTATTACCTAAGTATATATAGCAATAAATACGTAATTGGAAACTGAGAAAATCCAGGTATGGATTCCTACACACGGAAAATGCTCTGAAACAGGAGAGAAGCGGTAGAATTTTCGAAAAATCATATACTGAAATGTATTTTGGATCAGTTGGATAAATAGCTTGTTGGAATAGTATAAGGATATGGAGGAATGATGATGTGATCCTCTGGTACCTATTTCTGCTAAAGGTGATTCTCTCCTAACCTCTTTACTTCTGCTCTCCTACCTAAACCGGTAATGTTACTTGTCTTTATGTCGTTCTTTTTAGTCAGTTAAAATAAATTCATTCTAATCGTACGGTATTCTTCCTCTGCGTAAATACCTCATAACATAGCTCATTATCATCGAAACTTTTGTTCGATATAACGAAATTACATTAAATCCAGTAAGCTAGCAAAATTAGGAAAGATGCTGTTATGACACTTTATCTTTTCTAATGACAAAAATCATCAAATTTTGGGATTGCGGTGGTCGGGGGGGGGGGGGAGAATTTTTTTTTGCATGCTCGATTCCAATAGTTCATTATTGAAAATAATAAACCAAAACTTGTGGGGGGGGGGGGGGATCGTGTTCAAATTTCTCGACGCTTGGGATAATGTGTGCATGAAAGTTTCTATGTTACCTACTTCAGAAATTCGTTTACGTATGGTCATGTTGCATGACTAGAACTTTTATAACTTGAGGAAAACAGTTCCCGCCATGCAGTATGATATATTGAGCGAATTTCCAAAGTAAATTACCAAACTACTCTTCGACAACGTCACCAACTGCTTCGGAGTACGATGAAAATTGAGGGAGAACGGCTTCATCTATGTTTCTAACCAACGAAAATTGGTTGTTACATTTTTCATAAAGTTTCTCTTCATATAGGTATTTGATTATTAACTAAATTTGACGCTAGCCAGATTTTGCAGAATCGCGCCGCAAGAAATTGGATGCGGTCGCCTCAACCGTCCACCTCGGTGTGTAGAGACCGTCTCAGACGCGTATCAGAAACCCGCGATGCATGCGATGCGGCTTGCAACCTTCCAAGTTTCACCCAATGATTTAAACACTCAGGCAACATTGATTAAAGGACCACTGCAGGGGGAGGAATGCCATTAGCTCGTGCTGATGCCCGTGGCCCGAGGGACAAACAGCAGGCACGCACTTCGGTATCCGGCGAGGCCTCTCCGTATCTCCCACATACTCTCCCGACCGACAAAGCCCCCTCAGCCTTCTCTTCCGCGGGTTTCCATGTTGCAGGTTGATCCTGATGAACGAGGCGAAGTTCCTTCCCCCCCTGAATTCTCTCAGTCATTCGAGAGGACAAAATAAATACGGGCGGTGGGGGCTCAAAAACAAAAAAAAAAAAAAAACCGCGGTGAAATACCGTGAGGGGACGTGGATGGATAATCTCGGGTGGCCGATCGCCATATGGGCTCACACCTGTCGGCGCTAATAGCGTTTTGTACGTTTGTTGATATGGGATTGGAGAACTCTAAGTGCTCCTTACCATCTGAATACAACCCTCATCGATTCTTAAGGCCAGTTTATCAAATCTTTTAGTAACTAGCCGACTTAGTTTATACCACCAATATGGGATTCCACTAATCACAGCTAGTTAGTTAACCAGAATCAGAATAATCCATCTGATGTATTAAGTACGAGTATTCATAATGAAGCTATTCACCTGTTTGAATCCTGGTTCAACAAAACATTCACAAAACTGAGAAAGAACTGCTAAATAAACCAAGAATGCAACATGGCTGCCAGCTGGTCAGTCTTCAGCTAGAGAGTCAAATAGCTCATCATCGTTTCGAAACTCTGACCATTGATTACTTAGGGCTCATCAGCGACTACAATCACTTGAATGGATTGATAAAACAGATGGTTGTATGAGTACCTCGGTGCAATCGCGACGAGAGGACTATTGTCCATATTTACGATGTGACTGGTTGCATTCGGTTTTTTCAAACCATGCAGAATGAGAATTTGAAGATTATACTCATCGTTTTATATTTAACATTGGTTTCTTAGTAAATTCGTTAGTGAAAAAGTGTGCCTAGTTGGATCCTCCGAATTGGAAAGGTCGAAATAGTTGTCTTTTCAACTTCCTAGAAATTTTTTGAAAGTAAGGAGCCTTCTGGTGAGTTTTCGCGTAATTTCCTTTTAATCTAAAACGTACCTAGACATACAGAGATTGTTGTGAATTGCAGTTATTGTCAACCCACACGTCGTCCTGCTAATCTCTAGGCTGCAGCTCTAACCGTATAATGAATCCTTATTGTTAGTTATACGTTTTCCCAACAAATTACTGACCTGTCGGCAAAAACAGAAGCTGATGGAAAACCAGTTTCCGATCGCAAAGATGATTGTTGAGGGCGCTCGAAAGGGCCCTCTCAATGAAAATCGGATGCGACTTTCTTATGAAACTTCGGCTCGGGCATTCGACAGCGTAAACAGTTTTTTTTCCACGTCGAGGCGGGGCGAGCTGGAAAGGTTTCAATTGCGCCGATAATGTGTTGGAAAGACCTCGGAGAAGGAGACGAAACTTAAACGTGCGACAAAAACCCGAACAGGAACGAGGTTCAATTTCTTGTAGAAAAATAAAGTTAAACGAAATAGAGTCGGTCGAAAAAAACAAGTCCGGTGGAAGACAGTGAATAGAAATGACGGTGTCGTTGTTCTGTCTGGTCTCGAGGTATTTCTAATTGTAACGTTTTTACGGCAGAGGGCAACAGGAGGACTGTGGATAGTGGAAAGAACTTTACCGCATATGGGCCCGAGGGACGATGTGAACCCTATCTGACTCCTGATGAGCTTCTGCAAGGTCTTGGAAGGACTCTAATTTACACGAGCCTGTCCGAACCGGGTTTTTATTCGGTTTTGCTTTTCCCCTCTCGCAGAACCGCCCGCCGACCACCTCCAACTCACGTTTTTCTTCAGGAGGCGTCTTGAGCTACCGGTTGGGGCTCGGAAGAACGTTTATAGCAGCTCTATTCAACATATGGCTCATTTTTGCCAATTACCCCTCGAGTCTGCAAAATCTGTAAAACTTAGATTTGATGTGTTGATGTGTCAAAAAATAAACGGAGTCGATGAAACACCAAAATCGGCAAGGTAATAATATAAGACCTGTCGTGGTACACCTTATGCAGTGATTCCTTTCCTCCCATCTCAAGAGGGGGTTTAGTGAGTCCCAGGGGCATGAACAGGTGCTGAAAAGACAGAATTTTCACACATCAGGTTTTAAATGGATATACCATAAAAATAGAAACTTTTTCACCCGACTAACAACCTTAACAAGAATTTTAGAAAATTTTTAAGCAAATACTCTGGGTACATACCTCATATTCTATTAACTGCAATAGGCTCAAAATGCATTAATTTTTGAAAAACTGCTCGATTCTTTCCCATTTCAAAGGACTCCAAATCTCTTAGGTTTAAAGTTAATTGTATATACCTACCTGTTCTACCGGCGTTAATAAAATTGTCATTCTATCTGTTCAGACATCCTACAGACATCCCCTGGTTCTTTGATCCTCTGATTAGAATTTCGATATTTCAGGTTTTCTTTCCGTTTTACGGCATTTGAAAACGAGTGGAATCATTAACTCCATTTTTTCCTGTCGTCTGCATGTTTTTTTGCTCATCTCCTGCTGAGCGGCTCAGCCGAATTGAATAAAACTTTAGGAACAAGTCGGAATCAATCCTACTTGAAATCTGCGATGTCGGACGGTCCTCGGGCAATTCAGACTGAACTATGCTGTTAGAATTACTGTAAACATTACTGGTTGTGGACAGGAGGGGGGGGGGGGGGGTCGTATCTACTGTATAGAACTTCGACTACCAAAACCTACAAACCTTCTTATCAGCTTGTACCCTGACTTTGACTCTATCCTTCATTAAATCAATGAGCCCATCTTCCCCAATAATTTTTCAGTTTGTATTTTGAACTATATTTCTGCTTGTATTTTGAGCTGTTTTATATTTCGAGATGTATATTTTTGAAATTGGGATGGCCTGTCGTAAATAAATAAATAGCACTAAAATTGTTGGGCACCAGCATTTTTCCGATTTCATTAATGGAAGAACAGGTAGGTATGTCTTGGGTACCACAATTTAAAAACTCTAAAAAGGATTTGAACTAACAATGTTTCGCGCAAATGCATGAATGTACTGCACATTTTGGACCAATTGCAATGAAGTATTTTCTTCGAAAATTCGCTAAAAACAACCTTTCAATAACATACCATAATAAAGACCGATCTCCCGCAGGAATGGCCCATATAGATTCTCCCTCTGAGTCTTCTGTTATATCTGGATTGTCAATAATTAGTATGAGCTGGGTGCAGAACTTGTGATCGTTTGGATCTTCATCTGTGTTGATGCAGAAACGTGTTGAGTCACTCGGGAATCGAGTAAATCACAGTCTGCTTACTATAGCTGTTAGCTGTTGGTTCCAAGCGGTAATTCCCGCGTCGTGGAAAATTTGCAGAAACAGCGAAGCATCGGCCACGAAGAGGTCAAGTTAAAAGAGGCGTAAAATAATTTCGCGGTGTGACAAGAGCGATGGGTTACTAGGAATGCTCGCATCGCGCCAACCGAGTTCCACGACTCCGGGTCAGAAAACGTCTTTAATTTCAGTGGGAACGGTATGAGTTTCGCGGGAGGCTCGGAAGGAGGATTCGAGTAATTATTTATACAGAGCCTTCGAGCGTGTTTAGCGACCACAGGTCTTTCTCTGAAAAACGCAGCCGAGTCGTTTTATAATATTTAACATCTCAGATACAACATGGAGTGTGCCTCACCCATGCGAACTAGTGTAATTGTGTATAACGAAACAGTTTGAAAATTGAACTGGATATTTATGAATTAATTTCCAGGGAAGGCCACCACAGCAGGTCCTGGCTAAAGTGACAACCGCTAACCATCAATTTCCAACTCAAACAGGTCGAAATCATGAAACAGACGAGGAAATGAAATTCATCAACAGAACTGATTATAATGAATGAATTTTCGTTTCAGTTTAAACTAACCTTATAACTGGGAATTCCTGCTTAAACAAAAAAAAAAAAATAATAATAATAATAAATACACTGCCAAGGGCATGGTCAGAAGCTTCCTCGTGGCCTTCACAGTATGTCACCATTAAATTTTCATACATAATGATTCAGATTAATTAACGGATTAATTAACATAAAGATTCAGATTAATTAACGGAATTATTTAACAGTTATTTAATAATAAGGGTACCTAATTCGAAGTTAGTACTCATGCTTTAAGATAATGCAATATTAGTCCACGTATAGAACTGAGAACGCAAAGAGTCCCTATCAAATTTCAACTTCCTAGGGTGAACAGGAGAGAATTTAGCACATCAGCTGAGCAGGGTGCGGAGCCCGTCATTTCATTCGTCAACGCAGAGGCCCTTCCAGGTTTATAGTTCTATGGTCTGGAATGCTCGACGTTTGGAATGTACGCGGTGCCAGTGCCACGTGTCACTGCCACCGCTGATTCAATCATGATGAATGTCGTATGGGACCTCAAGGGACCTTACCCGCATCACCCCTGCAAATCTGACCAAAATCCGTTCAAAATTGATGGAGTTATTACCGTAACAAGAAAATCTCGTTAGCGCCTGCGCAGAGGCTACCGTTGATTCGATCATGATGAAACTGATAGGGGATCATCTAGCGTTAAACCCACACAATTTCTGAACATTTGTTAGAACTTAGAAATCGGATCAAAATTGTGGAAGTTATGGTTGTGGCAAGGAAATGTGGACAGACAGACGAACAGACGGACAGACAGACACGAAACCAAATTTGTTCAGGAGGACCTGAAACGCAAAATGCAAGTGGAAATTTTGATTTAAGCGAAAACAAAGCTTCCGCTGCCTTGCAGACTCGGAAGCAATAGAAACTCGCTGCAATACGGATCTGCACAGTTTCCCCAGTAATGAACGCATTACTTGATACAATGTTGTGATGTCTCAATAAATTTCATGCTATTTTTTATTTATTTTACAGAATCAAGCGTTAGAAGTGGAGGGCGGTTTCCTGTGGGTGCTTTGGCTCCAGGGATGGTCTACAACCAACCGACTTCCAACCAGCACCCGGGCAGCTTCCTGGTCAGCTTGAATGGCGCCCCGCACTACCTGTCCTTCCCTCTGCCCATCGCACCTCCCACCGACTTGTCCAAATCATCACCGAAATAGTCCGAAATTCGAGCAACCTTTGGATTCTTGTGATAGTCTGACGTATTGTACTCATTTAAAAACATCGAAGCAACGAAGCAGTCTGTTATTTAGACGTTTCAAAAGTGTAAATTTATTGCAATCGAAAAAGCAGTTTATTGCAATTGATCGAGCTAAAAACTTTCCAAGCGCCAAATTGGACGTAGTTTTGAGAGGGCATCACAGGACCCGTGCTGATAAGAAACACTAGAGGGATATGGAATTCTCACTATCAGGCTTCAGCACATAAAAGGTACCTGCAGAACTTCTCCATATTGAAAAGCTGCCGTGCGTTTGGCGTTTTGAACGTTTTTATCCGAACCCATTCGAATGACCTGCATCTAATCCCGAAAATTTCCTGCAAAATGTTCATATCAACATTTCAAACACACGCTGAAAAAAAATCAACCAGAACAAGATGTAGGTACCCATTTTATTACAGCCTTTTCAATCCATGAGCTTGGTACTCGTAGATTTGTAAGGGTCAGAAGTAGGGGCATCAGTTGGGGAAGGTTAATTACCGGTAGAAACACAATTAACCGGCAACAACGGGACGGAGAATACTCCTGCCGCATAAAACCCGGCTACCCCTGATAGTCGGATATGATTGAACTGAATGATTGAATGATTCTGACCAAGCTCCCTCCCTTTCCAATCGTTTTTTGGCCTAACTTGAAAGAATTTGGTGCTATAAAGCACGCAGAAGTTCTTCTAGATCCTAACTATATGCATATCCAATTTCGAGATCAAAAAACTAAAAATTCCGACCCTGGCACATCCTCTATTGTAAATAAATATAATCGTAAACAAATGTTTTACTCATAATGTTCATTCAGTTTGCACTATTTAAAGACGCTGTGGACAGCAATTAGCCACATTGATGTGCTTATTTATAATTATCCCTAAGACTGTTAGGGGTATAATTTTTAACATTTGTTTTTGCATTGCGATGGGAAACTACAAAAACTCATTTAAAAGTCATCCGGAATAAGCAACAGAAGGCTATATTCTAAGACTAATAATAACTGTTATATATACTTCCTATAAAAAAATCTTATTACGTACCTAATGTTTGTAATATCTAAAAGAGTACGGGATAATATATGAACACCGTTTTGCAGCAGAAGCAACGCTATTTATAAGATCATTTATAATTTCTATACAAAATCTCATTAGAATATTATTACGGTAACACTTATTACGAGGTATTATGGACACCTTTTCGCAGGCCGTTCGAAAGAAAATAGGAAAATGACCGTAACAAGAACTTATTGAGGCTCTGTTAAAGTTATAATACTGAACAACGACCTTTCAGGAGTGTAAACCTTGATCTGATAACCTCCTTTGAGATTTTGACTTCCTCGAACACGAGCTGTTCTGACGCTGGTTCTGAATTGGGGTTGGTGTGTTGGTAATTTTGTCACTCCAACCGACCGTATTTGTAAGTACAGATTACAGAATAGGTAGATGAAATGAGTGGTAGGTAAACATTAAATTCCAGAGCTCTTTTAAATTGAAAAAGTTTCCCCCTTCTCCAGTACAATATATCCCCCCCCCCCCCAACAAAAAATTTACCCCCCTGCTGTAAAAATTTACTCGCCAAATAACCTCCTCAGCCGAAAATATATTGATACCCATTTTGCCCGCCAAAATAGCATGCTCGGTGCTTCGCACCTCGCTCTTGGGTGTGCATATAAAAACCTGAACTTTCAGCGCCGTTTGGCGGGGGCCTTTCTTGAGAGGTAAAGCCAGCATTTTCCCCGTCTCAGAACTTTTCCGTCGGAAGTGATCCAAAACTCCGCAATCTCACCGTGAATACCTGGATTTTAAGCTATATTATTATTGGTATTTTGCTGTGGGAAATAATTCCAATAGGTAACAATAACTAGGAAATCAATGAAGTTCGAGTATATAATTGCGTATATAAGTACATAATTGGTTCATGCCTATAATTGCGTAATAATATTGTTTTGTTGCTCGTGAGACAAAGTATTTGGACATAACTATAATATTGATTTCTTTTTATACTTTGAACGGTAGGGCTTATGTAACGAAATTTTGTAGCATCACTTCGTTCTAAATCCAAACAGCTGAACAAGTAGTTGAGAGTAACTAATGTACGCTTAACAGATTGGTGTTAATTAAACTATATTTGATTCGTTTGTGTTTTGATTATTCGTGCTTTATGTAAATTATTCAACTATGCACCTTGGTGCATGAGTCCAGTACGAAGTACTTACAGCATGAATTCTGAGGGTTTGTCGGTACACGAATTATATAGGTTTTATGGATAGGTACCTAATCGTTTTGAGAGTAGGTACTGCATAATTAATTATAATTCTTGTGTCATTTTTAATTTGAAATTACAGGTTTTCAATGTTGTAAGTTGAATAGTGAAATAGTTTTCACATTATAGTTCCACGTATTTAACTTGAATCTGTTAGTTCCTTCTTAATTCTCACGCCAGGTAAGCTTTTAACACAGGTATTTGTAAATAGCGGATACCTACCAACAAATTTGAACAGTTATTCCCGAATTTACATGCGACAAATTATATTATTTTCCAATCAGCGAATGAGTGGTTCGCTGGTTGAAATTCAATAATTTCCTAATGGAAAAGGTCACATGCGTTTTCGTTGGATTGTCACATTCACTGCCTTTGTACCCTGTGAAGAGTGTGAAGCCCCAGATCTTCAAACCGAAATCTAGCAGGGGAATGGTGGGGTATGTTGGGTTATGTGGAACATAAAGGGTTTCAAGGTAAATTTCCCCTTTAAAAAATCGTCCAAAGCTTGTTGGAACGAATAAGGGTGAAAACACTTGAAATTCCGATACGTCAACGTGCTCAGCAAAGGCCCCCCCACACATACGGGCGACTGTATACACGAATAATAGCACACAGACGAAACGCTGGCGCCGGCGCCCGGAGGGGTTGTGAATCACGAAGTGCCGAACCACTTGACGTGATAAATTATCTTTCGGAGCCTATGAGTAAGTAGAGTAACAACGGGTGTACTCTATAGAGGGGTGAAGGATGCGTGAGTCAAAAGGAACGGGGACAAACCCCGACCTCCTATTGTACCTATAGATCCCGTGGCTGCTGACCTGTTAACCGCGATTTTAGACTTGATCCATACGATATTTTATGGGAAACTAAGTTAACACACCAAACGTTCGGTAGATAGATTTTGTTCCTGCAGAGAGAGATACTTGGGAAATCGGTCATACAAGAAAAACGTTTCAAAGTCCTTGTCACTTGGGTTTATTATTCTATTGGACATACCTACAGAAATTTTGCTGTTCATTAATTGTTTCTTTCATGCGCAGCAATTAAAATAGTTATTTTAGATGGTTTCCACCAATTTTGACTCCCAAAAACACGACCTCAGCTCCTTTTTTAATTTTTTTTTTAAATAACAGATTATATTTGAACGCCTGGAGATGTTCGACAACCATGTAGTCGTTTGAAGATGCAATGACACTGACACCTGGGAAGTGTCTCTTTTGGGGGTCGGGTGTATATTTAGTGGAAACGTCGGTAACAGTAATTCTGTTAGCCGGACGAAACGAACAGCAACTTTATTAAACATGCATCTACAACAGATGATACATATATAGCACTCATCCAAGGAATGCTACTTCTAGTGTTATTATACAAAATTTATGGAGATTTCAGACAATTTTCCAGGTTTTTAGCTCATAAAAAATGGATTTCGGGAGCTTAACCTTTGTTACAACCTCAATTCTTCACTCGTTGATCAAAATCAACTTCATATTCGGTCTTCTCGCCCTAAAAAACATGGAAAACGATACATCACAAGCTCGTGTCCACTAATACCTCAATAAAACCTCGAAAACCTCTATTTTTGCATCCATTTTTCTCCCATAACGCCCCTGGGTGTATTCCGATCGGGCTGCCGAGCTTTGTAGCACAGCTAGGACCCAAATAATGTGTCCCCAAACGGGGACCCAAACTGTGTGCGGAAGAAGGACGATTTTATACCAAAATCTAACGTAAATTTAAGGCTGAAACTTCGTTAGAACCAAAATTTTCCACTCTTTGGTCAAAATCGACTTCATATTAAGTTATTTTCTCGTAGTAAAAAACATTGAAAACGATACCTACCTCAAAAGCTCATGTTACTAAAAAACAAAAAACACAAAAAATACCTACCTACTTTTATACCCATTTTTCACTTATAACACCCATGGGTATATTTCTGCAAAGCTTTGGGACACAGCTAGGGCCCAAATGGAGCATGTGTGCGAAAGAACGAGTTTTTTAGACCGAAAATGAAGCCGGTACGCATGATACAGCGCGGCTTACGGCGGACGGACATTGCATTTTCTGAATCTACGCACCTTGAAACGTAAAAGAAAAAATTTTGAGGGTGTGTTATAAACATTTTGAGGGGGTGTTATAAAATTTTTTTGCTGAGCGAATACATAGGTGAATTATTCACAGAATAATAAACCAAAACCGTTGCTCACAATCACTGCAATCATAGTACCTTTTCATGATATTTTGAGGTACAGTTTAATCCATTATATCTATGCATTTATATCGAGTATCGCATCTTTGGCCCACTTTCGATTGAAATTGACGTGGAACACGAATGGGTGTATTTTCTCATTTTGATGACCTATTTTCAACCTCACTATGTGAAACCCACTGAAAATATCGTCCTAGTATTATATCTGCAACGTCTTTCTCGTGTCTAGCACCAGCACACCTGGTTATATTTTGTACTGAATGACAGCCTCCGGCGAAATGTTTGCGCGAAGGAGATACTTAGATCCTACTACTTCAACTGAAAAACAGCGGTTCAGTTGGCCACGAGCCCCACATGTGGCCAGAAAAAATTATACTCACATTACTCGTTGGGTGGTAGGGGACTTAGTGTTAGTGTAGAATTAAAAATGCAGCACTTGAAACTTTTGGACACCAAATAGCGTAGGTAATGAATAATCATAATTATAATTATGTTCCTAGTGTTATGTTTGAAGTAATAGTTTTTTAAACACTGGACAAGTGGGCATGGCTATATAGGCGTATCGCGTATATTTAAAACCTATGCCTTTTTTTGGCACTGTATAATCGCGTATTATTTTGATCACTTCCTATGAACTTGATAGGCACTCTATACTGCGATAAAATCCCAATTCTAATTACAGATAAGTAGGTGCCATCATTTGTATTGGTAGTACAACAAGATAATGAGAACCTTGTTCGATGCAGTAGATCAGATCCGTCCGATCTGATGATGCAAGCTGTGGTCACACGAAAGGGGGAAGTCTTGTTTTGACTAGACTTCGAAACGCTGATTAGTGTTTGCCGTTTAGTCCTATCGCAGAATCCAAGGTTACATGTGGAGCGCCCGTCGGATGTGTGTCAACGAGAAGCACATCAACAATGGAAGATGCCTTGCAGGCAACCCCTTCACACAGCTTCTCTCCACAATAATTTAAGGGTCATTTACTGTTGGAAATCTGATAAGATCAACAGGCATTATCCAAAAGTATCATTATCCGAAGACTGCGTCTTCCGATTGAACAACCATACCAGACCATACCATGTTATACCAGAAACCTGTATGTTTAAATTTATCATAATAACCACATCTTGTTTAAATATGTTGGGGATGAGGCTAGACGCATCGACCTACTGTATACTAAATAATTAATGACTGAATTACTAAATCCCGCGCGGTTGTATGAAACTTTAATTCCGGGGCCGGTTCCAGTACTCGATTTAGGGCTTTCCTGGGGGGGGGGGGGGAGAGCTTGATGGTACTGACCGCGGAAAACAGTGATCTACCCAGAAGGGGTATCTATGCAGGTAAATAATAAACCTTTGTGTAATAATTTGCAGCGTTGTGGGATTCTACGTACCTTGAAACGTAAACCATCAAATTTTGTGGGGGGCGGGGAGGGGGTGTTATTATTTTTTTTTTTTCATGCTCGATTCCAAAGGTTCATTATTGATAATAATAAACCAAAAGGGGGCAAAAAAAATCCCAATTTCATCAATATCCATCTTGATCATCGATTTGAATGACTCATGGAATATATTCATAAGACCAGATTTCATGGATTGAAAGGTAGTTTGATTTTTTGTCCAAAAATAGCTGAATGTATCGGTTAGGTAGGTCCGTCGAACTAATCATTCAATGACATCAATGTACTCCATTTAACCTGGAAAATGAATTAATTTTTTCCGGCTTTTAGTTCATATTTTACTCGATTTTCGTAAGAACGCCATTCATAATCTTCCCGACATCTGGCTTTTAAACAACTGAAAACCTTATGTAAGGAAACGCACAATTTTACTGATCCGATGAAGGTCTACTAGGTACTCAAACACACCCTATTCCATGTACATTATTGATCTATAACAGTTGGGCGTTGAAAAATGTCAAAATTCACGTTCACCTTATTTACCATACCTTATCACATTTTGGTTCACTGAAACTTGGAAAATAAAACCAGTTTGATATCAGTAATGTCAACCTATGACCGTTTGCTGAAGAGATTGGTAAAACGGTCAGTTAACTGTGTGGTAAGTTGAATAGGCACTAATCTGATATAAATCCTACTAGTGTCTATTAACTTGCTGAGCATTAATTTAATGTCTACCTAAAAGTGAGCTTAGAGTTTAAAGTGAGGATTATTCAGTTCTTCACTGGAGGTAATCTAAGACAGGAGATGCAATGACATTCATGAGAATGGGCTGCAATGTGACTAACTAACTGTAAATGAAATGACGGCCCTCGATGAAGCTACCATTCCATGAATTCAACGGATGCAACGTCTGACTCAACGGAGGATCGCTAGAAATGTAATACTCACAGTGTTGCAAGATAAATCGTGTGCAACGTTCCTTTGTGAATTATCGAAAGATCGGGAAGCCTTTGTGAATTATCGAAAAATGGGGAAGAGGAAGAAACGTCTGGAAGGAAATTTATTGACTGAGATTCGATGTTCCGGGTTCAGTTACCGCCTGTGCGGTTGTCTAGAAGACTTTGCAATGAGGAAAGTGAAAACTTTTGCATACACTTGCTGGGAGCTGTAGGAGAAAAAAAAATCGATTATTTAGGGCATTGTAACAAATGAAGCACCCACGAAGGAGAGGATCGAGGGTGGTCGACTGAGGCACTTGTATAAGGTTTGAAGTAGGGCAGAAACAGACAAAAGTTGACAAATGAAGGGGCGTATGTTGTGCCAAACATGTTGCTATGGCCGGCGGAGTGCGCATGACTCGGGAAGAACGGGCAAAGGTGAGGGCCGCCGCTCTCGGGCTTCACACTTCAGTCTTCGGATGGCCATCATGAGATTTGGTACGTAAAAATTCCGAGATGGGGCTCGTCGAAGGAATCACACCTAATGCACTTCCGTACTTGATCACCGTTTTCGTATGAATAAGCCGTGTGAACACAAATTAGCACATGGTTTCAAATGAAAATTATTCACTACCTACCTTGTAAATACGATTCCCGAAAGAATAACGAACGTTTCGTCCAGAAGTTTGTAGTTGTGGACGCTTTTAGCAAAGCACCTCCGTAAGTTCCATCCTGACTGTTACAAGCGCTATGGTCCCTATTTCAAACATGAATTAGGGCTACACATGTCCAATCAATGTCAACAAAACTAAAATCAGGTTGAAGTAAGAGCCAGGTAAGTAAATACACTTACGTAGATACACCTTACGGTATTCCAATCCATAATATAATATTTACAAAACAAGTTGTTTGGAATTATTTCAAATCTGCCAAAAAAAGTAGGTACCTCCTAGCTCTAGCATCTACAAAACCACTGTATCTATAACAGATTTTTTCATAATATACCAGGTACAAAAAATGTGTATATCGGTTGGCTCGTTTAACAATTCCAACCTTATTTACAGAGAGAAATCAAATAAAAAATAATGTAAATTATGTCTACAGTTGATGATACACTTGAATTCAGTACCTAAGGGATTCAGAGGGTCCAACTCATTCTCTCTCCAATTAGCCATAGCAGGAAATATCTACGCAAAGAATGTCACTCATCCCAGCGTCAGAGGCTTTGTTATTAATCGGAAATGCAACACGTAAACAACGATCGTCATTAAAAATAGGAAGACGGGACTGATAACATAGATGCACAAGTTGAAAATGGGAAAAAAGCAGCATGATCTCAGAAAAACATCACCATCATTCTATTTTATAATATTTCGGTGTTTTTATGGTGCCTCCATTTGAACTATGAATCGTAAAATGTCGGCGAGTTTCCTGCAATTTCTGCAGTGGAACTGTGTTTCAAGGACTCAACAACTTATTTATGCCAACACCTTGAAAATGGTTAAACTACCTGAAAAGAAAAATAGATAGCTATAGAGAATCCTTGACGGTTAACGGGGATAAGGTCGATCACGGTAATTATTTATTAAGGTCTCTTCTGCCTTTATATCAGTCAAGGTTGCGTGAATCGTATTTTGTACCGCGGGTCTCTTCCAAAAACTTGATGTAAACGATTGCTACAATATCAACAGTTATGCTGTTGAAGTAAGTTCGGTAGTTATTTGAGATCTGAAGGTTTTGTGGTTGGTAAGAACGGATATAAAAAAATCTCGACGGTAAAGTCTTTATTGTGTAATTCGAGTAAATTGTTGTCTCGTATTTTTCAAAAATAGCCTACTCAATACCTCGCTTAAACGGACATTACTGTAAATGGAGTTTTGGAGAAATTTCGGGGAGTAAGAAACAGTAAGATACATAGACCGACCAGTCTATGGCACTCCGTGGACAGCTGGCTCGAATTTTAGTTGGTTTCCAGGACAGGTTTTCAGGTTTCTGAGTTCATGCTCCTAACTGTGCTGTATACTGGAATCAAATCGTACGATGGGTTTCATGGCGCAGACCAAATATGGATTAATCCGCCGTCTTGACTTCATAATTGTCGTAGGGCGCGTAGCTAGGAACTAATGGGTCGGCCACACGAATTAACGAAACCTGAGTGGTCAGGCATTGATGAAGCTGGGATTCAAAAAGTATCAATCATATCTTACCTATTGCTTAGGTGATGCTCTGCCCGAAATCAAGTAAATAAGGGACTTTCGTGTTACCAGCCAAATGTGTAGGATTTTGGGTAATCACGATGGTGACATTTTGAATGAAAATTATGCACAGCTTTCTCAGATTTGAGGACATTTACTTCACTGAAGGGGTAGTTTAAGTATATTAAATATCATTCTACTCATCAATTCTTCTTCTAAACTTATGTTAAAATTTTGCTACTCCCTACCCGGAGGTTCGATACCTAACCTCATAATTGGTAGGAATAATTGTTACTAAAGAGTTGCTTAAACGATAAAAAGTAGCAAAACTAAAAGGTAAAAAGGTCTTTGTACTTGAAATGCAATTTTGAAGAGAAAGGTGCCCTGGTTACATAGGTCACTCCCAAAAACACCTTGAAAATTTACGAGCGGGTTCTACTGTTGCGAAAATCCCACAAAACGCGTTAGACCGTAACAAAAAAAATGTAATTATTGTTATTAATAAAAATCGTAACTATCGACTGCGGTACCTACCAAAAAACCGTAGTTGTTATTGGCCTTTTCAAGCCTCCGGTAGGCAATAATACTAGGTACTGGTTGCTTGCTGAGCCGCTAAAATCTAACAGAGTTTAATAAACCGCCGGTATCAGCTTGTTAAAAGGGTATAGTTTTTTTTTTAAAGGATTTTATTGATGTTTTTTCCCCCAAAGAAAATAAGCCTAACGATTGGAGCGACGCTCGGTCGGAGGATGCGCATAATAATTATAGGTTGATACTTTTCAAGGGTTTTAAATTGCGATGTCTTATTTCACGTATTTGATGGTGAGAAAAAAAACGAGTCGTAGACAGTAAATATTTATTTTATTGATTTGAAATCGTATTTCTCCGAAGTATCGTGATTTATATTTATTTTATTGTGCGGTGACGGACAGAATGAATAACTTTCGAAATTTCGAGAGTCGCAGATTTCAAATTGGACTACACAACGAATAATTATGCCAACAAGTGAGAACTAACCATTTCAAGTATGTAGGGTGGCTTTTCATGGAACAAACCAATATACACAGACATGCATTGATTGAAAGAATCCTAATACTTGTAGGCACTCCGGAAATAATAATTGTTTTGAAAAAAAGTTTCATCGGAATTGAGCAGTAGGTAATTCAGTTCCCCGGACATAATGCGTCCCAGCAGGGGGAAGCAGAGTGGGAAAACCTGATGGGACACATCATACGTCCCACCAGGGGTGAACGGGTTAAAATGGGTGAACGGGGAATAATATAAACAGATTCTTACAATGCTTTGCTGGTAATGAGGTGTCACTAGTGAGTACCTGTACCTACAATTTTAAATTAGTTCCCTTATCTTTTGATCTCAAATCACCTTACCTACAGCTTTGACAACCACTGACTCACTGCACGTGACTTTACTACACTGAGGACACCACTGACACGGTGTAACTCGTAGTAAAACAACTAACTGCACATCAACTGACTGAGTGGGCTGAAATTTGGTTTGTTGACCCGCGATGCTCGGCGTTACCTACAGTCAGTCATCTCTAAGAGGTGAAAAACGCTGCAAAGTCCTTGTCACATGGGTTTATTATTCTATTGGACGTACCTACAGAAATGTTGGCTGTTCATTTATTGTTTCTTTCATGCGTAATGATCGAAATGGGTATTTCTGATGGTTTCCATTAATTTTGGCCCCTAAAACACAAATTAGGTAGGTACGCTTTTTTTTCTTTTTTTTAAAAATAACTACCTATCTTTGATCATTGGTAGTGCCATTTAATTGTCTTGATCCACGTGTTGACACTTTTTCCAGTGTTATTATACAAACTGATGGTGATTTCAGACGATTTCCCAGGTTTTTCACTCATAAAAAATCAATTTTGGGAGCTGAACATTTTGGTAGAACTCAATTTTCCACTCTTTGGTCAAAATCGACTTCATATTCGGTCTTCTCGTCCCCAAAAACATGGAAAACGATATCTCAGAAGCTCATGTTACTAACATGTTGCTAAAACGCAAAAAGTACCTATTTTTATGCACATTTTCACTCATCCCCTGGGAATATTCCGATCGGGCTGAAAAGTTTCGGGGCACAACTAGGGCCCAAATGGAGCATGTGTGCGAAAGAACGAATTTTTTAGACCGAAAATGAAGCCGGTACACGTGATACGGCGTACGGCGTCCGGCGGACGGACATTGCATTTTGGTTTATTATTCTGTGAATAATACACCTATGTATTCGCTCAGCAAAAAATTTTTATAACACCCCCTCAAAATTTTTTCTTTTCCGTTTCAAGGTGCGTAGATTCCAAAAATGCCATGTCCGTCCGCCGTCCGCCGTACGCCGTATCACGTGTACAGGCTTCATTTTCGGTCTAAAAAAGTCGTTCTTTCGCACACATGCTCCATTTGGGCCCTAGTTGTGTCCCGAAACTTTTCAGCCCGATCGGAATATACCCAGGGGTGTTATGAGTGAAAATGTGTATAAAAATAGGTACTTTTTGCGTTTTAACAACATGTTAGTAACATGAGCTTTTGAGGTATCTTTTTCCATGTTTTTGAGGACGAGAAGACCGAATATGAAGTCGATTTTGACCAAAGACGCGGAAATTGAGGTTTTACCAAAGGTTCAGCTCCCAAAATTGGTTTTTTATGAGTCAAAAACCTGGAAAACTGTCTGAAATCACCATCAATGTGTACAATAACATTGGAAAAAGTGTAAACAGGTGAATCAAGACCATTAAATGCCACTACCAATGATCAAAGATGATCTTAAAAAAAAAGAAAAAAAAAGCGTACCTATTTCATGTTTTGGGGGCCAAAATTGGTGGAAATCATCAGAAATAGCTATTTCAATCATTCCACATGAAAGAAACAATACATTTAACAGCCAACAAAAATCTCTAGAACTCCAATAGAATAATAAACCCATGTGACAAGGACTTTGCAGCGTTTTTGGAATCTACGCACCTTGAAACGGAAAAGAAAAAAGTTTGAGGGGGTGTTATAAAAATTTTTTGCTGAGCGAATACATAGGTGTATTATTCACAGAATAATAAACCAAAAAGAGGATGACATTTTCAGAACACCGTAGCTCTAACAATAGGCAGGTACTGTTTTTATGACTTTTTTATTTATTATTTTATTGAATGTAGGTAGCTACATATGTATGTACTTATTGCTCATTTAATTAAATACTCGGTAGTGAAAGAAAATATTCGATCCTTTACTCGACCTGGTAGATATCGCACGTCAATAGGGCATGTGAAATATCGACTCCCACGGTTAGTACGTAGGTAGTTACTGATATGATACTGGTGTCGATACTCAGGTGGTATCGCAACATTTGTACCTACCTTTATATGCAGCGCCGCGAACTGCTGTGATGATCACTCTTTCTACCTACCTGATAGACTAATCGTTCCTTTTTTTTCGGGATTCCTTTTCCGCCGTAAGCTCGACCTTGCTTTCCAATCACGTCTTCAACGCTTTTCTAGCCATATGTCCAATCTGAAACAGGGATAACACGTATTTCTTCAGAATCCCACTGGTACGAACAGGCATCAATCAAGCGGATAGGAAGGGGGTGGCGAGAAGGCCGTGGGAAGGACTTGAAGCGGACGCCAAGTCCGGTCAGCGGGGCGCGATACCCGGTTTTTCATTGATGACAGTCCTGGAAGCTCCCACCCTTGCTGAGGCGAGTTCAATCCTACCTGTCCGCGTGTCCTCATTCGGCGTCGCTTCCTTGCGTCCTCGTACTGTCCTTTTAGAGGTAGACAGCGTGACGCTCCTACCGAACGTTACCCGATGCCCTCACTGGACGGCTGGGCACGGTAAATCCCCCTACTCTTGTAGTTCCTGATCACTTGTACCGGTGTCCATAAGGAAGGAATTCCTTGTATAGCAGCTCGTTCACACAATACAATTCTCGAAAGTTTAATAAATGCAGAAGAATGGCGCGGAGGAACCATGCAAGTATGCGGTCATTTGCAAAGGAAGAAATTTATTATGGAGACACTACTCTTCTTAAATATGGCAGATCAAACTAGGCATCAAACTCAAGCCAATCCGATACCGACTGACATGACCCTCCCGCTGAAAAGGAGCCTCACGTGCGATTTAGATGTAGAAATAATCGTAGTTGCACTAGTGCAACTCGAATCATTCCATGGCGTTTGAATAAGGTATTCCTCAAGATGATTCATCCAAATGCTTCATAACCCAAACGATGCATCTGTCACTGTATATCAATGTTTAGCAGTCCAAATAATTCTAATTCGATTCGATACTTTCCTACTGACCAAATACTCACATTTTCTGTCAAATGAATGCTTGAATGACATGATTTTGTAGCTACATACCTAATTACAACACCAGCACCTGTTTGGCTGGACAGATGCTTCAACAAATTCTCCTGGGAGAGCGAGTGAAGTTCATCATCTCTGCTAGAGCTTCTTCGTGTTTCCTATGAAATTTTAATTTCTACCGGTACCAATCCTAGATACACCACAAATATTGAGGACCAATTTGCGGATGACATAGGTAACTAGGTGACTGCGTGGAGATTATTTACGGACAGAATAACGTTCGGCGCCCTAGAAGTTGCGGCATGATTGAGAGAGGTATCTAATGGTTGAAATTTACAGGAGTAGCAATAGAATTTGAACAGAAGTGTGATATCAAGTCGATTGAACATTAAAAACCTCGTTGTAAAGGCATATAAATGGCGATATTATACCTACTGTAGGCGATTACCTTCAGTCCTACCTTACTGCAAAGAACAATCCACTAATCTTCCACTCAAGTTGGTAAATAGTAGATAAATATTGACCAACTGGCAGTCACTGATGGCTGATAGGCACAGCGGAATTCCAAATCCACATTTTGTCTTCATCGATTTTCAGTCAATACATCGAATGAATGAGCGGTTTAGTGACACATATCCAAGTTATTATCTACCGTAGTGCAAACAAAAACAGCAATTTGAAGACGTGCTGCTAACATAGTAAATGGAAGACAATCAATGTCATGTGAATCACTGTAATATACCGATGTCGTGTCGTTGGTCTATCGCAAGTTTTCTATGAAACAAACTACTTGTCAAAGACTCCATGGACTTGAAAATCTTATGCCAGTGAACAAAAGGAGGTTTTATTTAAGGTACCATTTGCATACCTATGTTGATCCTTGGCAAGTGTATATGTTCACCTTTGTAGCCCATGGTGTGGAATGATGGCGAGGGGAGGCAGTTGCAATGTCATCAATCTTGACGTTCCCTGGTGTATTTAGAGATAAATCAAGCCGTGGGATGAATATGCAGAGGAGTCAGTGGTACGATGCCGTATGAGCAATTTATATGGACCGTGTGACGGTGTGGCTGCTCTCAAGTAGTTTTTTGGTCCGGTGAAGACGGGGTCGTTTGGGGAAGCCTAATCGATATCTCTTCTTTACCGGTGGTAATCTAGCTGGTTTATTGGTAGTACGCTGAGTAACTCACCATACGCCATCCACTTTTTGAGGGCTTTCCAGAAGGATAAGCCCAAAGGTTTACAGAAGGATCCCCATGATCCCTATGATAATGCATACATCTATTGGCTTACCCACCCCCTTTCGCACTTTAGAGTGTCAATACAATTAAAATATCCTCGATGGAGGTTGATCACCTAGAGATTGCCCAGATGAGCACAATTCACTGGAAAACAACCTCTGACAACATTTTTTTTCTCCGCCTATACTCGTATGTAGGAGCTTTGTTCTCCACCAGCAAAGATTATTGAGGTAGTACCATTACGATGGAGGTTAGTCACCTTGAAGTTGTTCCAGGACTTCATACTACTTTTTATTCCCCCTTTTCCCTCTCATACTTCTGCTACCCAGAAGTTTGTCATGTGGGGGAGGAGTGTGACGGTGTGGCTGTTCTCGAGTAGTTTTTTGGTCCGGTGAAGTCGGGGTCGTTTGGGGAAGCCTAATCGATATCCCTTCTTAATCGGTGATAATCTCGCTGGTACAGAGGGGGGGGGGGGGACTCTCGAGGGTCCACCGTCACTCTCTTCTCACTGTATCACAACCAACTGAAAATTACTTCAACAGTTCGCTAAATCATTACCTACACTTTAATGTTCAGATATTGGTGTCGTTACAACTATATTATATTTTATCAAGAGCTCGTAGCTGCCTAACTATTGCTTTGATTATGCTTACATCTAATCAGCTCCTAACTTTAATTTGATCCATCCGATAATTGTATTAGTACCTATGGTTTTCCTGTTTACATCTGCTGAAATGCTTTTATGTTGTTATTTACTCAGGAGCTATTGATTTGCATAAGTTTATCTACATACCAGTCTTGCCTATCCTTACAGTTCTTAAGAATCTTCTCTTGCCCTTGCCCTTAGGATATACCGGGAACGTTGTGGGGGGGGGGGGGGGGGGGTTAGAGAAATACCTATATATTCTTAAGAGTTTCGTTCGCACAATAGTTTTTTTTTTTGCGTAGCGGGTTCATCACGACCTATCAAACAAATTCTTATTATATCATGCACATTGGATATAAATATAGTCAAGTCCTAATAAATATCTAAAA
The DNA here is from genome assembly GCA_954871275.1 of Leptopterna dolabrata. Classification (NCBI taxonomy): domain Eukaryota; kingdom Metazoa; phylum Arthropoda; class Insecta; order Hemiptera; family Miridae; genus Leptopterna; species Leptopterna dolabrata. The sequence continues at coordinate 33,809,897 of OX940981.1, read as the reverse complement.
ACACGCAAAATCGCTGCAAATTATTGAACAACGGTTTATTATTTACCTGTATAGATGCCCCTCCTGCGTTGATCTTTGTTGTCTGTGGCCAATTAGTTACTACCTACTCTCGTGGTTCCCCCTGGAAAACCCTAAATCGAGTAGTGGAGCCAGCGAGGACATTACAGTTTCATAAATATGAGGTGGATTCAAGAATTCAATAATAATTTATAATTATTTGTTGTTATTCATGAAGCATAACATTTGCGCAGATTAAAAATGTACCCAATTCCTACACAACGTTTATTATTTTGTGTACAACACCCTTCTGTTACAGATCACCGCTCTCTCTCTCTATAGATAACCCTTTTGTATAGATCACAGTTCCTCCGTAGTTTAGTAGGTACCTATTCACCACTACAAATTATTATCATGCGTTTGATGTTCAAGCAGCAGCTAAAATTGCTAAAAGAAACACAAATATAGTTCTGAAGGAAGATTGTTGATGTGATGTGAAAAATATTCCGAATCGGAACAGGGATTCGAACCTCAGGTTTAAAGTGCAAGAGCCCGACGCCTAGACCACTCCGCTACGGCATCCACCTGGTCGAGAGACGTTATGCTCTCTCAACCCAGCTTGATGCCTGCATACACGCTGCTCTCTAGGGCAAATTTTATGACGACATCGTAGAATGCACCAGATGGTCTCACAAATTCAGAAACAATCTATTTAAAAATGCGAGAAAACCCTCTGGATATTACAACCCCTATTTTTCACCCCTTAGAGTTAATGTGACAGTAACGCCGAGCTTCAAGGACCAACTAGAGCCCAAACGGGACACACATACCAAATTTCGTGAATTTCGGTTCATGGGAACTAAGGAAAAACGCTGCAAAGTCCCTGTCACATGGTTTTATTATTCTATTGGACATACCTACAGAAATGTTGGCTGTTCATTTACCCATTGTTTCTTTCATATGTAATAATTTAAATAGCTATTTTTTATGTTTCCACCAATTTTAGTCCCGAAAACACGAATTATGCCCCTATTTTTGACAAATTATCTTTGATCATTGATAGTGCCATTTAATTGTCTTGATTCACCTGTTGATATACTTCTAGTGTTATTAAACAAATCTACGGTGATTTCAGACAATTTCCCAGGTTTTTGACTCATAAAAACTGAATTTTGGGAGCTGAACCTTCGTTACAACCTCAGTTCTTCACTCTTTTATCAAAAACAACTTCATAATCGGTCTTCTCATCCTAAAAAACATGGAAAACGATACTTCACAAACTCATGTTCACTAAACCTTTTTAAAAAAAACCTCGAAAATCCCTACTTTTACACCCATTTTTCCCTCATAACACCCCTGGGTGTATTCAGATCGGGCTGAAGAGCTTCGGAACACAACTATGGCCCAAATGTGTTCCCAAATGGGGACCCAAACTGTGTGCAAAATAACGACGATTTTAGACCAAATTTTAACGTAAATTTAAGGCTGAAACCGTTAGAACCTCTATTTTATACTCTTTGATCAAAATCGTCTTCATATTTGGATCCAAGGTCCTAAAAAACGATACCTCACAAGCTCATGTTACTAAAACACCCCAAAAAAGAACAATTTTACACCAATTATTTTACCCTAACATCCTTGGGTATATTCCGATCGGGCTGCAAAGTTTTGGGACACAACGAGGGCCCAAACGGAGCCTGTGTGCGAAACACTGAACTTTTCAGACCGAAAATAAAGATATATATGGATGATACGGCGGACGGACATTGCTTTTTTCAAATCTACGCACCTTGAAAAGTAAAAAAAAAAGTTTGAGGGGTTGTTCAAAAAAATTGTTGCTGAGCGAATACACAGGTGTATTGTTCACGGAATAATAAACCAAAATAGGTAGGGATAATAAGCACCTTGTCCGATGAGTCCCTTGTGATCCTCACGTTTGATCCATTCTCGGTAAATAAGGGCAAAATACTGAATGCATTCGGGTTTGTATCACTATGAACCAGCTAGTACCCTCAAAACTGGATTCAATGGGACTGTCCATTCTCCAGTTTAGTTGTCTCTATAGTGTTCACAAGGCATTTACAAGATGATATCGTGCTCAGCTATAAGTGCCTTCCTTGATTTGATCGTTTTGACCGTTAACCCAATACCCGCGTCAACTTTCTCTCATTTCCCCGAGCGAAAAATCATTGCTACGCAAAAGCCCCTCGTGAGCTCTTATCTCCGCGATATACGAGTCCATTTAAAAGTCGAAGCCCAGTGGCTGGAGAGGGTAATAGATTTAAAATAGCGCCCCTTCAAGCGAAATGGCGGGTATAGCAAACGGACAATTAGGTGCCGTCAAGTTACTGCTGGTCTTGTCCCTAACCGGCCCCTGCTGCTCTTGCTGCCTGTGACAAATTACACGTTGTCCATTGTTCAGAGCGGAATTCATGGTGACAACTTTAGCGGAATTAGCATCCAATTATCGGGAACATCTGTCGGGGAGGTCTGATGGCTCTGGTGCTACCTCGAAACACACACATAAAGGGAGGATTGAAGCATTATAGCCAATATTCAAATATAACCGACTCCTTAGACATTTCAATATTTTTCTTGCCTATGACCCAGTGGCGTAGCCAGGGTTGTTGAATGGGGGGGTTATCGGAAAAAGCAGTCGGAAGTTCCTGTCATGCAGCATGGCTATAAGAGCGAATTTGCTAATAAATATTCCTGCTATTGTGTAAAAACATGGTATAGCGAGAAACCATACCACTTTTCTTAAAATTATATAGTTTTTCGTGATTTTAGCCATTTTTGCCGATGTTTGACCCCAATGAAGTCAAATTTGACCCACTTGTTTTTAGAAAAATAGTTTTATCATTGAGATAGTCCATCCGTCCCAATCATCCCGCACAACGTCAGGTGAATTAACATTGATTTTAGCCATTAATACCACAATTTTTTACACCCAAAAGTCAAAATCTGACCCCTATTCTGTGTGAAAAAAAACTGAAATTGTATTTTTCTGGTTTTAATCACCCTTCCGTACCACTTCCAGTGATTTTATATGACTATAAAAACTCAGATTTGATCCCCTTGGAATTTTTGAAAACCGCTCATCTTCGAACTCATCCTTTTTTCTGGCAATACAAAAGTTTTGGGGAAATTTGGAATTTTTATCATGTACCCAAGGACAGATATCATGTGGAGTGGCACATAAATATATATATATATATATATATATATATATATATATATATATATATATATATATATATATATATGTTAAAATCTAGGAATGAACTGAGGATGCTCTGAAACAGATTTGCCTATAAAAATATTTCAAAAATTCATGTTCTGAAAATGTTACCCATTGCATTAGCTTCATTTTCTTTGAATGTTCGCTAATAAGGTTTGGCATTACAAACAAAGCTGAATTCAAATTAAATTTAACAAAGCACTAAATGTTACAGGTAACGTTAGGTACAGGATAAACTGATGAAATAAAACATTTATTTGGCAACTCGCGAATTTTCAAGGAAAATGAAGATATTGCAATGGGTCCGACATTTTCAGAACATGAGTTTTTGAAATTATTTTATAGGCAAATCCGTTTCAGAGCATCCTGATTTCATCCCTAGATTTTAACAAAAATGTATACGTATATTATGTATAATTATTTATGTGTCACTCCAGACGATATCTGACCTTGGGTATGTGATAAAAATTCCAAATTTCGCCAAAATTTTCTTATTGCCATACAAAAGGATGAACAATTTTCAAAAATTCGAAAGGAGTCTAATTTGAGTTTTTAGGGGTCAAAAATTAGTAAAAACGGCTAAAATTGATGTATAAAATCATTGAGAGTTGTATGGAAGGATAAGTTAAGACAGAAAAATACCATTTCAGTTGTTTTTCACACAGAATGGGGGTCTAATTGGGATTTTTGGGGGTCAAAAATTGGTATTTAGGGCTAAAATCAATATTATTCACCTGAAGTGTGGGATGGTGACGGTGAGGGACTATTTCGATAAACATTTTTGTCAAAAAGAGTGGGTCAAATTTTTGGGGCAGATCAGATTTTTTGGGATTTTTGGGAAACTTATTATTATTTAACTGTTTAGCCATATTTTGATTTTCCGTTTAATCTGGTATTGTTGTATTATTGTTGATTTTGTGTTTGGTGAGATTTAATTTTATTTTGCGATAAGGTTTTCGAGCCAATGGGGGGGGGGGGGGGGTTATGACCCCCATTAACCCCCCCCCCCCCCCTCGGCTACGCCACTGCTATGACCATAGATGAACTTGACGATTGCTTACATCAGTGGTTCACGAATTTTTAAGAGGGCCCCTAAACCACTCCCCCTCTCCTTTTACCAATACAGGATTAGTGAATAAAGATTCTAAATCCTGCGAGGGCCTCTGTTGATTAATTTTTTTAATTATTTTTTCTTTTTTCTTTAAGTAAAATGTAGGTAATACTGTTTTTCACAACCAAGCACACTGAACGAAATCCGAAATATTTCTAAGCAACTTAACAATGTTTGCGTACCTATAATGAAGCTAGTCGCGAATATTATAATGAATTATGTGAGGGCACTGAGATGAGTTCGTGGGGGATATTTAATTTTACTGAAGTTATAACGATCTGTTTATGACTTTACCTTCAAAACCACAGAACTAACAGTGGCACTCATTACTCTCCACTTTTTGATGAAAGTGTGAAATTAATTCACGAAAACATATAAAATTGGTGAGGCGATTTGATTTGCTCATAACCGTCGATCACATTAAAACGTTCAACGTAATAAACGGGGAACTCGTGAAAAATCTCTCCTCTCCTTGAAAAACAACCTCGTGACTCCTTTTTTCAATTCAAATGGTAAATTGCCATCAAAATTAATTATGATAATGAACTTATATTGAACCCGAGAGAAACGGCCAGGTGCCGGCAAGCTGGGTTCAGTAGGGAGGCAGTAAAAACGTCAATAATGTGGAGAAGAAAAGTAAATAGTGAAGAATCATTAAAGTATCTGCAAAAAGGAAAAATTGAATGGGAAAGGGAAATTCAATCACTTTGTCCGATCAGCAACAATCGAAAGTTCGTAAGTAAATTGCGACTAGCGCACGTACCTGCACACCAATTTCTTCGAACAATCATAATTAATTTCTGATTACTGGTATGTATGTGCTCATCAAAATATATGAGACCATTATATTAAATGTTACTAAAATTGCTAGTCAGTGCTGCAACACCAGGACGTTCAGCTACACAGTAATCTTAATAAAGTGACAGTTTTCAGCGGGTAAGTACATACTATACCTTGCCAGGTACCTATGCCATGTGTCGACAGCTTCAAGGATGTATCCAAAAACAAAACATCTATCTTCCGCACTTAGAAGGGCACTTTGGCGGTTTGGGAATGGGCAAATCCGCCAAAGTCTATTTGTATTTGAAGTAGTAGGATCAGGATCAACTCGTTGCAAATAGACATTTTTAATGTCCCTTGCCAAACAACATTTTTTGAGAATTTGGAAAAAACAGGAAGGTCAAAATTCATAAATTTACCTAAAATAATACCAGCTTCACGCTCATACATAACTACCGTACGGAATTTCAAAGTATGGGGAATACATTCCTAGGCAGGTACTTTTGTGGAAAGAGCATACCTATAAACTTCCATATATTCACCTCCTTATCTTTATAAATAAAGGGCTTCCAAAACGAAATATCGAAATATGCTTGCAACAATAACAAACCCAACACAACTGATCTCTGCTAACCCACATTTGATATAGAAATGAATGAAATGAAGTTCCCCAAAAAATGCTCTTTTTCCATGTAAATGAACCCTTTCTCTCTCCTCAGTCCAAATAAATAATATAGTTTTCAATTACATCAAAGGTGCGACAACGCGTCACGAAGGTCTACAAAGGAATAGGTCAAAGCGGGATACATAATTCGGTAACCAGGAAAGCAAACTCCATTAATATTTTATTTCGTGAATCCACTTCCTGGTCGCATGGTATTTCACGGCATTCGACTTCTTATTCCGTATCTGCCAATCTCGTATTTAATTAAGTATTTCACGAAAAGCTTACCTGTCATTGCCATACTTATTTGATAATCAGACATAGGTAATTAATTAATGTACGAATACATTAAATAAATTTCTATACATCAGTTAGTTTTAGCGAAGGGTAGGTACGTTTGTATAATACAGGCACATATCAGCAGGCCAATAGGTATCTTCATAAAAAATGCAGTCATAGTCTCTATGTATCTAGTGGATATTAACTGAGCCGATTTTACTGAGCTTTTCCGTAGAATAACAACAAAATAATAAAATACTCGTACAAGGAAATCTATGGTCAATTTTCTTCGAACTTCATCATTTGTATAAACTTTCAATTCGTTAACAGTTACCTACATCAACGAAGATACTACCTGCACTACAAACTTATTGAAAAGACCGAAGATGAAAAATTCTCTTACAATTCTACCATCAAATTTATACGTGCCATACAAGGAACCACGGAGGTGAACGTATGATAGTTTGATGAGCAATTAGCATACCTCAGTACCTTCACACATACGGAAAAATTGTAAAAATCTTCATCCCCAGGTATTGAAAGGACGAAAGTAGTGGACGGTTTCGAAATCATACTTACACCGAACTGTTGAACCTTTGCTGTGAGATTTGAAATTTGTATCGACCCTTTTATTTCAAGACAACCTAACCAAAAAGTCGTTATCAGTCTATGGAAAAAGGCTTGAATATCATTTGCATTGCAGCAGAGATAGCGTCTGCTCTCACTTTCAATGGAAAACATCTAAATTGGACACATGTAGGTAATGATTTCAGACAATGCATGTTCTTCAATTTAATGACTGACATTACCATAGGTAGCTAAATACAATCCATTCAATTTTTTTAATTTAAAGCAGGGAAAGGCCGAACGGATTCTTCATTTTTGAAACAGCCCTCATAAAAAGCCCTTCAGAACGGAAGGTTGCCCTTTTCATTTTCTATTTTCCCGTTTATTCGATTCGAAATGGCTCTTCTAGACCCTGCCCATTCATTATAGCAGACCTGAGGTCGTTAAGACGTCTTTCTTAATGATCATAATACGAGTAACTACAAGTAAGTAAAGGATCCACTTCCTCTCGCGGTGTTGAAGACATTACGCTCAGGAGCTCGGGAACCTGCTTACCCGACGCACAGTGTTGCAAAAATTCCCCAAAAACTCGAACATTTTTCCTTTTTGCACCAATCAAATTAATTTTCGACTGGAAGGAAAGATAAATGCAAAAAAAAATGTTGCATCGACTGAGACCAAATCGAGCTCTCAAGCATGCTGGTCTCAATTAAAGCCAAAATAATTGTCTTTATCTCAAGCACCTTCCACGCGGGAACCAGGTTGGTTGGTGCTGATGGAAAATATGTGAATTTTTGATATTTTGGGGATTTTTGCAAGTAATTAGCTATTTCAGGTATTGGAATACGGGCTATATTCAGAATCAGTGCTAAATTTCATATACGAATGGACTGTGGCAAGTTTTATCCATTTCAGGAACACTGTGCGACGCCATGTCCCTTGACTCATGGATATCTTTGGCGCAGTGTAGTAGTTATTCAAAAGCCCACATGAAATATATATACGAAATGGGCAAATACCGTAGTTTGGGCTTACTTTTTTTTTTTTTTTTGAATGATCTTAATACGTGAAGGACCAAAGTAGGGGTGAAACAGTGAAAATGGATCTCTTTATTCTCTGAGAGGGCCCTGAAAATGTCCCATTCCTACAAGTTTGTTTTGTTAGCGATATTTTCCTCATCTGTTTAACTTGGGCTCGGAGGTTGTTTAGGCTCGAGTTTATGCATAATCAGCCCACAGCGCTTCGCCAACTTGCTTATTCCACGCGAAAACCAGAGGCGGAAAAAGTAATACAACTCCGGGCTTCAAGACATTTGTCACATACAGCGTGCCTTATCGTGCACCTACGTTATCTAAGATGACGAAACGGCAAGTGTAACTGAAACCTTACTATGATAATGACGTGTAAAACTAGCAGATAATGCTATTTTCATAGGAGGACATTGCCTTCTTCAGATATACTTGGACGCGGTGTTTAGAAATTTCATAAAAAAGTAACTTGATGTCTCATGCAGTTTACTTACCTACGTGGAGTATTACGACAAAAAAGTGCTGAATTTTAAAGATACCAGTGTATCTAATAATCAATAAACGAAGGCAACGAATCAGTTTGAAAAAGAAACCACGACATATAATTTGTGAAATTTATGGGGAGAAAAACTGAGCTCTGCTCCATACGTAGAAGAGATTTTGCTGATTTTAAATATACTTTCTCCCTGGGTATAGCTTAGTAACGCTAGAAACCCCTAATACCTCGAAAAATCATATTTTAGCCCACTGGTAACAGCCAAACTGGTTTTCGTGCTAAGAAATAAGGAATATACAACAAAATCCGGAAATCACATGTAATTCAATACTACCAAATGAGACCGACGTGAACTCTGCATCTATGCAAACAGGATTTTAGGTGAGTTTTCAAGGCTATTGCGAAACATTGAGAAAACTTCGAAAAATCGCCAAAAATCACGGATACACAGCTGAAAATACGACTGCCTCCAAGTGCAAAATTTTAATGTTTTTAACATTTGCTTATCTACAAAAACCTACTTGTTTCTAATAAGCAGAGCAAGTTTGGTCCACACTGTGTGGCGTACTGATACTGTAGTAGACTATATTTTCATTCGATTCCCGGATTCCACGTGTACCAACATCATTATATTTTGAAATGTAATTACCAATAAGTTTTGACTATGTGTTAGGATTGTTTCTTGTTTCTCTTCGCTGATTCCAAATGTATGTTACTGGAAGTTTTCAAATGTTTTACATAGGTACCTATATATATTAATCCGCCGATATTAATTGCCGATATTAATACAATTGTTCTGTTCTTGATCAGCGTTTTTCTTTGGTTTACGGATTACATAAGTATTATGGGTTTCTAAGTTTATTATAAACGCGTAGGTAGGTATTTTACTATTATTAAATTACCATTGGATCCAAATTACTAACCTTACCACTGGATGGTTTCCATTAGTACACTCCTGGCAAATGATTCCTCGCAATTTGTTTTTGGATTCTTCAGTTTCTGTTTGTGGTTTTGGGAAAACGTTCGGAACATCAGATATCGGTTTAGTTCGCTGTTCAACGTAAAGTCCCCTAAGAGAGATAAGACCTAAATAGGGAAGTGGTGGTGGCCACGCAGAGGGAATGGAGGGCAACAATAATATTGGGCAGCGGAATAAATCGATGGCACCGTCATTAGCGTCCATCCAGAACCCTCATTCGCCTCTCAGCTGGGCAAACACGGAACGAATTTCACGAAACGCCATTCCCCATTGGGTAGGTATACCGTCATAACTTCCAAATGTTTCAAGGAAGATTTTGAAGGCGAAATGTTATTGTGGTGATTATGGCCAGATGCAAAGGAGCTCAATTCGAAACGGACTTCAACACATGGCATTTGATTACTCAACGACACCTACCACTTTTCAGTCAAGATCTTTGAAAATCTTTCACTCAACCTTCAATTTTGGAAGAAGAAAAAAAAAATTTTAAAAACCCTTTTTTTACAGCGGTTTAACTTTTTTCTGAATAAATAACCCTTCTGTAAGCAACCTGGTAATGTATGAGACGAAATTTTGAGGGAAGGTGCGGGCTGGACCCACATAAAATCACCAAAATCCGATTGAGATTTGCGCCTGCACATGTGTAAATATTTCCATGAAAAAATTATAGTTTGCGTCCATACGTTGAAGGGTAGGTGGCTCGCTGGCATCCATGAAATCTCCATCGTTAGCATTACAGTAGAAGTAGATGAGATTTCTTTTGGTGCTGAACACCAAGCACCGACCCACGTGCTCGATCTTCACCGATAAATACCTACCTGCCAACAAATATTCGAAATGACCTTATCCTTTTGGACTCAGAAAGTATCTCTAAACTGCAAACTCGATTTCCAGAAATCATGCGTGATTTGAACAACCAGTAAGTGCTGTACGTCATACCGTTTGATTCACAGTCGCGTTGATGCTATTTTTCCGTTTCCAATTTCAACCTACACCTAATATTTATTATAACAATCCGTATAGTAGGTAATGTAGTTTAATAACCCACAAGAATAAGAAAATTTTTTTCATGTCAGAATTGTGCACCGCTCAAAAGATGATAAACAATAATTCTGAACAATGAGCGTCATTTGGTAACATTACTTTGTTATATAGGGACTATTTTCAATTATGAACCTTTGAAATGGAGCAAGAAAATTTTTGTTTAACAATCCCTCAAAATTTTATCGTTTCCGTTTCAAGGTACGTAGAATTCGAAAATGAAATAAAAACGCTACAAATTATTACAAAACGGTTTATTATTTACCTGTACAGATACCTCTCCTGCGTAGATCATTGTTTTTTGGGGTCAATATCTACCCTCGTACTTCCCCCAGGAAAGCCGTAAATAGAGTACTGGAGCCGACCAGGCAATTACAGTTTCATAAATGTGCGGTGGATTCAAGAATTCTAGAACTTATTATTAGGTACGTATTTGTTGTTATTCATGAAGCATAACGTTTGTCGAAGTTAAAAACGCTGCAAATCCCTGCAAAACGGTTTATTATTTTGTACAGAATACCCTTCTGTAACAGATCACAGCTCTCTGTATAGATAACCCGTCTATATAATATAATATGTACTAGTCTATAGATATTATGTAGATCGCACACCCTCCGTACTCGTTACTAGGTAACTACCTAAATCACGAGTTAAATGTTGCTAAAGTAATTCTGTCGATGACAAGCAGTAACTAAAACGGCAAAAAGAAACGAAAATAATGAAGTTCTGAAGGAAAATTGTTGATGTGGAGTGAAATAGATGCCCCTTCTGCGTAGATCACTGTTTTCTGTGGTCAATACCTACCTTCGTGGTCAAGTAAAATGAACCGTTGTGTAATAACTTGCCCATCAATAATACTTCAACGGTTGTTCGAGTTGCAAAAGTACCTACCAGCAAAATCCAGCCCCTTCTTGGTAGATGAACCGTTGTGTAATAATTTACCGTTATGAAATAATTTACGGTTTTGTAATAATTTACCGTTGTGTAATAATTGGCCGTTGTGTAATAATTTACCATTGTGTAATAATTTACCCATCAATAATACAACTTCAACGTTTGTTCAAGTTTCAGAAGTACCTACCAACTTGATGCCATGCTTGATTATAATCAGGTGCTCCGCAGTGATGATTATCTGGGCCGGATTTATACCGTTTGATTCACGATCGTGTTGACGAAGCTTTTGGTGCTCACGAACGGCTAGATGCTCCGGGTGGTCTCAAAAAATTGTTTAGCTCAAGACAAATTTAATAACGTAAAAAAAACCATACCCTTCTATCGGAAGTTTTCGAGCTACGGCGTTCTGAAAATGTCAACCCCTATTTTGAACCCCTTAGAGATGACTGATAGTAACGTCGAGCTTCGAGGACCAACTAGACCCCGAACGGAACCTATAACCCGAATTTCGTCAATTTTTATTCATGGTAACTAAGAAAAGTGGCCCGTACGGCGTACGGCGTACGGAGGACAGACAGAAATATTTTTATTGCAGTTTCGGATTCTACATACCTTGAAACGTAAACCATCAAATTTTGAGGGGGGGTTAGAATTTTTTTTTTTCATGCTCGATTCCAATGGTTGAAACTAATAAACCAAAATCACTTATCTAACCTACGTTATGCTTGATGAATAGCAGCAAATAATTAATGATAGAATTCTTGAATCCGCCGGGTATTACCCCCGGCCGGCTCCAGTACCTACTCGATTTGGGGCTTTCCTAGGGGGAGCACGAGGGTAGGTATTTACCACAGAAAACAGTGATCTACGCAGAACGGACATCTATTTTGGTAAATAATAAACCGTTGTGTAAAATTTGAAGTATTTTTTGTCCATAATTCAGAGAATAAAAAAGTTCCCTGGAGGAGTTAATGTAGGTACATGTATTTAGTAACAGGTATTTATATGTGTAGGTACAAGAAAACCATATGCCAGGGTTGGGTTTGTTCCGAGATTCACTACAGCATTGCAAACACAATCGCGATTGAGCAATGGAAAATCGGTAGGTAGCTCCACGACTGACCGAGTTCGTTAACCTGTTATAAGCACACATGTTCGTTATTCGCACGATAATCGGCTCGAATATGCCGAATTTCAATAGTGTCAAAACAGGAAACTGTAAACGAGGAAGAGACCAATCAATTATTCAAAAGACGATGAGTTTCGCGTGATTAGTTTGATGTAGGAATTTGTGACATAGGTACCACAGGGATTTACAGGGTGAGGTAACAGCCGAGGGAGCGGTAAAGGCTGAGAGCAGGGAACATTTGCGCGTCATCTAGCGGACACCTGATGAACCAACGCATGGTCAATCCCTTCAGAAGCCACTGGCCTTCATTGGTTCCTCATTAGCGTTTGTTTTTAGTCTTTTGAATGGCAGCCATTCGAAAGTTATCGTTTCATCAAGTATGACGAGGGCTTATTCATTTGTACGCCCTGCTGTGAGTGAGTAGTAGTAGCGGTGCGTGGACTCTGAAAACGGAGGGGCACCAAACCAGAACACAAAATCAACAGATTTGTCTGCAAAATACCCAGCAACAACACCCTTCCCTTATTTGCTGATAGTGATATTCAGCAAAGCTCTCTCTCTTTCAATCCATACTCTATCGTTGTACGTCGACAATTTCTACTGCAAATTAGCCACAGAATTCATTTTGTTACCAAAATATATTAAACTAAAATACAACAAAACAATGACCCGTCGGCCGGTACATACCTACTATGGAGAAGCTATTGACTGGAAGCAAGACAGGAAAAACGCACGTAGGTACCACAAATACAAATCTGTCATAGGAACCGGACCAAACGCAAAACGCACAACATTTTAGGCAAAAAATTGAAAACTGACGACAGGCTCAACACAGAAAGCGGATGTGTTTCATGTGACAACAAAAACAAATCAAAAGACGAAGAAGCATCTCGTATTGAGATGAGAAATTGAATCGAAGGGATCGAATCGTTTGTGAAAAGGAACGGTTTTAGGGTGGAAATCAGATTCTGGGGACAAGGCCCAAAACTGGGCGTGGCGAACAACATTTTTACTCGACTGAGCATGCGCAGACGGGCCACTTTCCTCAGTTGCCGTGGGAACACTAGGTCCCAGGACCTGCCTGCCAGTTTCAGGAGCCTAGGTTTCGACTTTGATTGCAGGACAGTGATTACTGTCTCTTCATTCCATAACATGCTTGGTCTATGGAGCTAACATGAAGGAACCACCAGGGATGATCTACTAGAATATTGAATATCCATAGCCAGAGTAATCTGGCGAGTCGCTGTTGAACATTCATGTATTAATGGGTAGTTGGCAAATAACTAATTACCTACCCACCAGGATTGACCATCAAGGGCCATGCAAAACAGTAGAAATGTAGGTATGGTTGGATGATAAGACCATTTTACTTCTGGAAAATTAAATGCAGGCAGTCTCGTTTATATTTAAGTACTACTACTTATTCTACTTGTATGCTAGGCACATGTCGGTATGTATTTCAGTCTTTTCACTTTTTAGACAATTGATTAATGTAAGTGTAACCCAAATGAGAAGTGTATTTCAATTAGACAATTATCCTTTTCAAAACACCATAATATAATCACTTAATCTCCCTTGCATCAACTCACTGGCATCAATTTGCGTCATAAATGTGATTATAGTGCATGACGAGAAAAACGACATACACACGTTGCCAACACCATTCGCCCTGGCAAACGGTTCCAGTGCCAGTGTTTAAATTTTTCTTGTATTTCCATATCCAGGTAATGTCCCAATGTGCAAAGGCGTTTCTCTACCAAACGATAGAAGGGATATTATTTCTTTGTTACATTGTTCGATTCTTTGTTACAGAATAACTAGACAGTCGAATTCGCTACTCATCTGTGATATTTACAACCGCTGGATAATCCACCCGACGAACTATGGGCTGTGCAGCAGGGAAACCAGCAGTGGCTGACAACCCGCCGGTGCAGGATTTCCAGAAACCGCCGCCGAAAGCTGCTGCACAGAAGGCGGAGAAAGTGGCAGCACCTCCAGTAGCAATTGACGACAGCATAACGATATCGGCAAGAACCTGTGAGTACTTGTGGGTGGGAAACTTTTATTTTAGACTCGGAGGGTGTCGACGTAGGCAGATGGCTGACAAAACCGCAATAGCAGCACTAGAGCCAACAAGTGATTGAAGAATTCGGTTAACTGGCAATATTTTTGTAGTGAATTGGTATAGCGATAATTCACTACGGGCGGCATGAGGTTGTGGCCGGAGAGTTCCACACTAACAGATGTCACCGGTAAAGGTTCCACACTGTCAGATGTCACCACTGCGACGGGATCTTTTAGGAATTAAGGAGAGATGAGGAGTGAGGTGAGAGAGAGTAGTCAGTGACTAGAGGAGAGCGTAGAATGGCTAGAAAGGCGAAGGAGTCGAGTTTTTATAGCTCTTGAGGGCTGTCTCCCTCCATCCTCCAGCTAGTGGAGGATGGTGGGGAACCCCACTGGGTTCCTTGGTGCTCCTGCGTCTTTTGTCCCCACTTCTGCGAGTTTATTTGCGAGATCTAATATTTGCAGGTTTACAAGGAGTGGTTCTGGGAGGATACTACGACAATTTTGTTGTATAAAATTAACTGCATTCGTTCATGAAATAATTATTCGTGAAAATAATTGCCCAAATTCGAATTGTTCGCGTTTAATAAAATTCTAATAAAAACGGAGTTTTGTTTCTGCTTTAAATACGCATCACATCTACGGGGAACATTTGTGCTCAGCAGCCAATCCTATCATAGATTCTAATGAAAATCATTGACCATCAGTGGTTTCGTCTACCCAACTTATTCATACCTATAGAAGTGTACCAGTACAAAACTAGGTATCTACCAGATTAGGTGGACAAAGACTAAGAGTCTTGATTTTCTTGAAAAAACAACAAGATATATCGCCACAGCAAGGGTAGTCGAAAGGGCGAAGAAATCTGTACGGGGCCAAAGTGCAAAACAATCCTTTTGGTTTATTATTCTGTGAATAATACACCTATGTATTCGGTCTGCAAAAAATTTTTATAACACCCCCTCAAAATTTTTTCTATTCCGTTTCAAGGTGCGTAGATTCCACAAATGCAATGTCCGTCCGCCAACCGCCGTACGCCGTCCGCCATATCACGTGTACCGGCTTCATTTTTGGTCTAAAAAAGTCGTTCTTTCGCACACATGCTCCATTTGGGCCCTAGTTGTGTCCCGAAACTTTTCAACCCGATCGGAATATACGCAGGGGTGTTATGAGTGAAAATGTGCACAAAAATAGGTACCTACTTTTTGTGTTTTAGTAACATGTTAGTAACATAAGCTTTTGAGGTAGCGTTTTCCATGTTTCTGGGGACGAGAAGACCGAATATGAAGTCGATTTTGACCAAAGAGTGGAAAATCGAGGTTCTACCAAATGTTCAGCACCCAAAATTGATTTTTTTATGAGTCAAAAACCTGGGAAATCGTCTGAAATCACCTTCAATTCGTAGAATAACACTGGAAAAAGTGTCAACAGGTGGATCAAGACGATTAAATGGTTGGTACTTTCAATGATAAGAGATAATTTATTAGAAAAAAAAGGAGCGTACCTTATGCGTGTTTTGGGGGCCAAAATTTGTGGAAACCATCAAAAATGGCTATTTCAATTATTTTACATGAAAGAAACAATAAATAAACAGCCAGCATTTCTGTAGACCGATAAAATAATAGAATAATAAACCCATGTGACAAGGACTTTGCAGCGTTTTTTTGTTTTTCAAGACGCGGGACAGAGACTGTTTTATTTTATTGACCTAATATTTTATGGTGTTAAATATTTTCAACTTGATGCATTCATGTGCATGTGTAATGCATGAATATAGCTTTTTACGTTACAGTTTTCCAGATGCTTCATTCGAGTTTTCTGTAGTCGCTATTTCCGTTAGGATTCGTTCTCGTCATCCGTGGAAACCCGCATGTTGCATCTTTCATCGCTGCGTTTTTAAGTCTAAATGCAACGAGTTTAGTTGCAAAATCCGCCACCACGTGGCAGCACCAAAATTAATCAATTTTATTCTACTTCTCATTTGAGAATGGAGCGAGATATTTCAATTCGAAAAACGGATTTCTCATCAATATTCACGTAAAATTCTGGATTGGTTCCAAAAGTGTGCAAAAATTTTTTGTCGACCCAACGTCAGCGGTTGACGAACTCCTCCGTTCGTCGTACTATCGACCCAACTGCGCATTTTTCTCAGGAGAATACGAGAATAGGAAGAAAAGAAGAACCTTGGTAGGAGCACAATTACTCGGGGCAAATAATTCACGTAGGCCATGCAAAGTGATACGTTCTGCGGATTGTTTGGTGCGAGGGCTATGCCCTGGATTTATTAATCATGGTTCAGACGCCCTTGACGCGATAGCTAAGAGAGCATTATAATGAATTCTATACCCCCTCCCCCCTCCACAAGAAATTAGCTATGGCAAAAGTTCTTTGTGTAATGGATCGATAACGAAGGGAGAACTAGATCCAAACCAATAAGGTCTAGGATGTTGATCATTTCTGTTACTTGTTGGTATATCATAGTCAGGACTTTGCCTAGCAGGATTTGAAAGAGAACCTTTGGACTGCAGTGTCCGAGCGGGCTAGTGTCCGATCTTTATATTTATCCTCGGGCGGGCACCAGTTCAACCTTTGAAAAGCTTACATTCATGTGCTTACCCGACCAGCGATTCACCTCTGATAATAATCATGTGATCCCTACAAGAACTAAAATATTGACATAAAGCCCGAGAACCTCCCCCCCCCCCCCCCCATCCATTCCCCTCGGGATATACCCAATAGCTTAAAATCCAGGGTTATAAAAGAAATGTATTTATTTATTTTTTATTTTTTGAGACAACCCGGAGCATTGCCCGTCCAGCCGTTCGGGTGCACCAAAAAGCTTCGTCAACACGATCGTGAGTCAAAAGGAATAAATCCGGCCGGGATATTATCACTAGGGAGCACCTGATTATAATCAAGGATGGCTGTATGAAGTCGAGTTGGTTGTTCTGCGATATTATTTCATTTGATAAGTGATGGACTATTGGATTTTGTTGGTAGGTACTTGTGAAACTTGAACAAACGTTGAAGTATTGTTGATGGGTAAATTATTACACAATGATAAATTATTACACAACGGCAAATTATTACACAACGGTAAATTATTACATAACGGTAAATTATTACTCAACGGTAAATATTACACAACGGTTCATCAACCAAGAAGGGGCTGGATTTTGTTGATCGGTACTTTTGCAACTTGAACAATCGTTGAAGTATTATTGATGGGCAAGTTATTACACAACGGTTCATTATACTTGACCAGAGGGTAGGTACTGACCACAGAAAACAGTGATCTACGCAGAAGGGGCATCTATTTCACTCCACATCAACAATTTTCCTTCAAAAATTCATTATTTGCGTTTCTTTTCGCCATTTTAGTTACTGTTTGTCATCGAAAGAATTATTTTAGCAACATTCAACTCGCGATTTAGGTAGGTACCTAGTAACGAGTACGGGGTTAGGTACTAACCTACGGAGGGTATGCGATCTACATAATATCTATAGACTAGTACATATTATATTATATAGACGGGTTATCTATACAGAGAACTGTGATCTGTAAAAGAAGGGTATTCTGTACAAAATAATAAACCGTTGCGCAGGGATGTTTTTTTTTTTTTTTTTTAACTATGGGCGTCTAGGTATCTACCACTAATTACGAGTCACGAACTGGAAGCTCAGACTAATCAGTTTAATTGTAATTAATGACTTTCGGACCCCGTCGTTCCAATTATTGTAATTATCGTAATAATGGTCCGTAAATTATGAAACGGTCCATATCCGTCCTGATCTAAATGTGCTGATTTATGCTTCAACATTCCCACCAGAATTTAGATAAAACTTGGAAATCCAAATTTTGGTAACAACCTAACACTGGATTTCGTATAAAAGAAAAGTTAAATGCGAATTCACTTGCCAACATTTGTGTTATTTCCAAAAGAATGGATGAGTTCGAAGATAGGCAATTCGGTATACTCAAAAAGTAGTTAAAATTTGGATTCTTGTAAGTCTCAAAAAAATAAAATAATCTCCAAAATATATATCTACCGGTTGTTGATTCTAAACAGGAAAATATTATTTTGAAACCCCACATTATTTTTGCAGAAAAAAAGGACCAAAGCTGATTCTTTCCTCCTTGCAACTTGACTTGGAATTGCCGTGAATTTTGTGAAGGAAGGAAACCATTTGATACAATGAACAAGTTTTTGAGCAACAAAAGAAATTGGGGTTAGTTGTTCGAA
The DNA here is from genome assembly GCA_954871275.1 of Leptopterna dolabrata. Taxonomy (NCBI): domain Eukaryota; kingdom Metazoa; phylum Arthropoda; class Insecta; order Hemiptera; family Miridae; genus Leptopterna; species Leptopterna dolabrata. The sequence continues at coordinate 33,791,383 of OX940981.1, read as the reverse complement.
TGTGGATTTTGATGGTAAATAAAAACGGTGGATTATGTTTAGTACTGTAATAGGTAATAAGCATGTACCTACCTGGTTTTCATACATGGGTTCGTTGCTTCGGAAACTCGCTCATTGTAGATCATAGGTAATGTTTTTCATATATTCATATTAGTTTCGTGTAGTCTTTATTACTACTTAACAGATTGCCTCAGATAATGGCGGGTGCTGTCGCGATTGAATTACCATTGATCGATAAAAATGGACTGACTGGTGGTTCGTCATGGTCCATCAATTCCGTTAATGAACATTGCAAATCTGAGAACGCAGCAGTTCGGTTAATCATGTTAAATCACTATTTAAGACCTTGAACGGTCATTGGGAAATCAGCCCTAAATTTTGGTAAAATGTGAAGTCTTATATCAAGTTCAACACAACTGCACGGAGAAGTTTTGATATTTTTACCTAATCCCTCTTCTCACGTTCATCTCCCATCAATTCAGTTCACAATCTCTTCCGTTCAATACCCAAAATTACAATTATATTACATTCATTACATTCAATCCCCATCGCAACTTACGATATTGTAAATGGGCAAGTCTCGTTATATCAAGTTTAACGATATTATTATGAATCTTTGCTTGACTCAGCTCAAGGACTGGCTTTCGAAGTGCCTCTTGAAGAAGGTGAGGCGAACGTGATCAAGAAGCATCCTCCAAAACGTCTCCAAAGATTGGAAGACCAGCAGATGCCCTCGCTCACCCACCGCCTTCTGGATGAGAAGCAAGCAGAAGCTGAACAAAGGAGGCAGCAGGTTAGAATCGCTCATTTCGGGTTATGTACCTAATCATTTTGTCCATTTCACTTAGCTACTTGTGTTTTCCCGATTAATAATTGAAATCTGTAAATTGGTAAATGCAAGAGTGAATCGACGATCATAAACCGATCAGTAAATATAATAAATAATCAGACTTCTTGCTGAGCACCCTAAGCGCTAAATATCTAAAAGAAATTTGTAAAACGATTGAGGATAAAAGCTCTGCTGAGAGTTCCATTGACAGAGAAAATACATGGCATATATTAGGTTTTCCATATAGAAGGATTTGGCGCAACGTTTGTTCCAGATTCTGCATTAAGTTTATATAACATTGATATTTTTGGTTTTCGGATGTCGAATATAATAAACCTTTCACCCATTCAAGTCATATGAATTCCAATAAAGAGTCAAAAATACAATATTAAGAACAGAATTATCTCGTCAAACGATGTGCAAACAAGCCTAAAATTTCCCCTATACCTAACCTACCTTATGCGGGAATTATCTGCAGGTGCGATATCTGTGAAATTTTGATAGGTATAACCACGAGTTGGGTGCCCGCCTATTCATAATTACTCCAATTCACTTACATTCATATTATCATATCTATATACAGTAGAAGTCGCTTAGTAGAAAGGTGGTTAAAGGAATAAGTCGGATATAAGGACAGAAACAGTCAGGTCCCGATCGGCTGTATGTAAACACACAGTGAATTGGCCTGTTATAGTGATCAAAAGGTCGGTTATAGTGATTAGTTTTCTAGTTTTTGGATGTTAAAAGTCGGCGAAATAGGTAAAAAGGGCTGATATCTCCTGAAAATGGTATATATTCACCAAAAGTGGTACCTATTGAACGATGATCCGAAACAGAAGATAACTAACTGCCTATAGGTTTTAATGAAGATTCCTAAAAAAAAATTAATCAAAATTAGGTCAGTTCTGGGGTGTCACATTCGCCAATCTCGGTAAAAATGGCTAAAATCACCACAAAGTAGAAGTCGCTTATAGAGATTGGTCGCTTATAGTGAATGTTTCCAGTCGGTCCCAATTCGATCAATGTAAGCGACTTCTACTGTATTTCCGAATAAATATGAGAAGAAAATGTAAAAATGCACTCAATGTTTAGGTGTTACAAACTAACCCCATAATTTGAGATCATATTTTCAATATATGTACTGCCCTGAAGAGGCTTAGCACTTACCTAAACTACCATTTTACCGTTTCGCTTGAACACAAATAATATCATCATTTCATCAGTTAGAGCTTAGTGATGAAATGTGGTTGACTCCCGTTGTGATTGCCACTTTGTTCCAGATACTGAGCCAGAGAATACAATCGGCTAAAGTCCGCCAAAAAACGAAGAGGCCCTTCGCCGTCAACGGTGAAGTAAGTGAAAACGGTGATAACTCTCCATAAGATATCGAACCGATTATATACGATAATCATCAAGTAGTAAACGAAATCACTGTAGGGAAACAAATGACACCACCAACTAGTTCTGTCGAGGAGTAGGTACTACTCTACATGCGCGATTTACATTCGACGGATTCACGTATAATAAAAATATAATATATTTCTTAACTTTATTTATAATATACGAGGCTCGAGTTCTCGCGCTTTCTTCCTTCTCTTCCAAGATGAAAGCCAAAATAGCGAAATTACCTTCTTTTAAATTGTAGTAAACTATGGCCAATGGGCAGTTTATATTAAAATTTCATTCCATCAACCCTCGAACTTCTGACGCCTCTTCCTTTGTCTTCATTTTTATTAAATCGTGAACTCAGCTTAGAATAATTCGACGGGTCAGTTTGAACAGTATTTGAAGCAATATTTACTACCTCAGTAGCATTGTTTTATTGTAGAATTTAAATTTGCCCTAATACGACCTAGCTAGTCGACTAGGTACATGAAACTCTTGAAGCGGGTAACAAAGATGATAAAAGTTCCATACAGCACAGATTAGCAAGCTTTCTTTCAAGGTAGATTTCAACGAAGATCTAAAAGAATATCACTCACTAAAAATATTTATTTTATGAGTAAATTTAAATTCAACATAATTACTATTAAAGAAATAATAATTAGCCCCCCTCAATTTTAATTTCATTCGAAAATCGATTTGGGCTCAATTTTAATTTCTCAAACCCTTTTTATTACAGAGTAACGGACTTTTGATTGAAAGCATGCATCAGGAACCTACCACAGTCGCCCTGTAAGGAGTGTTATGCCCCTACAAGAGCTGCAGCTCTTTATTGGTTATGTATTGCATTGTCCAAGGACACGTCCATTTTTTTCCATGGAAAACATTGTTATTGAATTATTGAAATTTCCATTTGATACTTTTTGCGAATGTTAATCTGTAACCCAAAGCTATGTTGAATTGTGATGTTAATATTAGGTAGGTATGGTTTAGTTGTGGATTGTTAAAATTTAGTATGAAAGTCGTCGATAATTTTATACTGGGATGAATATGCATGATCGAAAGAAAACTCTATTATGATTTTTCAGTTTAAGCATTGAGTACGGGAAGTTTCCTATAGCTCAAACGCTTCGTAGCCTTAACTTAATGAAATTTGTACACCTACGTTCTAACATAACGATGTTTTATTCACGTTCTAAGAAATGCGCGTACATACGAAGCATATAGGTGATTTTGACTAGTTTTACTGGTTACGAGTCAGTAGTAACGAGTCAGTACTAACAAGTAAGTACTAACAATTAATAGTAGTAGGTACTCAGTAGAACACAATTTCTCCATTTTGTGAGGTACAATCCTACAAAATGGAGAACTTGTGATGGAATTTTGTGTTTCATCAATTCCATTGGAATGAGTACAGAAGATACCTTCCCTCTCTGCCAATTTTCTGCACAATCTAAGTCAGCACTCATAGGAAAAATGTGACGCCGAAATATTGCATGATAACACAAAAATGAAAATGCATTTTCCTTCCTCATTATTTCCTTTTTAGTTGCACATTTTATTTGGTTTCAATCGATCGAATAACAATTTTTGGTGATACTGAGGTTCTAATCATACAAACCGGTATGACCAGAACGTGTCCGAATACCCGAGTTTGCATAGTTTGTACGCGCATTCGCTGTTAGGTAGTTGCAGGATAGCCAGTTTGGAGGCAAATAGCCTATGGTAGCGTAGGGGACTACTATTGCTACCAAAGTGAAACTTCAAACCCAAGGCTGAGTATATTAATTTGCATATGAACGAAAAATCTCAATACTTCTGTGCAACATCACAATAACGTAATGAGAAGGATTAAAAAATTTTCGAAATTGGCAGTTGACAGAAAATAATTTCATCATGTTCAGTTATTATGCTTAGATAATATTCAAAAGCACTTAGCTACGCGCTTATCATAATTTCAGTCCTGTATAAACTTACCCTAAAATAACACAGAAAACACCTAAAATAAAATTGCTGCTCTAGGTGTGTAGATTTCCAACTTTCATCAGTTCGCATTGCTACTGACACAGGCTAACAGCATGAATGGCTTTAAAGTTCTAAAATCACATAACTTAGGTTTCATACTGTAATCTGACACCTGTTACTGATTAGTTATGACTGCTGGCCAGTAATGAAGTCATAACACCCACGAATATTCCGCGTTCACCATAAATAGACATACCTGCTGAGGTTTTAAATGTAGTTCTATCCACCAATAATTTTGTACTTAGTCCAATCCGTTTGCAGAGGGCAAATTCAGTCGACTGAATTTATATTTAATCTTCCAAAAACCTTGATTTTGAAGAATATTTTTGTCTGTTGGTAAGGTCTGTTGTACTAAATATAATTCCACCAAAGCTTTTTAACAATATAAACTTCGACATATAAAACTACTGCTTGTGGCTGCAAGTTCCGCATTTCAAGCCGGTTTTCTACGATTGCCCGATTATTCCATCATTTTATCTCTTCTTACTTCGGTAACTACCTCACAGCACAAACAAACAACTTCCAAAGACATTCAGACTACTGGAATTGCCCTCACTGTTCATCTGATACAGCAATAACGCACTACGCGTTTTTTTCTTCGATTAAGTAGGTATACCAAATTTGTCCTAGCATATTTTAGAAAATAACTAGTTACTATGAAATTGATTTCCCTAGAGATGAAAGATGATAATGAGGAAACACTGTGAAACAGAATGACTGAAATATTGACGAGGATTTGAAGCTGTAAGTGGTGATACGTTTTTGATGCATCTTTCAGGAGAAAGTGATGTTTACTGTTAATATTATTTGTAATCATAGTAATAGGTTTTTTTTTTACGTTTAATGTTTACTCAAGTTTGTAATATTCTTACAAACGTGAAGTTGGCGAACACAAGTGCCTGTTATGATTAGTCATAACGACCTTCCACTCTCACTCCAGAGTTTGGAATCGATATCTAACGATCTTTTTTAATATAGACGTATATTTAAGCGTATTTTTGACAGTGAATTGTTGAAATATAGATTGTGCATTAATATAATTTATTAGTTGAATCAAGATATTATATTTTTTGCGTAGTTTAGCAAAGCTTCACCGTGACAATAATGCTTCGAATACCTACAGAAATAACGTATCTTACTTAATTCCGTTGTGAAAAAAAGAATTCACAACGTCAAATATATTATTGATTTATATTGCAGTAGGTCCCTAAATAAAACAGTTCTAGTTTTGTCATTCATGTCGTAAGTCTATAGGTTTAAATTAAGCTGATCATGGTAGACCACTATGTACCACTAACATGTCATTATGGTTTTTGATGAGTTATTGATGTCATCTTGGATTTTAAGTTCTTCCTGAATGTTTAAGAGTTTAAGCAGCATCTTGGAGTCGAATCGATTGCTAGAATCGGAGGAATTCTATTTTGATACATACATTTATTTAGGTCTCGAAGAAAAGTTATATTTTGGATAAAAATGCATCGCGTTTGTAATGTTGAATGCGTTCTAAATGATACAACGAATACATCATGCAAGAAGTGTCACATTTCTTTTATTAAAATTATAGTAGATTCTTAACCTCTTTGATTTTATTTCTGCTCCCCTTTTCCTGTTATTATCTGGTCAAAATTAAATAATAGTCGTTGAATTCTTTATAATTTATAAGTCGACTATGAGAACCTGAAGCATCTTACCACACAAACAATACGCCCAACGCTACAAAGTGTTAGCTGATGTACGACAGCAAATAAGTTGAAAAAGTCTGGTACGCACCTCAAAAAAATCTATAAATAGCAATTTAGTTCAAATTGCATGGCGAAATGAGATGACCAGCATCCAACTGCTATCCGAATCGGATGATGCACATGTGGAGACGGAAGAACTGGAGACGATTTTACAGAATTGATGCAATTCAGTCAAAGCTCAGCCACTGGCTCCTTCTCTATTAAGTAATTTTATGTATAGGAGGTCAGGATGATACAATGACGACTCCTCAGCTCAATTTGCCCAGAATATTTATTGTATGCTATTAACACATGGAGTGGAAACCGGTTTCAGACTCTTAGCCCACCATCAGTCCTACAAAAAGAAGAATAGGTAAATACATATGTAACAGGTGCTAAAAACAACAGAAACTATGAAAATGCTAGAGAACTACTATTTAAAGACTACATAATATTAACGACAATGAACCTATTTATACTATCTATAAATACAAGAATTTATCTATAAAATATCTAGGTATAAAATCAATTTTGAGAAAGCCTGAATTTTAAATTGCGTGAAGTCTAAACCTCAGTGGGTTCTTACAAGATTAGTATTTAGATAGCATTTCCATAGTTTCTGTTGTTTTGTAGCATCTGTTACGGCAAACAATAACCCTTCTGGACAAATTGAACAGAGCAGTCATCATTGTATCGTACTGACCCCCTGTAGATTCAGACCTCTGCACCATCGGCATCGGTAAATTCTTCAACTGTGATTTTATCTACTTTACCTAAGATGGAACGAAAACAAGGAGAAAATTAAATCAAAACTCTAATATTTACACGGTTGGTTTATTCAGTCATTACATCAAATACCCGTATTTAACATGGAATTATTGCCGAATATAAGTCGGCTGAATGTTATTTTTTTCAACTTCGAACAGTTGTCATAATCAATGTAAAAACTCAACAATAACTTTTTTCTTTAGTCATATAGTTTACAAACATATTTTTTTTAGGATTCAGTATTTTACACCAATTTTTTTTTAAATTACAAAAACAACCTCTTTGATTCACTAGTGTGCGTAATGTCAGTTCTAATACATAAATACACATACATTACTAACTAGGAACTCTAGCACACTGAAATGTATTCTTACTGTTGAGTACAGTAAAAAAAACCACACTAACCTTGCAGCATATAGAACGCAACACATCCTTTTTATTATTATTTTTTTAATACCTTTTTTAAAGATTTTTCTTTTTGGTTTTTTTTTAGTGCCTAGATCCGAATATTATTTTTTTCAATGGCATTTAGATTATCACAGTAAACATTTAGCTATACATAGCCACCATTAGGTATTTAATTATATACAATATAAACAATTCACTATACAAAAATTTAAGAATAGTTAATTACTTTAATAATGCCTTTAATACAATGACTCATTGAAATTTTCAATGGAAGCGTAACATAAAGATATGAGAAAATTCATGAAAGGCTGAAAAAACGAGTAGCAGGTGATATTATGTTTGGGGTGTCAAAAAAATGTATTAGCGAATATAATGCATTATAGTGCCTGGATTATATTTATCTCATAGGCCCTGGAGATAACCAGTAAATTTTAGCCGAATAAAATGATGGATGGGAAGAGGAGTACCGGAATCAGTTCCATTTCCTTCGAGAAACGAGTTGAAATGGAAATACACACACTTCCACAGGGGGTCGGATTTACAGTGGGAGTGCCAGCCATAGCAAGTGATGGTGATGGTTAGAAAATTACGTATGTACCCAGGACCATGTAATGGATTATGTATGTATTTACATAACTATGAATGAAGTTTTGCTAATGTTATGTATACATACTAACGATTTTAGAATGACAGTTTTGATTATAAATGGTATCACAGCGGTTCTTCGATTTCGACGTGGTCTCTGTCACTTGCATCACTGTCAATAATAATGGGTTGCTGTTGCAAGGGACGACAGTTTTGAGAACGATCGAAAACAGGACTCTAAAATAAAAGTTCCACCCAGGAAATATTTCAGAACCTTAAGGCTTTTGAATTATTAATGTTCTTGAATAACCCCCTACGTCATAACTCGAAAAACCGCTTGAAGAAAACAAAGTTATTATTACTATTATAAAGCTATGATCGCAACTATGATTGCAGCGGTATTGAATTTTAATCGATCGCATTTCATAGCACAACTATAATGATTGATAATTAATAACGAGTGAGTAGGTAGGTCTGCCTATTAAAATCTACAATATAGGAAAGGACAGGTAGATCTGAGGGATTCGATGTGAATAAAATTAGGAGAGCTAAATAGATGTTTGTATGAAAGTTTGTATAAAACGATAAAAATAAAACCACTAAACAAAAATACAGAATTTCAAGTGTACAATACCAGTGAATGAAAGCTAAAAATAAAATGGCGACGAGTCGATTAAAATTCAAAATAAAAACAACTAACCAGGCACGCTATGATGATGATTTAAATAAAACGAAAAGCAAATTCTGATGCTTACTATTTACGGCTATGTATTGTCATTCTATTTCTGCAAAGTTGTCTTGAAGAAAAAACACCATGAAATGATAGACAAGGCTCACTAATTCAAGTTGATTCCTCATAATTATTCTTACAATGTCTCAGCCATCCACCAGAATAATATTGACATATATTTATTTAAAACACGTCAATGTGTTCTCGAGATTGTCAAAATTCATATGGTCGAAAGTTTTTTACACTTTATTTTTCACTTCAAGTTGATATTTTACACTAAATGATTCATTAAAATTGTTCGTAGAATCCGAGCGGGGCATTAACACAAAATCTGAACAAGGGCTGAGCTTATTCAAGGACTAGAAAACGCGAAAGCATTGGAACAAATTTAAACGTAATAAAATCAAAACATCAATAGCTAGGCGTTCGAAGTGTCTAAAATGTCGAGCAACCCACGACACCTACTGAGGTTTATTGTCCAAATAATAATTACTGTTGAAATTTCGGCAATTTGACACTCAGAACTCATTTTTATTGTTCCATAAAGTACAATTATTAAGAAGTCAAGAACCGTACAACTTCAAAGCGAAAAATTGTATTGCTAAATAAATCCCTGATCAAACCAATGATAGGTACAGGTTCATAACATAAGGGAAATCAACATTTAAAAAACATGGAACAGACATTATGAAATTGATCATCTACTATCAGTAAATGCAATGCAAAAACTACAATCATTCGATGAAATTGAGAGTTGTGGGGTACTACCAGGATATAAGGTACATACATCGTTCAGGACTGAACAGCTATTCACCGTAAGTTTTTTCCCAATTTTTATTTTAATTTTGTATTCTCATTTATGTTGCCGTTTTAATATCAATATATAAATTCTCATAGTTCTCGACTAACGATTTTTTCTTCTAGTTATTGGTGTCGTGTTTGTGAACCTTTAAGCTCATTTACTGGCTTGCTAGATACTTAAGAGAGATTCCATAGTTTTATTAGATTCGAACTCTGAACATATGGGTACATAATGATGAATATAATTACCTAATAATTATAATGAAAATAAATAGTGTATAGTAGATAAATTACAAAATTATGAAATGTTAATAATCAAATTAGAGCTGTGAACTCCAGTTTTCGATGATTAGGTACCTACGTTTCTCTTCAAGAGTATTTCCTTCTATTCAGTTATTTAAAAAAATGCTAACCATAAAGTTCATTTTGACTTTCAGTAACTGAATCGATGGGTACTGTCATCCCCAGAATGGCCCTACTGAAAACGAGGTGGAACGATATTTGAACTATTTCATACAAAATTCTTCAAATTAATTTGGTTCAAAAGAGTAGAAAACCACGGTTATGGTGTTAGTTGAAGATCTGGTGAAATTCATTGAGAACAAACATAGTGTGGGTGGTCATCAATGTCAAATTGAAATTTAGAGATTGAACTAAACTTCCTAAACTACTTCAAACCACAGTGGTTTCCAGCTTCGAGTATAGATAAACTGCAGCGCTATTATCTATAGGCTCTTAACGCCACTTGCTGCTTGGCTAAAGAGGATAGCATCGCTCTCACTGGTATTTTCATGGAAAGATGATCGAAAAACTTGTTCATCAAAAATTGTAGGTTCACTGTCCATGCTGATAATAGTTTTATACCATATTAGCTTTATATTGCCTTCCACATCCAAATGTCATTGCTTTTGTAGGACACAAAATAATTGATAAAGACCGTTGGCATGATAAGGCTGTGTGTTGTATACGCCAGAGTAAACTAGTGGAACGAGGCAGCCAACACATCCATTACATTTTATTTACACTCAATGAATGGCCATTCTGGGATTATATTCGTTATGCAGATAACTTCATGTTAATAAATCTATTTGAATTAAGAATCACTACCTTTAGGGACTGCTAAACTTTTCCAACCAAATTCTGATCAGTAACAAGTTTGTTGTTGACGATAATGAACAGATAAATATTAGGTACTCCAGTTAAGTTTGTTGTTTACGATAATGAACAGATGAATATTAGGTACTCCAATTAAGTTATTCCCATCATCACTTGCCCATTCAGTAATAACAAAACAAGTTCCTAAAAACTATAAAATTATAATTAAATGTATCAACTACGTTTTTTGAGCATAACTGTTTTATGGCCATTTCAAAGTGCTTTGTAGAAAACCCTCGTATAAAAACGTCTACTTCCTCCAAATTTTATTAACATCGTAATGTCTAAATGCACGCGTATCAACACAGTTCATCATTAGAATATCCAATAAATACGATTTACACTAACAGAAGATTTCGAGCGTGTAAACTTCATGTGTGTTTCCTCCAGTTCTTTTTTTTTCGTTTTTCCCGACTTGCCATTTTCATGTAATGTTTTACGTGAATTAGATCAATCAATATTTAAAATCACAATTAAATTGATAAGTTGATCCACACAAAGTAAATCACTTGAGCTGATGTTGCTTCCATGTCCAAAGTTTTTGGCACTAAAAAAACGACGCAATTTCTATCGACAATTCAATTTTTAGTCACTTTCGCATATCGAATCTTTTTTAATTTCTGTTTTCTCATTATTATTATTATTATGATTATTATTATGTTAAAGTTTAGTATTGAACATTGAAAAAAAAAGAAAAATTCTTTTCAGTGCACTTTCATTCTCATAAGAGTTACTTTCTTAATAAATGTCAATAACATCACAGAGTTAAATTCAATCTACACAAAACAACGGTTCAGATTTCGGACTAAGAACGTATTAAAATACACATCGATAGAGAGAATTTGAAAATTATCACCTATTGGAAATGCATACTATAATTCATGTGAAATAATAATTTTTTACACACGATGATGATCGGTAGGTAATAACGTGAAATTTTTTTGTTATGTTTGTAATTTGTGTTGTGGAAATGGTGCAAAATTTGAAAAAATCGATTCGAAGATCATTATTGGTCCCATGGACTATACTACATTGACAAGTAAGTATATCATGAAAATGACTAAACACAACACTGGGGAAATACTTTCTTCTGTCTAAAAACACACATTTTTCTGTACAACCAGCAGAATGTTTGCTCCGCTAAATTACAATTTCAAGGTAAATTCGCCGTTTTCAACTCATTGTGTTCTTGTGATAACCCCTCAATTTCATTGAGTCTAGAAAATATATAATATTATGTATATGTGTGTAAGATATAATGTATTTATATATTTTATACAAGTTTTCTGTCGAAAAAATCTCCAATCAATATGTACAGAGTAAATGTAAAAAAAATTACAGTAGGTACATTTATAAAAACTCCAATTTTTTTCTGGCTAAGCCAATACAATTTAAATTTTAATCGAAAATACGGAATATTTATTCCACTGCACGAACCATCATTGAAAAACTTATAAAAACTATTAACGATTCTATAAAAAGCACGTCTAGATACATTAAAAAATCTAACACCTTAGATTAACTTGATGCACAAATTTAATTTAAATTGAGCGAAACCACCTACTGAAAATTTTATCACCTAATAAGTACACACATAAATAAACTATGTTTCACCTTAACTCGTTGCATCACTCGTAATCATATATAATATTTTCCCGGGTTTCATTTGTATTCCTCGGTTGTTGTCATTTCATTATTAAAAACATGCCTATGCTTTGAAATACGTTTGTTAAATGATGCCACCGTTTATAAGAATAATTGCTGATGATCCACAACTCTATCAAAATCGTATTAGTGTTAACCTGTACATTAAATATGTGTTTTATAAATATAATATTTCTTGATTTATTTGAAACAATTCCACCGACAAGATTTTACATGAAAAATATAAAATTTGAGTTTTGTTGTGTAGGTACTTGAATTTGATGATTAAATTAATCGATAATTAACTCATGAATGATATAATTTTATAAGTATGATAATTTGAAGGTCGGGCAGGTTATTTATAAAATATTTTGTTTTAAAAAATGTTAATTGATCTAGCCCTACCTGTTATAGAAAATACCACTTGTAAAAATACTGCTTATTATTATAAATATAAAATATATATAAAACACTTCCAAAAAAAAAAAAGTTTTTGTGTCTTAAAATTTGCATTTAGTTGTAAAACCCTCGGTTCATAGCTGTTCGGTTTCGATTATGCCATTTACATGTAAGGATTCTGACGTATGTTCGTCGAAACGACGCGTTGCATAGGGCGTAACATACGGGGTTTATTGTGCTGTTGATGTAGCAGAGGTAATAGAAAAAGTCCCACAGGCCTTGCGGTATGCAGGTGGCGCAGGCGGTGATGGGTTTGAGAAGCACCAGGATGTTGTACGGGGTCCAGGTAATGATGAAGGTGAGTAGGATGGCAGACAGCGTTTTGGCCGCTTTCTTGTCCGCCTTCTTCTCTTGAGTCTTCTTCTTCTTCTTCGGCGGCGGGTGCTTGGCCCCGGCCGCCGCCAGCTGTTTGGGTATGATCTTGGCGTTGAGCGGTATCCGGATGTCGGAGATGTGCGACGGCCGACGGTTGACCGCCGTGTGGTAGCCACCTCCCGGGTGGAGCGAGAGGTTGTAGTCGCCGGCGGTCGAGTTCTCGACACGGGTCGGAGCCCGGATACCGGACCTCAGCGGCGTCGCCGGCATATCGTCGGTTATCATTTTTATCGAAGGCTGCTGCTCGCCGACGCCGTCGCAGCCGGGGTCGGGTGGCAGCCTTATCAGAATTGTATAGACCTGTCCAAAACAGTTTAAAAAAAACTATTTTAGAGAGAGAGAGAGAGAGAGAGAGAGAGAGAGAGAGAGAGAGAGAGAGAGAGAGAGAGAGAGAGAGAGAGAGAGAGAGAGAGAGAGAGAGAGAGAGAGAGATTCAATATTATTTACATAGATTACGAATATAACAATATGCATTCTTCTAGTAATGTATAATAATCATAACTTTCTGTTTTCGAAATCACGAATACTATTGCCCAACTGTAGGCAAGCCTGTGTTGTTGGGCAAGAGTCGTTCTTGTTACATTATAGATTCACGCTTATGTCGATTATTTCCTACCCATGTTCTCTATTTTTATGTTATGCATTTTTTAACCTGTTACACATTTAATTTATGACCATTAGCGTTATTATTTTATAATTTTTTTACAGTTTATTAATTTACATATATACTGGTGACGATTGCTTTAATTTTTCCATACCTATAGTAACTAACCAGGAGTACACTAGCTTCTTGTATTGTGTTCTCTTGTGGGCCGAGGGACACCTTAGATTTTGGGGCATATTAATATAAATCATGTGAATGATGGAAGAAGGACTTCTTGTTGTAAGTACCAAACGAGGTATGGGATTCATCACATTACCTAGAAGATGATACCTCGTATTGTAAGAATCCTGACGACATTGGGAAACGATGCTGGGCGATTTGTAAAAGTGGAGGATTAACCCCTTTACAAAAAGCTGTTTGATTGTAAGCACCTTGGCGTCCGAAAAGATCTGCAATGTAGGATGACGCCTATTCTTCGAGAGCATAACTTTCAATATTCCTTTCTGCAGTGTTTCCAATCGTCTCATCACCTTAGGCAGGCAACCACCCCACACCAAAATCCCATACTGGAATACGGACTGGATTAAGGAGATGTATATTTGTCTGAGTCTGGATACTTCCAATATGTACCGTAAGTTATACATAATACCCATGAACTTACGTAGCTTCCCATATAAGAAATCTGCATGGCCTTCCCAAGACAATCTCGAATCCAGTACAACTCCCAAGTACTTGTGTCAACCTTTATGAGAGAGGGACAATTGCACGAATCCAGTGAATTACTACATCCGTGAATCTTCAACTCCATCTCTATCACATTTTCCCATGAAACACTGTTGGACTCAACCATGTATTTCGTTTTGTTCTACGTTTAGAGTGAGCAAATTATTCTTCAACCACTCGTTAATTTTATTAAGAGAACTCTCCATGTTGCTGAATATTTCTCTCCAATGCTTTCCCCTTTCAAGAATTACGGCATCGTCTGCAAATAAGTATAATTTTCCCGTACTCGGCACTAATGGGAGGTTGTTGATATAAACGAGAAAAAGTATTGGGCCTAATGTACGTCCCTGTATTACCCCATATTCGATGTCCATAAATGTGCTGCTTTGATCCCCAATCACCACCATTTGCTTCCTCTCTGACAGGTAGCTGGCAAACCAACACAAACTTCCACTTGACATTCCTATTCCCTTTAGTTTCGCCATGAGAATCTCCCTATCTATGGAGTCAAATGCCTTTGCCAAATCTAAGAACGAAACTGTCTGATTCAATACGTCATACTCCTACAGAAATATTTTATATTATCTGAATGTGTATCTGGGCGCGCGCCCTGAATGTGTGAGTGTTTATGGGCATCTTAACAAATTGAATGCTTACAGAGTCAGTAGATAGCGATCTGTTTTGAAGCCTACTCTGCGGCGGTAAGCTTCTACTTTCGCCGTAGTGCACGTGGTGATGGGCCAGTCTCGGTGTCTGTGGCGCTCCGACCCCGGCGTAGGGGTCCCGTATCACATTCATCGAAGCGCATCTAAAATAACAGCACTAGTTGAAAAGATGTTACGAGCCAAAATAGTTTTGTGTATTTAAAGACCGTATAGGAGCCTATTAGAATTCAATTTCCAGACCGCTCTGTCGTGTGTGCACACGCCCTCTGTTAAGATAATGTATAGTCGAGTTTCTTGTTCTGTGCATTCGAAGAATATGATGGGAACCCTTCCACAGTTAGCACGATTGGTCTCCAGTCTAGTCCTCAATACATTTCAGACAGGTGCTACCTAATACTGTTCCAGCGTCACCAGTCTAGTCCCCGATACTGTTACAGAAACATCAATTCCGAATCATCAACCCCCATCATTAGTCTCGTTTTCTCCTGGATTCCATAGTGGGGCGCATGGTAGCTGGATGAAAGTCGTCAAATAAAAATTCTCATCGCCAAATTATTTACTCGGAAGAATCCAGGGCGACGGAATGAGCGATAATTATGACAGCTGAGCTCAATACATTTAGCCCATGGTGTAAACTTAAACTACAAATCAGCCGTTGGTGAACAGGTTTTTGCTCATCTGGAACATTATATCAACATGAAAATGGAGCAACTTCAGGTAAATTGGTTTTGAACTTCCAACTTTCTCAGAGTATAAATAGGAGTCTTAGCAAGTGGTCAACTTCTAGCTGAAATATTTGTAATAATTTGTAATTTTGGAGATATATTCGAACTCATTTGGTTGGAACTGTGGGAACTTTATTCCGAAATGCTTTCCCGAAACCTCATGTTGAGGAGTTCTTATCTAGCACCCATTTATAGCATATTAGGAGTACATAAAATTCAACTCACCGTGATACAGAAGATTGGAGCGGCGTCTCAACGGAAACGGGCGTTGCGTAGCCCATGTCGCTAGGCGTGTCCTCGAGCTCACAATCGCAGTCTACGTCTTCCCTCCCCGAGTGCCACCACTGGATGCACCACTCCCGTATCCAGGACCAAGTGAAAGGCCTTGGTTTCTACAAACATGTAACACATCCTTTATAATAACACGATTGCAAATTAATTTAAAACAACCATTATGTGGACAACCCTTCTCACAAAAAAAAAAGGTTCATTAGGTATTGAAAATAACAAACCAGAATCACTGCTCTTCACCATTCGATGGAGCGTTATAGTACAGGACACGGGTATTAATAGTCGGAACGTGTTTCCGAGTGTGTTCCAATACCGAAATCCAAACGAAGCGGATGATATAATAAATTATTTTCCTGGTAACAGCGCAATGCTGGAAAAGCAAAGTTTGGAATTCATGCGAGTGATGACGCAAGGGATTTGCGGATTTCCACTGACTTGGCCGGGTCAACTTTCCCTTTTCCACACTCCGGAAATGACAGCGCTGTCAAGCGTTTACGTCGTTGTGATTGACTGCTCGGTAGGAAGTACTATAACGGCTGTTCAAAAACCGATTTGCTATCGCTTCTTTACTCAGTAACCGACCAGAGCCTTTGGTTGACTAACGAAAGTCAGAGAAAGGCGATGCTATAGTTGTCTGACATCCTTCAGTTCAATTTCCCCAGGATTATAATATTATAATTATCCACGACCAATCGTCATGATTACTCTTGGAGTAATCATACGTAAGAGAAAGCTACTATAACAAAAACATTTTGGTTAGTTCGCGAGCGTCATTTTCAACGCCTTAAATAAAAGTTTCTATTACAACTACTGCTTCAACAGAACTCACCTCAGCCGGAATCTGAGCTAGAGATCATAGGCTAATCGCAAGGTTTGTTATTGAAATGGAATCAGAATCACCCGACAGCAGCTTTTTAAGCGGAGGGAAAATATGCGAATTCCCTCAGATGTTAAATTCAAACGCAAAGACGAGGTAATATGAACTGTTGCGCTATAATTATAGTTGTAGTGGATGTCAAATTGGATGTGAATCATGGCCAGATATTTATTTACCTACCCTTCTTCCACTACCTAACTCGTGGAATTAACCCCTCCAAATCTCATGATAGTTTGGTCTTCGACTTGTCTGCTGTATAAGATCCAGTTGTAGCCATCCTCCATAAGTATCATAATCGTTTGGTCATAATCATCAACAATGCAGTCGCGAATTGCGGGACGAAATTTTGATGCAGTTCTGCAAACCCTACATCTCCAAATAAACGAAATCCGTTGGGAAACATGAAATTCATGTGGGTTCAACAGTAAAACAGCCGTTGACTCCAGAACTCTCCTTCTCCAGTTCCACCCTCGAGATTTCAGAAATGTTTGAAAACGGACAGGCGTACGAACAAGTATAAAAACAAATTTGCCTGCGGACGTCCGGAAATGATGTGTGGAACTTCTTGGCAGGAATTTTCCAGGCCGATGTGAGAAGGTATGCTTGTGGTGGAGCAAATTTACCGTGTTCATTAAATGCGGGTTGTATGGGGTAGAGCTCAAGCATGTTTTTCTCCAAGCCTGGCAGCGAAATCACTAAGGCGAGAGCGCGTCGAAACACTGGTTTGTTCCTGGTATTACGCGTTAATAATTGCATAGGATGGGGGTGAGCCATTTACTCCGTAAAACGCGAAGATTCGTGGTCACATCAACCCTTGCGAAGAGCCCTTGCAAGGAGCACGCTACCTCATTCCGTCCAACCTGCGAATATACTGCCCATAAAACTCCCAAGTTCCCTCCCGAAGTCTTGACGTCCAAGGTTTTTAGTATTTTCTTCCCTCCGCCCTCGAACTCTTTTCCAAGGGGTGATACCGCAAAATGAAACATTTTATTGAAGAAAGCCCTCTCCAGAAGAAATATGACGGAGGACTAGGTGCCCGGGGTATTGTGTCAAGACGTAAAGCCCGGTCTAGGAAACAGGTGGCTATTGGGTAGAAAAGGTGGAATACGAAAGCCTTTACTCCAAAGTTTCGAGGAAAATCTAATTTTAAGGTTGAAGAGTTAACTCGAGGGAGATTTGTATCTATTCCATAATTAATTGCGCTGATACGATCGAATCAGAATTGCGGATTTCGCCCTATGGATTAATGATCCCGAGTTTGGTTTATTATTAAAAATCCCTCAAAATATGATGGTTTGCGTTTCAAAGTGCATGTAGAATCCGAATGTACGCCGCATTTAGTTACCATGAACTGAAATTAATGAAATTTGGTTTTAGGTCTCATCATTTGGGGTATGGTTGGTCCGCGAACGCGTTACTCTCTAAGAGGTGAAGAATATGAGTTGATATTTTCAAAAAGCAGTAGCTCGAAAAAATTCAGTAGAACGGTACGGTTTTTATGACGTTTTTAAATTGATCCCGAATCTTAGGATGAGACCAAACGGATTACGCATTATACGTCCAGCCGTTCGTTCACAGTAAGGCCCTGAAGGAAAGGTTGAACCGAAAAGTATTACGTAACACCTGCCCAAATATCATAAATAGGGAACAACTGATTATGATCACGCGTGGCTTTATGAAATTGAATTTGTTGTTCCGTGATTTGAAAGCAGATAGTTATTTTGGATTTGGCTGATAGGGACTTTTTGAACCCATTTGTTGATAGGATTAAGTTTGTTGTTCATCCAGATAAGGTGAACATTTGGGAATATGTTGAGGTAATAAGGTTCAGAGACTGTCAGAATTTCGAAAATGTTCGCGAGGGAGGTTCTTGTGGCCGAAATGGCGCGTTAGATGACATGGGGGCGGTGGAAAAATTCATATTTATGTAACCTGATTCAGGGCTCTCTTGGGGGAAGCACGAGGGTAGGTATTAACCACAGAAAACGGTGATCTGCGCAGAAGGTGCATCCATACAGATAAATAATAAACCGTTGTGTAATAATTTGCAGCGGTTTTTGCAATGCCTTGATGAACTTTGAAATACTTTCTAACAGTAATTGCAACAGCCCGATTCATGCTAGCAGGCTGACTACAGCGGCGATCAATTCCAGTGGTTTTCCGCTGGAAATATACCTGAAATCTATGGCCGGGGTCCGCCTGAGCGGGTTTTCCCGTGGCAGTGAAAATCATTGTAAGATACCATGACAGGGTGAGCAGCCTCGGGGGCCGCCGTGGTGGGCTGGGCCCGGCAAAGCTCGGTAATCCCATGGTGGGCTCATTGGGGTCAACCAATATCCGTGTGGCCCCAGCAACGCTTAGGCGTCATATCCACAGCGCCTAGCATTGTTGTGTTACTCCATAGCAAACACAGCCCCAAGTAATGTTATGTTACTCCAATATACTTACTCGCTTCATAATATAGTTAAACAATTCGATACCGCAACGCATACCACAGCACTAGAAAGTGTTTTAAAGAAAACATTTCCTTAGACATGGTGAGCTACACAAGATTACAGATTTTTGGGCCTTAGCCAACATTTGCGAAACTGCGTTCTTAACTACAAGTTGAACCTTTACATAGATTAGTTAGTTAGATAGTTAGATTTTCCGAAACCATCTACGGAGTGCTTTATTGGAGACACTTTTGACACTTGAGTAACTACCAAGTTCCAACCAACGTCCCTATTACGAGCCTAGCTTCAGAAAGTGTCCATAGAAAGCTACCAATAGTTCATGAACATTTGTTTTCAAAATTAAGAAGGCCGGATCCACCGGTTTTCAGAGAACCACACGGTGCCTAAACCTGCAGTGTACCATAAACATGTACAATCGATTGAATAAACGTGAATTCACAAACAGAATACTCAATCTGAATACTCACCTTTTGGTATTGATTCGGTTCAATGATGATTCCATATTGATCGACGAGGACGCCGTGGTCGGTGGCCCCTGAGACGGTCTTAGCGCCGCCCTCCGCCCTCGCCTTCTTCCAGTCCTCCAAATCCACAGCCTCATCACTGGCAACAGAGTCAAGTCTGTTCAACTCAGTTAAAATTGCTAGATGGCCTCTACGCAAGCGAGTTACAAAGAAGCTAGGTACTTTATTTTTCGACGAAAGCTTTGAAGCGAATGGAATCTGGAATGTGGTAGCGATGATGCAGATGTGTTGAATCATGAGAAAGCCCACTGTGGAAATCATGTAGGTACGATGTTTGAAGACGAATTTCAATAATTCTCCGTAAGCATCAATCAACGGCTAAACGAACTGATGTTTGAATACCATTGTACCTAAGTGAGGACTCATTGAGGGGGGAGAGAACCTCTAGCACACGCCAGATATATTTACAATATTTTTGGGACTTGCCTAGGTAACCTCTGACCCAACAGTAAAAACCTTCTTGAAGAACATTGTGGGGAAAAAGAGAGAGGGAGGGGTATTTAATACCATAATTATATATGTAGGTAGGTAGTATGCGCATACTAAATACCTTGTGTTATGTATTGTTCCACTTGTTTAACGGCAATATGAGTTGAGGTAGGGGTAAAATATTTTGTCGTTAGTACTCAGTGCTATATATATGTTTTATCGATTGATCTGCCACCACGCCAGTCCCTGAACATCTACACTCAACCCTGTGAAACAACTGTAACTGAAATACTATCAGAAATTACACTAAAATTGAGGAAATATTCACTTTGCACGAGAGCTATGTCTCCTATAATAGGGAAAGGGATTAAACTAGGTATGAATTCACCTACTGAAGTCAAATTTGGATTTATTCGTCCTTAAACCACCATAAATATCGTGGTAGGAAAATAGTAATTTTATTTGAGATGGGTCAAGCGGATGAAGCGGTAAGCGTGAAATGAAGCTCAGCAATCAAAACTCCGGCTGTTTCAAGGCCATCTATTAGTTAAAATAATTATAATAATATAAATAAGCCATACGTTTTTCCAACGCCATATTTTAACGGACAAATGCACGCAATTAAAGGGTCGAGCAACGGAGGGGTCAAAACGTCAGGTTCAACAACTGTGACCGGTTGGATGTTGAATTAGTGAAATGTTATACAGAATGATGATAGAAGTAGATATGCGGTATTTTCATTCAGGCAGGTGAAGAGGTTATAAGTAATGTAAGGATATTTTTCACGGATATTTTTGTCTACAGGGAAATTTACAAGTGGATTTAGTAATATGAGTAAGAGTATTATTATATTGTATACCCTCCAACACGGAGTATCAAGTCATCATTATGTATAAACATACACATTAACGAAGTCATACAGGTTGTTATGCAGGGTTGGTACCTAAGGGGAACTTATATGGGCTAGGTAACCTATGAGAAGTATCCAGTCACTTTGAAATTCCATCAAGTATTCGAATGAGGAGCAGGTCCCGTGTGCGAGGCAGGATGATTGCACGCGTATACGAGATACCTAAGGGCACTAAGTGCGAGATACGAAGTGCGTTGGCGTAAGAAAACTCTAATTTTAGGTCTCACAATTTTAAATAATAAGTTTTTACTCGTTGGAATGTTATAATTTGCTGTACCACAACAAATTTGTGTTTTGATGCCACAGCGGCCACACCAAATGGAAAACAGCGAACTTTGGGTCTTACGAATGGAAATGTTGAGGGTATTGCCATACGATTACCCGAAGAACATACGTATATTATATTCAGCAAGACCATTTATGCACTTCTTATGCCAGTTATGACGCCAGTTTCTGGGCATACACATGCGGCCGCTGGTCGGCAGACCAACTAGTTATATAGTTAGTTTTTATAATAAATTATTTTTAAAATAAATTAACGCTATGATAGAATATGCATTTTTGAAGCTATTGGAGGAGATTCATGTTTTTCATCTAGAATAGGTAGGCAGCATTCATCTTGCCAGTGTTCAGCCATCGAACATTCTTCATGTTATGAATGTAGTTCCTTCAGTTTTGTTGTGCGAAATAAGGCTGCATACAGGATAACGTGTATTAGGCGAGGGGACTCGCCAAGACACTAAATCTCCAGTCCCGGCATCCCCCACAGGATCAAGAACATGAAAACTTCACCAGGTTTTCTTATGATAAAAACTCCTTTTGTATTCATGAAGTTTGCCCATGCCTTTTGCTCGCTTGTCCGGTCGATAGAGGTTTCGCCACTTCTGAGTACCCTCCCCAAGCCCCACCGTTCACCCAGTGGAACGGAGAAACTGAGATATATTGGACTTTCGGCAGGAATCCTCAAACAGTGGAAGCCCATGTCATGTGTACCTCCCTGAGTTAGTCCTTTTGGAGTCTCTAATCAAACAGAGGGAGGAAAACGGAGAAACGCTCTCTAGCTGGAGGGAAAAGTCTTGAGAAACTTGTTTCAAACAGAGGCCAAAGTTGTAATTTACACGAGTCCCCTCCCTCTAACGCTTCGGAGTGGAGAGTCGTGGAAACCCAGTAATGGGATTACAGTATTGCTGGGGCCAAGTCCTCACTGAGTGGATTGAGTCCAGGAATCATTATTTCCCACTCTACTGTTTTCTTTAGGTATTGTTATAAGTAGCTACATAATTGATTAGGGGTCAGGATGAATGAGTGGTCAAAGGCGCTGGGTTCCTTATTGCGTGAGAGGTAAACGTTTCTGGCGATCGTAGTTCGAATCTCGACCAGGTACTAGTATAAGCGTTTAAAAAAAGTATGTACTTTAATATCCTGGCAGCGTAGCTCTTTACCAGTTACCACTGATCCAATCAAAGATCAAGTAAAGGCTAAAACAGTTAGATTTCAAAAACAAAAAACAGTTGATGCCTCAAGATTTAATAACTCACTGGATTTTATTGATGCCCGAAATTGGATTAACGCCAACGACTAAAAAAATGTGCATAATTTAAATTTGAATTTCTTGGATTCTACCCGCTTCGCTTGTTCTCGAAGTGAAAGTGCAAATTTTCGAAAATGTTTTCCATGTATAAGTGTGAATACATTATTATGTGTTTTATATACGAGTATATAATTATTATTGTACACATTTTATTTCTAAGAATACATTTTTGACAATGTTTAGCTATTTTCTGACGCATACATATCCAATTCGACCAACCGCGGTTTTTAAGGAAAAATATAGGTACCTACCTCATATAAAGCCTTTTGTATTGCATTTTTTTTTCTTCAAGATTTTCGTTTCATGTCATCATCTACCAACAGTTTTGATGAATTTGACGAGCTTTTTGTGACTTTTTAGGACGTCCCCCCCATAGTAAGAGAAGTATTTAGGTATTTGATGTGGTCAGTAAGGGACAACACTAAGCCAAGAATGAAAAGAACCACATTCAAAACCGTTTCAGACCATCCTGAATTCAAATCCGCATGAAGAAACCATAGGTGTATGTGCGTGTGAGCGCGTGCGTGCGCGCGCTCGTGTGTGTGCGTGTGTGTGACAAAATCTTGTGTTCGCTGTCCAGGGCTTAATTTACAACTGATTCACGTGTTTTTTTTGTTTTTTTTTTACGCAGAAATTTGTCCAGTTGTGCACTATATTGTCGGAATTCCGATTTTTTTTCTAGAGGGGGAAAGGTGGGTAAATGCCGAAAAATTCCTGAGTTTCGACAAAAACTTGTGTGCGCTTCTCAACCGTTAAATTCTCAACCGATTTACGTGTTTCATTTTTTTGTTCGACGCAGAATTCAGTCTAGTTCTGCAATTCGTCACCGGAATTTCGAAATTCACTACTGGAGGGGATGGGAGATAACGCGTGATTTTCTGCAAATCTTCCGTCCGCGGCCCGTATTCTCAACTTTTGAAGCTGCCATACGACATAGGTAGGTAGTACCCTAATCTTAGATCAATCAATCAATTTAGTTAAAATATGATGGTAACATCTCCTACTGCAATACAGGTAGTCAAACATGAACATAAGCTGTTCATATCGCGTCACTAGTCACGAAACTAGGTATAATCAAACTGCACAAACTGCACATCATCATCATAGATCAGTTACTCAAATATACCTAATTCAAGACGATATGCAATGAGAGAGAGTGATCTGTAGGGACGTCCAATGTAATGCATGCATTACTCTACGGGTTGTTGACCACTTATGATGGTTTTTAGCAGTTTTTTCCTGCAATATAAATATGGTGATGACCATAACGAAAATGGTTCAGTCGATTGGCCGCGAAGTGCGGGTATTAACATACAGGCACGTTATTTCATAAGATGGTTCACTTGGCTGGTTGACTGGGATTCATAGCGCATCATATTTTATTTTGATGACTCCCTTAGCTCACTCGCTTAGCTTTAATATAAATTAAGAGTCAAGTGGAAGTGCCTGTACCGACAGACACTATCAAGTAGCGTCATGGGATGAAATCGCGTGAAGTGTTTCCGAGCTCACCTACCGTTTGTCTTGCACGAAACCACCTCATCCTGGCGTGCTTCCTACAACTTCCTCCTAAATGGTAAATATTTACTCGCTCATTCTATTCGTCCAATTATAGACTGCTTGGGATGAAGCCGCATAGCTTTTCCCTATCGAGTCTTCGGACCGCTTGTTCCATCAACTCACTCGAATTACCAGCCATTGTTGATGTACTGGTTCAAAGAAGGGGTCCTGTGTACTGTGGATGAAACTATTCCCGAACGGTTTCGAAATCAACTTCAGGTCTCTGACCTCCGGACTCTTATTTACTCATCAACAAAATGGTAGACATGGTTGGCGAATTTTCGAGTAAAAAAAGCTAGTGCACATCGGAAATACTTTACTTCCTCCAGACTATCAATTTATTGTATTTCCGCTTATGGAGGGGAGGGGATATTTTGTGGGGCTGAGCTAAGCAGGAAATACTGGCGGCCGTAGTGGTTCGCATTACACAAACCGAGGGGTTTTCATGTTTTTGACCGAAGCTCGTTTGGTTTTTTGTTCACTAACTACTCGTTTGAAAGCTAGAAATCTAACTGAAAAACCTCAAGTCCACAAGTTTCTCGAATAACCAATGAAATTCTCCCAACTGTGGCCGGGTTGAGGTTAAGAATTTCTGTCCGATTCTCAAAGGTTGCCTGTATTCAGTAAACTGATTGTGGCATCAAATTACCACTACAGTAGGTTTGCTAGGTGATTTGCCGAGTAGGTGCAGAAATGTGGTTGTTTTGGACTCCACGGAACCTATTGAAAAAACTGTCGTTATACGGTGATTAAATGAGGTCACGGGGTCACGTTGTAACCTGAGGGTGCGACCCACCCGCCGCACTGAGTAATTGGCCAAGGTAAACGAAAAACGATGGAAAACAAATTGAAAGCAGTGAACGGATAAAAACCTGAAGGAACACGAAAATTACAGCGTTGAGTTGAAGGGCGGAAATAAAGGAAGATGGGTTTGTCTTAAATGCAGCATCTTCACTTTTCCACTCAGAAGGGAGGCAATTAGCTGAGGTCAAGTGCGCCGTGTCTGCTACTGTGGCGGTTACAGGCGTGAATAGTGTGCCGTGTTTTCCCGCGCTCGTCTCGTGTTTTTACTCGTAGAACGGTTTTCATGATTGAAGAGCTCTCGAGACTCCAGAGACAACCGACAACTGACGACTGGCCCCGACAACTGACGACCTAGGTACTGCCTTTTAAAGGGGAAATGTAAATTTGGTATTTGGGTTGGTAAACAGCCCTTTGCCTGTGGTCTTTTGGCGTATCGAATGTTTTAGAATACATATTACTGCATATTTCCATACATGTGTAGACGAGAATCGTAAGAAATATGGTGGTGGGGGGGAGGGGGCCTAACCTTATGGTGCTCAATATCGTCTAGGTACGGTCTGGTGAAGCAAGTTTCTCAAACGCTCTCCTGTGTCCATCACCATCCTCTTAATCACATCTACAGCTAGTGAAACCTATTCAACCAATAAAGTGCACATCCCCCCCCCCCCCCCCCCCCTCGAACCACTATTTGCAGCTCCAAACAGTCTAGGAATCAAAGGCCCTTCAAGCCATCCCCAGAATAAATTTAGTATCCTTATAAATGTTGGAACGGAGACCTATCGAGAAGGAAAGCAGCTTCATGCATACTCACTTGGGAGAAAGCCCTGGCGGTATGTATTGAAGCTGGTACGGTACCATCAATTAATCAACCCCTATCAACCCTCCAAATTTCAGTTAATTACTGCCATCACAAGGTAGAGGTCATGTAGTGACAACTGAAAGATAGTGAAGACGTCCAGGACTATTCGAAGCATCCCGGTTGTTGGTAAAAGTATTTTGGATTGCGGAAAGTTGAGGGGAAAATTAATGTTCAGATGATATTATAATATCACCTGCACAAATACGGTTGCCACCATGGAGTACGCCAACCGAAATATCCAACTCACGGCATTTAGTCGTTACGCCTATAGGCCGTCGTTACACCTATATACACATAAATATTACCAAGCAATATTAATCGCATAATATGGAACGAAACCGATCCTTAAAATCAGGCAGTATTATCCCGAACTTGCAATTACCCCTCTTGATCCAACCTATAAACTTAGCTGTTGTTTGATCCTGTCCATCTCGATGACAAAAAAATTACTTCAGAGATAAGTGCAATAAGGGTTCCAAGGCATGGGCAAGGAAATTACTGGCGGAATGCAATGCTTGGATGGGAGTCGATGGGACCACAATGCTTTTGTTTGGAAATCTTTGTGAATGCTGGTATGAAATGGCATTACTTAGTTGCTATCGCTTCGTGCACTGTAGGCATGAATAAAACCCATATGGGACTTACCTCGAGTTCGACCGCTTGCTACTGTCCTTCTTGCCCGCCTGCAGGTTTGGCAAGTCCTTCTGCCGCTTCTTCGTCTCCCTCCATATCCTGTAGTAAAGGAAACACATGACGGATACGGGAACGTAGAAGGCGGCGATGGCCGTGCCGAAGGTGATGTAGTGGTTGGTCTCGATGAACTGAATGTAGCACATGTTGTCAGGAACCGTCCGCTCACCTTCGATATAGGGCCAGGCGTAGATCCAAGGCGGCCACAGAAGCAGAGAGATGCCCCACGCGCAAGCTGTTGACAAAGTAGTTAATTATTGATTTACTGTCTGATGAGGAGTGCGCTGCTCAGGCTTGGCACCCAGTAAGTAGATGGTTACTGATGTGCATGGATGTAAAGCGAACCATATGTTTTGCATTCAGATTTCACCTTCTAGAACAGAATCGGTTAGTAGGCCAACCGCAGCAAAAACTAAAAGGCTGCAAAAGTTTGAAGGGAACCCTCCTGTCCAGGAGGCTGTCCTGTACGCAATGCCCTTTAAATACCAATAGCTTTACAAAAGAAAGGCATACATGAGGAGAAATAATGAGTTTTTCCCACAAAAAAATTCATCAAAATCCGATAGTAAGATTCGTGCGCACATGTGCCAAATTTTCCCTGATGGACACATTAATTCCCCAGGTAAGAGCCAGATCATTCGTGAAGTGCAGTAGATCCATATTTTTATTGGTAATGGACACCAAAGGCCTACTACATATTCTTAAATAGTTCTCGTCCTATTCATACATCGATTTCTATATATTTCTATATATATTCGTCCTACTCATACATCGATTTCTATATATTTCTATATATATTCGTCCTATCATACATATTTCTATATATTTTGTTAATTTTGGTTCATGGCAAGTACTCGTAACTGAGGAAGTTCCTATTACGGCGGACAGGCAGAATTTTCTTCAATTCCATTTCGGATTCTACATAGGCTAGAAACGCGAACCTTCAAATTTTGAGGGGGCTATTTTTATTTTTATTTTGTTCATACTCGATTCCGAAGGTTCATTAGGTACCTACTGAAAATAATAAACCAAGAATATTGATTCGCACTCATGTTCGGTTCAAACTTCAGTAGCTTACAGTCGAACGAACTGCTGGTCTTACGATGCTCCGGATGGTTTCATTCATTAGGTACAACAAATTTTATACTTACTCGCCAGGTATTTAAAATTGTAAGCGAAACAAACACTGCCTTTCTATTGCAAATTTACAAGCTAGGGCGTTTGATATTTGGTGATCCTGTAAAGCAGGATATTTTTGTCAATTACTAGAATGAAATGTCATGTTTGAGGATGTACCTACCTACGTAGCCTATTGCAATTTTTTCATTATTTATATTCGAACATTTTACCTTGCAATCTTCCTGCTTAGTTGACAAGGAATGCGAGAACTTGCGTGTGCTCATTTATTCAATAATTTCACGGGTTTAGCAAACTCAGCTCACTAACTTTCACCGAATTTCACCGGCTACTATATTTTGTTCTTACCATCCTTTTAACGCCGCCAACTTATAAAAATTTCAATCCCATTTAAATACTTCATCTTGGTTGGTCTCCATCTAATTGATGTTCTCATATTTATGAAGTAGCATGTGTGTGTAATAAATTAGCCTCTCTAAACGGGTATAATTAATGGGAAAACTGTACTTGGTTTTGGATCAAACGAAGCTACACCAGCAGTATCCTTATACCACAGCTGCTACTGCAATCCAGCGGCAGTTGTCACTATTACGCCTGAGTTTGATTGCATTTCTTTGCAAATTTTCCAAATTCCGTTAAAATCATATTCAACAGCCCTTGTCCTGCACGTATTTCGAAGTATCCCGCGAGTACTTGTACCGTACTAAGCGAATTCACCGTAATACGCGAAAATCATCACACAACTTTACCCACTAGTCATCCATAACCACCATCAGGTCGCTGGATACCAGCAGTGGAAGTTCGGGCCAGGCAGTTCAATATCACTACAGGATCATGAGGTAGGTACCCATTTTACGTACTTCTAGAGTGTTACTGCACATTATCTTACACTCCATAATTATACATTATGTTTTCCCCTATAACCTCTTGCCTTTGTAAGTTGGTACCGGTTGTAATAGGTGCGTACCAGTAAATCTTTTGGTACCGGTCCTTATCTGGGCTAAGTGCGCCTTCTTTAAACCAATTATTATCCTCCTGAACGCCATGTCCAACCATATTGGGTAGGTAAGTACGGCAATGGATGGGCTGATCAACCTCTGACTTATTGATTCGGCTTACTCACGATACTCGCATTTATTTGTATTTGGGAAGTTTATTTCCAGAATCACGTAGGTAGAAACTCAAAGGAAACACCGCTCGAACGCGGTTTGAATATTTTGCTGAGTTCCCAAGGACCCGTACGCCGAGTGGTATTGATCAAAGTGTCGATCCCCTTCTCCGCTCCAGATTTTGCCCCAATTTCGTCGCGATTTCGAACGAGCTTCACGTTTTCGAGAATAATTGAAAACCGAGCGCGATATTCAGAAAGGAGAAGTTTCGCCGAAGGAGCTAGCAGACGAAATATCGTCGAACGTTACCCTGCAGGGGAGAGAGAACAGTTCAGTTGGCCAGTGGAATTCAGTCGGAGCTGTCATTGAGGGCTGATAACGCCGGAGGGGTCACAGTTTTCCTCGTACTCCTCAGCTTTATTATTCAAATTCACCGTTCAAGTATGAGAGGGGCTGCTATGGAAAGAGGAGACTGCATAGTATTCAGTAGGCTTTTGTCATACTTATCGGCGTCCTAGTAACTGTTGTCGTGTGGAGTTGACTTAGTTTTGTACCGGGTGAATGCATATATTTATATTTTGCATAGGTAGCTGTTGTGAACACGATCCATATATATGAATCATGGACATCAAGATTTGTTTTCCCTTGTGTAGTAGGTCATACGTTATCATCTCACTGAAATGTAACATGTTTCAGTATTGTGTTACGTCATATTATATTATGACTGTGTGTTTGTGTGATTGTTACGTGTGTCAAAATGTTCTGTGAATTAGGGGTCAGCAGTGATTATTTTTGAAAGTTTTGAAAAGGATCTGGCAGCACGCAGTGTTTCATGATTTAACGCGGATCATGTTCAAGTATGATGGTTGTTCAGAGGCAAATTAAAAAGCTGTCAATTCTTCCACAAAATTTTATTATAATTTAATAAAAAGATATAACGCATATTATGCTGCGGGCATATTACGTTGTATAAATAGCTCTTCTGTCCTACCTATAGGTCTTCTATCCAATATAGGAACCTACACAATTTAGGTAACAACGCAATTTAGGTACCTGCGCAATTCCCAACTAACTTCCAGGTTATTCATGAACAGCAGTATTACATTGTTGGACACCATGCACCTATTATTTACATCGCTAATTTGATACTTCTGGTTTTTGATTTATTATTTTCAATAATGAACCATTGGAATCGAGCATGAAAAAAAAAATTCTTACCCCCCCTCAAAATTTGATGGTTTACGTTTCAAGGTATGTAGAATCCAAAACTGCAATAAAAATATTTCTGTCTGTCCGCCGTACGCCGTACGCCGTACGCCGTACGGGCCACTTTTCTTAGTTACCATGAAAAAAAATTGATGAAATTCGGGTTATAGGTTCCGTTCGGCGTCTAGTTGGTCCTCGAAGCTCGACGTTACTGTGAGTCATCTCTAAGGGGTTCAAAATAGGGGTTGAAATTTTCAAAACGCCTATACCATTTTTTTACGTAAATATTTTTACGGTTTTAAATAGTTCTTGAACTTGCGAGTTTTTTAAGACCATCCGGAGCATCGTACGTCCAGCCGTTCGTTCACAGTAAGGCCCCGAAGTTTGTACCGACAGGCATTTTCGACTCCAGTGTGAATGAAATTGTATACAATCCAAACCAAATCTCGTAACCAGAGACGCGCCCACAATAGGAATTTGTGAATACGGCCAATCATTGGTAGGGATCACCTGATTATATTGGCCGAGTATGAAGTCGAGTTGGTTGTTCTGTGATATTATTTCATTTGAAAAATGATGGCTCTTTTGGAGTTTGTTGGTAGGTAGTGAAACTTGAACAAACGTTGAAGTATTATTGATGGGTAAATTATTACTACGGTAAATCATTACTCAACGGTAAATTATTACACAACGGTTCATTATACCATATACATACGTAGAAGGGGCTGGAGTTTGTTGGTAGGTACTTTTGCAACTTTTTTCACTCCTCATCAACAATTTCTTTTCAGAACTTCATTATGTGTGTTTCTTTTTGTTAGGTACTGTTTGTCATCGGCAGAATTATTTTAGCAACATTTAACTCGTGATTTAGGTAGGTACCTAGTAACGAGTACGGGGTTAGGTACTAACCTACGGAGGGTCTGCGATCTACATAATTATGCATAGAATAGAATAGTACATATCATATTATATAGAAGGGTTATCTATACATAGAGCTGTGATCTGTAACAGGAGGGTATTCTGTACAAAATAATAAACCGTTGTGCAGGGATTTGCAGCGTTTTCAATAATGAACCTTCGGAATACAGCATGAAGAGGGAAAAACCGTCTGATTCACACTCATGTTGACGAAGCTATTCTTCAGACTGTCGATGAACTTTTTTTTCATTTTTTTTAAATGCTCGATCCCAGACGTTTATTACTGAAAATAATTCACCAAAATTACTGGGTGCAGGGTTCGTGGGGCCAAAATGGTACGTTACAGAATTTGGAACGTTGGAGAAATTCACATTTATGTAACTGTGACTGGCTCATACTTCGACTCTGGATGTATTTTTGTCATGTATGTGTACGTGTGTGTGCGTGCGTGGGTTTCCAAAAAAAACTACCCAACTAAATCAGGGTCTTACACTAATTGGAATTCAGTGATCTTCGCAGATAAGGTGTATCTATACAGGAAAATGATAAACCGCTGTGTCATAATATTTGTATCCCCCCCCCCCCCCAATAAACCGTGAAAAATGTGTGAGTTTAGGGCTGGCGGTGCCGTGACGACTCAGTGGCACTATTGCGTGACACCAAATATTATACAAGTAGTTCTGTCGGTTCAGTGTACTGACAGTGTACTGTTTGACAGTGTACTGTCAAAAATTCAACTCGTA
Organism: Leptopterna dolabrata; assembly: GCA_954871275.1. Taxonomy (NCBI): domain Eukaryota; kingdom Metazoa; phylum Arthropoda; class Insecta; order Hemiptera; family Miridae; genus Leptopterna; species Leptopterna dolabrata. The sequence continues at coordinate 33,759,679 of OX940981.1, read as the reverse complement.
AGACGCAAAATTAGCTAGTTTTTGGTTTATTATTTTCAATAATGAACCTTTGGAATCGAGAATGAAAAAAAAAATTGTTAAACCCCCTCATAATTTGATGGTTTCCGTTTCAAGGTATGTAAAATCCGTAAATGCAATTAAACATTTTTTTCCGACCGCCGTACGCCGCACTTCGCTCTTTTCTTAGTTATCATGAGCCTGACGAAATTCGGTTTATACGTCCCATATGGGGTCTAGTTGGTCCTCGAAGCTCGGCGTTAATGTCAATAATCCCTAAGGGATGAAAAACAGGGGTTGAAATCTCCAGGACGCCGTTACCTCGAATTTTTTACGGTTTTAAAATAGTTCTCGAACTTGGGAGTTTTTTAAGACCACCCGGAGCATTGTACGTCCAGCCGTTCGTTCACAGTAAGGCCCAGAAATTTGCACCGACAGGCTTTTTCAACAGCAGGGTGAATGAAATTGCATACATTTAGCCCAAATATCATCACTAGGGACGCGCTAACAATCGGGAATTGGCCCGAGATCATCATTGCTAGGTAGCACCTGATTATATTCACGGTGTATGAAGTCGAGTTGGTTGTTCTGTGTATTTCATTTGATAAGCGATGGACTATTGGATTTTGTTGGTAGGTACTTCTAAAACTTGAACAAACGTTGAAGTATTATTGATGGGTAAATTATTACACAACAGTAAATTATTACACAACGGCAAATTATTACACAACGGTAAAGTATTAGGTACATAACGGTAAATTATTACACAACGGTTCATCATATACGATCTACGCAGAAGGGGCTGGAGTTTGTTGGTAGGTACGCTTGCAACTTTTTTCACTCCACATAAACAATTTCCCTTCAGAACTTCATTAATTGGGTTTCTTTTTGCCATTTTAGTTACTGTTTGTCATCGACAGAATTATTTTAGCAACATTGAACTCGTGATTAAGGTAGGTACCTAGTAGCGAGTACGGGGTAAGGTACTAACCTACGGAGGATCTGCGATCTACATAATATGTATAGAATAGTACCATATTTTATTATATAGACGGGTTAACTATACAGAGAGCTGTGATCTGTAACAGAAGGGTATTCTGTACAAAATAACAAACCGTTGTGCAGGGATTTGCAGCGTTTTTATTTTCGGAGCCACTCCCTCACGTTCTGCCACTAAAAACTACACCTATACAGCAAAGTCACATGACCCATTCCTAGGGTTAGTTTTCACGGAAACGGGCAGACTGTCGAACAAACACCGTGTCCAACTCGCAAAGTACGTATAAGCTCCAACGTTTTGCTGTGAGTAACTGATTATTTAAAGATTTAATTATTGTGACTAGATGGGTTAATTAGATATAAGGTTGGTTCCTTATCTTGAGCTTCGTTAGGGCCTAATTGAGAGAGGATGATGAAACCGTGTACAGCATTATCTCCTTGAATGAATTGGGGGTCCGCAACCCTAATCCGCGACCAGTAGCTAATCCTGTATACCAGTTTGGAAAGTGCCAATTACTACCGAGGAGAATGGAGTTGAGATGCCGCTGAAGGAGACTCAAACTTGGGTGGGTCTAACGACGCAGGCGACAGGAGGTTTTAGATTGAAATGTATGAGCGGAGGGAAGTGGGGGGACTCGCTGAAGGAGCGGCGAACGGAGGTTATGATGATCTAGATGAGACGAGATGGGCCTCGAGAGGATCCCGGGGGTGGAGAGGATAAACTTATGCCCACTCCAGGTAAAAGCCACTCAACAATCTTCCTTCAGCCTCGACGCTCGCGAATAAGAAACCGCCGCGCCGATTTACATGGGGGTTTCTTTTCTTGGAGCCTCTGACAAGCACCGGCACTTTGGATACCTGGTCGTTTTGGTCAATCTAACTTGCGAAAAGTTCGAAAAATGTATGGTCTATGTTGAGCTCATTTAAAATGAAATGTTAAAGGCAGTGGTTTGGTTTATTATCCTCTGAAACATACACCTATGTAATCGCTCAGCAAAAAAATTTGATAACACCCCCTCACAGTTTTTTCTTTTCCGTTTCAAGGTGCGTAGATTCCAAAAATGCAATGTCCGTCCGCCGTACGCCGTACGCCTTATCACGTGTACCGGCTTCATTTTCGGTCTAAAAAATTCGTTCTTTCGCACACATGCTCCATTCGGGCCCTAGTTGTGTCCCGGGCCCTAGTTGTGTCCCGAAACTTTTCAGCTCGATCGGAATATACCCAGGCGTGTTATGAGTGAAAATGTGTGTAAAAATAGGTACTTTTTGCGTTTTAGCAACATATTAGTAACATGAGCTTTTGAGGTATCGTTTTCCATGTTTTTGGGACGAGAAGGCCGAACATGAAGTCGATTTTGACCAGAGTGGAAAATTGAGGTTCTAGCAAATTTTCAGCTCCCAAAATTGATTTTTCGTGAGTCAAAAACCTGGGAAACCGTCTGAAATCACAATCAGTTTGTATAATAACACTAGAAAAAGTTTCAACATGTGGATCAAGACGATTAAATGGCACTAACAATGATCAGAGATAGTTATTAAAAAAAAAGGAGCGTACCTTATTTGTGTTTTAGGGGCCAAAACTAATGGAAACCATCAGAAATAGCTATTTCGATTATTACGCATAAAAGAAACAATAAATGAACAGCCAACATTTCTGTAGGTATGTCCAGGAGAATAATAAACCCATGTGACAAGGACTTTGCAGCGTTTTTTTCATCAGCATCCTCAGTACGGGCATACACCAAGAACACAGAAGTGTTTTTGACCTTCCCCTTGATTCCCATTTTATATTATTTTTTCCGTCAATCCTTCAAAAGACAGAACACTACTGGTTGCCCGGTCGACAAAGAATCCTGTTCCACAGTACACCCCTTTGTCATCCGATCCACTGTAGTAGATGGAGGGTTCCTTTTTATCGATATGTCCCGTTCCATCTTATTTCCTGCTGAGGTACCACCTTATGTCCAAATCTGATGAAATTTCTATCATTTTCCCGACCTTCAGCATCGTTCCAACATTTCAAGTACTACATTTTTTCATGTCCATTTTCCTGTTTTTAGTCGGATTGATTTTTCGATGTCCATCACCATATGATCCGTCGCTTTTTCTGTTGTTTGGGGTAACCAACTTCAGGTTTTTTAGTTTGGGAGTGTTAAACCCACGCAAAACCCCCAATCTGGAGGACCAGGACCACCTCTTTTCATTTCCTCTGTAATGATAGTTGGGGTCCTGAGACACCTCCATGTTATTGGGTGCGGAATTCCCTTTTAGTTGCCATTAAAGTTAGGTAAATTTGCGAAGTGTTGGGGACAAGGTAAGTCCTCTGTAAGCTGCAAGTTTTGAGACATTTTAGTGAAGAAAAAAAAAGTTCAAAACTACCTTTTGTTTCAGCAGTTAGTTTTGCGCGATTCAGTCATTTATTTCATAAGCCCGTAACGCTTGAGGTTTGAGGAGGTTTTCCCCAATTTACCTTCAAAAAACCAATGACTTGTTGAAATTCTGATGAAATTAAAATTAGCTGCCCAGAACCTGAGGTAATAAATTTGTTGTGATCGGCTGCTCCTCCACAACCAATGTAATGTACATACATGTTGTACCTCAGAGTGGGGACCCCCCGACCCCCCTCTGATCATGTCAGGGGCCTATAAAGAGCCGAGGGGCCAACAAATACATAACCATTCTCAAGCTAACTTTCGGCCTCGTCTGTTCCATCCTTAATCACTACACTGGTGACCCCGAGTGGTGACACGCAGCCTCCGCCCGCCGTCTGCGACCGCGGTGCGACGACAGCGCCTAGCAACGACGAACAACGCCGCTCAGCGCCCGCCGACCGTCTGCGACGAGCCCCACCTCCGCAGCACTACGCCCGGCACACGCACCCCACTCCGACGCCCCACAGCGCCGCCTCCACCGACGCCACACAGCGGCGCCCCACTCCGACGCCCGCCTCGACGCCCAACGCAGCGGCCCCCCGCTACTTCGCCCCACCATCCGATTCCTATATAAGGAAACGGACGCCGGCGCCTCGCACACTTCCTGCTGACACTTCCAGACGACACCTCTCCGGGACTGGCGCCTACAACGAGAACACGGACCCGAAACCACCGACACCCGCAGAAACGACTCCACCGACATCAACGCTCCAGCTCCGGCCGTACGACCCCGCATTCCCGCACGTCTGATTCGCCCAACTCGAGATCACATTGACTCACGAAGGCCTCACGACGCCGCATGCTAAATTCGCCCGCGCCTTCGAGCCCCGACAAGCGGACCTCTACGACGACCCCAACCGACTTCCGAGCACGAGAATCCGTCAGTCCACGCCCGCCGACTCCGTAGAGCCCTCCCGGCCGACACACCGCAACGCGTGGAACATCAAATCGTCACGAAGGGACCTCCATGCCACGCGAAACTTCGCCGAATATTACCGGACCTCAACGCGAAAGCGTCGGCCCATTTCGGCGAATTACTAGCGGCTGGCACCATCGAACGCCAACAGCTACCAGACGTTGACAACTCGCCTTTTCGCCACGCACGCACCGTCCGACGGCTCCCGGCTCACCGCCTTACTCAACCGACTTCCGACGACGAACTACCGTCAGTCCTCGCCCGCCGACTCACTCGAGCACTCCCGGCCGACACACCGACCCCGCTCGTTCGGCAGCTTTTCACACGCGCCCTTCCAGACAGCATTCGCCTTCACATAGCGGCGCGCAACGAACCCGACGTCGCGAAACTCGCTGCTCTCGCCGATCGCCTCAAACCCTTCGCTCCCCCTCCTCGAGTGGCTACCGTCACCGAAGAGGTTCGTGTGATTCGAACAGACGACAACAGCGACCGCTGACGCAGCCACGACCGACCACACGCAGCGCGACGAACGGCTCGTGTTTCTACCGCCGCACATGGGACCCCCGAGCACAAAAACGCCGCACCCCATGCACCTGGCGCCCGCAACAACAGCCGCCGCGGCCGAACCCACGCACTCAACCAACACCCCGGCTCTTCATACGTCACAAACGTACCGCCCCCAACGACACCGACCCGGACAGCCACAGCGGACCACCGCACCCACCGCAACCAGCACACGCACCTCCCACGCCCGACAACCGCCACCGCAACAGAACAAAATTTAACTAAATGCGTTACTTAAATTCTGGGGGGAGCAGTGTTGTGATCGGCTGCTCCTCCACAACCAATGTAATGTACATACATGTTGTACCTCAGAGTGGGGACCCCCCGAACCCCCTCTGATCATGTCAGGGGCCTATAAAGAGCCGAGGGGCCAACAAATACATAACCATTCTCAAGATAACTTTCGGCCTCGTCTGTTCCATCCTTAATCACTACAAAATTATTCCACTATTTCAGGTGAAATTGACATTTCAAAAGGTTTTTGATACAGCAGAAATTCGATGAACACACCGGATACCTACGTTACTTCTAAATTGCCGAGTGAACGAAACAATTCGTGGAGATAGACTAAGCCCGCACGACGCAACGGTCTTGAAGGTGAGGTAGGTTTCAACCCTTGCTCATTGATCGGTAACAGGGGGATTAGAAGGGGGTGGATGGTCTGCCGTCAACTGTAGACTACAAGTTGGTTGTCAGAGTGATGTTTTTAGGAGATATATAAGCAGATTGACACCTACGTCTACGTGGCCCCGTTCCATCAAAATCGGACTGTAAATTTTGTCTTTTCATCAAATTCAGACTGTAATATATTTTCCTTGCGTAGAATTTAAGGATCTACGGACAATTAAGGACATTTAAGGATCTAAACGACAAAGTCAAATTACTATACTTTACCCAAGTAAATTACAAGTCATTCGCTTTAGACTATTAAAAAATGAAAAATATTCATCAAGATTTTTTGGGAAATCAATCATTCAGGAAATTTTTTAGTGAATGCTGAAAATTTAGAACAAGTTAATATAGGTACCTTTTGAAACTGAGCTCCTTAATTACTTAGTACTTCAAAAGGAGGATGACGATATTTGGTGTGAAATGTTTGAACAATAGAACCTTAAGGTTATTTACTGATCATTCGTGTCAATTTTGGTAGGTATCGAGTGAACAGCATTTAACCACTTATTGAGTCACAACAGTGGCAAGGGGGGTTGAGTAATAACTTATATAACATGAGACTGAATTGGATAGATATATGTCTTCTGGATGGTCGTGGTCTGTTTTCTGTTTTCTTTAATATACCCTAGGTTTGTTAGCCTATTAGACAATAATTACCTAACAGATTTTCCTTGTTAGAAGCTGTACTGTGGACAGGTAAATACAAGTTTCCAGCTGAGGAACTGTAATTTATTTGTCGTCCTTATGAGAAAATGGAAATATGTGAAAGGAGGTCACTTTGACGGAATAAAAATAATGGAAAAAGAGGGGGCCAACGAACAGGTAGGTCGGGAGAGAAGGTGTTTCGCAAGCCGTTTAAGGGCACTGATTAGGAAATTGGATTTCATAATCACATCGCATCTCTTCCCCCATCAGCTCCATTTCCTTTGCAACGATATTCCCCCACCACCGCCATTCCTTCTCTCACTCCACTGCCATTTCAGCCTCAACCTCTTCATCCAACTGTCAAATGAACCCGCCTCGCGCTTTTTCAATCACACGTTTTAGCACAGGCTGCTGGGGACATCTTTGGTTTGTACAATATTTTTAATGCTCGATGGGATGAGCTCATTCAGTATCCTGTTCGAAAATACCATGTGATGATCTCGTTCAGTATCAGGTATTCGAAAATACCACTCATCAAAGCCGAACCATCTTATAGGATACAATTTCAACAAAAAAATCAGATTATGTCCAGGGATCTTAACAGGATTTCTTATTTTTCTGTTTACAGTTCAGAACCATGAACCTACCTCTGTATGTTGGGGCAAAATATGTAGCAACCGAAGAAATAAATTATTACTCAGATTTTTAGAAAAAAGGGCAAATTTTTAAAAAGGTGCATATTAGGTAGGTATGTCCTTTCAAACGTGAAAGAGGTGGTATGACAAAGGCAAACATGGTGTAATGACTCGAATCGAATTAAATTACAGTAAGATTTCACAGAACAATAAGGGCAAATCATTTTTGAAGGAATGAAGGGCAAGATCAACAGATTGCAAGAATTCCAATGTCATATGGAAGAAACATTCGTAGTTGGTAGGCCAGTAGTTAATGGGGTACCTTGACAATAAGTACTTACAAAAGTTTCGAAATTTGTCAAGGATCCGCTCTTGACTAAATCTGCCCTACATCAGCAGACGACTACTATTAATTAATGTACATCAAGTATATTGACGTATGTTTCACTTTGTTGTGTGCAATCGGTATTTATATTACACTTACTTATATATTATTATATTATACTTAGATTATACTTGGTATTTATATTATTTATATGGTATATATATTTAAATTCATACTTCATCGATTTAATCGTATGAAATGGTGATAAGGACAATTATGTTGGTACTCACTGATCATGATGGCAGCCTTGTTCGTGGTCCTCCGGGCTCGGTAGGTAAGCGGGCGAGTGACGGAAAAGTACCGGTCAAAACTGATGATGAGGAGGTTGAGGACTGAAGCGTTGCTAGCGAGGTAGTCGAGTGCCAGCCAAGTGTCGCAGATGTGAGGTCCCAGCGGCCAGTAGCCCATGAGAGTCGACACGGTGAACAGCGGCATTGATATGAGGCCTATGGCGAAATCCGCGACGGCCAAACTGAACAGGAAGTAGTTGGAGATGGTTTGGAGCTGTTTGTCGATCTTGAAGGAAATCATCACCATGATGTTGCCGACGACTGTGATGATACTCAGTGAGCCGGCGACAACGGCAATGAAGACGATCTGTGTTACTGTGTAGTAGTGGTCACCTGTAGGGGCAGCCGTTTCGTTCCCAATGCTGCTGTTGTCCACAGATTCCATATTGCCCCCACCCCCGCTCCCTATCTCACTTCACTCCTCCCATCCTGAAACAAGAAACATTTCCAGTCAAGCCTCAAATAAAGCCCATACTAAGCCTCATAATAATACAACCGACTCTATTATTTCTAAATCAATGTCGTCAGGCAAGGGTCCGTACGTAGTATAGTATTTTTAGCATATTTTCAAGCATACAGACACTAAATTCTTCATCAATCTAGTGCCTAAATTAGAACGTACATATAATTTAAGACCGCGGCCGAAAAACAGTATCAAAACTCAGTTTAAAGTTTCAGTATCCTCTACAAGGTTCCCTCTACTGATTGTTACGGTAAAAACGCTGCACATTATTACACAACAGTTTATTATTTACCTGTATAGACGCCCGTTCTGCGTACATCACTTTTTCCTGTGTTCAGTAACCTCGAGCTCCCCCGAGGAAAGCCCTAAATGGAGTACTGGAACCGGCCCGGGAATTAAAATGCGCGGCGTGACTATTCATTAATTCAATCACTAATTATTTATAGTTATTCATGAAGCATAAGGTAAATAATAAACCGTTGTGTAATAATTTACCGTTGCGTAATAATTTACCCAATAATACTTCAACTTTTGTTCAAGTTGCAAAAGTACCTATAAAAAATTCCAAAAGATCCATAATTTTTCAAATGAAATAATATCACAGCACAACCAACACGACTTCATACAGCCTTCCGTGATTATCATCAGGTGCTCCCTAGCGATGATATCTGGGCCGGATTTATACCGTTTGATTCACGATCAAGTTGACGAAGCTTTTCGGTGCAAACGAACGGGTAGTCATACAATGATCCGGTTTGTCTGAAAAAATTCTTTAGTTCAAGACAATTTAAAAACGTAAAAAACCATACCCTTCTATTGAAAGTTTTCGAGCGATGGCGTTCTAAAAATTTCAACCCGTCTTTTTAACCCCTTAGAGATGACTGACAGTAACGCCAAGTCGAGGACCAGCTAGACAGCAAACGGGACCTACAAACCGAATTTCATTAATTTTGGTTCATGGTAATTAAAAAAGGGCAAAGTATGGCGTACGGTGGACGGACAGACAGAAATTTTTAAATTGCATTTTCGGATTCTAAATACCTTGAAACGTAGGTAAACCATAAAATTTTGATGGGGGGGGGGGGGGTACAATTTTTTTTTTTTTTCATGCTCGATTCCAAAGGTTCGTTATCGAAAATAATAAGCCAAAACCCGATTCTGCCATATATTATGATGAATGTCATGATGACGGTAGTGATGAAAACTGCGTTGGCGATTGCAAAGAAAAACTGTCAATGTTAAAAGAATAACACAAGCGTTGCGCCCGCTATTATTTAAATTTGTGGATTTAAATGCGCAAAAGTCTACGTTACATCAGAGCCACTGATGGTTCTCCGATCATGTGGATTTGCAAACTTTTTTAGCTCTCCTGTAAAATTTCAGAAAATGTAACAGGCTGTTTTTCGGCTGCGGTCTTCAATTTTATGTCAGATGATTCTTTCTACTGTCAAGCATTTTGTTCGAGTGATTTGGTGTTCTCTTTGTTTTCTCTTCTTTCAAGACCAAAGCTGATCATTGATAAGAGAAGAATTTCCAGTCATGAAGCGTGATCACATGAGTTGACGTAGATATTTTGACAATTTTTAGTGATTTGTAACATTTTTACAAAAATAATACAGCTTATTTGTATAAAATTCAGGACTGACATGAATTGTAGCACTTCGGCCATTGGGTAATCTTCTTGCGTTGTCTAGAGACGACAATGTGACCATCCAGCCTTCACTCCAGGAAACCGAAAGAATCGATATCCAGACTCGATAGTGATGCATCACTTTGGATGATTTCATAGGACGCAACAAGTAGGAACATTGGCTTTTCCGCTCTGATGCGGTCTTCATCCGTCCGGTGTCTTTAACCCTGGATGACCTTTCGATCTACGAGTACACAAAGAGACCCTGCTTCCGTTTACTGTTGTAGTAATATTGACCTCTGACCTTATCGTCGGATGTATTTCCGCTTGTCGAAAGGAGAAAGTAGTAGGTAATGATTTACTTATCTACTTGTAGAATATTATTTTAGGAATCAGACACTTGAGCCACTTGATGGAAAACAGATCGGGGCCCTTTGAAGTCTAATTCAATGAACTGAGAGTATATTTATAAAATAAGGCGTGCAGCCAATTGTCAACGAAGAATTCCGAGCTGTTAAGTTTGGGCGAAATTAATTTAAAATGACGTCAAAAGGGGTGTGGCAGAAATTACGTCACTGAATGAAATGCAGAGAACGTGGGAATTCTGTTATAAATGAAAAATTATGGAAACGTGGTAACCAGGCTCAGTTTAAATGCAAGTCCTTACACTATAGTAGCTATTGACAAAATAAATTATCCGCCATCAATTATTTACCTCTATGCCATCACTATAAATATCTACCTAATAAATCGGTATTTAGGTACTGATTCACGCGAATAAACCCCTACACTTCGACGTCGAGCTTCAACGCCAAATAAAATCTAGAATCTGCATCACCGTTGAGGACCTAGAAAACGATTGTTGCAGCTGTATTTCTTCACATGCGACTTTCAACATCTTTTGGCAAACCTTTCCTCCAAGTTCTTTCAACCACATCCGTGGAACGATTCGTATCAGTGGTGCCTTATGAAGCAGAACAAGGAGAGGGCTGGGCGTCTCCCCTTACTTTTATCGGCTGAAAGAAAAAGCTACCGTTGTGTTCGCCAGCTAACCAAGAGCCACGAGAGTAGACATTGCATTAGACCACTTTTGGTTTATTATTTTGAATAATGAAACTTTGGAATCAAGAACGTAAACAACAAAACACAAACAAATTATTACACAACGGCTTATTATTTACCTATAGATGACCCTTCTGCGTAGATCACTATTTTCTGTGGTCAATACCTAACCTCGAGCTTCCCCCAGAAAAGCCCTAAATCGAGTACTAGAGCCGGCCCGGGAACTATTTTCATAAAAATTCGAAAGATTCTATAATTCAATCATTAATTATTTGTTGCGCCTTCGACAAAATGCAAAAGAGCGATCATTCTTCAAATGAAATAATATCACAGAACAACCAACTCGACTTCATAAAGCCATCCGCGATTATAATCAGGTGCTCCCTAGCGATGATATCTGGGCCGGATTTATACCGTTGCATTCAGCATGTTGATGATGCTTTTCGGTGCAAGCGACCCGCTGGACGTACATATAACGGTCAGGGTGGTCTCGAAAAAAAAACCCATTTGAAGTTTGATGGTTTCCGTTTCAAGGTATGCAGAATCCGAAAATGAATAAGAAAATGTCAGTCCGTCCGCCGTACGCCATACTTTGCCCTTTTTTAGTTGTCATGAACCAAAATTAATGAACTTTGTTTTGTATGTCCCATTTGGGGTCTAGTTGGTCCGCAAAGCTCGGTGTTACCGTCAGTCATCTCTAAGTGGTGAAAAATAGGGGTTGCAGTTTTCAGACTTTCAATAGAAGGGTATGTTTCATTAACGTTTTAAAATTGATTTGAAACTTGAAAAAAATTTTGAGACCATCCGGAGCATTGTGCGTCAAGCCGTCCATGATCATGAACTTCGTCAACATGATCATGAACGAGTCGGTATGAATCCGGCCCAGATTTCATTGCTAGGGAAAATCTGATTATAATCACCGATGGCTGTATGAAATCGAGTTGGTTGTTCTGTGATATTATTTCATTTGAAGAATGATGGCTCTTTTCATTTTGTTGATAGGTACTTTTGTAACAAACTTTATGCTTGATGAATAACAGCAAATAAAATTAATGATTGAATGATTGAATCCTGCGCATTTTTATGAAACTAATTCCCGGCCCGGGTCCAGTAGTCGATTTAGGGCTTTTCTGGGGGGAGCACAAGAGTAGGTATTGACCACAGAAAGCGTGATCTATGCAGGAGGGGCATCTATAGGTAGATAATAAACCGCAGCTTTTTGGTTTATTATTTTCAGTAATGAACCATTGGAATCGAGCATGAAGAAAAATTCTTACCCACCCTCAAAATTTGATGGTTTACGTTTCAAGGTACGTAGCATCCGAAAATGCAATACAAATATTTCTGTCTGTCCGCCGTACGCCGTACGCCGTATGGGCCACTTTTCTTAGTTACCATGAATAAAAATTGATGAAATTCCGGTTATAGGTTCCGTTCGGGGTCTAGTTGGTCCTCGAAGCTCGACGTCACTGCCAGTCATCTCTAAGGGGTTCAAAATAGGGGTTGAAATGTTCAGAATGCCGTATCTCAAAAACTTTCGATTGAAGGGTATGGTTTTACGATATTAAATTTATCTTGAGCTAAACAATTTTTTGAGACCACCCGGAGCACTGTACGTCCAGCCGTTCGTGTGCACCAAAAAGCTTCGTCAACACGATCGTGAATCAAACGGTATAAATCCGGCCGGGATTTCATCACTAGGGAGTACCTGATTATAATCAAGGATGGCTTTATGAAGTCGAGTTGGTTATTGTGCGATATTATTTCATTTGATAAGTGATGGACTATTGGATTTTGTTGGTAGGTACTTCTAAAACTTGAACAAACGTTGAAGTATTATTGATGGGTAAATTATTACACAACAGTAAATTATTACACAACGGCAAATTATTACAAAACGGTAAATTATTACAAAACGGTAAATTTATAAACAACGGATTTTGACTCATAAATAATGAATTTTGGGAGCTGAACCTTCGTTACAACCTCAATTCTTCACTCTTTGGTCAAACTCGACTTCATGTTCAGTCGCCTCGCCCTAAAAACATGGATAACGATACCTCACAAGCTCATCTTACTCAAACACCAAAAGACCCTGTTTTTACGTCGATTCTTCACCCATAACACCCTTTGGCATATTCCGATCGGGCTGAAAATTTTTGGGACACAATTAGGGCCCAAATGTGCGAAAGAACGAATTTTTTAGACCGAAAATAAAGGTAGATATGGATGATACGGCGTACAGCGGACCGAAATTGCATTTTTCGAATCTACGCACCTTGAAACGTAAAAGAAAACATTTTCAGGGAGTGTTATAAAAATGTTTTGCTGAGCGAATACATAGGTACCTAGGTGTATTATTCGCAGAATAATAAACCAAAAGGGGGAAACACCAAGAATTCGGGATTTTTTCTCCAATTGACGTGATTTTGCTTTGGGTCGGGGATTTTATTGACTAATTTGATAAAAATGACTATATCGTTATTTTAGGGAGTTACATTTTTGGAATGGGTTTTATGTCGAGGATACAGCAGCGTTTTGGCCCCTGAGCTTAAGACGGAGGTTGTATATTTTGAATATCGGCTGAAGAGTGATGAAAGCAAGGTGGCCGATAGTGGTGGGTGGGTGACAGTTGTATTTTTGCTGGTTGAATGTCTAGTGGTATCAGTGACACGAGTTCTAATTGAATGGAGGGGCCAGGAGCGAGGAACATGGTAACCGTGCCGCGGACTGGGCCAGCGGGGGTAGCGGCAACGGTAGCGAAGGGAAGGGGGTGCCCACCAGCCTCAGGACGGGTATCTCGTTCTCATTGTCTCTTGGGCTGTTATCACGGGCTCCGTTGTTGACACCCACCGACAAACTTTCCTTCTGGATGGTGAAGGCAGAGGGTAGTCAGGGGGTCCCGTCGAGCGTCATCGAACGCCACGCGTCCAGCTGGGCCCTGAATTTCCCAAGATTCCTCTCGTTGGCACGGGAAAAAAATCGGTTTTAATTATGTCAGTATCAAGGTCACACCAAGTCAGGTGAGACCAAAGCGTCAATAAATCATTGTCCTCACCAAAATAACGATAGGATCAGTAGCGGTGCGTGGGCTCTGAAAACGGTGGGGCACCAAACCAAAACACAAAACCAAGATATTTGTCTACAAATACCTCGAGGCAACAATAAACACCCTTCCCTTATTTACTGATTGATATTCAGCAAATTCCCTTTCAATCAACAATCTATCGTCGTACGAAAACCTCGGCAATTTCTACTGCAAATTATACACCGAATTCACGTGTTATAGAAATATAGTAAACTAAAACACCTATAACAAAACAATGACCCGTCGGCCGGTATCTACTTGAATGGAGAAGCTATTGACCTGAAGCTAGGTAGTTATCAGCGTGTTAGGACGACGATCAATCCACAAGACCACAAACAGGACAAAATGCACGTAGGTACCAAGAATACAAATCGGCCATCAGAACCAGACCGAACGCAAAATGCGCTAAATTTGACGCAAAAAATTAAAAACTGACAACTGACAACAGAGAAAGCGAACATACTCGTATATAGCAATCTCGTATTGAGATGAAAAATTGAATCGCACAAGAAGAAAAAACGCAACCTCTAACCACCACTGTCGGCATGAAGAGTGTTTCTTCGGGGCACCCCCAAGAAAAACAACAACAACAAATTGAATCGGGGATCGTCGATTGTGAAAACGAACGATTTTGGAGTAGAAATCAGATTTTGGGGACTGGGCCGAAAGTGGGCGTGGCAAACAACATTTTTACTATATTGAGCATGCGCGGACAGGCCACTTTCCTCAGTTGTCGAGGCGAAACCAGGTCCCAGGACCTGCCAGCCAGTTTCAAGAGCCTAGGTTTCGATTTCGATTGCAGGACATCGATTACCGTCGCTTTATTCGGATAAGATGCTTTGTCTATGGAGCACACCATGGATGCTCTACTATAATATTGAATATCCATAGAATTTCCATTCCATAGCCAGAGAAGTCTGGCGAGTCGCTGCTGAACTTTGTGAAAAATCCTAGGTACATTGTACTTACAGAGGGAAATTCAAATTCCAACTCAACTATGGAGGTTTTTTAACTTACCTATTATACCTATACAGTGTTTTTGGTGGCAGGGCTTAGAGTTATTATAAACTCTATATAACTATATTATAACTATTGCAGTGTGAAATATTAGGTCTAAAACCAAATACCTACTTTAGAAATAGATAATTATTACCCGTTTAGCAATATATATTCTAGGTACTATACTGGCTGTAGCTCCCCTTGGCCCTTCTTTGGACCCGCCATTGCATCTGATCAAGGTCCAGTCTGCAGCTATCCTGCCCATTTCGACAAGTTTCGTATAGTTAGGTGCAATGAAGAATGAATGGACAGACAGACACAGAATCAAATTCGTTCAGAAAGTTTCGAAACACGAGTGGAACGTTTGGGTTCGCTTGGTGGGCTTGGAAGCAAAATTCACTTTTTTTTTTAAAGAGACAACGTTGAAGGATTTCCCTATTTTTGATGCTGAATAACAGTTCACAGAATTTTGAAGGCCCTGAATGCGATTTTGAGGTAATAAGACCGATGCGCACCCCCAATTGTCACCTTAGGTGATACATGATATTTAAAGTGATAGGAGAATTTCCATTGGTTAAACACCGTCGGTGGATACAATAGAATGATAAGCTGCGGCAGGAGCCCGCGTTTAACATTGTCAACTACTCAAACAGTATGAATTATGCGGGACCGAATATGAGTTTGAGGAACAGCTAAACCGCCCGACCTCAGAAAGATTGACATCTACCGTGCTTGAATGAGTCAAACTAATGTGATCCACGCTGTAGCATAATATTATAGAAGAACGCGGTGTATTTTGGTAAGTACACATATACAGTTGTTCGGTGGGGTACATTCAACCACTGGTGAATGAGAGGATTAATAAAAGGAATCGATGTTAACCATCTCCATCATTAGCAAAGAGTAGGTAGTGGTAGGTACATTTGCCTTTTATTCGTATTACTTAAGAACCAAAACTCTGCAAAATTCTTACACTCCGATATATCATATTCTGGATGAATAACCTTTTTATTTAGGAGGCTGTTCTGTATTATTCGCAGTACCCGTGAAAAGCCTATATCTATAGAAAAGAAAGGTAGGTATGTAAAATGAGATGGAGTTTTGATGAGATGTACAGACTGGTCCAATATGAAATGCCAACAGTGAGATTCGCCTGCTCATGTGCAAAGGTTCGTCCATAAATCCTGTTTCAATGAAAAGGGTAGTTGGGAACTGGCTCACTTATGAGTTCACGAAATCTACATCCAAGCTTCGGGACTGTCTGGCGTAATATAAATCTTAATTAGAGGATACAAATTTGAAACTGAAGCTGCAATCTGGCGCATCGAGATCAAAAGGTTCGTGAGACGGAAGAAGAACCTCAAGGGCTCTGGGCTGATCATAACAGAGGATTTGACTCCTTCACGCCGTAAAGTCTTCAAGCAGCCATGGATAAATTTTCCCCACAGCAAGCTTGTACGAATAATTCCAGCATAAAGGTAAAATTCACTCTGCCACAACACTTAAGCAGCTTGAAGCAGTCCTCACTCACTTGATTTCCTTCTTTTTGAACGCCAAACAATTTATCCTGATTCACCTGCTTCTTGGCTAGCTTAAGGTTACTTGCATCCTGTTTTATACAATTACCTACCTGATTATTAACATCTCTCCTCGCTTTTACAAGTTGTCGCCTTATGCTGTCCGTTTATTATTTTTCTGTTCAGGTTCTCGCCTTATGCTGTCCTTTTTTTTATTTTTCTGTTCAGGTTCTCTTATGACCTGTTGTTTCTTGCCAAGGTTAGCTGAATTTTCTCTTGATTAGTCACTCATTACTTACCAGTTTAATAGCAAATTTTTCCGCAAGTGAGCTGTTTCCACATTCTCTGTTTACTATGGCGTTTCTTACAAATTTTCTCTTTTTTAGTTTTTCATACTCTCATTTTATTATTCATGTTTTTGGTTTATTATTTTCAATAATGAACCTTTGGAATGAGCATGGAAAAAAAAGTCTAACCCCCCTCAAATTTTGATGGTTTACGTTTCAAGGTATGTAGAATCCGAAAATGCAATAAAAGAATTTCTGTCTGTCCGCCGTACGCCGTACTGAGCACTTAGTTACCATGAAAAAAAATTGATGAAATTCGGGTTATAGGTTCCGTTCGGGGTCTAGTTGGTCCTCGACTGGGCGTTACGGTCAATCATCTCTAAGGGGTTAAAAATAGGGGTTGAAATTTTCAGAACGCCGTAGCTCGAAAACTTTCGATAGAAGAGTATGTTTTTTTACGTTATTAAATTAGTCTTGAACTAAACAATTTTTTGAAACCACCCGAAGCATTGTACGACCAGCCGTTCGTGTGCACCAAAAAGATCAACACGATCGTGAATCAAACGGTATAAATCCGGCCCGGATATCATCACTAGGGAGCGCCTGATTATAATCAAGGACGGCATTATGAAGTCGAGTTGGTTGTTGTGCGATATTATTTCATTTGATAAGTGATGGACTATTTGATTTTGTTGGTAGGTACTTGTGAAACTTGAACAAACTTTGAAGTATTATTGATGGGTAAATTATTACACAACAGTAAATTATTACAAAACGGAAAATTATTACCTACACAACGGTAAATTGTTACACAACGGTAAATTATTACACAACGGTTTATCTACCAAGAAGGGGCTAGATTTTGTTGATCGGTACTTTTGCAACTTGAACAACCGTTGAAGTATTATTGATGGGCAAGTTATTACACAACGGTTCATTATACTTGACCACGAGGGTAGGTATTGACCACAGAAAACAGTGATCTACGCAGAAGGGGCATCTGTTTCACTCCACATCAACAATTTTCCTTCAGAACTTCATAATTTGCGTTTCATTTTGCCATGTTAGTTATACTGTTTCTCATAGAAAGAATTATTTCAGCAACATTTAACTCGTGAGTTAGGTAGGTACCTAGTAACGAGTACGGGGTTAGGTACTAACCTACGGAGGGTCTGCGATCTACATAATATCTATAGAATAGTACATATTATATTATATAGAAAGGTTATCTATGCAGAGAGCTGTGATCTGTAACAGAAGGGTATTCTGTACAAAATAATAAACCGTTTTGCAGCGATTTGCAGCGCTTTTTGTATTTTCAAATGAATTGTACCAGATTTTTTTTTGTCTGCCATGCTATGCCACACTTCTACTTGTTTTCAACAGTACTATTAGAAACTCCCTTCCCCTTTTACACTATTCCATTTTTACAATGACTCTGGCTGATCGTGGGGGTTGTCCTGATGGCAGATGATGTTGTCTCTTCCACAGCCTCCCCTGATACCTCCGTCGATTTTATTGATTCCCGTACTCATTCGAGTTCTTTTGACCTCCGGCCTAAAATTTTGTAGATAGTAAAAACTGATGAGAACACTCCGTGTGTTCTATCAACATTCAGTCATTACCTAGGAAGATAGAGGAGTTGCGACATTACCTCCTGCCATTGAAACCCCACATCATAGCCATCACAGAATCTTGGCTGAAATCTAAGATTCCCACAACAGAGCTGTTTCTTTAGAGTCTTATTCGTTAGTTAGAAATGACCGTTTTAGAGCCCGTGGCGGGGGTGTTGCTCTCTATTACCTTTCCTACTTCCAAACCAAACTTGTTCTTTGTAGCCCTCCTGGTTCTTTTTTTGAATACCCGTTTGTTGAAATAAAAACCACACACAGTCCACTTCTTGTAGGAGTAATATATATATTATGTTCCAAGAACACAGCTACAGATTTTACTGAGCTTGAAGAGGCCCTCTCTACATTGGTTGGAAATTACTCCCATTCAGTTTTTCTTGTTGACCTGAACACTTGCAGCGTTTTTGCAATGCTCTGGGTATTCTCGAAACATGAAAAGAATCGGAATCCATCCAGTGTCACTCGAACAACTCTATGCCCTTCTACTGAAATATTTAATAAATTTACATATCTTATGTAAGAAATAGAGAAAAGTAGTAGTTAAATGAACTGGATAGGAGCAAACATTAGGAGGTGTTCCGTTGTTCAGGGTTTATAGTCATTCAGATTATCTAACTTAGAAATATACTGATAATACAGATAATCACATAAATAACATACAACTTCAATGGAGATATATTATCTGTTATACTGTGTTGCTGATATCTTTGTTTTTCCGGTATCACACAGCTTTCATCGTTATTCTAACTTTCCCTCGAGAAGCTGCGAGATTTGAGCGACCCCCGTATCAGTTCCCCCGCCATATTATTTCCGGTGTATCCTTACAAAACCTTGTTCACGATCTTCGAAAAACGGGTCGACGGCGGGTTTAATCAAAGTCAGATTCCCTTTCGCAGTGTCACACATTTTTATGACGAGAAGGGGTCTTGTCACTTTTCTTTGGCGATAGAAGGAGAGAGGGATGATCGTTTTCATAACACCTATAAACATCTATCAATCACTGTAATGGAAATTTTCAATGTGGCAATATTGTGTTATAGAAAATATCAGTCTCATCTGGGGCAGTGACATCCCATATACAAACATCCACCTCTTGAACAAAAAAATACTTTCATCTTTTAGATTGTTTGCACAAAGCACAGTTTTAGCCAGTATGGAGTTTTTTGCTCATTCGTCCCATGCGGGGTCTGACAGACCCCTTGTTCGAATTTGTATACATTTTAAATACTTATACGTGATTTTAACTCGAATGATGGTAGAAGTAAGTAAAGAGGAATTGTCGTTCAGCTTTTTTTTAGACCTACGCACGTTATGCTTTATAAACATCAACAAATAATTATTAACGATTAGAATTCTTAAATCCGCCGCATAAGCATGAAACTGTAATTCCCCGGCCGGCTCCAGTAATCGATTTAGGGCTTTCCTGGGGGGAGCACAAGATAAATAATAAACTGCTGTTTAATAATTTGCAGTTTTTTTTTTTCACGACTAACCTACTAATCTACCTGGAACTCGCTGGTACTACTTACGGCAGTAAAAATATGTATTTTGCTATTTTTTCTGAGTCTAAGTGAGTGCCTGGTGGTGAATAAAGCACAGTGGAAGTGATATCGTCACAGTAATAGCAACTAACTCGTTGAAAAAAATTGACAGTGACAGGCACAAAGCTTTCAGTGCTCACACAATGACTTTTACGTTGAACAAACTGATAGATTTCCACACTAAGAATAAATATGGAACCGATGATTTGTACTATTGCCATAGGAACCACATGGGACTTTGTGGGACATGAGTAAAAGGTAACCCGTTCCAAATGCCGAAACGTTGGGGGACGTCGCTCCTGAGTTATTGGGGAACCATTTGTTAGGGCAGAATCGATCACTCCCGCTCGCCTCGACCCATTAACCACATCCCGGCGACTCAGTGAGGGTCCGTGTCAACAAACCAATCTCTAATCCGACCGCCGCAATCATCTCTTGCGTCCCCCAGTCCTCCACTAATTCTGCTGGCCGAACGCACCCATCGCGCTCCGATTGCAACCAGCGGTAGTTGCAGGGAGTCATGCCCCGGACAGGAAAACAGCCTCTCATTGACGTAATTGGAAGTCACGCGTCGCCTCTGTACTGTGTGCACATCAAGTTTGAAAAGGCCAAAGTAACAGCGATGCTGCGGTTCCACTGGATCTGTGGAACTCCCTACCAATTCTAGAAATTCCAATCATGCTGCATGGCTTAATGAGCGAATTTTCAAAAAAATAGTTCGGCAAATTGAGAACTTGAATTAATGGCCGCCATCTGCCGGAGTACTCATTACGCCCTGACTGGCTCTTGTCGAGACCAGAGTGGCACGTCCTGCAGAAAAAGTATGTCAAGCAATCATTTGTTGGTGTTTTGAACCAAAAAGTTGTGATTTCTGCCACTCGATGCAGCCTGAACGTGTTGAAACTACTCGCAATCAATTCAGCGGCAAAAAAAAGTAAACGGCACCTCACATGCCTACATAAAAACATACGCTATTTTGTGGATTTCGGGCTACAATGTTGTACATTTGGTAGGCTGGGTACGTCTAATCGGACTGGGACTAGTTGCAATCGATTGAGCGCCCCAAAAAACGTGGGTAACAACACCCCATATGCCTAATTCGCTGAAATCCTACTTGTTTTGATTTTTTGGAGCAAAAATTTGTAAATTTGGACGCTGAGCACAGTGCGATCGAGCTGGGCAACGGAACTCATCATTACTCTTGCGGAGAAGGATTTTTCTGCGCAAGAAAGAATTTTTTTACCATGGAAATTAAGGGACCTATCGTGCGGAATGACATATTCGAAAAAGTGAAAATCTATCATTCAATCTCCGATGCATGAAACGGATATTGGAGGGGTTTTCTGTTCACTGGGAGCATCTCTGAAATCCAAATAGCTACATTTTCTTTGACAATTCTATAGTGCCTACGGTGTTTATATTTATTTATCTACCTATTTCTGCTATCTACCATTTCATAATAACAAACCGTATTAGCGGCAGTCTGGGCAGCAAAATACCTAATTCGTGTTCTCCAGAACGACAGTTTGGACTGCACCTTCCAGATCGGAATGTGACCCCCAAATTCTAAACATTTTGAAATCACTGAAAGCTACGTCATTCGTCTCGAGACGAAGACATAGCTAAGGGTAGACTCATTGGTGAGCGACGGAAGAACCATTGGTTCATTGTAGACACAGGGGCTTGCCAGAACTCGCACTAAAATAACCGCTTTCCAAAAACCTGTTTCTTTGTATCGGAATCTGTGCCCTTGGTAATCGGATGTGGTTATGAATATTCGAGTGCGAATAAGGATTACGATGACCCCCAACTCAGCTGGAGTTACTAGCTATAAAATGGTCAGTAAGATTAACTCACAAGAAGAGTTCGTACGTGCTAGAACGCACTGAAAATGGCAATAGTCAGGAAATATATACCCTGGGCCATTCTATGCTCCTAGGCCAATAAATAATGTGAGCCGTACCGGTCTTTCCACTAGGCACAACACATTATCAACTACAGTCAACATGACGCGATCTCAGATAGGGCACTGGAAATGCTACTAGTCGAGTACTCACTTGGAATGGAAATTTTATCAAATTTAGACCCATATTCAAGTATCTACTTCACGAATTCTCTGAACAAATAGGAAGTCACATGAACATAGCCCCCTAATTTCATCCAAATCGGATCGGCATTTTACAATTCTTAAATAGTTTTTTCCTCCTTCTAGTATTTTACTAGCAAAACATATTTTGATGCTAACATTATATTTCTTCATTTCATAATTCTTAAAACTAGAATAAACTGTGTTATTCTTTGTACTCGAGGCTCCCCTCAAGTGAGGAGCGTTGTTTCAAATTTGTTGAAACATATTATTATAAAACAAATGGCGTTATGTTAATTCGTCATAATCGTAATAACTAAGTATTTGATACCATTTGAAAGGCAAAACGCTTTGAAATTCTGAATATTATGGTAAAAAATCCTGGAAAATATCTATGATGGTAGGATTGAAGGGCAGTAGGATAAACATTCGTAGATAAGGTACTTCTAAATTCGCTTACATTCCGTTTTTTAGTAGCTTATATCAACAACCGTGTCCGAAAGAAGTGGAATCTGCTGAGTAAATTAATCTCCATTAGTTAGTACCTACCTATGTGTATGTATTACAGCTCTCCATAGAACTGAACATCTACTAGTCATCTACGGAGGTGCAGATTGTTATTAATTTATGGATTCACCTTTTACCACTCTGCAACGCACCCAACACGAATGTAGCCTGCTCGTAAAAAGAAACCTCGCCTTATGGAAAGTTCCAGACTCTCGCTGATTGCCCGCCGTTTTTATCAAGATTCATGATTCCTAAAGAATTTCCATGAAAGAATAAAATATCATCTTTCTTCCCGTTTCCCCTTCTCCTCCTCAAAAAAAAAAAACGAAAAAAGCTGTTATTAGCTCATAACTTGGGAGGGTGGAGAGGAAAAAAGGATTATTGAATAAAGTGATAGTCTGGGCTGGAGGGGATAGAGAGTAAGCGGGAGTAATCCCCGAAAGTCGCTCGAGTTTCACAGGAAGAGGATTATAGCTCCCATTCCGCCTTCTGGAAAAAGAGCCTTCCAACCGAGGTCTTTATTCCGAACGATCATGACTTGTAAGACAAAACTGATATAAATAAATACGAGGTAGGCAGTCTCTTTAATTGCGCCTTTTCGGTTCTTGGTCAGGTCGAAACTTGGATATCGTTTCAGCAGGCACTGGTGAGACGCCCGGACCGCCGGCAAACCTTTGGATGCATAGACTTGACTTGGAACGAGTACAACGATCGATGGTACAACTAAGTTCCTCATTGTAGCATCCACTTTTGGATGGCATCTGAAAACGGCAGGAAATGAAGTAGTATGATTGGTAATCTATCCCAAAATAGAGAAGCAGGGAGAATCTCCTACATTCTCAACTGGCTCAGTGGTGTTAAACCCCGATGTTTTTCATCGAAGCTTCCTCGAAGTGTCACTTCATTACAGCAGAGAGTTCGTGTAGTTTTAATTTTAATAATTAATAAATATAAGTTTGTATACCCACTCTCCAGAACAATATTTTGGACAACAATAAGTTGAAGAAGTTCATAGCTAGGTAACGACTCACAATAACTTAATTAACGAGAAATTGCAAAAATAATAATTCATGACATTAATGAAATGAACAGTGTAAACCTACCTACGTTATTCGGACAGTTTTATACAATTTTACCAAACATTATTGGATTTTACCCATATTATTTCCTCAAATTCATGTTTTTAGTAGTTACTGGTTACTAGTTCATGAATTTCTTCTTGGCTGGACCTCGATAACATGAAATAGGTTCTACTGTACCTAACTTCTATATCTGGTCACAAAACTCGAAGTACTTTTCAGGGAATCCCCTGCATAAATGTAAGCAGATATGTTTTATAAACAATTGGCGACCGATGCGCTCATACAGTCAAGATTTCTTCGATCATAGTGGAAGAATGTTTTACTTATGATTCTATAAATATGAATTTTGGTACGATTCGTATGTTTTAAATAAGCTTATCTAATTACGATGGCATAAAACACCGGTACGCTACCACTACTTTGTGAGCTATATCCAATGCAATAGGAGACCAAGCGAGAAGGTTAAGCCTCAAACTACTTACAGCTATCAAAACCCGAGTATGGTGATCTTCGCAATCTGTCCCCTCAAACATTCAAAGCGCATCATTGTAAAGGGGGTTCGATGCCAAGGGGTGAGCCAAGAAGGAAAAAACCGGAGAGCAACGCTTTATGGTGGCTACCCAGAAATGTATAAGGAATGAAGGGCGTGAGGTTGGGGAAATAAGGATGATCAGGTTGTGACACGAGGCGGAGCTTTTACACCTGGAGTTTGTAGGTGCTTCTTGACGAGCTATCCACGCAGAGCGCCCAGTGGAAGGATTTATCCATGTGACCTACGTCTATTTCCAAACCATCCTATGACATTTCTAGTTACATACCTAGATGTAGAAGGAATTTGCCTTCCATTTGGGAATTTCCAGAAGGAATTTGTCTTCCATTTGCTTTCAGTAACGACTATTTTGAATTGAGCAAGAAAAAGAAAATCCCCTCCTACCAAAAAGTTTGAAGTTTTGAAGAGTTTCAAGATAATTTTGTAGAATATGAAAATCGAATTGGGAAGCCACAAATTTTTCCCTAGCTGATTATTATTTCCTGTATGTTTACCCATCCTGCCTCTGTATGTCACTGTTCCGTACATAAGACCCACGAATTAATAAATGTCCATAACTAAAGTTATATTCGAAAGAAAGGTGTCTAATGGTGAGATTTGAAACCTGGGTTGCCCATAAGAATTAATCGAAAAGCGATTGTAACTTTTACTTATATATAATTATATTACGCATCTGCAACGGCTTTTTCTGAAAACTCTGCACTTATTCACCAAGTTAGAGAGTAGCAAATATGTTGGGGAGTTCATGACATTGCAAACTAACAATAAGCTTCGGGCCATTCATACATTGCAATACATTAGAAGATTTTCTTAGCACAGAACAACAAGTACCCTACCTCCCAGCCAGTAAATAGTCGAAATATTTCTTCTGGATTCGAAGAAAATCTCAGAATAAAATAACTTGAACCATACGTGTTTTGAATCAGCAGTTTCCAACATTAACTGTGCTTTAATTCACAACCACACTGTTTGTTTTTCCGATTCAAAATTTAGGCCCGTATTATGAACCAACGACTGGCCGTACAGTGCTCCGGATCTTCTCGAAAAATCCGAACAATCCATACCTATGTACATGTTTTTCAACCATTTCAAACTTATTGAATATTCTGGAAGATTTATGAAACGTTTCTCTGTTCTTCATCGACTCGATCGCCCGCATCCCGAATTTCAGCGTTCTACGTTAATGTAAAGGGACGAAATAATATCCACGGTGTTTATCATCGGAATCTAATTACCTCCCTCGAAATAAAATTTCCAAATTTTGAGGGGGCTAAAAAAAGGTTTTTTGGTCAATTCCAGAGGTGCGATTGTCATTTAAATATTACCAGACATAAATCAGAAAGGTATTTGAACAAATTTTTGAAGGAAAGATTTCTACAGTAGCAGTACGGATAAAATGATGTAGGTAATATTATATGATTCTGATATACATGTGCGCATAGATATTTTCACTCCACTTTATTTCTGAACCAGAATCTTGAGCAGAAATTAAGGAACTGTTCAGCATGATTGCGAAAACAAGTGAACCAACGACTGGTCGTACAGTGCTCCGGATCGCCTCGAAAAATCCGAACGATCAATATCTATACATGTTTTTCAAGCATTTCAAACTTATTGAATATTTTTGAAAATTTATGAAACGTTTCTCTGTTCTTCATCGACTCGATCGCCCACTACCCGAATTTCAGCGTTCTACGTTAATGTAAAGGGACGAAATAATATCCACGGTGTTTATCATCGGAATCTACTTACCTCCCTCGAAATTAAATTACCAAATTTTGAGGGGGCTAAAAAAGGTTTCTTGGTCAATTTCAGAGGTGCGATTATCATTTAAATATTTCCAGACATAAATCAGAAAAGTATTTGAACACATTTTTGAAGGAAAGATTTCTACAGTAGCAGTACGGATAAAATGATGTAGGTAATATTATAATTATACGATTCTGATATACATGTGCGCATAGATATTTTCACTCCACTTTATTTCTGAACCAGAATCTTGAGCAGCAATTAAGGAACTGTTCAGCGAATGATTGCTTTCTTTTCCTTTGTCTTATTGGCTCTTAAGAAAACAACTGCCTCCTTCACTCCCGGTGTTCGTTGAGAAGGGGGCGATGGAATGGGGGTATACTCGAAAATCGATGGTCCCCCTCTCCATCACGGGCGCCACGAGGATAGAGAAGAAAACCACGGGATCGTGGGGATCAGATGAAGCTCTGATCTTCCGTGTGGGTGATTCACGTTGATATGGAATTCCCAAGACATCAATGCTCTTCCTAGCCTCAATACTTCCAGTCTGCAATACCCAACCCACTTCACCCGACTACCTGATCTTTCTTCTAGATAGCTGGGAAGACTCCGGGAGGTATAAGACGGCCATCTAGCTCGGGATGTAAGGCGAGATAGTGAATGGGCGAATGTTGACACTTATGCCAGCACTGGAGTCAAGTGGAGATAAGGAATCCCTACCGAAGCTGTAAAACTGGCTTGCATCC
The DNA here is from genome assembly GCA_954871275.1 of Leptopterna dolabrata. Lineage (NCBI taxonomy): Eukaryota > Metazoa > Arthropoda > Insecta > Hemiptera > Miridae > Leptopterna > Leptopterna dolabrata. Next base: position 33,733,206 of record OX940981.1, on the reverse strand, counting down.
ACATAACTCAAAGACACTAGATTCTAACTTATATAAAATAAGCTCCCTACGCAATAATTAATTTTGTCGAATTTAAATAATCAGACATTCAGCATATTACAATCATACTCTTGCGATGGCAACAGTGCGTTAGAAATACGCATGAATGATTATTAAACTCTTACATTCAATCTACGGAGGTGTAATTCGACATGAGGCCTATCTGGTACAGCGTAAGAATTACTAACTGTCAGTCAGTGTAGGTATGTCAATCAGCTGAAGCACTGACACCGATTTCTGCAATACCCAAAATTACTCGACCACCGGAATCTTTTTTTTAAATTTTTTTTTGGTATCTAGGGAAGACACTGAACGCTAAGATGAGAACGTTATGTGAGCTAAGATCAAATTTTGGCACTGATGCAAGTATACTAGTTAGAAGTGGACTTCACTGACAGCGGAGACGAGGGATCCCTACCGAAGTTACTTAACCATACAAAATCGCTTGCAAACGCTTAACTACGAACAAAGATAAGTCGTTTCAAACAAGTACCAAATAGCCTCAGTACCTAATAGGTGATTTCGATGCATTCAAATAGACTATAAATTTTACATCCTCTGCTGTATACCATATAATATTTGGCTCACCGCTCAGCATGTGAGACGATTCATTCCATCGTACGCCGTTTTCCAGAAGCAAACGCCATGGCTCCATTCAAACGCATTCCCCCTGGGTAGTTCATCACTTCAGCTGGCACCATATTCGACTCTGTAACACAAAACGTAAAACAGTTATCAACGTTGTCCAACTGATACAAAAAAGATCGTGAACTTCCCTGTTTGTTTTCAGTCTTATGATTTTTGAAGACAACTGTTACCATCGCGGTTTTTTTTCTCCGTTCACATGTTCCTATGTTTTAGGTGTACAGAAAAACTGGGTAGTTAGGTACACACTAGGAAATCAACGGTGCACTAGGGGCGGGGAGGATACAGAGTGGATGAAGTAAGAGATGTCTGAGTAGCTGTAAGAAACAGAGGGTATTTTGTAAATTCAGAAAATTTTATTACTTACAAAAAACGCTACAAATTATTACACAACGGTTTATGATTTACCTGTACAGATGCCCCTTCTGCGTAGATCGCTGTTTTCTATGGCAGTACCTACCCTCGTGCTCCCTCCAGGAAATCCCTAATCGTGTACTGGAGCCGGCCGAGCAATTACAGTTTCATAAACATGCGGTGGACTCAAGAATTATATCATTAGTTAAACAATTTATTATTAGTTGTTATTCATGGTGCAAACTCCAAAATAACCATCATTCTTCAGATGAAATAATATCATAGAACAACCAACTCGACTTCATAAAGCCATGCGTGATTATAATCAGGTGATCCCTAGCAATGATTATCTGGGCTGAACCTAAATACCTTTTCATTCACGATCATGTTGACGAAGCTTACTGGTACAAACTTCAGGGCCGTTTATCGTTGGTACAATGCTCCAGGTGGTCTCAAAAAAGCCGTTATCTTGAATTTTTTTAAAAAGTTTTTAAGTACAACTCGAACTTGCGAATTTTTTCAGACCACCCGGAGCATTGTATGTCCAGCCACTTGTTCACACCAAAAGCTTCGTCAATATGATCGTGAATTAAACGGTTTACATCCAGCTCAGATATCATTGCTAGGGAACACCTCATTGAAATCGAATTGGTTGTTTCGTGATATTATTTTATTTGAAGAATGATGGTTATTCTGGATTTTGCTGATACGTATACTTTTGTAAATCGAACAAACTTTATGCTTCATGGATAACAAATAGAATAGAATAGAATAGGATAGAATTCGTGGATTCACCGCTTATTTATTAAACTAAAATTGCCCTGCTGGGTCCAATACTCGATTTAGGACTTTCCTGGGGGGAGCACGATCCGTGACCATAGAACACGGATCTACGCAGAATCGGTATCTATACAGGTAAATAATAAACCGTTATTATTATTACATAACGGTTATTACGCTGCAAATTATCATACAGCGTCTTATTATTATGTACATTATTTTATTCTATTTTCGGATTCTACGTACCTTGAAACGGAAACCTTCAAATTTGTAGGGGGTAGGGGGGGGGGGGGGGGTTAAAAATTTGATCATGCTCGATTCCAAAGGTTCAGTATTGAAAATAATAAACCTAGAAATACGCAATTCAGTTGCGCGCACTATCAAAGGGAGTTGAGCTGACTTTAAAAGCCAACCAGCATGAAATAATTATTAGTAGTAGATATTCAAAATTAGATTTCTTTTTCTGCAGTGACAGCTATTCCATGTGTTATCAATAGTTCTGTTATACCTATCCCTATTACGTATATTATTATACCTAATGGGGGGGGGGGGAACAACAGGCAAAGGGAGGGTTTTCAGTAATTTCCCATACATAGCCTCAGCGATAACAAAAATGAGGTATGTGGGTAGTGCTAGAATTGATATTCGTTATCAGGGTGGAGCTTATAACAATAATCCGAATTTGATGAAACTTGAGGAATACATCAAGGGCAGTGTTACAGCTTGACGGATAGGACCATCAGAATTTTTTTTAAACGTCTGTCAAGTCGTGCAGGCAGTATACCTTCCTCACCTATGTAACATGGTCATATCTAATTAGTTGGTGGGTCCATTCGGTGGATAGAGTGACAATTGACGCGTATGGATTTGAAATTGAGATGTTCAAAAATGGCAAAATAGTAGTATTAATGATAAGCGTAATCGGATTATTACATGCATTTATATAAGTGTTCTGAATATTTGTGGTATCATACCACTTGAAGAATAAGTATTTGAAAAGTATCGAAGCAAGTTACATTAAATAAAAAAAATTTATAGTGAAACAAATTAGTAGGACTAATTAACATTGAAAGAAAAATCCAAATACATGTCATTTTAAGTTTAAATCCAAATACTATCATGTAATTTTCTAGGGTAGTTATAGGCTCAACTAGGATTTCACGTTTGCGCATGCGCAGACGAAAGATACTGTACTTCATCAATGTCTTTAATATGGGATTATCTGTGGCCCAACCATCATCTACCATCCATGCCCTAACGCTTCACGACGATTTCTAGGGTAGCTGTGGGCTCTAGAAGTATTTCCCGTTTACGCATGCGCAGACGAAAGTTACAGTACCTAATTTTTTAATGAATTTGATATGGGACCATCTGTGGCCAAAACCGCACCTACCCTCCGAATTTCAATTTACCCGGGACAAAGAATTTACCACAGACAGTCAGAGAGAACAGGCAGACACACGGAACCAAATATGTTCCTTGATGTCTAATACGTAAAATGCGAATGGAAATTTTCGTTTTGGAGGACAATAATTTTTTCGAATTATGCACTAATACAAAGCTTCCCTACCTTTGGTAGTGAGGAAGCAAAATGCATACGATGAAAGGGGATTATGTAGAGGACGGCTTGAAGGATGGAGACCAGTTTGACAGATTATTCGTCTCCCATAGCATCAATAGAATCAACTAGCAATATGCTGGTCATCCAAGTGTTAAATGTGCTGCAGACACACCTCTTCTACTATTAACAGGTATGCACTAGTTAGGTAAAGCATTGTTTGTTGAAAAGGCAAACAACAACTTTTTATATCTTAGAGAGGCTTGAACTTGGTAGAGAAAAGTAACCAACTTAATTAGTGAACCAAAATATTTCCATAATAATAACTGAACTTCAGAACAGAAGTTTCGCTCATTAATTGCGTTTATTGGGGTCCGCTGTAACCCAATATCTGAATTACCCTGGCAAAAAAGGGTCGGGAACTAGGAAGATGGGGTGAAACCGGCAAAAACGGCCTGAAGAAGTTCATGCACTGACCCTGAAATTCATTTGTGCGCTAACAAGAAGCTGCGTCAGTTGGAGGGTTAAACTTGACGGAAACTATTCACCATATTATTAGCGTACTATTGCGAGTATTTCGGTGTAGGAAATCGACCGTAATAATGTACAGAAATTCGAGTTATAAAGCCTCGGAGATGAATATATTGTGAAGTACGTAGATTTCATTCCCGTCCAAGTCCTCTCAATCTAACAAATAACAAGGTACCTAACGTTTTTCGTAAAGCTACCTACCTGAAGGATTTCACATTTGTGCATGCACAGCCAAAAGTGATACGCGTAAACTGTGTAAACGATGTGCTTGGTTTACATCATCCTAACTTCATATTTTGTATGTTACCACGTTAATCAGCAAATACTGCTTACTCTATGTTCTTGGTGAACATTTGCTTCACCAATTTAAAATTATGGAAATAAATGACAAAGTGAGGCAAGAGCACCCAAAACTGAGGAAGGTCCCTCAGCCTTTTTGGGTGTCCGGTGTCCTCTACCTCCAAGTGTCCCACTGATTCATTAACTTAGCCACTATGGACATCATTATTTTATTGGCTCTACTTCTTGTGTTAAGTGGGTGGCTATGTCGATCAAAATGGGCAATTTCACCTGTTCTATTTTCTTAAGTACATAAGAGATCTCGGCGAGTGCTTTCCGAAAAGGTGCTGTATGAGGGGTGACCGATGATCGAAAGTGGGCGATAAACCAGTGGAAAAAAAGCGAAATGACGTCATACGTAAAGGCCCCCCCGCGTCCGCCTGTGGCGGGGGGGGGGGGGCCCTTAGCCGTCCACTTATGACGTCATTTAGTTTTATTTCTATCACTTTGTTGCCCATGCCATACGGAGTTTGAGATGAAAATTGGCAGTAGGGGTTTCAAGGGTGCTAAATCCGATTCTGAGTTCAAAAATAAAAAATTCCTAAACACGGAAATTGCCCATTGTACGATTTATTATGCAGTGATGGTCTCATCGTTCCAACCACTACATTCCATTCCTTACGTAACACAACTATCGTTACACTATGTAACCTACTCGCCGGGTTTCAATTTACCGTTTTCACCCCCTTAATTATAGTAATAAATGCGTTGCTACGTATTGGATGAATGGGGATCTTATAATCCGTCTGATTATATCACCCGACCTGAGGGAATTTTAAAAGCTCAATATCGTTTAAAAAATCAGTTTCTGACTAAACAGAAAGTTGAGTGCATAATATAGCCGACTATAACACTTTGTTAGTCACATTAAAACCGGTATAGCCGTTCGGGCGTAATCGAGTCTTTCACCACGAACAACCTCATTACAGTAACTTATAGCGAAATTGTGCCTAAATTTACCTTCAAACAGCCAATATTACTTGGTGTTTATTGTCATTCAAATAGATAGCTGTACCTGTAAATTATTACGCGGATGGGAGTTACTTGTTGATTTATGTTGAACCTGAGTTCTTTGAATAATTGATTTCAATTGTTACAGTCCTATGAAGTCTGGCGGATTTTTTCATAAATTTCTGATATTTATCTATACATATAATAAAACAGTGTCTGTTTGTCTGTTTGTTTGTTTGTTTGTCTCGGCATCAATTGAGAACGGCTGAACGTAGAAAGTTGCGGCTGGTACCATTTGACGCAGAATTTATCTGGGAAGGTTTATGAAAAATCCGCATTTGAATCTGTCCATCCGTTGAAACGCTATGAATGAAATACTACTAAAAAACGTGTTATAATCACTTCTATGAGGACGTTTATGCTTATAATAACTTTGAACGGTTGGACGTAAATCCGATTGTAATTAGATTCTGGATTCATCTCGACGAGTACATTCAAGTGGTACTTCAATCAGGATGTTAGTGGGAGGGGGGTACAGGTTATGAGAGGGGGGGGGGGGTCTACAGAAATTTCAACTTGACCAATTGGAGTGCAACTTTGGGAATTTGTTGTGTGAACATTGAGGAATGTTTCTAACCAGGTAGGGAGGGTTCATAGGATACGGGGGGGGGGGGGTTAAAGGCAGTTAGGGTTGGCATTGGGGAAGGTTTCTGATCAGTTGAGGAGGGGGGGATACAGGCATATTAAAATACATGACCGTTGGCTCCATTTATTTAAATCGCAGCAACACGCGTCGGTTCAAATAGTATAACATATCGTAAAACAGTGTCAGTCTGTTTGTTTGTCTCGGCATCGATAAATGAGAACGGCTGAACGTAGAAGGTGTTATCTGTTATGAGTGGGGCCTGTCCTAAAGGGGGTGTCTGTTCTACCGTTGCGAAGCGCGGGTACACAGCTAGTATAGGTCTATTTAGGTCTGATTTCAGTACGGAAAAACAACGGAATTTTGTATCAAATGTACACCAATTTCAAATTTTCCCGCGACTTGAAGGAAACTCTTCTTTGGTGCACTGGTCAAATAAGCGAAAATCACGGGGCTTCACCGCTACGTATTCAGGGGGTAGTAAAGTAGAAACTAGTTTAACCAGGAATGCACTAACTAAGCTATTACTTACTTTAGAAAGCGATACGATCTAAATGCGAATCGATGCTCTACGGAACTGGTTTCGCCACCGTTTTCCGATATGGGCCCAAAAGTCGAGTCCCCTACCGGATTTTGGGAGTTTCAGCGATCCGACCAGCTTTTGCTGGCGGCAACGGAATAGGAATAGGTAATTATCGCGACGAGCACCATCTTATTTTCACGTTCCGTCATAACGACCGTTTCCACGCGACACCCAAGTGCCGGATCTGGAGCGGCTGACGTGACTGAGGCGGCATCCAGCGCACCGGAGACGGGACGGACGAGCAAAGCTGAGGCAGCTAAACCCGACGCTTGACGTCTTCGGTTGGTATTCGCACAGCTCGGCTGTTTCTTCAAATCACGTTTTACCTGAGATGGAGAGAACAATAATCGGCAGTGAGTTGTAGTTATGGTTATACGCAGTTAACATAACTGACCGATGATGGGCGAGACAGCCTTTAACTATTTTCAGATAAAGAATTTAAATTAGCAGAGGATTCGTCATTCTCTATTCCTCATTAAATCGCCCCTCTGCGCCTTCGGCCAACAATCAATATGAATCGACAGTGAAATAAAACTCTGAGCTCTCTCATTTTGAAAGACGAGTCAGAACGAATATATCCGTGGCCATGGATTAAGTAATAAATCAACTGGTGTGGTTCACATTGTTTCCGCTTCACAGAAACACATTGGCTCACGCATTAGATATGTTTTGTGGTACTACAAGTTTTCCACTCAGCCGATTTGGGAGCTCACTTTTTCACTCTGATGAATAGGACGGTTTCATGCGAAAACCAGATCCTATGCGACATTTTCGCGAAACTGAGTTTTTGGTGTGGTTGGATTCAGCTCGTCAAGATCTCTCGATGTGGAAAGGTTTTACAGTTTATATCTTAATATTTCGCGTAATATAATTAATACAGTTAAGCAAAGTTCGTTTCATCGGGCATTCTTCAATTTACAAAAAGCAGGTAACCACTAACCGCCAAAGACAGTGCCATTTACCTGTTATTTGCGTAACTCAGCTGGCTTTAGGACTGAGGTGAGGTACAGCTTTGTCAAATGTCAATTACAATTACAATTGGCCGGTAAGCCAAGATTTTTATGTGCAGGAGCCTGGTGTTCAATATTTTTGCCATAACCGGAAAAGCGACAAATGGCACCTGGTAATTGGATATACGATTTTTGTTCATTCTGGGTTTCGCAATAAAAGGGTAAGCTCGAAAAAGGTGCTTAGGCTCATTTTTGGAAGTCTTGACCCAATAATCTGAAAGATCACATCGAAGATATGTATCAACCATCACGTACCTCTAATCCGAACACAACTCCTTATGGGTTTCCATCTCGAAAACTTTGATCGCGATTTCCCAAAAATCAACTTTTGCCGCTTACCTGTTTTCTGCTTGGCCGTCCAAGTGAGAGCTTAATTTTACATAAGTCATCACGATGAGCTTTCTAACAAGCAGTGAACGTTATTTGTGCGATCAAACGAAAAAAAGTGGTAAGAACATAGTAACAAAGAGGGAACGCGAAAACCAGAAGGAATATCAGTCATGAGTCATAACGCAAAGTCTTGGAAGCTGCTTTTGCCCCCTGTATATGAATGGGTAATGGGTATGAATGGGGCACAACAGTTGAAGATACAATACTGTCGAAATGGGCGTATAATTATTCAAATTTAATGGAAGAGGTAGCTAACTCTCAAAAAGCACAAGTCGAAAAACAGAAAATAGTTTATAATTGGCTAAAAACTCACAGTAGGTTAGGCGTTAGGAGCAGCGTTATGAGCAGCCGGGAAAACGTAAAAGATGTCACGACTCACAAGGCTTCGCAAGACACGTAGAAGACATGGCGTCATAAATGAAGGCGCTCCGTGGAGGAATAGTTCTACTTAACCAAACCAAATTTGTTTCCCACATTCTCGTTATTGGTTTATTATTTTCAATAATGAACCATTGGAATCGAGCATGAAAAAAATTCTAACCCCCACCCCCCCCCCCCCCCCCCCCCTCAAAATTTGATGGTTTACGTTTCAAGGTATGTAGAATCTGAAAATGCAATAAAAATATTTCTTTTTGTCCGCCGTACGCCGTACTGACCACTTTTCTTAGTTACCATGAAACAAAATTGATGAAATTCCGGTTATAGGTTCCGTTCGGGGTCTAGTTGGTCCTCGAAGCTCGACGTTACTGTCAGTCATCTCTAAGGGGTTCAAAATAGGGGTTGAAATTTTCAGAACGCCTATACCTTTTTTTACGTGAATCTTTTTACGGTTTTAAATAGTTCTCGAACTTACGAGTTTTTTAAGACCACCCTGAGCATCGTATGTCCAGCCGTTCGTTCACAGTAAGGCCCCGAAGTTTGCAACGAAGGCATTTTCGACCGCAGGGTGAATGAAATTGTATTCATTTAGCCCAAATCTCGTCAACAGGGACGCGCTAACAATCGGGAATTGACCAGAGGGTAGGTACTGACCACAGAAAACAGTGATCTACGCAGATGGGGCATCTATTTCACTCCACATCAACAATTTTCCTTCAGAACTTCATTATTTGCGTTTCTTTTTGCCATTTTAGTTACTGTTTGCCATCTACAGAATTATTTCAGCAACATTTAACTCGTGATTTAGGAAGGTACCTAGTAACGAGTACGGGGTTAGGTACTAACCTACGGAGGGTCTGCGATCTACATAATATGTACAGACTAGTACATATTATATAGACGGGTTATCTATTTGAACAGCAACTTTTTTTGGAAAATAACAGAGCTATTAGCGTTATAACAAAAGTAACTGAAACGTCCATCCCCAATGACTTTAGCATCAATCCTCTCAGTTCTTTCTCCACTGATTGTCTGCTGTTCCTGTTAGGTATTCATTCGAAACGGGAGCCATCAGAATTGGAGTGACGGCGTCGAATTCCCGACTTTAGTAGTAAGTAATTGATGCCGACCTCATTTTCGCTGTCTACCTGCGGCACTGCTTCCTACTGTAATAAGATTGCCACATTGTACATGTTCAGATGTAAAAAGAAGAAAAAGATTTTTTTCATTGTCAGCACTACTTGTACAGTTTCCATAAGCAAACACAAATCTTCACAATTCATTCTCCACACTTCCGATTGGAAAACGCCCTCTGTCGGCTTCATTACTACCGAAACCCTCTCGTACTTCGCTCGAGCAGCTGAGGAGGAAAAACTGTAATAACTCCCACTTTCTGAACTTTTTCAGTCCCGCAAACTATGGGGAAACCGAGAGAAAAACTGCACCGACCGTCGTCCTATTGCTCGTATCCAGTTCCCCCGATAAGTCCTCCCAACAGAAAACTTTTCAAAGAGCAATGGCTCGGAATATGTGATAAAACAAGTTTTTTTGTAGCGTCACTTTTCATTATTTTTTCCCTCTCTCTTGGAGAGGCGGAAGCCGCAATATAGTCCATTATCAACTTACCCCTTACTTGCGAGCGCTCTCGTCATTCCATTCATTTCAGTGTCCTTTTGGAACTGGGATTTATTCCAGTTCCGGATTCAGTTGACCTCGAGTGGGTTGGGAGACTTTATGCTGTAACTGTTTCAAAAAAATATCTTTTTCTCCAAAAAGTGGGTAAAAATTCGAGTTATTTGGATTTTTAGATATGGCTAGAATCACCTTGAATTTATTATACGAGTCATTTTACACAAAAATGTAGTATAGAATGGTGGTCCGACTCAGAAAAATACTCTACTTCTATGTCATAATGTTTCTTCTAGAAAAAAATAAAGAAAAAATAAAATAAAATAATAAATAAATAAATACAAATTGGGTCAAATTTGAGAAATTAGCAGAAAACGCTAAAAATCGTAAAAATGCTAAAATTACCAAAAAATGATAGGGAATCACCAAAAGTCATGTAGAATAGAGACTTGAAATACGGCGTACGGCGGACAGACAGCAATTTTTTTATTGCATTTTCGGATTCTACATACCTTGAAACGTAAACCATCCATGGTTTCCATGGTTTTTCCATGGTTCATTATTGAAAATAATAAACCAAAAAACAGCTGTTTCAGTGAACAAAAAACATTTCACGAACAATAATTATTGACCAAAAGAGGTCAGATTTTAGATTTTGGGTGCTATATTGCTATAAGCATATGATTCGACATAGGAAAATGTCTACTTCTATAATAATTACGCTCATCAATGTTTTTCTTTTTTAAAAATAAATAAATACAAATTGGGTCCAATTTGAGAAATTAGGGGTAAACAACGATGAAAACAGAAAAAATTGACCATAAGTAGTGCTGCCGATTACCTACTTCAATATTTAAAAAAAATCGCTCAAAAATTATTAATAAAAAGTGGGTCAAATTCGAGTTTTTTGAGCCACTACTTGCTTGTAACAACACGGAAAAAACGCTGCAAATCCCTGCACAACGGTTTATTATTTTGTATAGAATACCCTTGTGTTACAGATCACAGCTCTATGTATAGATAACCCGTCTATATAATATGATATGTACTATTCTATACATATTATGTAGATCGCAGACCCTCCGTAGGTTAGTACCTAACCCCGTACTCGTTACTAGGTACCTACCTAAATCACGAGTTAAATGTTGCTAAAATAGTTCTGCCGATGACAAACAGTACCTAACAAAAAGAAACACACATAATGAAGTTCTGAAAAGAAATTGTTGATGAGGAGTGAAAAAAGTTGCAAAAGTACCTACCAACAAACTCCAGCCCCTTCTACGTAGATGGTATAATGAACCGTTGTGTAATAATTTACCGTTGAGTAATGATTTACCGTAGTAATAATTTACCCATCAATAATACTTCAACGTTTGTTCAAGTTTCACTACCTACCAACAAACTCCAAAAGAGCCATCATTTTTCAAATTAAATAATATCACAGAACAACCAACTCGACTTCATACTCCGCCAATATAATCAGGTGATCCCTACCAATGATTGGCCGTATTCACAAATTCCTATTGTGGGCGCGTCTCTGGTTACGAGATTTGATTTGAATTGTATACAATTTCATTCACACTGGAGTCGAAAATGCCTGTCGGTGCAAACTTCGGGGCCTTACTGTGAACGAACGGCTGGACGTACGATGCTCCGGATGGTCTTAAAAAACTCGCAAGTTCAAGAACTATTTAAAACCGTAAAAATATTTACGTAAAAAAATTGTATAGGCGTTTTGAAAATTTCAACCCCTATTTTGAACCCCTTAGAGATGACTCACAGTAACGTCGAGCTTCGAGGACCAACTAGACGCCGAACGGAACCTATAACCCGAATTTCATCAATTTTTTTTCATGGTAACTAAGAAAAGTGGCCCGTACGGCGTACGGCGTACGGCGTACGGCGTACGGCGTACGGCGGACAGACAGAAATATTTTTATTGCAGTTTTGGATTCTACATACCTTGAAACGTAAACCATCAAATTTTGAGGGGGGGTAAGAATTTTTTTTTTCATGCTCGATTCCAATGGTTCATTATTGAAAATAATAAACCAAAATTGCTTCGATATCATCAACATTTCTTCTGAGAAAAAAGCTTTTGGGTGTTATAAATTTCTGCAAAGGTGAGCGTGTTCAAGTCGACCTACGTCCCCATCCCCACACACTCCCGCAAATCATGGGCCACTACTTCCAAAACAGACAGTCGGATCCAGGTTGCAGAAATGAGGTATTTGAGACGTGTGATGGGTGCTAAAAGACGGGATCGACTAACGACTAACGGTAGAAGAGGATCCGGACTAAGTAAGTATAAACTGCTAGAGAGGAATAGAATCACTATAATGGCTATGGATATTCTAGTATCGAATATAGTGATTAGAACGAGAAAACGCTGCAAATCCCTGCACAACGGTTTATTATTTTGTATAGAATACCCTTCTGTTACAGATCACAGCTCTATGTATAGATAACCCGTCTATATAATATAATATGTACTATTCTATGCATATTATGTAGATCGCAGACCCTCCGTAGGTTAGTACCTAACCCCGTACTCGTTACTAGGTACCTACCTAAATCACGAGTTAAATGTTGCTAAAATAATTCTGCCGATGACAAACAGTACCTAACAAAAAGAAACACACATAATGAAGTTCTGAAAAGAAATTGTTGATGAGGAGTGAAAAACGCTGCAAATCCCTGCACAACGGTTTATTATTTTGTATAGAATACCCTTCTGTTACAGATCACAGCTCTATGTATAGATAACCCGTCTATATAATATGATATGTACTATTCTATACATATTATGTAGATCGCAGACCCTCCGTAGGTTAGTACCTAACCCCGTACTCGTTACTAGGTACCTACCTAAATCACGAGTTAAATGTTGCTAAAATAGTTCTGCCGATGACAAACAGTACCTAACAAAAAGAAACACACATAATGAAGTTCTGAAAAGAAATTGTTGATGAGGAGTGAAAAAAGTTGCAAAAGTACCTACCAACAAACTCCAGCCCCTTCTACGTAGATGGTATAATGAACCGTTGTGTAATAATTTACCGTTGAGTAATGATTTACCGTAGTAATAATTTACCCATCAATAATACTTCAACGTTTGTTCAAGTTTCACTACCTACCAACAAACTCCAAAAGAGCCATCATTTTTCAAATTAAATAATATCACAGAACAACCAACTCGACTTCATACTCCGCCAATATAATCAGGTGATCCCTACCAATGATTGGCCGTATTCACAAATTCCTATTGTGGGCGCGTCTCTGGTTACGAGATTTGATTTGAATTGTATACAATTTCATTCACACTGGAGTCGAAAATGCCTGTCGGTGCAAACTTCGGGGCCTTACTGTGAACGAACGGCTGGACGTACGATGCTCCGGATGGTCTTAAAAAACTCGCAAGTTCAAGAACTATTTAAAACCGTAAAAATATTTACGTAAAAAAATTGTATAGGCGTTTTGAAAATTTCAACCCCTATTTTGAACCCCTTAGAGATGACTCACAGTAACGTCGAGCTTCGAGGACCAACTAGACGCCGAACGGAACCTATAACCCGAATTTCATCAATTTTTTTTCATGGTAACTAAGAAAAGTGGCCCGTACGGCGTACGGCGTACGGCGTACGGCGTACGGCGTACGGCGTACGGCGTACGGCGTACGGCGGACAGACAGAAATATTTTTATTGCAGTTTTGGATTCTACATACCTTGAAACGTAAACCATCAAATTTTGAGGGGGGGTAAGAATTTTTTTTTTCATGCTCGATTCCAATGGTTCATTATTGAAAATAATAAACCAAAATTGCTTCGATATCATCAACATTTCTTCTGAGAAAAAAGCTTTTGGGTGTTATAAATTTCTGCAAAGGTGAGCGTGTTCAAGTCGACCTACGTCCCCATCCCCACACACTCCCGCAAATCATGGGCCACTACTTCCAAAACAGACAGTCGGATCCAGGTTGCAGAAATGAGGTATTTGAGACGTGTGATGGGTGCTAAAAGACGGGATCGACTAACGACTAACGGTAGAAGAGGATCCGGACTAAGTAAGTATAAACTGCTAGAGAGGAATAGAATCACTATAATGGCTATGGATATTCTAGTATCGAATATAGTGATTAGAACGAGAAAACGCTGCAAATCCCTGCACAACGGTTTATTATTTTGTATAGAATACCCTTCTGTTACAGATCACAGCTCTATGTATAGATAACCCGTCTATATAATATAATATGTACTATTCTATGCATATTATGTAGATCGCAGACCCTCCGTAGGTTAGTACCTAACCCCGTACTCGTTACTAGGTACCTACCTAAATCACGAGTTAAATGTTGCTAAAATAATTCTGCCGATGACAAACAGTACCTAACAAAAAGAAACACACATAATGAAGTTCTGAAAAGAAATTGTTGATGAGGAGTGAAAAACGCTGCAAATCCCTGCACAACGGTTTATTATTTTGTATAGAATACCCTTCTGTTACAGATCACAGCTCTATGTATAGATAACCCGTCTATATAATATGATATGTACTATTCTATGCATAATTATTTAGATCGCAGACCCTCCGTAGGTTAGTACCTAACCCCGTACTCGTTACTAGGTACCTACCTAAATCACGAGTTAAATGTTGCTAAAATAATTCTGCCGATGACAAACAGTACCTAACAAAAAGAAACACACATAATGAAGTTCTGAAAAGAAATTGTTGATGAGGAGTGAAAAAAGTTGCAAAAGTACCTACCAACAAACTCCAGCCCCTTCTACGTAGATGGTATAATGAACCGTTGTGTAATAATTTACCGTTGAGTAATGATTTACCGTAGTAATAATTTACCCATCAATAATACTTCAACGTTTGTTCAAGTTTCACTACCTACCAACAAACTCCAAAAGAGCCATCATTTTTCAAATTAAATAATATCACAGAACATCCAACTCGACTTCATACTCCGCCAATATAATCAGGTGATCCCTACCAATGATTGGCCGTATTCACAAATTCCTATTGTGGGCGCGTCTCTGGTTACGAGATTTGGTTTGAATTGTATACAATTTCATTCACACTGGAGTCGAAAATGCCTGTCGGTGCAAACTTCGGGGCCTTACTGTGAACGAACGGCTGGACGTACGATGCTCCGGATGGTCTTAAAAAACTCGCAAGTTCAAGAACTATTTAAAACCGTAAAAATATTTACGTAAAAAAATGGTATAGGCGTTTTGAAAATTTCAACCCCTATTTTGAACCCCTTAGAGATGACTCACAGTAACGTTGTGCAGGGATTTGCAGCGTTTTTATTGCAGTTTTGGATTCTACATACCTTGAAACGTAAACCATCAAATTTTGAGGGGGGGTAAGAATTTTTTTTTTCATGCTCGATTCCAATGGTTCATTATTGAAAATAATAAACCAAAAATACTACTTCAATAGTCACCAATATTTCTTCTTATACAAAGTGTGAATAAATACAAATTCGGTCAAATTTCGGGCTGAAATCCGAAAAAATCGCTGTAGTTACCAAAAAATTATAGGAAATCACCAAAGTAGTGTAGAATGAAGACTTGAGATGAAAAGTGAGTTTATCAATTTCTACAGAACATTTGGGTTAAAAAATGCAGGTCAAATTAGAATTTTTGAGGGCCGAAAAATGCTTGTAATTGGTAAAATTTGTCTAAAAAATCACCAAAAGTACCTAGCTATTAAGTCGCCAAAAATTGTTAAATACCTATAGGATGGGGGCCTCAAAAATTCGCTCATATTGACGTGCTGCGCGACTTTTACTGGGGGGGGGGGGGGGGGGCGCCAGTGAACCACGAGTTTCAATATAATGAACCTTCAGGGCAACAAATCCATTGGTCTACCAGTCATCTTATGGTTTATTATTCTCCGAATAATACACCTATGTATTCGATTCGGAACATTTTTTTTTGGATCACTCCTTAAAATTTTTTTCTTATTCAAGGTGTGTACATATTCCAAAGACGCAATGTACGTCCGCCTTCCGCTGTATCATCAATATCTACCTAAATTTTTGGTCTAAAAAAAAAAATCGTTCTTTCGCACACAGGCTCCATTTGGGCTCTAGTAGTGTCCCGAAACGTGCAGCCCGATCGGGAAACACCCAGGGGTGTTATGACTGAAAAATGGGTGCAAAATTTTGTATTTTTGAGGTTTTAGTGAACTTGGGCTTGTGTGGAATCGTTTTCCATGTTTTTTAGGTTGATGAGACCAAACACGAAGTTGAATTTGACCACTGAGTGAAGGATTGATCTAACGAAGTTTTAACTCTAAAAATTCAATATTTAACTGTAATCACCAGAGATTTGTATAATAACACAGGCGGTAGTATTGACAGCCGAATCAAAGCAATTCAATGACACTTTCACTGATGGAAAATAATTTTTCATAAATAGCAACCCAATATTTAAGTTCAAAGCCGCCAAATTAGCTTTGTGGTTCTCTTCACTGAGGCCCCAATCGTGCCTTATTCAGTCGAGAATAATAAACCCATGTGATAAGGACTTTGCAGCGTTTTTTTGGTGAGAAAACTGCTAGGTACTTCAATTTGTTTGATGAGATTGTAATATGTCACGTCAAAATGTATTTACTGGGAAAGAGAACCATCACCCAGGACCACGCCCCGGCTGACGGAGACCCCTCGGTCGTCCCTTAACCCGCTCATTCCCTTCTGTATCAGGTTAGGTTGAACCTCCGTCGACCCTGTCTCGCCCCACTCCACCCGGTACCGCCTTTGGAGAGTTCTGATGAGGGAAATCCTGATGTGGGGCAGGGCGTTCGCGCATGCTCCGTTTTCCGTACCGGTTTTCCGACTTCCGGAGAACGGAGTGTTTCCCAGACCCCTCCGCCTCCACCACGCGTCAATCGGTTTTTTCCGAGGGGCTCCCTTTGAACCGCGTTGCAACCCTTCGAAAAACGTCTCGTTTCGAGAGCGGGTTAGACGGCGGCGCTGCGGGCTCGAAAAACTCCCTTTCGTCCTCCGATTCTGGACCAGTTCCGGGAGCTGCGCGAAACAGGTGAAGTGAATTGTAGGAACGGAATGAATAAATAAATGAATGAATAATATTACATTTTTCATTTCCCACATCAAGAAAAAAATTGACGCTGCAAATCCCTGCACAACGGTTTATTATTTTGTACAGAATACCCTTCTTTTACAGATCACAGCTCTCTGTATAGATAACCCGTCTATATTATGTAGATCGCAGACCCTCCGTAGGTTAGTACCTAACCCCGTACTCGTTACTAGGTACCTTCCTAAATCACGAGTTAAATGTTGCTAAAATAATTCTGTCGATGACAAACAGTAACTAAAATGGCGAAAAGAAACGCAAATAATGAAGTTCTGAAGGAAAATGGTTGATGTGGAGTGAAATAGATGCCCCTTCTGCGTAAATCACTGTTTTCTGTGGTCAGTACCTACCCTCTGGTCAAGTATAATGAACCGTTGTGTAATAACTTGCCCATCAATAATACTTCAACGGTTGGTCAAGTTACAAAAGTACCGATCAACAAAATCCAGCCCCTTCTTGGTAGATGAACCGTTGTGTAATAATTTACCGTTGTGTAATAATATAACCATCAATAATACTTCAAAGTTTGTTCAAGTTTTACAAGTACCTACCAACAAAATCCAATAGTCCATCACTTATCAAATGAAATAATATTGTACAACAACCAACTCGACTTCATACAGCCATCCTTGATTATAATCAGGTGCTCCTTAGTGATGAAATCCCGGCCGGATTATACCGTTTGATTCACGATCGTGTTGACGAAGCTTTTTGGTGCACACGAACGGCTGGACGTACAGTGCTCCGGGTTGTCTCAAAAAATTGTTTAGCTTAAGACAAATTTAATGTCGTAAAAAAAACCATACCCTTCAATCAAAAGTTTTTGAGATACGGCGTTCTGAAAATTTCAACCCCTATTTTGAACCCCTTAGAGATGACTGACAGTAACCCCGAGCTTCGAGGACCAGCTAGACCGCAAACGGGACCTACAAACCAAATTTCATTCATTTTGGTTCATGGTAATTAAAAAAGGGCAAAGTATGGCGTACGGCGGACGGACAGAGAGAAAATTTTTAATTACATTTTTGGATTCTACATACCTTGAAACGTAAACCATCAAATCTTGATGGGGGGTAAGAATTTTTTTTTCATGCTCGATTCCAATGGTTCATTATTGAAAATTATGAACCAAAATTTATGTCGTTACTTACACAAAAGAAACGCCGAAAATTATTATTACAACGGTTTGTTATTTACCTGAATAGATGCCCTTTCTGCGTAGATCACTGTTTGGGGGGAATTGAACTGAGCACAGTGGTCTAGAATCCTTTTTCAATCAGAGCTGAATCGAGCACAGGTGAACTGAGCACACTCTAAAGCGCAGGCGAATTGAGCATACAACTTACTTGACAAGATAATTTATTATAATACAAGCAGTATTAAAAAACGCGGCAAATTTTATTACAACGGTTTTAGAAACAGTTGAATTTACATTTTTGACGGAGCTAAACAATCAATATTTATATCGTACAAGAATTGATTCAATATTTTTTGGATGCCGGTCGTGAGGCTCTGAAGTTTGAAGTAGGTACATGTCTGGAAGGCGAATTTGTCGACATTTGTAGCTATCTGCGTGAGGATATGTAGGATTATAACTGTTTCTTAACGTAAACAGTCAACAGAAATTACACTGAACAGTGCTCCGTTAGCCTGTGCTCAGATCACCTGTTACTTTATAATAAATAAACAGCCTGCAAGGATTAGACAGGTCATAGTGTGCTCAGTTTACCATCACCCCACTGTTGGTTTATTATTCTGTGAATAATACACCTATGTAATCGCTCAGCAAAAAATTTTTATAACACCCCCTCAAACTTTTTTCTTTTCCGTTTCAAGGTGCGAAGATTCAAAAAATGCAATGTCCGTCCGCCGTCCGTCGTACGCCGTCCGCCGTATCACGTGTACAGGCTTCATTTTCGATCTAAAAAAGTCGTTCTTTCGCACACATGCTCCATTTGGGCCCTAGTTGTGTCCCGAAACTTTTCAGCCCGATCGGAATATACCCAGGGGTGTTATGAGTGAAAATGTGTGTGAAAATAGGTACTTTTTGCGTTTTAGCAACATGTTGGTAACATGAGCTTTTGAGGTATCGTTTTCCATGTTTTTGGGGACGAGAAGATCGAATATGAAGTCGATTTTGGCCAAGGAGTGGAAAATTGAGGTTGTACCAGATGTTCAGCTCCCAAAATTGATTTTTTATGAGTCAAATACCTGCGAAATCTCCATCAATTTGTAGAATAACACTAGAAAAAGTGTCAACACGTGGATCAAGACGATTAAATGGCACTACCAATGATCAAAGATAATTTGAAAAAAAAAAAAGGTCGTACCTACCTAATTTGTGTTGTGGGGGCCAAAATTGGTGGAAACCATCAGAAATAGATATTTCAATTATTTCACATGATACAAACAATAAATGTACAGCCAACATTTCTGTAGAATAATAAACCCCATGTGACAAGGACTTTGCAGCGTTTTTTCTTTGGTCAATACCTACCCTCCTGATCCCCCCCCCCAGGAAACGAGGAAAGCCCTATATCCAGTACTGGAGCCAGTCGGGCAATTACAGTTTCCTATATTATTATGCGGTGGATCAAGAATTATATAACTAGTTCTTTACTGTTATTCATGTAGTTTTTAGAAAGTTGAACGAAAATTTCTGCGTGTTGTTTAAAGAGAAATTCCTGAAAATGTATAATAATCGGGCCATAGGTTCACGAGAAATTGAGTAGGTACCTCAGATTTCGGGTTAGCGCATGCGATGTGGTAGTATCAATCATCCAAACGTTTTGAAATTCATAAGAGACCATTTAAAAGCTGCACCCTGACTACCCTCCTAATTTGAGCAAAATTGGGCCATTGATTCGCTAAAAAATAATAACTACGTTTGCGCGTGCGCAGCGGGCGTATCCATGATCTAATAGTTTTGAAATAATTGATACATCACCATCTAAGAGCTACACCTTAACTACCCACAAAATGTGTGAAAAATTGGGTCGTTAAGTCGCCTGAAATTATGTGGCCGTACCAGTGATTTGCTCGTTCTGTAATTCTGAGGCCCAACCCACATCCATGAAAATTTCAGCAGAATCGGATTCGAATTGAGAAAGTTGGACGTGCGGCAAGGTACGGACAGACTGACAGACATCGAACCAATTCGTTCAAGTTACAAAAGTAAAGTACCTAACTATCAACAAAACCAATAATAACCATCTTTTTCCAAACGAAATAGGTACTATCACGGAACAACACCTCTATTTCAAACAGCCATCCGTGATTGTAATCAGGTGTTCCCGATCATGTTGACGAAGCTTTCCGGTGCAAACTTACTGTGAACGAACGGCTGGACGTACAATGCTCCAGGTGGTCTCAAAAAATCCTCAAGGTCGTATTCAATTTAAAAGGGTCAAAAACATACCCTTCTATTGAAAGTTTTCGAGCTACTGCGTTATGAAAATGTCAACCCCTTTTATCAGTCCTTGGAGGTGTAAGACAGTAACATCAAGTTTCGTTGACCAATTAGACCCCGAATGGGATCTGCAACCGAATTTCGGTAAATTTGGTTCACAGTAATTTTAAAAGGGGGCAATTTTGAGTTTTTATGGGTAAAAAAATGTGTAAATCTGTAAAACTTGCAGAACATCGATTTATAGCCACCAAAAGCGCTATAAAATGAGCACAAAACCGCCAAAATGTTGGTAATTATGGCAAATGAAAGTATCATTTAAAAGCTGGGTCAATTAAAAAAAAAAAAGTGAGTCAAAAATGAGTTGTTATGCGTCGAGAATCGCTAAAAACCGCCAAAATTAATGTTCATTTTTGAATATTCGGTTGTATAAGAATGACATTTCTTTCCCCCTCCATCACCTCGACATCTTATTATCCTCTACTATAATATGTCTGTCCTCTACCCGTTTACGAGAACCACATAATTTTACTTAAAAAGGTGAAATTGATCATCGCTTCGTAATAAAAACCGATAATATTATAATCGAATTCTTCACAGCTCACTAATTTTCTATTTGCTCCCCATCCCAAATGGGCAGTCATTCAAAGCGAAACACGGTAGGTGCTCCAAAACCTGTTGGGCGCTTAAAACCATTTGGTTGCTAACACAATGGACCCTTTATAACCCTACCGGAGCTCTGCCGACCCCCGAATTATTCTACGCTGTGTAAACCCCTCTCGGACCCTACGTCCTTCCGTCAAAATATTAATTAGTCAGGGCCGAATAATTCTAAGTAATAAATTCAATTATGTCTCTAATTCGCCTTCATCGGGTTAATGGGAAAGGTATGAATTTATTAGGCCTGAGTGAACCGGTGGGTGTACACCCTCAAAACTTCATCGTCAGACGTAAGATTTGACATTTGGCTCCGCTCCCTGGCACCGTCGTGGTGCAGAACCATATTTATATTATACAGTGAATGTTGACGATGCAACGAGTATGTATCCCCAACATTTGAAGCCATAAACCCCACTTGTAAGACAAATGAATGAATACCTAACATATTCATTTCCCGCAGATCTTTAAAAACAATGGAATAATTTGATAAAAATCAATTTAAAATCAAAGAGGTACATAATTTTAACATAATATACTTTAATAATCAAGATGATAATCTGGAGGCTCAACAAGAATATTCATCGATCATTCCAGAAAGACAGTAGTTGGACTATAATTTCCGTCTATACCTTCCTGCAAAAATTATCACCCATAACCATAGACTCATTATTAATATACAAAGTGGACTGACATTTCAGTACCTATCCAGTTTGTCCTGAGATGCTTAGGGAGCCCTTACTTGGGCTCTGGAGGCTGTTGGCTCTCTTTCCGACATTTTTCTTGCCTTATTTTTTGAAAAAAGCTACCTTATTTATCTTACATTTATTCATACTTTTCAACATTCCTCTTACCTAACTGTTACAACAGGTAGTTAGTTCATTAAATAAGTCGATCATGTGAGTAGGTAGTCGATCATTGAATTTGCTAGTTTTTTCGCATGCATAAAGTAGCTCATTGCACTAATAAAGTGTCGTCAAACCTGTACATTCGATTAGCCTGTAGAGGTATGCATGAATTTTTCATGTGAAGGTAGAAGCTAGGAGGACTCACTTCCCTTTAGCGGATGAGGCTATTGCCCATCTAGGGGATTAGTTTCCCATAACTTCGTCCTCTCCTAGGCAGGCATTTCTCTCACAGTCTTTATTATCATGATACTGGATCTTTATTTAAAAAAAAGCAATTTATCACTGCTGCGTTCAAGCCGAGTTCGTCGAGTTAGGCGGATTTTAGATTAGCTTCAATATGAAACACGCGGAAGACATCTGAGTTGAGAAAATCCTTTCTGAACTCTCAAGATATCTGTGGCGCCGAGGATATTTTTCCATTCATACCAAGGTAACACTGAGCCCTGATAATCCCAGAGGGCTCTCTGGGATCAAGTTAGTGTCACATCCCACGATCGTGGATCAAGAAACTCAATAAAATGAGATCACCAGGACTCATTTCTCTTACTTTGACTCAACCTCTCATCAATGGGGAATTCGGTGTTGGTACCAAAAATAAAATAAAAAAAAACCACAGTCATGCAGCATGGCTATAAGAGCGAATTTTCGAAGTTTTCGGCATCTTCCTCCTCCGCCTAAAATTTTCTGAAAATTAATTTTCGGCCAATGTTTTCCCAACTTGATACCATACAAAATTAAAACAGGAGTAGTTTTACGTAAAGTAAAATTTGGGCTGGAAGGAGGGGGAGGGGGAAATCAAAAATGTTTTGAATACCAGAAGAGTAGGTATTGGGTACCTACGTAACAAATTTTTTGTTCCATTTTTTGCCGAGTAACACCTCGGTTTGTAGATTTTCCAACGCTGAACACGATGGTGAAGTCAGAATTGCGATATCCCATTCCGTTATCAGATTAGAGCAGACGAACCAGGAAGAACATCTCAAGAAATAACCACGTTCCTTCATCTTCAAAGTGCTCCAGTTTGAGAACGGAATGAGATATCGCAATTCTGATTTCACCATCGTGTTCAGCGTACAAAAACCTTTAAAATGAGGTGTCACTTGTCAGACTGTTTCATTTTGGGAATTTATGGGTAATTTCCCCCCCCCCCTAAAACTCCCCAAAACTCCCCCTTAGAGTGACCCGATTCTGCCCATCTTCGAACTTAGCCTTTCGATTGCCAAGACAGATTTTTCGTGCAAATTTGAACTTTTTATCTCAATTCTTTCGAGAGTTATCTTCTGGAATGACACATACATATATAAATATATAAATATATAAATATATAAATATATAAATATATATAAAAATATATATATATATATATATACATATAATTTTTGGTGTCTTTCGGCAGGGAATTCAGGATGGTCTGAAACGGATTTTGGTATAAAAATCTTTCGGAAATTCGAGTTTTAAAAATTTTGGACCGAGAACAATAGCTTCCTTTTCTTCGAAAATTCGCTAATGAGTGGTTTCCAAATTCAAAACGGTGCATATTTTTCAAAAATGGTGCTTTACAGTCCACCAAGATGGCGGAAGCCTTGTGACATATAGGTAACTTTTGATAGGAAGTTGATTTTTGAACCCAAAACCAAAATGTCGACTCACATTTCACGTTTTAGGCCTTTGTTAGTTTGGTGCTTCTACGCTTGCGACCTGGGCATGGGCTCGTGAATCGAAGCCGCTTCCTCACCAAACTGAGCGACTCCCCAAATTGCGACCATTGCGAGGATGTTGTGGAGGACATGGAACATAAAATAATAAGGTACCCCCTTCACCTAGAGGAACGACGATCTTTCCCACCAATATGTGACATCCCAGATCTACCTGATGTACTCAAAAAGGCAACAAGAGAAGATTTCCGAAGAATTCTGAACTTTATGAAAAGTGCAGGAATACCTACGCTTGTGACCTACTGTCGAAAGCGCCCTAAGAAAACTGTTTATAACTTTTAACATTTAAAAATAACTTACAATTTATTATGATCTTTAAAACATCTTATAAATACCTATGTACAGTAATTAACTACAATATGATGTACTGGATATATGCTGTCTAATAAAGAAGCGCAACCATTAAAATAAATAAATAAATAAAAACTTTGGTGCCATGTCTATGTGCCCGCAAATCCACACTCATAGCTCCGGTTCCAATCAATCGATTACCTATGATGATATCACTAGGGGGTTCCTCAATGGGCCATGTCGACGGAAAATTAAAAAAACTTCACGAATTATGTTATTTTAGTAGATAATCATCTGGTAGGTAACACGTGTGTTTGGCCGAGGCCTGCTGGTGGCATTCCTACGAAGTCACACAATAAACTCACGTGAGAGGTTGACCGGGCAACTGGCGAAATCTAGCGTAGGTAAAACAGTGACTTTCGCGCGACTGGCGATTTAAATTCCGTTTTTGGTTTATAATTTTCAATAATGAACCTTTGGAATCGAGCATGAATCAAGTAGAGGATCCGGCCCGGGAATTATAGTTTCATGAAAATGCGCGGGGAAGTTTGTGAATAAATTGATTGATTGAAATTCATTGGGGACCATCTTCTTCCGCAGATCTTTTGCCAATTCATTGCATTTAATTGCATGCAATCCATTGAAAACCGTTGAATTCCAACTGAATTCCAATAAATAGATTGATTGATTGAAATCCAATAAATAGATTGATTGATTGAAATCCAATTCCAATTGAAATCCATTTTCGGTTCCAAGTGAATTCCAGTTCCAAGTGAATTTCAATTCCAATTAAAATCCAATTCCACTTGAAATATGAACAAGGTCTATGATAATTATTCCCCACAACAATCGCCAAGGGAAATTTGTGAATAAATTGATTGATTGATTGATTGAATTGAAATCCAATTCCAATTGAAATAATCATTGAAAACCATTGGGAACGATGACCTCCCCCCCTTCACCACAATATTGGGTGCAAGATCGTTGCGGCGTCCCTAACAATGACATCTGGGCTGAATGTATAAAATTTGATTCACCCTCGTGTTGACGAAGCCTGTCAGTGCAAATTTCAGGGCCTTACTGTGGACGAACGGCTGGACGTGCAAAACTACGGGTGGTTTCAAGAAACGCCCAAGTTCAAGAACTATTTAAAAACGCAAAAAATCGAGATAACGGCGTCGTGGAGATTTCTACCCCCTATTTTTCACCCCTTTAGATGCGACTGACAGTATTTTTCAGACACCCGGAGCATTGTACGACCAGCCGTTCGTTTGCACCGAAAAGCTTCGTCAACATGATGATGAATCAAACGGTATAAATCCTGCACAGATATCATCGCTAGGGAACACCTGATTATAATCACGGATGGCTGTATGAAGACCAGTTTTGGTTGTTCTGCGATATTATTTCATTCGAAAAACGATGAATCTTTTGTATTTTGTTGATAGAGGTACTTTTGCAACTTGAACAAACGTTGAAGTATTATTGGGTAAATTATTACACAACTGTTTATTATACTACCTACGTAGAAGGGGCACCTATACAGGTAAATTATTACACAACGGTTTATTTTTTACTTTATGCTTCATGAATAACAACAAATAATTAATTATTAAATTATTGAATCCCGCGCATTTGTATGAAATTTTTATTCCGCGGCCGTCTCCAGTACTCGACTTAGGGCTTTCGTGGGGGGAGCTCGAGGGTATTGACCAGAGAAAGCAGTGATCTACGCAGAAGGGGCATCTTTACAGGTAAATAATAAATCGTTGTGTAATAATTTGCAGCGTTTTTTCGTTTTTAATTATATTATATTATCAACTCGTCAGTTACTAGAATTTTTCAAACATCTCAATTTTTACTTAATTTATGAAAAAAAAAACCGACGAGTGATACTGTCTACTTGTGCCCTACGTCATCTGAATTTACTTCTAGAAGAGGGAAAATGGGGTTAATCCTGAAAAATGGGGGTTTTTCGGCTAAATGTTGTGTGCACTGCCCAGGCCGCAATCCCCACTGTTTTTTTTTTTTTTTTTTTTTTTTTGCAGAAAGCTGTCTAGTTGCGCCTACGTCACTGGAATTCCGAAATTTATTTCTAGAGGGGGGAAAGGAGGGGTCAATGCCGAAACCATGGGTTTCGGACAAAATCTTGTGTGCCCAGGGTTTAATTCTCAACCGATTTACGTGCTTCTTTTTTTCGACTTAGAATTTAGTCTAGTTGCGCCCCACTTCGCCGGAATTCCGACATCTATAATTTCTATCGGGAGGGGGGGGGGGGGGGGGACACGGGATTTTTCGAAAATCTTGTGTCGGCTGCCCGTATTCTCAACTTTTGAAGCTGCCAGACGGTATATAAGAAACAACAGGTAAGTAGCAACCTAATCTTAGATCAATCTATCAATTTAGTTAAAATATTATTGGGGCATTGTTATGGATGATCACATCACCTACACTAACGTAGGTGGTCAAACATGTATACGTACGTAAAGCTGTTCATATCGCACAATGAATTCATCATCATCGTGGACCAGTTACCATAATATATACTTCCAGACGATCTGCAGTGAGAGTGATCTATACACCACCATAAGGTACGTCCATTGTACCTAGTGCATGCATTAGTCTACGGGATCTTTTACTTCTTCGAAGCTGTTCCCTATCATTAAAAAAATTCCATTGAAAAATCAAACACAATGCCCATTAGGTGAGTACGCAGAACGGACATTCCCGTCTGCAAGATTATCGCGTAAAACACTGATTCGTTTTATAAAACCTAAATTGATTGAACTTTCAGTTTGCATGACATTATGACATTAAAGGGCGCGTTTAGTACGGACACCACCCATAAACAATATCGCTCTTGTCGTCACCATCCTATGTTAACCGCGTGCCTCCAGAAGTACAGAAGTAGGAGTGTTCAGAATGTGGGCCTTCGGAAAGTGGCAGCACGAAACGTAGCGTTACGCGCTTACCTAGAATCCCAAAAATTTTAATTCTATTTCACAGACCTGCCAAACTTTCTAGATTTCAGAGTTTAAAAAAAATAGAAAAATGTCTCAGTTGTTGCGTTACCTACCGTTTAGAGAACCGGTTCCAATCGCAAGCTGCTATCTTCTCCTATCTATCCGTAGGTGCTGCTATTTACAGCCTCAGGTGCCAGCCTGTAGCACCTGCCAACCCCCTTCCAGAGTCTGAGGTAAAGGCTATGTTTACATCCTACATCCTATTCGATATTTGCACTTTTGCTCAGTCCGTTCCTCATTAGGTGTAGGTCATTGAACGAAAATTCGCCAGTTCAGTATGACAGAGAAAGTGATTCAGTTTAATCCTAAAGGTTAATAGCTATGCGGGTACAGAGGTTCTGCCGCCCACAACTTTTCACGTTTCGCGAGTTCTATTGATGAACTTGGTAAACCTTCCACTAAAGGGGCTCCCCATCCAAGGCCTCTAATCGCGGTTGTTATTGTGTGAAATCGCAATCATCGCCCCATCATGGCTGATATGCCCCCTACCACCGCGAGACAGCATGTTGTCAGAGGCCCCAAGTTGTTTACTCTCAAGTCCCCGCCCGCCTTGGCTCCAACTAGGGGGTGCGTTAAGTGCCCCCATTGTTTGCCGGTGTCTGTTTTCCTAAGCTCCGAAGTTTTCGACGGCAAAACCCTCCTAGAACTTCCGTTGTCTCGTGAACCAACTTCTGATACCTTTTGGCTACCTTGGGACACCTTCCGGTCGTTTTCAATTACGGATCTTGCCAGTTATGATGGAAACCCCGCAACAAATAATTCTGTGATAGAGAAATTATATTAACGATTCAAGAGTTCAAGAGTTGTGGGAAAAAAACCATAGTTTTACCACCTCACTCATTTTGCTGCACTGTTCAATATTCTAGTTGGTTCAACTTGTTTGATTGTCATTTCAAGAGCAAGAAGTTGTACGGAGGACATGGACACCGAAAGGGTGACGGTTTTCTGTAAACTTTCCATTACCTACCTTGAAAAACCGTTCCGCGGGTTTTGGCTTATTATTCTCTGAATAATATAACCATGTATTCGGTTTGGGGAATTTTTTTGGAACACCCCCTCAAAATTCTTTCTTTTACGTTTCAAGGTGTACTTATAGATTCCAAAAATGCATTGTCCGTCAGCCGTCCGCCGTATGATCAATATCTATATTGATTTTCGGTATAAAAAAATCTTTCTTTCGCACACAGGCTCCATTTGGGCCTTTCCCCTATCTTGGAAGCGCGATTGGAACACCCAGGGGTGAAAAATGGGAGCAAAATTAGAAGGTTTTAGTGAACTTGGGCTTGTGAGGTATCGTTATCTATGTTTTTAGGGTGAAAAGACCAAATATGAAGTTGATTTTGACCAGTGAGTAAAGGATTGAGGTTCTAACGAAGTTTCAACCCTCCAAATTCAACATTTATGGGTCAAAAATCTGTGAAAATGGCTGTAATTACCAGAACTTTATATAATAACACAGGAAGTAGTATTAACAGGTGAACGGCTAACGGCGCGGCGTTCGGTGGACGGACAGAAAATTTTTAATAACATTTTCGGAGTCTACGTGCCATGAAAAGTAAACCATCAAATTTTGTGGGAAGGGGGGGGGGGAGGAAATAACTTCTTATTTTTCATGCTCGATTATTGAAAATAATAAACCAAAATTTTCTGTCGGTCCGCCGTACGCCGTACGCCGCGCCGTACTTGGCATTTTTCTTAGTTACCATGAACCAAAATTAATGAAATTTGATTTGTAGGTCCCATTTGGGGTCTAGTTGGTCCTCAAAGCTCGGCGTTACTGTCAGTCATCTCTAACGGGTGAAAAATGAAGGTTGACATTTTCAGAACGCCGTAGCTCGAAAATTTTCAATAGAAGGGTATGGTTTTTTTACGTTTCTAAATTGATGATGATGATGAAATTGATCTTGAACTAAAAAAAATTTATAGATCACCCGGAGCATTGTACGATCAGCTGTTCGTTTGCACCGAAAAGCTTCGTCAACATGATCGTGAATCAAACGGTATAAATCCGGCGCACATATCATTGCTAGGGAACACCTGATTGTAATCACGGATGGCTGTATGAAGTCGAGTTGGTTGTTCGGTGATATTATTTCATTTGAACTATGATGGATCTTTTGGATTTTGTTGATAGGCACATTTGCAACTTGAACAAACGTAGAAGTATTATTGGGTAAATTATTACTCAACGGTAATTATTACACAACGGTAATTTATTACACAACGGAAAATTACTACACAACGGTTTATTATACTAATCTACGTACAAGGGGCACCTGATATGATTATTGAATCCCGCGCATTTGTATGGCTCAATTCCAGGGCCGGCTTCAGTACTCGATTTATGGCTTTCCTGGTGGGGGGGGGGGGGGCTCCAGGGTATTGACCACAGAAAACTGTGATCTACGTAGAAGGGATACAGGTAAATAATAAACCTTTGTGTAATAATTTGCAGCGTTTTTTACCATGAAATGGGGTTAGACATCAGCACAGCCTTTGTATTATGACGTAGATACGAAATTATCCCGCCATGACTCTTGCTGAGCGCTAGAGGACATACGAAAGTCTCTCACACTACTACTAGTGGACCAAAATCTACCGATACAAAATAATAACGTAGGGGAAGAGTTGCAGTGTAATCGGAAAATTAATGAACCGATCAGTGAACCTGATTGTACCTCAGTACCCTCGACTTTTGCGGAGCCCAAATGTGTGGGAGCTCTTGCAGATGTTTGTCGGATTTTGAAGACAAGCACCATCAATATTCCAACTCATCAGGGCCGTTCTATCGTGTGATGTGCAATCTAAGAGTTGTGAAGTGGCTGTTCTCCAGTCGTTTATTGCTCCGGTGAAGATGGGGTCGTTTTGGTAGAAGCCTAATCGATATCCCTTCTTAACCGGTGACAATCTCGCTGGTCTTGGAAGAGGACTCTCGAGGGTCCACTGTCATAGTGTACTGCTTATATTAAATGGATAAGTTACCCAGACAGAAGAGTTATGTGTGCAGATCAAGTCCATTAATTAAATTTCACGTTGGTCTTCTTCTGATTACCTATTTGTAAAAGAAGACTTACATTGGCTACAGATACAGATAGATACTCTACTGAATTTTGTAGAGCTCTTCTGGCAACTTGATATTTTCACAGTATTTCAAAATTTGAATCGAATAAACAAAGCTGATTCGGCAGGACTAAACAGAAACTAACCAAACATCGACAACTCCGTGAGAATATAATATATCCGATAACCCTAAACTCCAGTTCAACATTCTCATAGTATCGACTCAACAGAGCAGGGTTGGGCCCAAGGGAATCAAAGTCCAATGCCGGCTCGTCTGTTGGTCGTTTCACCGTTGTTCGCCCATTGGCCAATTAGGCTAATGACCCCGCACGACTTTGTCGCTTGGTGGGAACAGGGTTGTAGGATATACCTACCAGAAGGGGTGGGGGGCTGGAGAGATGTATACCGATCAAACAATCCACAATTCTTCCTGCTGCCCGTTGATCGGAGAAAGCGGCGAGTTCGAAACGCACATAGGTAACTTTCAGTTATTGCTATTTGTGTTTTCAATACCTTTGGAATTCTGGTAAGCCTCGAAACTGCGGACTATTTAGGGTTAGTGGAACTGAATACTGGAGAAAAAAAAAAAGTTTCCAAGGTCAAATGCAATTTGCTTTTATCGAACGTTCACAAATGGAACGAGAAGATGGACAGGGTGTCGAAGCACTTCCAAGTAATTTTTTGACTCCAGAAATAGATTCAAAACCGCCATCAGTATCATGTCAGACCTACCTCCTTGACAGGTATGAACGGGAAAGGGTTAAATACATAGCTTCCTTCTCGCTCGATTGCCACGTTATTTCCAGAAATCTGTAGAAAGCAGGTAGGAAAATTTACGAGCTCTTCTTCCTTTCCGTCCAATAACCCACTTCCGACACAAAAATAATAGTAACGCACCTTTCTGTAAAACCGTGGGCTTCAAAAATAATAAAAGCTAGCGGCGAGTTCCAGTTAAGCAGCATGGCTCTTTTGGAATAACATCTTTAACAGTTTTTGGCGATTTAATCGCCATTTACGGTTATTTCTAGCAATTTCTAGCGGTTTCGACCCACAGAAACTGATATTATACCCACTTATGATTAGTTTTTGAAGGAAAACTTATTAGGTATTGAAACAGTGCTTTTCAATTTCGAGATAGAACCACTTTTGGTGATTTTATGTCAATTGTTGGTAATTTGTTGTCATTTTAAACGATTATTTACCGACAAAAGTTTAAATTTTACACTCACTTTCCCAACAACTCACAATTTCCATAATCGAACTCACAACACTCAGTCAACTTCCCGAACAGGTCGAAAATCAGGGGGCCTATTCACTAAGCAAGCCAAAGAGACATCTCCTTCAGGTCCGACTCTCTCTTTTGGCAAAATAGATTTTTATAGTATCCATGACAGGGTTATTCAGTAACTTTTAAAAGAGAGAGTTGGCGGCCATCTTGGCATTCTCGATCTCTTTCAGAGAGACAGCTAATTAGGTGTCTTTCCTCGAAAGAGAGAGTCTATTTTTCTCGTTTGTTTCACAGTGATCGTGTAATATCCTCCTTCATCCGCAACCACATTGGTAATTTTGATCGTGTATTTTTTCATTTCATAAAGTTTTTCTTCTTAGTTTTTCATTTCCTAAAGATTAAATTTTTCATTTCAATTTTAATTAAAAATATATACATAATTATTGATTCATGAATAAAAACGTCCAAGTACGGGTTGAGGTAGGTACCTACCTACCTAAGAGTCCCCGTTCATTAGGTGTAGATATAATACAAGCATTAAGCCCCCTAATTCGACTTTTACTGTTTATAATTGAGACTTTTTTCAATTTCATTTAAACTTTTATCCGATTCATGAGTAAAAATGTCCAAGTATGAATTGAGGTAGGTAGGTAGGTACCCAATTACCCACTGAATAGTTATTACTAAGAAATGCGATCATTATTAAGGAATTGAACTCCTGGGGGCACAACATCTCGCACTTCATGGATACTATGGCATTTTCGTGTATTAGGATCCATATCTCTTTCTCAAGGTCTCTGGAGCTATTCAGTAAAATAGACATTGGAAAAGACTGTCTCCCAGGGGAGACTATCTCTCGCGGGAGATTTTCAAAATAGATAATCTCTTTCCACTATCTATTTTAGTGAATAGGCCCCCAGGTTACTTATTAGACAACTGATGATTGACTTCAGTACACTTCAATCAACTCAACGAGTCATTAATGATTCAATAGTTGCCTACACCACATGATACATTTTTCTGGCTCGGCAAGCCCTTGGTGGAAAAATTCTAGGGGACTGTGTGGGGGAGTGGTTGAGTAGAATGATCACCTGACTCTGGCTGCTGTCCTACGCGCGCTGCACCTTCACCGCGCAGCGACCTGCGTCTCATATATGAAGGCTGCGTTGTTATCTGTTCGGCCTGACGGAAAAGAGGAAGACCCCTTTTTCCCCAGCCCCAACCTGAAGATATCGGAACCATACAACAGGTATCACTATTATATTAAAATCCTTCAATCCTTCTGATTGTCAGACCAAGAGTTTTATGGTCCAATTTTGGTTTCCAATAAAACCTTTCTTACCTGCTTCTGACGTTTAAAGAGCGGAAAACGGGATATTTTGGCCACGTGATGCGGGGTGATAAGTATGAGTTGCTGAGACTCATCATCCAGGGGAAGATTGCCGGGAAGAGGTCCATAGGGAGACGGCAGAACTCTTGGATGAAAGACCTTCGTCGATGGTTCGGGATTACGTCTGTCGACATCTTCAGAGGAGCCACTTCCCGCGAGAAAACTGCCGATTGGATCGCCGACCTTCGTATGGAGATGGCGTAGCAAGAAGAAGAGACCTAATTCAGGAGTTGAATCTACAGAGGCCTACACGCAGTTGTGTTTGTCAAACTGTTCTGTTTGTAGTAAACGCAACCATTCGCAGGCTTCCTTTTGATCCCGCCTTCTTTTGATCCGATAAGAACTTGTCTCTCCATTGGAAATGAAAGTTAACGTGGATTGTTTCAGAGATTTTCGTTGTTGTGATGCACATCTTTCTGCACACTAACCTGAGTCATATCAGTATATGTTTTGAGCTGTTATGTTAGAACTAAATGCGTTGGGCGTTGTGCGCTGTTCATTATAATGACTCCAGTCTTACTATGGTACCCAAAGTTACTCTTTTCCCGAGATAACCGCTAAGACGGCTGTAACAAAAAGTGGAGGCTGTAGTCGCAATAAAGGGAAATCACGGGTAATAAACAGCTCGGCAGTTTCGATATCGTTGAACGTCCCCAGTTTTAATTAAGAAACTTATTAGTTAAGAAGATATTTTTAAAGTTGGCTGGATGCACGCCGCGTAGCACACAAATCCCACCACGGTCAGTAACTCTCATATAGGAGCTCATCTGCAACGAGAATTATAACATCTTCATTTTGAGATCACATAAC
The DNA here is from genome assembly GCA_954871275.1 of Leptopterna dolabrata. Taxonomy (NCBI): domain Eukaryota; kingdom Metazoa; phylum Arthropoda; class Insecta; order Hemiptera; family Miridae; genus Leptopterna; species Leptopterna dolabrata. Next base: position 33,699,775 of record OX940981.1, on the reverse strand, counting down.
AAACATCATTGAACAATCGCACAGTTCCATCGAATCTGGGTAGTTTCGAATTCAAGTTCAATTGAATATACAGAGCGGGAGACGTGAAAGTTTATTAGACGACAAGAAGAAATGAAGCAGGGTTGTTCCAGATAGCCAGATGGTGCTAAAATAAGTTGAAATGATCAATTCTCGTCAAACGAGAATTTTCCCTTCATCATCTCACAAAAATCGTTAACCACTCGTTGGAAAGTTCTCAAAACCTCACGGTGCCATAACCCTTGTCCTCCTACTCATTACCTATTTATAAAACCAACCATCATTTTGGCAATTTCGATAACTCACAGTGGAATCAACTGTTGCTATTAGGAGCATGCGTTGCTCGGCATAGACTGTTCCCAAGGAGAAACGAGGTTCCGGCATACAAATTTTAGCACCATGCTGCAGAAGGTCCATCAGGAGTGCGCAGTTAGAACTGGGCAAAATGTTGCAACTGCAACAGATTGATATAGTTGTACCAACAACTAAGTGACTAGTAACTAAAGTCATATTATATAGTTGTAGTTCTACCGAAACCTAACAATCAAATAATAGTTGCACGAACAACGTAAATCCACTACTTAATTTATTGTTAGTTGTCGAATAATGACTACAAACCCAAAGGGAACTTAGTGAATAAATTGACTGGTTGATTGAATAATGACGAACAGCTACTGTAACTATTCTGTTGAATTACAAAACTTGGGCAACTCGAGATTCTCTTGGTGAACCTTGCACCAAATACCGTAATGGTATTTTGAAATATAGTCCCGCACAGCACTTTCTGAAGAATGCTGCGAAGTCCTTGTCACATGGGTTTATTATTCTCGGCTATATTTGACAGTTTTAAACTCGAATACCAGGTTGCTGTTTATGGCAAATTATTTTCGATCAGTGAAATTGCCATTTAATTGCCTTTATTCACCTGTTCACCTGTTCTCTTTATACTACCTCCTGTAGTATTATACAAATTTCTGGTAAAAACAGCCATTTTCACAGGGTTTTGACCCGTAAATATTGAATTTCGAGAGTTAAAACTTCGTTAGAACCTCAATCCTTCACTCGGTGGTCAAAATCAACTTCAAATGTGGTCTCCTCACCCTAAAAACATGGAAAATAATACCTCACAAGCCTGAGTTCACTAAAACCTCAAAAATACACAATAATTGTGCACCCATTTTTCACCCATAACACTCCTGGGTGTTTTCGTAGACTTTTTTTTTTTTAAAGACCAAAAATTAAGGTGGATATCGATGATACGGCGGACGGCCATTTCATTTTTGGAATCTACACACCTTGAAACGTAAAAGAATGAATTGGGGGGGGGGGGGGGGGGGGCAACAAATTTTTCCGAACCGAATACATAGGTGTATTATTCGAAGAATAATAAACAAAAAATGGAGGCGGGGGGGGGGGGGGGAACTATTGCTACCAGGAGTTACCTACTCTTATCTTCATTTATCTATAGCATGCGGGTCAGAATTAAGCATTCTTGACATACACAGGATTCAGCGCCCTTGAAAACCCCCAATTGTCATTATTTAACCCAAACCTTCGTGAAGTATGTCTATAAACTGATGTAAAGACACATTATTAAGATTTCGTAGTGAAACATAATAACAACAAAATTGGTGGAATCCGAGTTCCGAAATCGCATAGTATAATTGCCCAAACGCGATTAGAACTGCTGAATAAAATCATGATGACGTGCTAGGTTATTGCTTATTTCACCAACACCTCACTGAACAAACGCAATACTTATTCACGATCAGTCGCTCACCATGCAGCACGTTCCGTTGATTCAACTTCCCACGCATTCCAACAACACCAATGTTCCAGCGCTCCCTCCCAATTCATCAGCTCAGATCCTTTGATGAAGCGAAAGCCCAGCAGTACAATTCGAGAAACATCATCCTCATCCGGATTCGAGAATTGATTAAGACGCACGAGCTCCCCAGTAAGAAGCGAGCTGCAAATCAAATTCGAATAAATTGGAGGAGAGTTTCAAGTTCTAGAAATGAAGTTACAAGACCTCGTGTGAATAACCTCTGCATCCTTTTCTCCCATCAATCCTCGTATCCTCCTTGCGGAGATCTCTGATGAATACTAATGAAAACGGGCAATGTTACTACATCAACAAGGGCGAGGACTGGAAATTGCTTTTCGTTTGCCGCCACACCTCAACGTTGCCAAATAAATCTTTCTCTTCCGCCCTATTAGAAAAACGAGCGAATTGAAATTTATACTTCTCCGACACTGCGTTAAGGCAGAGGATTAAGGGCTTTGAGAGGGTTCGCTACAGACCAATCAGCGATAACCCTGAGTAATTCAGTTCAATTTGGAATGAAATCGGCAGTTTTCCGAAGGGAGTTTATCAATGGTTGGAAGTCTTTGGAACGCCTTATAATTTCACATGTAATGGCAGCAATTGGAACTTGTGAGCCGATTCACAATAAGAACCTCTGGATTACTTAGGGTACCAACCCACCATTATCTAAATAGGCAGCTACCAACATCAGAAGTTGGAAAGCTGGGAGGCACTTAACGTAGAGAAAGCCCCAATTCTCATCTTACGGAGAAGAAACTCATGAAACTCCATCGTCTCAGATTTTCTGTACCTATATAAATGCTAATGAAAAGGCGCCACTTCTTCCACAACTTACTTAACTATATTTTGTACAGCTACTTTTTGCATTTGTTAGTTATGTAGGCAACACCCTTGAAATGCCTGTAACTCAGTGAAGAAATGTATCAATGAGATGAAATATTGGGGGTATGAGCGGGTTGGTCACCATTTGATACCCAATAAAACTCATCAGAATCAGACACCAACGTTCATTCGCGGGATGTGAAAAGGTTTTCCTGAAGAATCTGTTTGTACGTTTGTATTATTTGGGGGCTCCGTTGGGAACTGGCTCACATCAGGTGAGTTCATGCGTAATTTCTAATTTCTGGTCTAATCATGTATTACTAAAGATCTCTCAACTACCATCAAATATTTGAAATTACTTTTTCTTCCTTCGACTCGAAAAAGGCTCTCAGATCAACAACTCGGTTTCATAAAGTCATGCGTGATTACATGAGTTATAAGAGTATTGAGTTATAAGAATGTTCAATATGGTAAATAGGCTGATCAGAGTTAAGTTATAAGACCTTATGAATTGACCAAGAATAAGGTATGGAAAGTTGCTGGGATCAACCTCGGTCCATTCGGAACCCATTATATTATGCTGACATTGAAGTTTTATGTTAATTTTAAAGGAAGGAGGAAAGGAGGTTTATTGTACGAAAGAATTTTTTTGATTGATCTGACATGTTTATAATTGAAATTAATGAACCAACTTTTTCAGTGCAATGCTCGGTTTGTATTTTAGGCCGACACAATCAGTTAATGTGATAGACATCGAAGCAACCTTCATGTTTGAGATGCTAACGCGTTTTACAACGAAGACTTAAAACGCTGCAAATCCCTACAGCGTACAGAATACCCTTCTTTTACAGATCACAACTCTCTGTGTAGATAACCCGTCTATATAATATATTTATGTACTACTCTATACATATTATGTAGATCGCCGACCCTCCGTAGGTTAGTACCTAACCCCGTACTCGTTACTAGGTACCTACTTAAATCACGAGTTAAATGTTGCTAAAATAATTCTGTCGATGGCAAACAGTAACTAAAATGGCGAAAAGAAACGCAAATAATGAAGTTCTGAATGAAATTGTTGATGCCCCTTCTGCGTAGATCACTGTTTTCGGTGGTCAGTACCTACCCTCTGGTCAATTATAATGAACCGTTGTGTAATAACTTGCCCATCAATAATACTTCAACGGTTGGTCAAGTTGCAAAAGTACCGATCGACAAAATCCAGCCCCTTCTTGGTAGATGAACCGTTGTGTAATAATTTACCGTTATGTAATAATTTACCGTTGTGTAATAATTTACCCATCAATAATACTTCAAAGTTGGTTCAAGTTTCACAAGTACCTACCAACAAAATCCAATAGTCCATCACTTATCAAATGAAATAATATCGCACAACAACCAAGTCGACTTCATACAGCCATCCTTGATTATAATCAGGTGCTCCTTAGTGATGAAATCGCGGCCGGATTTATACCGTTTGATTCACGATCGTGTTGACGAAGCTTTTTGGTGCACACGAACGGCTGGACGTACAGTGCACCGGGTGGTCTCAAAAAATTGTTTAGCTCAAGACAAATTTAATATCGTAAAAAAACCATACCCTTAATCGAAAGTTTTTGAGATACGGCGTTCTGAAAATATCAACCCCTATTTTGAACCCCTTAGAGATGACTGACAGTAACGCCGAGCTTCGACAACCAACTAGACCCCGAACGGAACCTATAACCCGAATTCAGATCAGACATTTCAGATTCTACGTACCTTGAAACGTGAACCATCAAATTTTTAGGGGGTAAGAATTTTTTTTTTTTCACGCTCGATTCCAATGGTTCATTAGGTATTGAAAATAATAAACCAAAAAATTATTAATACAACTACTACGGGCTCCATATGAAAATGCTGTCGCCTGCTGGGGAGTCTGGTCCAAAGTGAATGGAGGACACGGCGGGTAAGACGAAGAATGAAGCAGCCTCTTAGTGGCAACATATTGCAATAAAGGAGGGAACGTTATTCACTCGGAAAGATGACAGGGGCGGTGGTCTAGAGGGTGTAGAGCGGGGGAATGGCTGCCAAGTGGGATGGAGATATCTCCTTTTAGACACGGAACCTGGCAGCTGGGAGTAAAAAAAAAAAACCTTAAAAGCTCACATTCAATACTCGCAAATCTCCTCGTGCCTCGGTTATAAGGGAAGGAGTAGGTTTTCTAGACGGTTTTCCGGGAGTCAGAGGCTTCGTAGAGTACTTGAAGGGGAATAAAGGAAACGGGAGTCCCGGAGAAGTGGCCGGTCCTGTCAGTAAAAATCCCCGTGCGATCGCTGGTGTTATTCTCGACGTTGTTCTCACTCGTTTATTCATGTGAGAACTGGACAGAAGTTAATGGAAATTTCAATCCGAAGTGCGTGTCACACATCAACGAAGGACTACTCGTGAGAAGGTAGAGGTGTTGATCAGCCCCATATAAATAAGAGTTTGCCCAACAAGAAAAAGTGGCTAAGTTATGTTTATTAGCAGGTTTGTTACATCTTTAGAACGTATACGTGCTTTTTTTTATTTATTTATTTATTTATTCGACAATACGGGCTAGCCCAATACAATAGAAATATAACTAACGATAAATATGTACAAATATATGTTGGATATAAACAAATTAACAAAATGCCCGTGTGTAGAAAGTGTGACTAAAAAAGAAAAAAAGAAAGGAAAGTTCAAAGCTCGATTTCCAATTAATTCTATATTGGGTGACGCTTAGTTTTCAGATAATTTGAGACGATGCGACGCAATGAGGATATGGACTGGACAAAAAAGTCGGCTTGTTTCACACGTATAAGGTTTCATTCGGTTCGGTCCGTATTCGGGGGCACTGTTCGATTAGGTGGTTCGCTTGTCTTGGAGGTCTCGACATCGGGCGCTGCCGCAGGTAATTTTCGCCGTGAAGGTCGTCCAGAAGAGACTGCCCGTTCGCGTGCACAGGCGCGGGATCCTCAAACTTATTTGGGCGAGAAGCGATGGTGAATCAACACATCCCACCAGCAGCTTGTGGAAAAAGGACAAATCAGCCTGCCACCTCCGATCCTCAAGGCTCAATGTCCGGCACCGCTCGTTCAACGAATCGAACTCCACCAAGTCCCGGGGAATGTGGAGCTTAAATGCCACGTATCGGAGGAATTTGTGGTGGACTCTTTCTAGTTGGTTAATGTGGTATTTATAGTGTGGGGACCGATGCATATTCGAGGATCGGGAGCACCAATGCCTTGTAAAGAGCAACGATAGCCGGCACACTGCTGAACTCACTTGTACTCCTCTTTATAAAGCCCAACAACCTCATTGCCCTGCAGGATATGGCCGATATATGGTCCGCGAAGGTGAGCTTATGATCTATCAATACCCCCGAGATCCCGAATGGATGTTACTCTTGTAAGCAAGGATTCGCCGATCTTGTAGGTGTGGTGGAGTGGGGCCGACGAGCAATGGAATGTCATGACTGAGCATTTGGTCGGATTGAGTGCTAGGCCATTTAAGGAGCACCATGCCAGAAGCGAATCCAACGCCGTCTGCAAATGCTGACAATCGGAGGATGACTTCACGGTGCGATAAATCTTTAGGTCATCCGCAAAGAGTAAAAATTTAGCTCCATCAAGTACGCTGCTAACACTGTTAATCACCAGCAAGAAAAGTAACGGTCCAATGTGAGAACCCTGCGGGACTCCAGAGGCAGCCAAAAACGGACTAGACTTTGCAATGCAATCCTGAGGCCATGTTACGGCGTACGTACGTTTTCTATAAGACAGGCACCTACTATATTATAGTCCTACACCAAGACAATCTTGAACAAGATAACCTTAGGGATGGTCGATACTTTTCGATACCATCGGGTATCGATACTCTTTGCGAACGTATCGAGTAATTTTAGCATCGATACTCTCACAGATACCTTCGGAGAATCGATACTTTGACTGTGGTATCGAAATCCGATACCACTCGTTAAATTTCTTTTATTTGCCACATTATTTTTCTCAATTCCATGATAATACATCGAAATCTCAAGATCATAATTTGATACCACACGTTCAACGTCATGTTCACTTCCACAGAACAGAGAAAACAACAACTGTTCCTCTCAATTGTGTCCGGGCATATCCTTTACTTCGTTTGTTCGTTTATATAAAATGTGTTTTTGATTAAAGTTAAAGATTTTTTTAAATTATTACCTACGAACCTACTTTCCTATTAAAAATAAAAAGTTACCAGTCTTAACATGGATAAGTTTTTGGGCTGGGGGACAATCCGAAATTTCCAACACCAAAATAATAAGTAGGTCCAAACAACATCCGAAATAATTTCCGGTACCAAAAAATGTAACGCTGTTATTCCCCAGAAGCTAATTAATTTCATTCCTGTTTGAAATCATCATTTCATTTCATTCGAGAAACTGAGTGAGCCCAGAAGGAAATTTCATTCCTGTTTTGACTTACAAAGATGAAATTCGAAATGGAGCCTCTGTAGGACTGGGGAATAAGAATGACCAGGTGAAGACCCTCCCTGATCAGCTGAGTGAGTCCTGACGCTAATTTCTTTCCTGACTGAACTACGAGGATGAAATTTGAAATGGAGCCTCAGTAGGACTGGTGAGTTATAGTGACTAGGTGGGGGATCCTCCCAAATCTGTTGAGGGAGCCTTTCTTCAATCCCAAAATTTCTCCGTTTAAAGCCACACGAAAATTGTTTAACCAAATTTTCTCCGTTTTTACGGAAAAATATTGAATGTGGATATGCAATACGGTACTGTCAATTCGTACGTCCAAAAACATGTCCATGATTCAATGTTTTTACGTGAAAACAGAGAAAATGTGGTTTTGTTTTGTGTTAATTCTTATTTTGTATTAGAAAATGTAGGTAGGTAGCTTCATGGTACCTATCTGAGGAAATACAGAGTTTTGAGAAAAAATTAAAATAGTAGGTAGTTAGGTACCTCTTGATAACTATTGTTCCTATATTCATTCACATAAAATACCTAAAGAAATACTCGTTGTAATCTCCTCGCCTTGAATTTCAAATAAAAACGTAATCCTGCTGTTTTTCAACCATCTATACCCATTTCCGATATTGAGTAGTATCGATACTTTCGCATCGATACTGTCGAGGTATTGATAATAAATATCTTCGCTACATTGAACAGTATCGGTCATCCCTGCATAAGGTATGTTCCAGCGCGTCGAGTTCATGAACTCAGTTCATGAACTAATTCAGTGTGGGAACCCAAAAGGTGGGCATGAGTTCTTGAAATTTCTCAGTTCACGAACCGAACCGCTGGAACGCCCAAAGTCATTCCTGCAGAGCGCTCTAACGGAAGAGGCGTGTAACCTCCTCCTCCTCCTCCTTCTTCTTCTTTTTCCCTGGTTATTATGATTTATGATTCCGCTTGTTAATCTGTGCAATGATTGCATAATGTTTGAGAAACTAAATCTCATTAACGGCTATCGTTACCATGGACCTTTTGGTTTATGCTGCTACGCGCTGGAACATTCATATAACGTCGTCTTTTGAATAGGAATCAAGGTGGGAAAGGGGGAAACCCTTCTTTGTGAAATTCGAAAACCCTTCTTTGTGAAATTTGAAAAATCTCCGAGAATATATAGGTACATATATATGTATAAATTATTAATTAGAATATACCATAGGTACCTATAATACCTACGGAAAGATAAACACAAAAAAGTATCTAAGTTTTAGAAACTGTGAAGTAAAGTGACAGGAGTTTAGGAAAAGGCTGGATGGATGGTAATGTGTGTATCTCTTCTTTATGTGTTTCTCTTGGGATGTATTTCATTTTTAGTGGAAGGAAAGGCTCTTTTCCGTAGGTATTCCTTTTACCCTAATGTATCACCACTATTCCTTCTCCATTACATTTGGGACAATTCAGCTTGCGTTGTGACTTGACTACCTACGTGCTTTTGGTGACCGATCGTTAGCATCCCGTCGGATATAGACTTGAGATACGTGTATCTATATACGTATCTCATACGCTTTCAGATACATATACGTAAGTTGTATGGAACTGTTTCGCAAACCGTCTCAATCGAACAATTATTTACGACTGTATTACGTTACTATCCATTACGACGTTACTTGATTGAAATAAGTACATCATGGGCTAGACAGGGGCGGTGGTCTAGAGGGTGTAGAGCGGGGGAATGGCTGCCAAGTGGGATGGAGATATCTCCTTTTAGACACGGAACCTGGCAGCTGGGAGTAAAAAAAAAAAACCTTAAAAGCTCACATTCAATACTCGCAAATCTCCTCGTGCCTCGGTTATAAGGGAAGGAGTAGGTTTTCTAGACGGTTTTCCGGGAGTCAGAGGCTTCGTAGAGTACTTGAAGGGGAATAAAGGAAACGGGAGTCCCGGAGAAGTGGCCGGTCCTGTCAGTAAAAATCCCCGTGCGATCGCTGGTGTTATTCTCGACGTTGTTCTCACTCGTTTATTCATGTGAGAACTGGACAGAAGTTAATGGAAATTTCAATCCGAAGTGCGTGTCACACATCAACGAAGGACTACTCGTGAGAAGGTAGAGGTGTTGATCAGCCCCATATAAATAAGAGTTTGCCCAACAAGAAAAAGTGGCTAAGTTATGTTTATTAGCAGGTTTGTTACATCTTTAGAACGTATACGTGCTTTTTTTTATTTATTTATTTATTTATTCGACAATACGGGCTAGCCCAATACAATAGAAATATAACTAACGATAAATATGTACAAATATATGTTGGATATAAACAAATTAACAAAATGCCCGTGTGTAGAAAGTGTGACTAAAAAAGAAAAAAAGAAAGGAAAGTTCAAAGCTCGATTTCCAATTAATTCTATATTGGGTGACGCTTAGTTTTCAGATAATTTGAGACGATGCGACGCAATGAGGATATGGACTGGACAAAAAAGTCGGCTTGTTTCACACGTATAAGGTTTCATTCGGTTCGGTCCGTATTCGGGGGCACTGTTCGATTAGGTGGTTCGCTTGTCTTGGAGGTCTCGACATCGGGCGCTGCCGCAGGTAATTTTCGCCGTGAAGGTCGTCCAGAAGAGACTGCCCGTTCGCGTGCACAGGCGCGGGATCCTCAAACTTATTTGGGCGAGAAGCGATGGTGAATCAACACATCCCACCAGCAGCTTGTGGAAAAAGGACAAATCAGCCTGCCACCTCCGATCCTCAAGGCTCAATGTCCGGCACCGCTCGTTCAACGAATCGAACTCCACCAAGTCCCGGGGAATGTGGAGCTTAAATGCCACGTATCGGAGGAATTTGTGGTGGACTCTTTCTAGTTGGTTAATGTGGTATTTATAGTGTGGGGACCGATGCATATTCGAGGATCGGGAGCACCAATGCCTTGTAAAGAGCAACGATAGCCGGCACACTGCTGAACTCACTTGTACTCCTCTTTATAAAGCCCAACAACCTCATTGCCCTGCAGGATATGGCCGATATATGGTCCGCGAAGGTGAGCTTATGATCTATCAATACCCCCGAGATCCCGAATGGATGTTACTCTTGTAAGCAAGGATTCGCCGATCTTGTAGGTGTGGTGGAGTGGGGCCGACGAGCAATGGAATGTCATGACTGAGCATTTGGTCGGATTGAGTGCTAGGCCATTTAAGGAGCACCATGCCAGAAGCGAATCCAACGCCGTCTGCAAATGCTGACAATCGGAGGATGACTTCACGGTGCGATAAATCTTTAGGTCATCCGCAAAGAGTAAAAATTTAGCTCCATCAAGTACGCTGCTAACACTGTTAATCACCAGCAAGAAAAGTAACGGTCCAATGTGAGAACCCTGCGGGACTCCAGAGGCAGCCAAAAACGGACTAGACTTTGCAATGCAATCCTGAGGCCATGTTACGGCGTACGTACGTTTTCTATAAGACAGGCACCTACTATATTATAGTCCTACACCAAGACAATCTTGAACAAGATAACCTTAGGGATGGTCGATACTTTTCGATACCATCGGGTATCGATACTCTTTGCGAACGTATCGAGTAATTTTAGCATCGATACTCTCACAGATACCTTCGGAGAATCGATACTTTGACTGTGGTATCGAAATCCGATACCACTCGTTAAATTTCTTTTATTTGCCACATTATTTTTCTCAATTCCATGATAATACATCGAAATCTCAAGATCATAATTTGATACCACACGTTCAACGTCATGTTCACTTCCACAGAACAGAGAAAACAACAACTGTTCCTCTCAATTGTGTCCGGGCATATCCTTTACTTCGTTTGTTCGTTTATATAAAATGTGTTTTTGATTAAAGTTAAAGATTTTTTTAAATTATTACCTACGAACCTACTTTCCTATTAAAAATAAAAAGTTACCAGTCTTAACATGGATAAGTTTTTGGGCTGGGGGACAATCCGAAATTTCCAACACCAAAATAATAAGTAGGTCCAAACAACATCCGAAATAATTTCCGGTACCAAAAAATGTAACGCTGTTATTCCCCAGAAGCTAATTAATTTCATTCCTGTTTGAAATCATCATTTCATTTCATTCGAGAAACTGAGTGAGCCCAGAAGGAAATTTCATTCCTGTTTTGACTTACAAAGATGAAATTCGAAATGGAGCCTCTGTAGGACTGGGGAATAAGAATGACCAGGTGAAGACCCTCCCTGATCAGCTGAGTGAGTCCTGACGCTAATTTCTTTCCTGACTGAACTACGAGGATGAAATTTGAAATGGAGCCTCAGTAGGACTGGTGAGTTATAGTGACTAGGTGGGGGATCCTCCCAAATCTGTTGAGGGAGCCTTTCTTCAATCCCAAAATTTCTCCGTTTAAAGCCACACGAAAATTGTTTAACCAAATTTTCTCCGTTTTTACGGAAAAATATTGAATGTGGATATGCAATACGGTACTGTCAATTCGTACGTCCAAAAACATGTCCATGATTCAATGTTTTTACGTGAAAACAGAGAAAATGTGGTTTTGTTTTGTGTTAATTCTTATTTTGTATTAGAAAATGTAGGTAGGTAGCTTCATGGTACCTATCTGAGGAAATACAGAGTTTTGAGAAAAAATTAAAATAGTAGGTAGTTAGGTACCTCTTGATAACTATTGTTCCTATATTCATTCACATAAAATACCTAAAGAAATACTCGTTGTAATCTCCTCGCCTTGAATTTCAAATAAAAACGTAATCCTGCTGTTTTTCAACCATCTATACCCATTTCCGATATTGAGTAGTATCGATACTTTCGCATCGATACTGTCGAGGTATTGATAATAAATATCTTCGCTACATTGAACAGTATCGGTCATCCCTGCATAAGGTATGTTCCAGCGCGTCGAGTTCATGAACTCAGTTCATGAACTAATTCAGTGTGGGAACCCAAAAGGTGGGCATGAGTTCTTGAAATTTCTCAGTTCACGAACCGAACCGCTGGAACGCCCAAAGTCATTCCTGCAGAGCGCTCTAACGGAAGAGGCGTGTAACCTCCTCCTCCTCCTCCTTCTTCTTCTTTTTCCCTGGTTATTATGATTTATGATTCCGCTTGTTAATCTGTGCAATGATTGCATAATGTTTGAGAAACTAAATCTCATTAACGGCTATCGTTACCATGGACCTTTTGGTTTATGCTGCTACGCGCTGGAACATTCATATAACGTCGTCTTTTGAATAGGAATCAAGGTGGGAAAGGGGGAAACCCTTCTTTGTGAAATTCGAAAACCCTTCTTTGTGAAATTTGAAAAATCTCCGAGAATATATAGGTACATATATATGTATAAATTATTAATTAGAATATACCATAGGTACCTATAATACCTACGGAAAGATAAACACAAAAAAGTATCTAAGTTTTAGAAACTGTGAAGTAAAGTGACAGGAGTTTAGGAAAAGGCTGGATGGATGGTAATGTGTGTATCTCTTCTTTATGTGTTTCTCTTGGGATGTATTTCATTTTTAGTGGAAGGAAAGGCTCTTTTCCGTAGGTATTCCTTTTACCCTAATGTATCACCACTATTCCTTCTCCATTACATTTGGGACAATTCAGCTTGCGTTGTGACTTGACTACCTACGTGCTTTTGGTGACCGATCGTTAGCATCCCGTCGGATATAGACTTGAGATACGTGTATCTATATACGTATCTCATACGCTTTCAGATACATATACGTAAGTTGTATGGAACTGTTTCGCAAACCGTCTCAATCGAACAATTATTTACGACTGTATTACGTTACTATCCATTACGACGTTACTTGATTGAAATAAGTACATCATGGGCTAGGTGGGTTTCTTATATTAAGTACGGAAGTTTGGTACCTACCGTTAACAACCAACTTTGAGGGGTTTATTCGATGCAAAATTCACTTACGAGAAAGTAGACATTTATACTTTTTTTTTTTAAATTTCCGACAACGTTTATTCAGGTTGTATTTCTAGATTTGATTTTATATTCCAAAAGCACTTGAAAAAAGTCGACAAAAGTGAGGGTTTCGCTCATAAAGTTGAGCGTAGGGTCCATTCACGGACCCCCAAAATAATGGCCCAATCGTGATAAGGGCGAATTGTCCTTGACATATACCTAAGTTTTTATATTCAGGAAAATTAATATTTTTTCGAAATAAGCTCATGTTTAGATTCATTTTTTGGAGGGAATCAATCTACTGAATACAGTATTCTCTCATATTCCTGCAAAGTATAGGCTCAGACCCCTCTCATAATTATTTATTGTCAGACTCTTGTGTTGTCGATTGGGGCCAGTACTGAGCCTTACATTTAGCAAGTAGGTACGATGAAATCCCGTTTATAAGGTTCGAAAGGATTCATACTTGAAGCGTTTTTGCTCTTCTTCAAGAAATTGTAATCGACTGAAACTAACTAAATTACGAAAACAGCTCTACCCGAGGTAGGTTTTAATAACACTATTCCTCAGCATCTCGAAGATCTAGATGAAATAACACTTCAAACGCCTTTCAGTCGGATAGTGAGAGGTTTTCGGAAAAGTTAGAAAGGTAGAAAACCGGAGAAGCCGGCTGGCACAGTGCCTTCGTCCCCCGACCGCTTGTTGACTGGGATAGGGTTATAAAACATGCACACCCGGTCTGAACCTGGACTCCACAATGGATGCAGAGCTCTGTAGACACCGACCTGTATTTGGGGGTGGAGTCGAACTGGGACATTTCCTACTGAAACCCTGCCCTCTCCCGATTCAGCGTTCCTGCAGCTTTAATCCTAGAAATGGTGCTAATTCCAGATTATGAGTTTCCACGAACTTGCCACAAACTGATGAAAGATCAAAAAGCAAAAGAGAGTTTAGGATGTGTTCATAACCCTTGTAAGGGTCCTTTCTATGCAACGGTTATGCTATGATCATGAATTCGTCCGTTATTCCACAGAGAAATAAAGCTATAAATAACTCGAAATGCACATATCTATCTATCCCAAGACTAGGTTAAGCTGATAATGAAGAAGTATGGCAAAGATTGCACTTCCACGATGACGTCATCGAACCACATCTTGCCTGAGAGCAACCCTTAGTGCCGTATTTGTGACGTATTTTTATATTTTGGCTTAACCTGAACCTGAAGGAAGTTTTTTACTGAAAATCGGCTCATGCAGCTTTTAAGGGAGCTTAATCCAATTTTGAGGTAAAATACGAAATTCCCCCCCATGCGCATCCTACATTACACACCAGTGAATGGAAAGTTGGACAGGCAATACAAATATGATTGGGCATGAAAGGAACACTGAAAAGTTTTGTGATTCTGTAATCATGTAAGGGAAGGAAGAATCAATAAAAGTTAGCCCTGTGTCGTTTTTATTGGAAAGTAATTTGATTTTTCAAACCGCGTCGCCTTCAAGAAGCTACCTCTGATGGGGATCACTTTAAAAAATCTGAAGGCGAGACGTCGAATAATGAGAAAAGAAGTTTTAAATCGAGGGGGGTCTGGTGACACGAGCAGAATAACTCTGTCCTTCCTGGGGTGACTTTCGACCTTTCTGGCAACCCGAGTTCAGAGCAACCTAGCTCAAAATGAAATAATGATCCAAGATGGGGGAGATTGGAGCATTTTGTGCAGCGCATTATGATAATAAACTAGGGCTTGTACTCTTTGGGTGGGAAACCCTTCTCTTTTGAAGTCAAATTTGTGCTAAATGGTAGTTACCTACCTGAGAGCACTATAATTGGGCTGGAGCTAAGTACCTTTCCTTGTTTATTGCTGGAGTAGCGTTGAGGGTAGTACTATTTCATAACTATTTCAAGAAAACACTGTTCAGATTAAAGATGACTCATCCAATATGAAGAATACAAGCGAACTGCTGTGTGAAGGGTAAAGTCGTCTACCTCGAGTCGGATGTACCTTGGGTCATCCAAGATCAGGTGGAAAGACTATGAACTAAAATTCGGTTCCACAGTACTGTAGGTACTTCATATTAAACTGTTGATCTTACTTAATACTTTATAAGTTGTTATCCTACAGCTTGTCTCTGAAACATGTTTTTGGAAAAATTTTTTGGACCATACCTAAATTTTAATTTGAAGAAAATGACCCAAGGTACACCACCTTACCCTGCTGGGTTGATAGCTAGCTCAAATAGGCCTGAGAACGATCCTGACGAACTTTTCATAACCCTATCTCAGCAAGAAGAGGGGGAAATATGACTTGAAAATTTCTAAAATTCGTAGGGTATAGTTTTTTTTTCTCGCAAATCTCAATAGAAGAGGGGATCTGTTTCTCCCTGATAGAAATTGAAACTTAATATGGCACTTAAATGCAAACAAGAAAAATGTTCGCAGTGCATTTAAATGACCTGCTACTTGGCTGGGAAACTTACAAGCCCATCTCAGGGCAAGTGTCCAACTACCCCCTACATCTGGTATCGAAGTATTGGTTCATAAGCAAACAAATAAGCATGATTAGAGGAATCTTACAGTCAGATCTTGATTTATTTTATTTGCGATCAATTGGGAAACGATCCACAAAATTTCATTTCACTTAAGTTATCAGAATTTTAAGAGTTTTCCGTACAGAAAATGACTAGACCAAGAATGATCTGCGCGGAGATAGAAAAATCGCCATGGAAGAATTTCCAGCGAAGGCGTTCATATGAGTCCAAAACGCGGTTGAACTAGTGAACAGAGATCGTCCTCATTGTTGATTTCACCACTTCCTCCTCCTTGTCGTTGTTATAAAGCTTTTCCCAATTGAATTCAACATGTCAATATTCCGAAGGTAGAACTTTATTTTTACGGACTGTGTTTGAAAATCTCTACTGAATGGGTGTTTTCTATCCTCTCGTGCGATAACAAGAAAATACAATTGTACCTAATTATTAATATTGTACTAATTAATTATCCAACAGAACCAAAATTAACCGAACCTATTAACAGAAACTAAAAGTTTCAAGAATTATTCTTGAAACTTTTTGTTTCTGTTTTGTATGCTTTTCGTGCGTTTTGCTGGTGTTAAATTTCTTATAATAACTCAACTGCGACATTTGTGAGCTTTCATAATTAAAATAAAATAAAATAAAATAACATAAATTAAATAAAATAACTATTTTTCAGAATTATTACGATTATGGCTGCCTTTGTGTAAAATTATTTTGGGCCAGTTTTTAGAACCTTGTGTAATGTTGTATTCAATTTGGAAAAAAAATTTGGTGTTCAATTTGCTGGATTTCATGTCTTGTCTTGCTCAAAGAAAATAACTTGTTAGATTTCGGTTTCTAAAATTCTAATCTCTGATGCATTATACTGGTATCGGGGAAGACAAAAAACATTTACAGCTTGCTTCCGAACTTTGGCTTCTTGTTATCACCTTATCATCAAACGCCCTTCCTTCTAGATCAGAGTTCAACTGTAGATCAACAGCGGTTTTTGATGATCCTAGTTCATCGAAATCGTGGATCCTAGAAACTCGTTCAACCTATGGAATCGAGCATGACAAAAAAAATTTTTTACTCCCCTCAAAATTTGATGGTTTACGTTTCAAGGTATGTAGATTCCGGAAATGAAATAAAAACGCTGCAAATTATTACACAACGGTTTATTATTTACCTTTATAGGTCATATTTACCCCTTCTGCGTAGATCACTGTTTTCTGTGGTCACTACCCTCGAAACTGGAGCCGGCCCCGGAATTAAAGTTCCATACGAATGCGCGGGATTCAATAATTCAATCATTAATTATTTGTAGTTATTCATGAAGCATAAGGTGAATAATGAACAGTTGTGTCACAATTTACCTGTATAGACGCCCCTTCAACGAAGATAGTATAATAAACCGTTGTGTAATAATTTACCCAATAATACTTCAACGTTTGTTCAAGTACAAAAGTACCTATCAAAAAAATCCAAAAGATCCATCATTTTTCAAATGAAATAATACCACAGAACAACCAACTCGATTTATAGAGCCATCCTTGATTATAATCAGGTGCTCCCCAGCAATGATATCTGGGCCAGATTTATACCGTTTGATTCACGATCATGTTGACGAAGCTTTTCGGTGCAAACAAACGGCTGGTCGATGCTCCGGGTGGTCTCAAAAATTGTTTAGTTCAAGGTCAATTTAAAAACGTAAAAAAACCCATACCCTTCTATTGAACGTTTTCGAGCTACGGCTTTCTGAACATTTCAACCCTTAGTTTTAACCCCTTAGAGATGACTGACAGTAACGCTGAGCTTCGAGGAAACCAAATTTCATTAATTTTGTTATTAAAGTTTTTATTACATTTTCGAATTCTACATAGGTACCTTGAAACGTAAACCATCAAATGTTGAGGGGGGATTAAAATTTTTTATTCCGTGCTGGATTCTAGAGGTTCATTATTAAAAATAATAAACCAAAAAATTCTGTCTGTCCGCCGTACGACGGGCCGTTGTTATCCCTACTGTGGTATTATCTACTGGTAAATTATTACACAACCGTTTATTACACTATCTACGCAGAAGGGGCATCTACAGGTAAATTATTACGCAACGTTTTATTTTTTACTTTATGCTTCATGAATAACTACAAATAATTAATGATTAAATTATTGAATCCCGCGCATTTGTATGAAACGTTAATTCCCGGGCCGGCTCCAGTACTCCATTTAGGGCTTTCTTGGGGGGAGCTCGAGGGTATTGACCACAGAAAAAAGTGATCTACGCAGAAGGGGCATCTAGATACAGGTAAATAATAAACCGATGTGTAATAATTTGCAGCGTTTTCAAAGTGAGAATAATCTGTTGTTTACATTAAACTTGGTTTCCGATAAACGGAGTTCATGGTTTTTTGGTGAAAGCGGCTCTAAAGCCTTAGTCGAAAGCCGTAAGCCGAATGCCTTAATCTCTTGGCTGGTTAGTTTCACCTGTTATCGAAAACGTCATGTATTTTGTTTCAGAATGGTTAATAATTGTTGAGGCCATCTAATTTTTCAGTACCTAATTGAATGAACATGTTTCCATTAAAATTAATTGCCACTACATCTGCGCTGGTCACAATTGTCCATTGGCATAAAAACAAAACAACTAATCTATAACTTTTTTTTTTAATTAGAACAAGTTTGTGCTAGAAATGAACCTCAAGGAACTCCATCACATCATTCTACTGTAGATATATGAATTTGTATATCCTGAAACAGAGCATTCCCTTGAACATGAAAAGAGGCTGTGATGAAACTATTTGAGCTCTACGTATATAGCAAAACTCCAAAACATTTACGACGTCGGATTCAGAATGTGTTGGGTTCTTTATTGACGTTTAAAGAGACGCCGGAATAGAAAATTCTTGGCAGTTTCTCTCGAACCGCAGGCAAAAAAAGGTCCTCTGAAACGTAGCTGAGTGGATTACCGGGAGGGAATAAAGTTTAACAGGGAAAAATTCAACGATTTTTTTCCCTCCTCCTGCAGGGCGGAGACCCACTAGGTGTATGTGAAATTTCAACAGTATACCCGAACGGGAGAGTCACGATAGAAATGTAAAAAAAGTATGTAGAAATTTTAACGTTAATACATTTAAATACATACATGTTGTATCAATATTATATGGGCAGTAATAGCTTCCTCTCATCAATTTCGGGATCATGTCGATATTGATGATGATGTTGATCGAACCTGTAGGGGGTGAATTAAATCGAGAAAAAATAAATCGTTGATCTTACGTTGACAACTGTAATTACCTACTAAACATATGTTTGTGTGTCACCAGTGTTTTTGAAGGCCACCATTATTAATTTCATCTTCTTACACATGGTTCGAGTTGATTAATAGCGATATTTCCTAAATCCCTACCTAAGCAGAAAGGTGGGTGTTACTATGTCGAACGAAATGAAATAAAGAGTAAGGGGAAAGTAGGAAGTGATGACCCCATCAAGAAGTGTGGCGTCGAGGGAAAATCCCTGCCCACTCATTTCCCCCTTTTATTTTCAAGGTAAATCATTTCGATAAACACAATATCACCCTTACGGCGCGCGAAAGGCGAGTGGGTGTTTACCGGTTCTGATTGAGCGTCGAAGGCCCTCGTGGCACATTCATAAAACGCAAGCACATTCTTACTCCGCCTTATTGAAAACTGACGTTGACGTCTGGACGTTTATCGAGACTCGGTTTACACCCTCCAATAACGGGGTTACTTACTGCCAGAAATTAGGATCACGAGCCCGAGGGGTTTTTCCATGTATCTCTCCGCATGCTCACGAGGTTTGATTATGGGGGAAAATACGCTATCGCATGGGACCAGAGATTAGTAGGTACTTGCATTACTTTAGTTTAGTAGGTATTTTGAATTTTTGTATATTCCGAACATTCTGATACCATGCCTGGATTTTAACAATTGCGATCAGTATATTTACTCGCCAAATAGAGCATGCAATCCCTAGGTACGTATACCTACCAATATTTTACCTTCCTTGGGCAAAATATGAAATTTTATCACCTTGTCGCCATAGATAAATTTTCTCGGCATTGTACTCCGACAGCCAAGGAAACCAACCGACCTGATTGTTTGTACAGTATATTATGCAATTCCCAACGTGAATCGGGCAAATTATGACAAATTAAATTATATCATTAATTAGCCAGACCCCAAAAGGGTACGGATTTCAAGGGTTCATCACTGAAAATAATAAAATAAAAATCCCGCCATGCGCTGATCTCAGAACGTTGACCAAAATTAATGAAATGTTGTAGGGCCCATTTGGGGTTTAGTTGATCCTCGAATATCGGCGATACAGACCTATAGCTGTTCGACACCTAGGCAGAAAAACTAGGAGTTGATTCTTCAAAACTTTTTCTGGAGATATTAAATGGATTCTGATTTGTAGGATTGAATGAAATCACACTCACCACACCCGGAGCTCTGTACAACTAACCGTTCGCTCCCCATAAATGCCCAACGGTTGACTGAAAAATGAATGTCAACATGCTTGTGAATCTGAAATCGTTTTTGAGTTGTGAGAGTCGGGCAAACCGCAAACATTAATTATTTTAACATAATTCTATGCGATCATAATTCATTTTCGTCGAGTTTCATACCCCCTTTGAAGCTTGACATGCTTGCTGTTATAGGAATAGGAACAATGGGTAGCTTCCTACCTATGATAGGAATCTGCTGCGCATTCTCTGTAAGCATAGCCTATTACAAAATTTTTATCCTGTAGAATCGTATTAGGACAACAGTGCATTAGCTACTATTTATACTCTTATCACACCAAATCCTGACTCATTTTTGAAATTCAACAAACTAAATCGAGGTAGGGTTGATAAGGTCCCCTGACATCGCAGATTAAATGTTGACCTGTTGTACGTACTATAACTACTTTATCTTCAAACTAATTACATACTAGGAATTAACGTACTAACGGTATGGCAGTGGACAGATATATTGTTCCACTTACGTTCCCTTTATAGTTTTCCCTTTATGCATAGTTGTCTGTTGTTGGCCGACGACTGTTGACTGTCTTCAGACACATCAGGTAGTAGTGATATTACAAAATAGTTACCTATTAAACAATAAAAGTTTTATATTTTTTCCCTACCCACCATTCCTGTGAATTATTGTAAGCAATGAGGGCCGAAGGGCCTACTAACGAATAAATCTAATAAATTTGTGAATAAATTCTTCACAGTAAGCCCATGAAGTTTGAACTTTGAACCGAAATGACTCGCCAAGATTAGTGTGATTCATTACAAGGTAGGTACCCAAGCCCAAATATCATTTAGGTAACAGCTGACTATAATCAAGCATGGCTTCAAGAAATCCTTGCCGCACGCACAACTACCTCAATTCTAATCCGATTTCACTGAAATTCGCGGTTTGGGCCCTCAGATGGTCCAATTATGAATTATAGAAAGATCTGATGATTGGTGTGGCCACTGCGCATTCGCATCCGAGGTACTCAATTTCTCAAGAATAAATTGCCCGATTTTCTCAAATTCGATGGGTAGTTGGGATGTAGCTTGTAGATGGTCCCCTATGAATTTCAAAGCTCGGATCATTACTGGTGGCATTTACTCGATTTAGGCCTTTCCCGAGGGAAGCATGAGGGTGAGTATTGACATAAATATGTATACTTAATAAGTTTAAGGTTCTCGACCACTCAGTATAAATGATTGTTGTTAGGGTTCTTGAGGGTCAGTTGAATTAGAATTGACCACAGAAAACAGTTTAATCTATACATACAGGAAAATAATGTGTACCAAATAATTTGCAGCGGTTTTCAATACATAGGTACAACTTATTTAGTTCCACCTTGTTATTTCCCTTGCAGAAAAAAATCCATGGAAAAAAATTCCATGGAATTGAATTCAATATTATCGCAGAGAACCTTTGGCTAAACAGGTGATGGTGGACTAGGACGACTCACAAATATTATGACTACCTACTGAGGTAGTGATTATTTGTTTGGCTCAACATATTCAATTTTTATTAGTTAGCTTCCCGTAAAAGCCCGGCCCATTTTATATCCCATTGTTGTCAACAATGTTCGAAATATTTTCATATCATTTTCATGTCCCGTGAACATGGTTTTTCTTAATTTCTTCTTCTCTGGCCCATGAATATTATCGAATTATTAATAATAATCAACCACTTATTTTGCTTCGCCATCTTTGCACTTAATATAAGCATTTCGGAAAAGTTTCAAGCCCCACTGTGAAACTCTATTTTATTCATATTGTGTCGAATTCTGAGTCATCAGAATCAGTATTGCAATATTACCTGCACTGAAGTACGTTGACCTCATGAATGCAAGTTTACCAGCTTGGTACGTGTAGGGCGGTGGCGAACATCGATGCAACCCGTTATTACATTGCAAAATGACGTGAAATACTCGAAATTTGATACGACCACATTTTTCTCTATAATTTAAAGAATAGTTGTTATTCGTGAACTTATTTAGTAAGGAATAAAAATGAATATTTGTTATAATGATCAGGACACGGAAGCGAGAAAGCGAGAAAGAGCGAGGTTACGTGAGACCTGTGTTGAGGAGGGGCGGTGGGTGTGGTGTTCTATCCAAGGTGGTTGCTCATCCAACAGAACATCATCACTTTCCGTTCAAAACCCCCTCTGAATTCCCTTTGTAACATTCACCAAACAAATATCTTGTTTCTATATTAAAATTAATCCATTATTACGTTTGACAGTTTTCGTTATCAATCTTAATTTTTTCATTGACCTCGTGTTGTTGCTCATTGATTACACAGCTACGCGATAAAACTATTCAATTATTCAATTTATATATATAAAACTTCATGCGTCATGATGCCCTTATATACCATCACAGCTCCAAGAGTCTAATGAAAGAAGCACTGGTGAAGTATTAAGTACATTTTCGAAGTTGAAATCGATTCCAAGGTACCAATCATTAGAAACACCGCTAAAATTTCTCTGTTTTTATGACATTAAGAATTTTGAAATGTATGTAAACATCATGGCACAACATTAATAATTATATACTGAGTTCCAACATCGTCGATGGGTAAATTTAATTGTTCTTCTTGATACTCATCAGGGGTTTCTGGGTGAATTCGTCCTTTTATTATTTATGTGGTTTGTCCATGGGTTTATTGAGGGAGTGATAGAAATAATGTTATATTGGATGAATGTAGTTTTATTGGAGTAATGTCTATCTTGAAAAGGTAGACGTTTGTTTTATACAAAACCGGTAAGATCGTGATAGGTGAGCTATTTTCCTGCGTTTTGGAAACCGGCCAAGGCCTTGGGCTTCGCTGAAAGATTCATGGAATGCAATCTCCTGAGGTAAAGAGAAAAAAGGGTGAGCAGGAAAAAAGCAGGTATTCAGGTTGTGTTGTGGAAATTTTTGAGCTTTTAGGGGTCAAATGGGATAATATTGTGTTGAGAGAATGCTATCTATGTCAGATGGTGGTATTTTGAGTTGAAAATCAGTATGAAAAAGTCGGTATCACAAGGGCGGGGAGGTGGCTAGGCTAGGCTACCCCGGGAGCACTGGGAGGCTGTGGGGGGTGACGTCCTGCCCCTAACGGCTCACCTCTTCAAAATCCTCACTCCCGATTTGAGTAATATACTGAGAAAATTAGAAGGGATATTGTCTTAGTAAGGGGTTGAGGTTGTAGGTGGATGTTTAAAAATAACAAAGCTTTCCGAAAAATAGAAAAAAGGACACTGGAGCGCGAAAAAACGGACGAAAAGGCGGAAAGAACGCTGTTCTCTGGTACAAGAAGGTTACTGTCCGACGAGTCAAACTGGGGTTTTATCCTACTCGTTAAACCGGTGCAGATTACTCATGAAAAGTGGTACTTCATGTAGAGGAAAAAAAAGGCAACAGGTACACGAAATGAAGACTTACCTTGGGGCGTGTAGGGTGGACACCGAGCACTAAACAGACGTCCTCAGTTCTGCTCGCCCAGGACCCTCCGCACACGCGCACCGCGCCCCCTCATTGATTTCCACAACCCCCCAGTCGGCCCCTACCTCTCCTTACATACAAATTGTTCTCCGTTCATTATATATACCGACAATCACCCTTTTTTAATACTTAATCCAATTTTGGTGAGAAGTTTCGCATCCAAATGGCACTACATTGAAGGGATTTGCTGACTTCATATAGCCGAGATCTTACAATTAACTCCCCCCAAAGAAATTCCCTTTCCACAGTTCCACTTCTCTTTTTTTCTGAACAGAGAAAAATAGTCTTTACTGTTGGAGATTCGTAGAACACACCGGATGGTGGAGCTTTCTACAGTATTGAAGACTTCCTTCCAACAAAAGATGCTGCCCACCCGTAAATCATGATATTTCTCATTTCGTTTCACTGTTCTCATCTCTCGGTTCTTGTGCTAAAGATGATGGGAAATTAGACATCATCATTCACAGCCATCCATACGACAATGGGAGTTTATTGGCGGAAACAATCAGTCTACGCTAGTAATTGCTTGAAGCTGACTGGGGACTTATTGATTTTGTGGCCGCCAACTTACAGTTAACTTAACGGAACAACGCAGTATCACATATTTTTATGAATTCTATTCAGAGAGAAATTCTGCACAGTGGAGATTCCCATTCCCCCTGAAACTGTACACTATCACCCGTCAGTAATTGGAGAATGATTCAAAAGTCTGTACTGAAAGTGGCACTACTTTGAAAGCATTAGCCGATTTCATAGACTGGAACTTGAGTTAACTCCACCAAACGCGCCCTTTTAATGCAGTTCCAAGTTTTTTCAAATTCTCTATAGAGAAAATTGACGCAGTGGAGATTTGAGGCTAGATCCTTAGAAACAAGTCACCACCAGTCATCCACTACTTATAATCCGATTTTAGTGGGACGAACCGGATCCGAAATGGCACTGCTTTGAAGGGATTCATTGATATAATCGAAAGCAACTTACAACCAACTCAGCCAATTATTGTTCATTTATAGTCCCACACAACCCAAACAACCAAGGCTCGGTAGAAGTTCTCCCTCCAAAATGAACACCTCTGTTGACGTGAGTTACATTCCACACCTCCCTTTCCGTGCCTGTATTAAGTGTATCCAATATAATCCTTGCCACGCATTCATATACTCAAGCAATTTTCATTAAATTGAGGGGTTGTTGGTTGGTCTCTTGATAATGCAATAGGTAGGTACGAAGTCAGTGAAACTCACTTTCCAATTTTGTTGAATATTGGTGATAGGGATGGGAGACAGTCCCTTCCACGCATCCATAATATTGAAGCCATAGACTAACCATGGATTATAGAAACTATTTAAGTTATCTAGGTATTGAGGGGTTTATTCATAGTTCTGGCCACGATACATGTTTGACATTTGAGATCCAAAATAGCCTCAGTGAAAGACGCTACTGTTTGTACTGCCCCGAAGTCAAAATCATCATTTAAATATAGGGATCAAAAGTGCCTGATTAGAAAGAAAGTTGTGCCATTGGCAACAATTCCATTTACATGCGCAAATGAACTTGCCTCTTCTATTTTAATGACATTCAGAGGCCATATGTGTAAATAAAACGCGTAACTCCAATTGAAATTGAAATAACAGCTACATTTTCATCTCGCCCACACACCACACACCACACCTACATCACCTCCTCTAACCCACCACAATCTGTAGCACATCATCTTTTACTGCGGCACCTGATATTTTTATCATCTGCTGTGCTTTGTTCGGGTGATTGTGGTGCCGTGGTGAAGATTTTCTATTTGTTCCATACCTCATCGTGAAATTCTGAAATTGTGGGAAAACCATATCAACAAATAGCTAGGTCTCTAATAATATAATTATCAAGATTGGGCGAGCGCGAAGTTTCAAAACAGGTTCACAAAATGAATTCAGTAACCAACATCACTATAACACACAAAACACAGAAGACTGTCAAGGTCTCTAACTTCAGAAAATGAAGACCTCCAAATACTAGTCCCGAATACAGTATCTCGCTCTCATTTGCCAACAGTCCCTTTTCACTTGCGAGATGATGACGTCCATTTTCATAACACCGGCTTATAGAGGATTCAAAACCTCGGTCTCTATTAGTTCAGCTAGTCCACGACGAATGAGAAGGGACAGGGAGATGAGCTTAAGTAAACCGGCGAACAGCCAAATAACCACCCAACTTTCTGCGGTACTGAAGTCATCGAGTGCGCAGTTGATTCAGCTTTGTAGCAGCATTTTCCAGTCAAATGGAAATGGTCTTTAAGAACCGGATAACTTTTATTTGACCTTTGGAAATCATCCTTTCAAGTAAATAAAACTCAGTTAAGCAACCTAAATTATTTTCCTAAGCCCTAACTAACTAAAAACCTAACGTTCCAAACTTTTGTTGGATAGCATGGACCACTGTCCAGTGTTCTATATGGTTTTAGTTAGTTGGATGGTGATGAGGTGTAGGAAACCCAAGGTTTTATGAGATAGAAGGCGTCAGAGAGCAGGGTATGGGGAATAATAGGGGGCTGTTTGTAAATCGCTGCACTCCAATTTTCGTGGTCTATTTGCGGAATTTTTGTTCACTATGTCATAAATGTTGGCTGGAACCTATTGGATCGTTACACCGGTCTTCGTACATCTTGATGAGCGCTTTTCAAGTGCCATTATAAGTGCAAATGGTTCAACGCTGTTGATCTATGATGTTACATAATACAAACTTAATTCCGCAAATGATCATCGTAGCGGATCGTTGACTGAGGTTCAATAAAAGTGGCCGTCAAGCATGTCCCTCACAGGAGATGGCGCTACGACAGACTTGGACTCGGCACATAAATGAATATCAAGGAAGTCAGAAAATGAACTTTTCATATTGTGATAATGGACCGCTTCGAAAAGGAAGGCTTGATATTTAAATGAACGCAATGAACTCTTATGTAATAACATTTTAATGTCTGAGGTCGTTCTACGTTGGCACCATAATGATGATTTTTGATGTTCACAATTGATAACCGCACCGCCAGTTTAAGAAATGCTAAATTGTTGCAAATCCTTCAGATCCTGCTGCAGGCACCAGAAGAGATTCTTCCAGTACTGTGGTTTCTATCTGTAAGAGTACGCAATTTCTCAATTTTGGTCATCTTTCCATACCACATTTCGAGGTAATTGCCTAGCATCGAGATGGGATCCGACCCTGATGTTATTTCAGGGGCTTCTGGCTCCGGTAGAAAACGAGAAGGAGGATCCTCATAAGGAACAGGAGAAAACCTAATTTGCCCAACTGGGCGGGAGGTTATTCCAGGAGGCAGACCCTGAGAGTCGGCAATACGGGAAGACCGGAGGCGGGAGGGATTCAGGGAGTTAGCGAGAGCTCACCCCGGAAAGTTCAAACCAAATCTCAGGCAATAAACCTAAACAAAAACAAACGCGTTTAGTTGGTCGAGGTTGGGTCGGTATTCCAATGAACTTCGTACAACGATTATGAACTGGGGAAACCTCTGTTCCGTTCGGGAAAGTTCAGTACCTAGTAAGTTCCATCATGTTATCTCATCATTTCCGTCAGTAGGTAACTTGATAATAGCAGATGTCTGAAAGGTTTTGCAACTACACAGCTTTTTACATCACCTTTTCATTTTTTATATATTTCGTAAAAAAAGGCCTTCCGATTGGGTCTTGACTTGAAACTTGTCGGGTAGACCTACTCGTTGAACCGTCAGAACAACAGTTATGCCACATTAATTACTGTTGATGTCACGACGGCGCCAAGGAGCAGTGTGTTGCTGTCGCAAAATAAACTAACTAATATAAACACCAAAAACACTACCACGATTCCGATCGCATTAAAATTTCTACGGAGTCTTCTGTAAACCGAGCTGCTGATCCAATGATTTCATGACGAAATTCGTCAACCCAGTGTACCAATGTGAGAAATTTTGTTTACACATGCGCATATGAGAGTTACAGTCGTAGTTTGATGAAATTCGTGTCCCCCCCTCCCCTCATATACCCTACAAATTCCAGCTCCTTTGTAATGTTTCCAAATGATAAATAACAAGAAATTTGGCGCAGACAGACTCCGACCGACCGATTTGCTTTAAATGCAAATTACACCCAGAAATTTTTGATTTTGAAGGACATCAAATTTTGAGGTTCTTGCCCCTCCAACTTTTGATGAAAGGAAGCAGGAATGCTGAAAATATAGGAATGGAATTTGAATGTCCCAAAAGGTATTTTTGAGGAAAAGAGGTTTTGTTTAAAACACCCCGTATACAGGCACCTAGAAATGTTGCACCCATGATAATAGCTCATTTTCCTAGAAAATTCGTTTGAAGCGTCGGAACCGAAAGCATTCCAAAGAAATGTGTGTGGTTGACCCAAAAAGCAAAAAACCAGAATTCTGTTACCTGCCGTCTCGAAATTCCCTCATCCGTTTGCAGAGTATGTTTCTCGACAACTGAGTCTTGAAGAGCTCTGTTAGGACCACGCTACCATCGTGTAAGCTGCCAGCTTCACCTCCGACTATGATTTGTCGTACTGGTCTCTGGGACCTGCCCAAGTGCGAATTTCGAGAAACAAGGCAGGTCACTGAAACAAGTCACGCTACCTGGGTGTACATCAACTCCGCCGGAAACGGCATCGACTCCGCTTCATATTGACTCCTCTGAGCTGTGAAACCCATCGACGCCGCTTCACATCATCTCCGCCGGGTTTTAGTACTAATCAACTCCGCTTACGTGAGGGAAAGGGATAAATGAAATGGTTCACATTTCTTGGCGTAGGTATTGCATTAAACAAAAATAAGTGAAATATCACACAACGGTTTATTATTTATTCTTGCACAACCCCCACCAATAACATAATATAAAGTAGATCAACGAAAACAGGTATTAGATAGTCAGCATATAGTTAATATATAGTCTATAGCAATAGTTAGTAGATAAAACAGGTATTAACGGCCATAATGTGTGGCAAATTGTAATTTAGAAATATTGTCGTTTTTGTACTCATTATTTGTACGTTGAAAACAATCTTTTGTTTTTACACTGTTTTTAGCATTGTTTTACATTCGCCAAGTTAGTTTCAGTGGAAAAACATACCAAACCATTTTGTTCACCATTTATCAACAACAAAATTTATCCGTTTACTACCCCACATTGAATATTTTCAGTTTTCCGTGGGTTTCAGCTAGTGAATTGGCAGAGCACGTAAACTTTTGCGGCGCTGCCGGTAAATACGCTGCCACTGCACGTGACACTGTGAGTGATTCGTCGTTAGCATGGACAGGAGGTAAGGTGTCTCTTCGCCCTGCAACCTGTTCATTTTCTATGGTTTTCACAGAACATTTCGTCGGCCTTCCTCTTCGCTTCATTACTGAAATGAGACTTGCCCAGATGCAGTTCAATTTGTGCTGGGTGGTCATGCTCTCCATCTTCTTTAATTATTTCACGCAAACCTTCTGGGACGTAAATTTTGGCAGCACATTTCTTAGAAGTGAATCTCCACTTGTGCGCATCTATCGATTTTACAAAACCACTCTTATTGAATCAATAAACTTTGTGCGCGATCAGAACTCCCACGTTGACCACGAAGAAACTGAAAGGCATCACACATTGTTGAAGTTAGATTGGTAGGTGCTGACTGGAAGCGGAGTCGATACGAAGCGGACTCGACTACACGATAAGAAGCGGAGCCAGTATAATCTTATAGGTATACAATTATTCCATACAAATAAGGCTGGATTTCTCGACTGCAAACTGTTGAATTTTCAGTCAAGGAATGATGTTGGCCTCGAAGAAACGTACATCATTCCTTGACTGAAAATTCAACAGTTTGCAGTCGAGAAATCCAGCCTTATTTGTATGGAATAATTGTGTTTAATGTAATAATTGTTTCGGTTTATTTTTGAACCATCATCAGAGCTACAAAGGACACCCAGAGGATATTAGGTATAGGTATGTCTCAGTAGTAGATATTATGCAGTGCCCCACTATCCCAGTGGCACTGGCAGTGGCCACTAACTATTTACTAACTGCATACTAACTAACTATTTACAACTACATGCTACCACTGCCTAATACCTACTACTAAGACATACCTATACCTAACATCCTCTGGGTGTCCTTTGTAGCCCTGGTTATGGTTCACAAATAAACCGAAACGTTGGCCTCGAAGAAACGTACATCATTCCTTGACTGAACCTCGAAACTCCTCACACTTTGTATTATTCCGTACTTCAGCGGAGTTGAACTCGTGAACTTTCACTTCAACCAGCGGAGAAACGTGAAATTATTTCGTACCTACGACGGAAGACCAGAGAGAGTCACCTGAGTATACTGGATACTATCAGGACAGACCCAGTGACTCGGTCAGTTCCCGATTTCATGTTGGAAAGAAAGAACTTCGACCTACCCTTCAAGGTCATCATAAATGATCGCGAGACCTGGAAAAGAGGCCTGCCTCAATTTGAACCAGGCTCACTAGTCTGGTATACAGACGGGTCTGTGATGGGGAGTAGGGCTGGGCTCGGGGTACATGGGCCAAACTTTGGTTTGGCCAAGCCCCTAGGCAGCGCAGCCACTATCTACCAAGCAGAAATTTGTGCGCAAGAGGTTGCCAGGAAAATACTCAAAGGCGCAAGGATCTACATCCTCTCTGACAACCAGGCAGCTTTAAAGGCCATTTCGTCCTTCTCTATAACATCTAAGCTGACCTGGAGTTGCCTGACTTCCCTCAAGGAGGCTGCCCTTGGCAACAAACTTACGCTGCTATGGGTGCCCGGCCATGAGGGAATCGAGGGCAACGAGACCGCTGATCGCCTTGCTAAAAAGGCATCGGAGTCTATCCCATACGGTCCCGAACCACAGCTCCGGATCACCAGGAGCTTTATCGCTCTGCAAGTGAAAAAATGGGAAGACGAACAAAGGGCCGCTTATTGGAGCAACACCCCTGGGCTGCGACAATCAAAGCGGCTGATAAGCTTTTCCAAAAATCGGGCGCAAGCCCTCCTATCAATGAGGCGCAAAGACCTTCGTACCATCGTCGGTCTACTCACTGGCCACTGCCCTCTAAGGTATCACCTTAAAAACATTGGCAAAGCCAGGACTGATATCTGCCGCCTCTGTACTGAGGCAGTGGAAACAACAGAGCAAATCCTATGTGAGTGTCCTGCTGTAGCATCAACACGATTCCGGCACTTCGGGAAGGGGTTCATTAACACCACCGATGGTGCCGGAGAATCACCCGTAAGCCTCCTCCACTTTGTGAGAGAAGAGGCCGTCAACCGGGTTCTTAAATGAAAATAGGGACAGACGTTAAAATAGATCTTTCAGGTCCCATTGACAAGGGGCTCGGTACCCGTCCCATTGGAAAAATAAAAACGACGGAAGACCGAATCAAGGCACCAGATATAAAATCGCCTAAATTAAAGGTCGTAACAAATTTTCTAGAATCTAAAGCATATAGGTACAGTCTGAGTTGTAGTGTGCGTAAAGATGGCCTTATAATAATGTTAGTCTGTAAGAAATCTTTGAAGATCTAAATCCACCAGTTTCCAGAGGACAAACCTTAGAAATATTGGCTAAGGTGGCCAGTTAGTAGGTAGCTTGAGGGTTTCTTGGAAATATTTTCAGTCCTACTATTACAGTGGAATTATGCGTGACCGGACCAGCCAACCATCATCAACCATCAGGATGGGACTTCTTGAACTTTCCGGAGTGCCTACGCTGTGAGAAGTCGGGAGCCTAAATGCGTTAGTGACACTGAGCGGGGGCGGTTCCTGATGGGAAAGTCAAGGAGAGTCCTGAGGATGGCAGAAGGCTGTAGGGTATCCCCGCCACTCCACTGGTGTCGAGGAGTGACGTAGTGGGGGGCCTGTAGGGTTGTGAAGGCGAAGGGGCAAAGGCTCGGGCGATACTCCCTCAGGCCTCCCACGCATTTTACATTTCTCATACCGCGCGTGCCGGCGATGCTTCTCCCTTTTGGATGAGACTTTGAAGTAATTTCATAGAACCAATATCTATAACCTCCTTGAAAACGGCCGCAAAACGCAATAAACAACGCGAGGCTCAACCAAAATAACTTTCAACAGTAATAAATCCCATCCTACTACCTATGTAATCTACTACTAAAAACGCTGCAAAGTCCTTGTCACATGGGACATACCTTCTATTGGACATACCTACAGAAATGCTGGCTGTTCATTTATTGTTTCTTTCATGTGAAATAATTGAAATAGCTATTTCTGACGGTTTCCACCAATTTTGGCCCCCAAAACACAAATGAGGTAGGTACGCTCCTCTTAATGTTTTTTTTTCCAAATTATCTTTGATCATTGGTAGTGCCATTTACTCGTCTTGATCCACGTGTCGACACTTTTTCTAGTGTTATTATACAAATTGATGGTGATTTCAGACGATTTTCCAGGTTTTTGCCTCATAAAAAATCAATTTTGGCAGCTGAACCTTTGGTAGAACCTCGATTTTCCACTCTGGTCAAAATCGACTTCATATTCGGCCTTCTCGTCCCCAAAAACATGGAAAAAGATACCTCAACAGCTCATGTTACTAACATGTTACTGAAACACAAAAAGTACCTATTTTTATCCACATTTTCACTCATAACACCCCCGGGTATATTCCGATCGGGCTGCAAAGTTTCAAGACACAACTAGGGCCCAAATGGAGCATGTGAGCGAAAGAACGACTTTTTTAGACCAAAAATGAAGCCGGTACACGTGATACGGCGGACGGCGTACGGCGTACGGCGGACGGCGAACGGACATTGCATTTTTGGAATCTACGCACCTTGAAACAGAAAAGAAAAAATTTTGAGGGGGTGTTATAAAAATTGTTTCCTGACCGAATACATAGGTGTATTATTCACAGAATAATAAACCAAAACTAAAGGGTCTGCTATTGAGAAGTTCAGAGCAGAGTGCAGCACCGTACGAGGCAATGGGCGGTTATGAAATTTTACTCGAGTGAGCAAGTACCTAAGCATGGATGAGAGAATCAACCTTGAGTGTAGGTAATCTTAATGTATGCAAACAATTTGCAACAGAAAGGAGTTTTTTACAAGGAGCACCAGGCGTATTGGCAGTCAATATGACACCACAGATAGTAGTCGAAAGGATGGCAGGATATTTACAGAAGGTCCTGAAGAAGAAGATGCAGCTTGAGCGAGCGCGGCAGAGAACAGAGAGCGTGAACTGACACTTGGCCCGAACTAATGTGTTATAAGTTCCAGACCGACTTCCAACCTAGAAAACGGTACCTAGGTGAGGCTTTAGTGCCATTTGAGCCTCACGTAACCTGGAGCTGCGATCCCCTCCAAGTATCTTACGCGATCCATATTCCACCTATGGATCTTAAATATTTTGTCATCGTCCTGCGAAAAAAAAGTTTATGTATAACAAATACAATAAGGTTACAGGGAGGGAACGGGGAGACAGTTCTTGTGTCAATGTACCTACCACTAGGTAAGTATACACTTTTTTTTTCTTTTTAAACACTATAACGCAACGTTTAGGTTAGCCCTTCTAGTAAGAAAAATAAGGTATATAAGATATATAGATTTTACCTGGTCCGTATTACGGTTGCCAGCCATTCGCATGTAACCCCCTCTCAAATTAGATATATAGGGTACCGTTTTCCGTACATTCATTATATTATCCATGCCAAAACCTTTCTGAACTGAACTGTAAAACATTTCCTTTTGAGGGATAAAATTTGACATGAAATAAAAATCACCATTGAGTAGTAGGTATAATAAAGTATAACAAAGCAGTATAATAAAGTAATATGCTAAGTTATTTGAGAGTCTCTTGTTGCTAAGATTTAAGTAAGAGGCTGCTCTAACTTCCTAGTGTGTATTATTCTTCTCCAAGTTCTCAACCGCAGTTTCATACGCTACAAAAATTGTAAAAGCATCATCATAAGCCAAGTCCACTATGGATGTGCATTACCTAAAAATATGAGTAACAACGTGTCAGCACCTATTTACCTTTTTTTTAGGGTCATGCTAATGTTAATATTTTGTTCAAAATAATTAGGTATTAGGAAAAGGTGGTGGTCCCAGCGGTCGTGTTTCCTAGTTGGCCATACTTTCCACCGAACTGCAATATGTTTTGATTTTCCGCCACCGAGCCCTATGAATTCGAACTCGCACTCCCCTTATATTCCTAGTGGAACAGCCTTCAAACTATACGGACCCAAACTCCGCATCCGTTTTTGAAGTTAGCTTGCCATAGGATTCCCCTCAGGGCATTCCGCTCGGTGGAAGAATGTAAGGAATGTTTTTCAAAACAACAAATCGGTGAGTTTGGCCGTTTTAATGCAAGTTGCCAACCAAGAACCCCATGAAATACCGGTCCGCTTCGAGGGCCGCTCATAGAGGTAGTGTGATGACTTCTATATTTGTAGTACATTACCTTTATGTACTAATTAGGGAAGGTGAGCCACAACCAACGCATTTTGGTTTTTTTTTAAAGGACCCACCCCTCAGAATATATGATGGTTTCCTTTTCAAGGCACGTAGAATC
Organism: Leptopterna dolabrata; assembly: GCA_954871275.1. Lineage (NCBI taxonomy): Eukaryota > Metazoa > Arthropoda > Insecta > Hemiptera > Miridae > Leptopterna > Leptopterna dolabrata. Next base: position 33,665,681 of record OX940981.1, on the reverse strand, counting down.
CGAAAATGGAATACAACAATTTCTGGCCGTCCGCCGACTTCGCACTTTCCTTAGTTACCATGAACCAACCGAAATTAATGAAATTTGGTTTGTAGGTCCCATTTGGGGTCTAATTGGTCCGCGAAGCTCGGCGTTACTGTCAGCCATCTCTAAGGGATGAAAAATAGTGATCAAAATTTCCCAACGCTGCAGCTCGAAATTTTCAAATAGAAGGGTATGGTTTTTTTATGTTTTTAAATTGACCTCGAACTTGAGAATTTTTTGAGACCACCCGGTACGTCCAGCCGTTCGTTTTGCACCGAAAAGCTTCTACAACATGGTCGGGAATGAAACGGTATAAATCCTGCCCAGATATCATTGCTGTATGAAATCAAGTTGGTTGTTCCGAGGTATTATTCCATTTGAAGAACGATGGTTATTTTTGACTTTTTAATAGGTACTTTTTTAACTTGAACGAATGTTATGCTTCGTGAATAACAACAAATAATTAATGATAGAATTATTTATTACACCACATACATTTATGAAATTATGTGACTGCCCGGCCGGCTCCAGTACTCGATTTAGGGCTCTCTTGACAGTGATGAAGGGGCATCTATACAGATAAATAATCCTTAAAGATAAATAAAAATTACAATTCGAGATCTATAAATATCAGATTTTTGTTTTTTCTCACCATTGCTGGCGTCGCGTCGTGGCGCCACTACTAGCCGCCATCATGGCTCCAAAAATTATCACCAAAAAATTAGAATCCAATTCAAACTTTTCGAACCATAATACGTGTTGGGAGGGTCGTCGTTCTTGAGACATAATTTATTATTGATACCGCGACAAATACCACTTCACCCGAGGAGTGTGAGTCTGTTCAAAGTTCGGCAAGTAGGTACCTGCGTATTACCTAAGTAAACCTAGCCTACCTACGCATACGTACTAAAAAGTTTTAATACAAATTACAAGATCAGAGAGGCTATCCTCATGATAGCCGCTTTTCAGCGTGAGATATTCAATTCCTAAATCTATCAGGGCTTTATCCAAAACGTACATTTGGGCGTTAGCCAAATCCCGTCATCCACCCGCGAAGAAACTCAATAAATTATAACATAACTGTCAATTATCTCTGTCAGATATCTCTAACCCTGTCATTCCGCCTATATCTTCATCAGTCGATTTCCGTATAGAAAAATGTGGTGTCCCAAATCCGTATTCGTGTGTTTCGATAGAGTTCAATTTTAGTGAATTCGAGATGTTACCTACCCTTCAGCACGTACAAAAGTAGAAAGTCTAACCCCACCAACTCCCAGGGTCGTAAGCTGGCGATATCAGCATGAGTGACTAGGAATGTGCTCAAGCCAGCTTCCTGATAGATTGACTTGTCTTTATCGAAGCTGCAGTAGTCAGTGAAAGTCACTTCCGTTATTTCCCACACAAATAGATTATGATAATTTTCATATATGCTTGTTTGCGATAGTTTAAGTAGCTACATCATAAATAAGGTACCTAATAATAGTTGTTATGACAGAAATAAATTAGGATTAAAAATAATACAGATACATATATAGCAAAGTGGTAAGAGTTTGTAGACCTACAGACATTTGGTTAATGCAGACAGTATATTGGACGCTTGGGCAAAATCCAAGAGACCAAAGTGGAGTAAGTATATAAAATGAAGCGAAATGAACAGTGATAGAGGTAACTATTTTATTTAAATAATTTATGTTGCTGTGCAGTGAATTACCAGAGAAACACACAAGCATAATAATATGGGCTGTAGTTATAGCTACCAAGGTAGCATTTTGTAAAACATCTATTGCAGAGGTATGAATTGAGCATGGCAGTCAAATACCAGGCAAAAACAAATTCGTGTTTAGGAAGGAAAACACTAAAAAAATGAGACCAAATCATGTTTATAATATTTCTAATTTTTGCGATTTTCGGGAGAATTTTCCGTAATATAAAAAGTGCTCTGGTGGCCTGTTTCCGACGGCTTTGGACTGCCAGACTAATTAGTTCGTGTTCAGGAAGGAAACACTGCAAGATGATGCCAAAATAAGTATAAATATCTTTACAATTATGTTTTGTAGTTTTTGGACGATTTTGAGCGTGAGCCACACCCGGTTCCGACGGATGTTGGCTGCCAGACCATGACGTGTTATTTTACGGTAGAGTTTACTACAAAATGAGTTATGAAAAAAAAATGTTTATCTTTCCAATTGAACTGGCATGCGGCTGGCTCCTAGTATAAGTATAGGTAGCCCGGCAAATACCATACGATGGGGAAGAACCATCAAAAAGGTGGGTAGGTATAGTCCACCCCACCACTTACCTACTTAAGTACACCATTACTGAATGTTTCAGATTATAAACGTCACGAACGCCGTTCTTTCATTAGATTTTTATATTAACCGTTTGTAGGTATTTTCAAACATAAATCATACTTTGAATAAACCAAAAATATTATATACCTACAATTAATTTTTTAATCGGTCTATCGGTTTATTTAAACTATCGGTCGTGTGTTTCAGATATTGAAAGCTATTCAGTCATCTAATATAATAAAACGTCGTTGTATAATTTTGAGACCTTAATGAAGGTGGTCAGTTTTGGCTTATTATTCTGTGAATAATACACCTATGTATTCGCTCAGCAAAAAATTTTTATAACACCCCCTCAAAATTTTTTCTTTTCCGTTTCAAGGTGCGTAGATTCCAAAAATGCAATGTCCGTCCGCCGTACGCCGTCCGCCGTACGCCGTCCGCCGTACGCCGTATCACGTGTACAGGCTTCATTTTCGATCTAAAAAAATCGTTCTTTCGCACACATGCTCCATTTGGGCCCTAGTTGTGTCCCGAAACTTTTCAGCCCGATCGGAATATACCCAGGGGTGTTATGAGTGAAAATGTGTGTAAAAATAGGTACTTTTTGCGTTTTAGCAACATGTTAGTAAAATGAGCTTTTGAGGTATCTTTTTCCATGTTTTTGGGGACGAGAAGACCGAATATGATGTCGATTTTGACCAAAGACGCGGAAATTGAGGTTTTACCAAAGGTTCAGCTCCCAAAATTGGTTTTTTATGAGTCAAAAACCTTGAAAACTGTCTGAAATCACCATCAATGTGTATAATAACATTGGAAAAAGTGTAAACAGGTGAATCAAGACCATTAAATGCCACTACCAATGATCAAAGATGATCTAAAAAAAAATAAAAAAAAGCGTACCTATTTCATGTTTTGGGGGCCAAAATTGGTGGAAATCATCAGAAATAGCTATTTCAATCATTCCTCATGAAAGAAACAATAAATTTAACAGCCAACAAGAATCTCTAGAACTCCAATAGAATAATAAACCCATGTGACAAGGACTTTGCAGCGTTTTTTAATATGAGCTTACCTATCTTGTTTGGTGTTAACTTGCGTCACTACGAAAATATTCGTACTTGAAGAATATAAGTACTTAAACATACCTTCGCAAATAAGTTAGGATCGGTTCGTCATATTAATTTCATCGACTATAGCCAAGAATTTTCATCTGATTTTTAAGACGTTAGAATATCTATACGTCACAATTTATTGGAGTGTACTAAACTAAAATATTGTGGTGGGTACCTACGTAGGTATTAAACCAATGTTCCCACCCAAAAATTAACTAACTCGACCTTTCCCCCTCTAGCTAATCTCATAAATTTGATTCGTACGGATTGAACTTACTAGTGCTTATTTATTACAATATGACTTTTTTCAGCTTTTCAAATAATGGCGGTCGAACTCGAGTTTTGACCATGTATTGACTCGGTGTAGCTCGGGTAAACTCGGCTGTCAACGCCTTGCACCCCGTAGCTCCTCCCTCAGGGTGGTGGCAACATCTAGAACGGCTTCACCGTTGTTCCTAGTAGCAGCTACTTTTAAGCAGCTCCGAAATATATACAGGAACGCCGAATAGGAACGGCCTATAAATCATAATAAATTTACTACTACCTATGTACTTAGAGCGATGTTGATCAATCATTGTTCGCAATAGGTCGCGACGGGAGCCCAGGGGGGCGCGAGAACGTGCGAAAAACAAAGAAAGTAATAATCCAAAATACAGCTTAGCATTTTGGTTTATTATTTTCAGTAATAAACCTTGGGAATCGAGCATGAAAGAAAAACGCTGCAAATCCCTGCAAACAGCTGTTTATTATTTTGTACAGGATACCCTTCTGTTACAGATCACAGCTCTCTGTATAGATAACCCATCTATATAATATATGTACTATTCTATACATATTAGTGTAGATCGCAGATCCTCCGTAGGTTAGTACCTACCTAACCCCGTACTCGTTACTAGGTACCTACCTAAATCACGAGTTAAATGTTGCTAAAATAATTCTGTCGATGACAAACAGTACCTAAAATGGCAAAAAGTAACGCAAATAATGAAGTTCTGAAGGGAAATTGTTGATGTGGAGTGAAAAAAGTTGCAAACGTAGCTACCAACATGCTCCAGCCCCATCTACGTAGATGGTAGGTATAATGAACCGTTGTGTAATAATGTACCGTTGTGTAATAATTTACCATTGTGTAATAATTTAACCATCAATAATACTTCAACGTTCGTTCAAGTTTCACTACCTATCAATTATATTCAAATTAAATAATATTTTTCAAATGAAATAATCACAGAACAACCAACTCGACTTCATACTCCGTGAATATTATAATCAGGTGCTCCCTAGCAATCAGGGCCGCCCAGAGCCGGGTAGGGCCCCGGGGATAAATTCTCATCGGCCCCCTCCCCAGACCAATTTTGGTTTATTATTCTGTGAATAATACACCTATGTAATCGCTCAGCAAAAAATTTTTATAACACCCCCTCAAAATTTTTTCTTTTCCGTTTCAAGGTGCGTAGATTCAAAAAATGCAATGTCCGTCCGCCTTACGCCGTCCGCCGTATCACGTGTACAGGCTTCATTTTCGATCTAAAAAAGTCGTTCATTCTCACACATGCTCCATTTGGGCCCTAGTTGTGTCCCGAAACTTTTCAGCCCGATCGGAATATACCCAGGGGTGTTATGAGTGAAAATGTGTGTGAAAATAGGTACTTTTGCGTTTTAGCAACATGTTGGTAACATGAGCTTTTGAGGTATCGTTTTCCATGTTTTTGGGGACGAGAAGATCGAATATGAAGTCGATTTTGGCCAAGGAGTGGAAAATTGAGGTTGTACCAGATGTTCAGCTCCCAAAATTGATTTTTTATGAGTCAAATACCTGCGAAATCACCATCAATTTGTAGAATAACACTAGAAAAAGTGTCAACACGTGGATCAAGACGATTAAATGGCACTACCAATGATCAAAGATAATTTGAAAAAAAAAAAAAAGATCGTACCTACCTAATTTGTGTTTTGGGGGCCAAAATTGGTGGAAACCATCAGAAATAGCTATTTCAATTATTTCACATGATACAAACAATAAATGTACAGCCAACATTTCTGTAGAATAATAAACCCCATGTGACAAGGACTTTGCAGCGTTTTATAATTTATAAACAGAAGTACTGGGCGTACTGTTCTACCCTTATTTATTAAGGAAGTAATTGAGCTCATTTTATACATTTGCCCCCCCCCCCCCCCCCCCCACCCACCCATTCTGGTCGGCCCTGCTAGCAATGATTATATCCGGCCAATTCCCGATTGTTATCTGCAAGGGGTGAAAAATAGAGGTTGACATTTTCAGAACGCCGTTCTGCCATATTGAAATATGAAATGAAACCTACTGAAATACAAGAGTATGGTTTTTTAACGCTTTTAAATTGATTCGAATTAAATAATTTTTTGAGACCATCCATCCGGTACGTCCAGCTTTTCGTTTACCGAAAAGCATCGTCAACATGATCGTGAATGAAACGGTATGAATCCGGCCCAGATATAATTTTTAGGGATCCCCTGATTATAATCACCGATTCTGTATGAAGTCGAGATGATTGTTCTGTGACATTATTTAAGGGTGGTGTGGGTGAAAAATTGTGTAAAAATAGGGTTTTTGGTGTTTTAGTAACATGAGCTTGTGAGGTATCGTTTTCCATGTTTTTTAGGGCGAGAAAACCGAATATGAAGTCTAACTGGACGAACGAGCGAAGAAGTGAGGTTTTAACAAACTTTCAGCGTTAAATTTACCTTAACTTTTGGTCTGAAATCGTCGTTCTTTCGCAAACAGCTTCATTTGTGCCGGAGTTTTGCTCCGAAGCTCGGCAGCCCGATCGGAATACATCCAGGGGTGTTGTGGGTGTAAAAACGCTGCAAAGTCCTTGTCACATGGGTTTATTATTCTATTGGACATACCTACAGAAACGTTGGCTGTTTATTTATTGTTTCTTTCATATAAAATAATTTAAATAGCTATTTCTGGTGGTTTCCACCAATTTTGGCCCCCAAAACACAAATTAGGTACGCTCCTTTTTTTTTTTCAAATTATCTTTGATCATTGATAGTACCATTTAATCGTCTTGATCCACCTCTTGATACTTTTTCTAGTGTTATGCTACAAATTGATGGTGATTTCAGACGATTTTCCAGGTTTTTGAAGGAGCTGAACATTTTGGTAGAACTCAATTTTCCACTCTTTGGTCAAAATCGACTTCATATTCGGTCTTCTCGTCCCCAAAAACATGAAAAACGATACCTCAAAAGCTCATGTTACCAACATGTTGCTAAAACGCAAAAAGTACCTATTTTTACACACATTTTCACTCATAACACCCCTGGGTATATTCCGATCGGGCTGAAAAGTTTCGGGACACAAATAGGGCCCAAATGGAGCATGTGTGCGAAAGAGCGAATTTTTTAGACCAAAAATGAAGCCTGTACACGTGATACGGCGGACGGCGTACGGCGGACGGCGTACGGCGGACGGACATTGCATTTTTTGAATCTACGCACCTTGAAACGGAAAAGAAAAAATTTTGAGGGGGTGTTATAAAAATTTTTTGCTGAGCGAATACATAGGTGTATTATTCACAGAATAATAAACCAAAATGGGGGTTTCGAGGGTTTTTGGTTTATTATTCTGTGAACAATACACCTATGTATTCGCTCAGCAAAAAATTTTTATAACACCCCCTCAAAATTTTTTCTTTTCCGTTTCAAGGTGCGTAGATTCAAAAAATGCAATGTCCGTCCGCCTTACGCCGTCCGCCGTACGCCGTCCGCCGTATCACGTGTACAGGCTTCATTTTTGGTCTAAAAAATTCGTTCTTTCGCACACATGCTCCATTTGGGCCCTATTTGTGTCCCGAATTTTTTCAGCCCGATCGGAATATACCCAGGGGTGTTATGAGTGAAAATGTGTGTAAAAATAGGTACTTTTGCGTTTTAGCAACATGTTAGTAAAATGAGCTTTTGAGGTATCGTTTTTCATGTTTTTGAGGACGAGAAGACCGAATGTGAAGTCGATTTTGACCAAAGAGTGGAAAATTGAGGTTGTACCAGATGTTCAGCTCCCAAAATTGATTTTTTATAAGTCAAAAACCTGGAAAATCGTCTGAAATCACCATCAATTTGTAGAATAACACTAGAAAAAGTATCAAGAGGTGGATCAAGACGATTAAATGGTACTATCAATGATCAAAGATAATTTGAAAAAAAAGAAAAAAGGAGCGTACCTAATTCGTGTTTTGGGGGCCAAAATTGGTGGAAACCACCAGAAATAGCTATTTAAATTATTTTATATGAAATAAACAATAAATAAACAGCCAACGTTTCTGTAGGTATGTCCAATAGAATAATAAACCCATGTGACAAGGACTTAGCAGCGTTTTTAAAAGGATTTTTAACTTGGGAATTTTTTGCGACCACCCGGACCATTATACGTCAACCCGTTCGTTTGCACCGAAAAGTTTCGTCAACATGATCGTGAATGAAACGGTTTACATCCAGCCCAGATATCATTGCCAGGGAACAACTGATTGAAATTGAAATGGTTGTTCCGTGATATTATTTTGTTTGAAGAATGAAGGTTACTTTGGATTTTGTTGATAGAGTACTATTGTAACTTGAGCAAACGTTATGCTTCACGAATAACAACAAATAATTAGTGACTGAATTATTGAATCCCGCGCATTTTTATGGAAATTTAATTCCCGGGATGGCTCCAGTACTCGATTTAGGGCTTTCCAGGGGTGACCACAAGGGTAGGTATTGACCACAGAAAACAGTGATCTACGCAGAAGGGACATCTATAGAGGTAAATTATTACTTGCAATACAACCATATCCATATAGGTACCTACCTACCTTAAACTGTTGAAATCTACGGATGGATTTAGAAATGTAGGTTGAAAAATGTTACAAAAATAATTGAATACGTGTTCCAATTCCCGGTTTTGAATTCGAATTCACCAAATGACTAGGAGTTGCGTATAAATAGTATGCGTTTATGAAAAAAACACAAACTTTTAAAATATTTTATGCTAGGTGTGAACTCCAGTTTCAACCTGACTGCTGACTTGGACTTCAAGTGAGCAAGAATACTCCAATCGACTTGGACTGACCAGCTAAAATGCAATTTTCAGGCCAGCTGAACTCGAAATCAATTTGTCATCTTGGGTTTGCCAACTGACCCTCGTTCGTTTGGACTTTGGGCTTGGGATAACCACCAACAAACTGCAATTCAACTCTTATATGGAATCTGGGATAATGTGATTAGTGGTGACCTCTTGTTACCATCAAAATGAATATAGTAGTACAAACTACTGCAGTATATATATATATATATATATATATTAGCATATAGATATATAACTATGGTTGTAGGTATATATTTATATAGATAAATAGTTAATACACTAATACAGTGCCTGCTCCAACTGCAACTCCGGTTCCTATTCCAGTCACTGCTCCTTCTGCAGGACCACCCGTTCTTGGAGTTCCCTTCCAACAACCCCCACCGCAGAAATCACCGAGGGTAGTTGCTACTTGCGTCAATGATATCATCTGTTATCTGTTTCTGTAAAGTTCATTTTCATTCGTTCATTGTTTAGTCGGGAAGTGTTTAGTTGACTGGTTTTAGTGAAAGTTTTAGAATATCCTGGTGTGCTTTCAGTTGTGAATTGAACGATTGGCGACTTTTGTGTAGGCATGCTTTTATGGTACATTTTGCGGTGTTTGAATATCGTATTTCTACTCGGAAATAGACGTTGCTGATATGGGAGAGTCAACCTAACCCCGTGATCGAAGATATATGCAGGTTTGTTTCGGTGTTTTGTTCAATCGAAAACATGTTTTTCTGGGTTTCACGGTGAACAGTAGAAGTCAAAATGAACATACCAGAGCTAATTATTACGAATCGGTCAAGTTGAGATTCACCCGGCAGTTTTCCGTTGTTTAAATTCATTTTCGCACACCGCTCGTTCAGCGTCCGCCATGAAGAAAGTCCTGAATTTTGTGAAAGGCAGGAAGGACGACAAGGGGCCCTCTAAAATGAATCCCCAGATCTCCGTAGAGATCACCAATCCTTCCGGGCAAAAAATACCCAGCGACGACGAGCACATAATTGGACTTCAACAAGGTTTCGGTTATAACGTCGATGTCAACGGAAAAGACAAGTCTATGCTAAAGATACACAGAGCTTCTTGGTTTGGGAATTTGGATAAATTGAAGCTTTACGCGAAGAAAACTGACATCAATACTCCAGATTCTCTAAGTCGGACGTGTCTCCACTTGGCTGTTGCCCAGGGGCATACCGAGGTTGCTTGGTATCTTCTGAACAACAGCGCTTCCATGACTGCCTGCGACAGTGATGGACTTACGCCTTTTCTAAAGGTGAGAATTTTCTGCTTCTACCGTTCTACTACAGATCGATACATTTATAAAAATATTCAGTTGTTTTGGACGAGATTCCGTTCACTAGGTGCAGTTTGTTGTAATCTCAAGAGTTTATGTGCTAAGATTGCCTGTTAATTTAGGTACCTACCTACCGTCAGTATTTTTTTATAAACTTACTTTACTATCCAACCCAGATACCTTGTAGGTATTACCTAGGTAAGTAATACCTCTCTGAGATTTTCCTGGATGATAATATTATCTGATGCTTGAAACGTGCAGGATCCAACCTATGAGCTCTTCCAAAGACCACTTGTAGTTGAAATGTAATGCGTTACATTTAACGTCAGTCGGAACTAGTTTAGGTATTGTTAGACCACGGAAATTTGTCAGAATATCTGTAATTTGTGGCAAGATTGAATTGTACTGATGCCGTCGTTTGTGGTTATTTCGGTGGTTGATGCTTATGATTATTGTTTATCAGTCGTTCATTGTCTGTTAGATCAAAATGTTGAAGGAAATTAGCTCCTAAAATGCCTTTTGTCGTTTTCACAGTAATGAAAGGCCATTCAAATTTTCGTTTTAAACCTAGATAGATTCAAATCCATAATTTTGACGCCAAATGTTTCTTTGCCATTAGCAGCAAATAGCTCAAGTATTTTTCAGTGTTGTCGCTTTTGGTTTATTATCTGTGCGTCACCTATTTATTCGCTTTGCCAAAAAAGTTTTTTGAACACCCCCTCAAAATTTCAACATGAAACGTGTTTTTATGGAAGTAAACCCGGCTGGAAAACGTCCGCGTCCAGTCCAGGTGAACTCGGCTCCCCTCCCGTCGCCCACACAGTTCTCCCTCTACCCCACTCCTGCCACCCTACTCCGAGGGGAGCATGGCCAGACCCCACTCCGCCGAAATACGCCAAAAGCAGCTGAGGACGTGTATTACATGACATTGCGTTAAGTCGCTGGTCCGAGGCTTGGAAATCCCACAACGTTTTTTTGCTTCCTCACTACCGAAGGCAGCCGGGAAGCCTTGGATTCGTGATTGAGTAAAAAAAGTTCATGTCCTGCAAAATGAAAATTTCCAATACCATTTTCCGTTTCAAACATCAAGGAACATATTTGGTTCCGTGTCTGTCTGTCTGTGGTAATTCCTTGCAACACCCATAACTACCCGAAATAATGGTCAGAGTGGGCTGAAATTTCGAGGATAGGTGCGGGTTGAGTCACAGATGGTCCCATACCAAAATGATTGATAAAGTACCGTAACTTTCGTCTGCCCATGCGCAAACGTGAAATAATTGGAACACCCATAACTACCCTAAATATCGTTGAAATCAATTCAAAGTTGGAGGGTCGGTCAGGAATAATACTTTGGTAGTTCCAAATCAGTTTCATTGGAATGGTAATGTAACTTTGATCTACGCATGCGCGAACATGAAATGTTGACCATTTCCTTGTAACGCTTCTAACTGCGCGATAAATAGTCGTAGAGAGCTGAAATTCTGAGGGTATACGCGGGTTGGATCGCAGATGGTCCCGTTTCAAAATCATGAAAATCGTTTAGTCTGCGCATGCGCAAACGTGAAATACTTGGAGTGCCCATAACTACCTTAATTATCGTTGAAATGAGTTCACATTTGGAGGGTCGACCAGTATAATACTTTGATGGTTCCGTATGAACTTCATTGGAATCTTACTGTGATTTCCCTCTGCGCATGGGCAAACATGAAATGTTGACCGTTTCCTTATAACGCTTCTAACTACTACGCGAAAAATAGTCGTAGAGAGATGAAATTTTGAGGGTACACGCGGGTTGGATCGCAGATGGTCACGTATCATAACGAACCTACCCAACTAGTCTATACGTTCATGTGATTCAAGTGAGGAAGCTATGGTGCCTACTCGAATTGGCAGACTTTTTCTACATATCTCCATATCCTCTGTTATCATGTACCTATTCGAAAAACATGTTCCATGTTTCCTTGCTTTGATCCTTGATCTAAACTGTTTTCTTTTACGTTTCAAGGTGCGTAGATTCCAAAAATCTGTAAATTATTACACAGCGGTTTATTATTTACCTGAGTGTATAGATGCCCCTTCTGCGTAGATCACTATTCTTCGTGGTCAATACGCGGTCCCCCCAGGAAAGCCCTGGAGTACTGGAAATCGAGTACTGGAGCCGGCCCGGGAAAATTAAGTTTCATAAAACATGGAAAACTATATGTGATGAATTTAAAATTGGTTCATCACGGTGGCGTGAGGAAGTGCGCAGGCGGTTATGAGCGGATCACCACCGACATCTACGATCTTTTGGGAGAGTGGAAATTTTGGAGGTGAGTGACAGAGTTTGCCTAGGCGGTTATGAGCGGATCACCACCGACATCTAGGATCTTTTTGGGAGAGATGAGAGGTGAGTGGTAGAGTTTGCCTAGGCGGTTATGAGCGAATCACCACCGACATCTAGGATCTTTTGGAGGAGAGGTGTCCAGGCGGTTATGAGCGAATCACCACCGACATCTGGAATCTTTTGGAAGAGGAGGTTTTGCCTAGGCGGTTATGGGCTGACCACCACCGACATTTAGGATCTTTTAAGAGAGGAGGAGAGAGAGCAAGGTAGAGGAGAGAAGAGAGAGCTGGTTAGAGGAAGTGTCGAATGAAGCTAAAGCTGCAGGATCCAGGGTTTTATAGAAAAGGGAGGCCTCTCCCTCCAACCCCCTGTTAGGGGTTGGTGGTGGGGCCCCAGGTTGTGTACCCTGGGTTCTGTGGCTTGTCTCCCCACTCGTTTCGTTTATTGACGGAACTAAGTTTTGCGTTAGAATATTGGTGAAGACTTAAGTTTACTAGAGGAGTGTTCCCGGGAGGGACTCACGACAGAGGTCCCCCCAGTGTGAACCAAGATTCGTGGAGCTGAAGGCGCAAGTTGACAGGGGCTGAGGGCCATAGCAAACATAAGTGGGGCTGAAGGCCAAAGGTGACAACTAAACCAAAATTGGGGGGGCTGAAGGCGCAAGGTGACAGGGGCTGAGGGCCACGGCAAACAGAAATGGGGGCGGAGGGCCTCGTTCTTAATGCTAGTAGGAAAGTGTGCTTACGGCTAAGGGTATTTACATTGGAGAGGTGTGCTTACATTACATTGGCGAATTGTGCTTACGGCTAGGGTATTTACATTGCGAGTAAGACAGGGGTGTGGGGTATAGGTTATTGACAATGGTTAGCGAGTAACATTAGTTATTAAGATTAGGTTATTTACAATGGTTAGCGAGTAAGAGCGGGTATTTACAACATGTTAGGCTTAGGATATTGGTTATGTACAATATTTTAGGTTGAGGTATAGGGTTTAGGTTATTTACAATGGTTAGCGAGTAACATTAGTTATTAAGATTAGGTTAGTTGCAATGGTTAGCAAGTAAGATTAGTATTTACAACATTTTAGGCTTAGGATATAGGTTATTTACAATATTTGAGGTTTAGGCATAGGGTTTAGATTATTTACAATGGTCGAGGTAGGTGGGTTGGGGTACAATGCGGGGGACACGGAAGTCCGCCGTTCCTTGGGTATGGATAGGGTGTCGATGTGGAAGGGTGTAGGTGTGGGTTGGATGGTGTGTGGGGGCGCCTCGGCGATGCGGACAAGACCCCTGGTAGGGGGCAGAGGAGACCTACCGGGAGGTTTGTCCGCTTCGCCGGTGCGCCCGTGGCGTAGCTGTGTGTGGTTGCGATGATGGGGCGGCCGCGGTGGGGCCGTGAGGGGCGGGACGCTGTGTGTGGTAGTGTTGAGACACAAACAGCATTCCGCCGTCTCAAGGCCCCGCCGTGATTGCTCGTAGTGGGGCGGGGTTATTGGGCCGCCGGGACGTGGGGGCGTGGGTGACGCTCCCTCCGTCCGTTCCGTCGCCCGGGCCGTTTTGTCCCGACGGGGGCTATTGTGGATATCCCCGGCGGAGGTGGGGGGGGGGGGGGGTGGGGTAGGTGGGGTTTGAGGATGTTGGGGGGTGGGGGGCCAAAATCGATTTTAGGGGGGTTGAATTTGAGGGGTGGTTGGGGGGGTTGAAAATTGAGGGCCGGTGGAATTAGGGGTGGGGGGGGCATGAGTTCCGCGAGGCGGAACTCGTGGAGGATGGAGGACATGAGGGGGTCGTGGGGAATGTAGGGGGGGTGTACCCCAGTGGCTTGAGCCGTGCGAAATTCGCGCAGAATTTGCCACTGGGGGTACTTCCACCGCCGGGGCCGGGGAGGTAACCCGGTGATCCTTTGCGGAAGAAAAGGAAGCGGTGATGGGGGCCCGGGCGAGGGGGGTAGGGTGGATAGCGGGTCCGGGACGAAAACGTCACGGAGAATGGCCGCCATTTCCGGATCCGAATCGAAATCCGGAAACGGCGACGGAGGTGACGGGTGTTGGGGGAAGAGGTGCGACATCGTGAACGGACGGTGGGAGACTGATAGGGCTTGTCGGTTGAGGGAGCACAGGAGCGGGTTTGCATCTGGCTAACGGGACGGTGTGGGGTTTTCCGTCAATTAACAGGGTCGCGGTGGTTTGTGTTGAGCGGATGACTTGAAAGGGCCCGGCATAAAGGGGTTGAAAAGTTTTATGCATGCCGGGCTCTTTCAGGTACATGTGAGTGGCGGTGTAAAATCTTTTGGGGTAAGTGGTGTCGTTTGTCGGTGTTGAAGTGTGTAGCGGTTCCCTGTTAATTGACGGTGTGTGGTGTGGGGTGAAAATGTTGGCTGGTAATCGGAGGGGTTCTTTAAAAGCGTGTTGTGCAGGGCTTGTGTTGTCTGAAGGACGTGCAGAAGTTCGAAGGCTGAGTAATACGTATGGGAGTGTTTTTGTCCAAGAGGGGGATGTGGCTGAAGTTGATATGGCCTGTTTCAGGACCGAGTGCCACCGCTCTATTTTCCCGTTGGATTGGGGATGATAGGGATTTTCTGGATCCCGAGGGAACGGAGGAGATCGGAAAAGGTGGCGGATTCGAACTGCCTCCCCTGATCGACCGTAATTGTCCACGGACACCCGTAGCGGCTAACCCATTGATTGAGGAAAGCCGTGGCGACGGCGTCCGCGGTAATGTGGGCGAGTGGGATACACTCCACCCAATTTGTGGCACGGTCGATCATGGTGAGGCAGTATTTCTTCCCCTCGGAGGGGGGAAGGGGGCCGACCAGATCGAGGTGTACATGTTCCCACGGGAGGGAGTCGGGAATGGGTTGAGGAGTGACGTGG
Organism: Leptopterna dolabrata; assembly: GCA_954871275.1. Classification (NCBI taxonomy): domain Eukaryota; kingdom Metazoa; phylum Arthropoda; class Insecta; order Hemiptera; family Miridae; genus Leptopterna; species Leptopterna dolabrata. The sequence goes on along the minus strand of OX940981.1, from coordinate 33,650,668 downwards.
GGGTGCGCCGAGACCTTGTATGTTTGGCACTTCTGGCACCCGAGAACCCAGTTACGTATATCTGTGTTCATATGGGGCCAGAAGTACCGTGTTTTTACGAGGTCTCGGCTTGCCCGGATGCCGGGATGGTGAAGGGAGTGATAGTGTTGGAATAGCTGCCGCCTGAGGTCGGGTGGGACGTAAGGGCGCGGTGAGTCGGCCGTTACGTCACACCAGAGCTCAAGGGGCGGCAGCTGTTGGAGTTTGGAGGCGGAAATGAGGTTGGATAGGGTTTGGTCGGATTCGGGATTTTGATGGGATTTGATGGTGTGTGGGGAGGGGAAGGGCAGTAACTCCGCCACCGGCGCGGGGGTGGGACGGTAGAGCGCGTCCGACACGCAGTTGTCAGCCCCCGGCAAATACCGAATATCGGACGTGAATTGGCCGATGAATTCGAGCTGCCGGAGGCGACGAGGCGAGGCGGATTTGCGGCTTTGGAGGAGGGCGTGGGTGAGGGGTTTGTGGTCTGTTACGACAGAGAACTGCCTGCCCTCCACGAAGTCACGAAAGTGCTTGATGGCTTCGTGGATGGCGAGGAGCTCTCTGTCGAACGTGGAGTAGTTTTTTTGGGTGGGGGAAAGGGTTTTGGAGAAGAAGCCGAGGGGTTGGGGGTTCGCGCCGGTGTGTTGGTGGAGCACTGCCCCGATGGCCCAATCGGAAGCATCGGTTGTGATGGAAAGTGGAGCGTGGGGGTCGGGGTGGGCCAATAGAGCGGTGTCTACTAGGTCCTGTTTACAGGTTTGAAAGGCTTTAGTGAGTTCGGGGGACCATGGGATGGGGCGGTTGTCGTTTTTCTTGGCTGGTTGTGGAATGGCGTTGATGAGGGGTTGTTGGTGTTGTGCTGAGTGTTTTATGTGTCTACGGTAAAAGTTCAACATACCCAAAAAACGGCGGAGTTCCGTGACGGTACGGGGCTGGGGGAAGTCGCTGATGGCGTGGACTTTGTCTGGTAGGGGCTTGATGCCGTCGGAGGACACGAGGTGGCCGAGACAGCGGACGGAGGTCTGGGCGAGTACACATTTGTCCACGTTGATCTGTAGTCCCTCGGTGGCGAAGATGTTCAAAATTTGGTTCAGGTGGTCCAGGTGTTCTTCGGGGTTGCGGGATGCTATCAGAACGTCGTCTAAAAAGCAAAAGACGAATGGGAGGCCGCGTAAGATGTTATCCATATACCGCTGCCACGTCTGGGCAGCGTTCCTAAGGCCGAATCCCATCTTGATGTATTCGAAAAGGCCGAAGGGGGTAATGATTGCGGTTTTCGGTATGTCGGGGGGGTGGATGTTGATGTGGTGGAAGGCTCTTGATATGTCTAGGGTGGAGAATATGTGTGTGTTATGTAAGTGCGACGAAAAATCTCGGAGGTGGGGAACGTTGTAGAGATCGGGTGTAGTTTTGGAGTTGAGGCGGCGGTAGTCGCCACAGGGGCGGATATCCCCGTTGGGCTTTTGCACTATGTGCAGGGGGGAAGCCCAAGGGGATTTTGAGGGGCGGATAATTCCGTCCGCGATCAAATGATCGAAATGTTTGCGGGCCTGGGATAGTTGTAAGGGGTGGAGGCGGCGGGCTTTGGCAGTAATTGGGGGGCCAGTGGTCTCAATGAAATGCTGGATTGTCGATATGTGGGCTGAGGGGCGGCGCTGGGGGCGGTACTGTTGGAGGAGGGTTTCAAAGTTATTCGGGGGTTGGTTGATGGCGTGAATGAAGCCGGGGATAGGTTTGTTGGTGGAGGGGTCGATCAGGCGCGCGTTTTTGACGTCGACCTGGAGGCCGAAATACGCCAAAAATCGGCCCCCAGGATCGCCTTCTCCACGTCCGCCACGGTGAATTCCCACTCGTACGTGAGTCCGCTCATGTAGACGGATGAGCGGTACGTCCCGTACGAGGGGATGGTGGTACCGTTGGTGGCGTAGAGAAGCTGGCGATAACAGCGCGCCTGACGACGGAGGATCGAATTTGGAAAAATTGACAGCGCCGCCCCTGTGTCGATCAGGAAGGGGACGTTTGTCTTCTTGCATCGGAGGAATAAACGTTGGTGGGTGGGGCCTGCATGCGGTAAAATTGCGGCGGTGGGGGCGGGGTTTGTCTGGTCAGTTGTGGGGTTGGTAGCAGGGGTGGTGGGGTTGAGTGGTGGTCGTGGTGGTGGGGTTTTATCCCCCTCAAAGGAGACGTGGTTGGAGGGGCGCCTGTTCCTTGGGAGGGGGACGGTGTTTGGCCGGGGAAGGGAGGTGGCGGCGCAGTGAGGCGCTGCCGGGAGGTTGGCGGCCGTGGAGGCGGTCGAGAGGGGGCCGTTCCTTGGTGGGGTAACGGTGGTCGGCCGGGAGAGGGGATTGGCGGCGCAGCGAGGCGCGGCCGTGGGGTTGGCGGCCGTGGAGGCGGTTGAGAGGGGGCTGTTCCTAGGTGGGGGAACGGTGGCTGGTCGGGAGGTGGGGTCGGCGGCGCAGCGAGGCGCGGCCGCGAGGTTGGCGGCCGTGTGGGTTGTTGAGTGGGGGCCGTTCTGAGGTGGGGGAACGGTGTTTGGTCGGGAGAGGGAGGCGGCGGCGCAGCGAGGTGCGGCCGTGGCGGCGGCGGTGGAGGGGCTGTTCCGGGGTGGGGGAACTGTGTTTGGTCGGTAGTGGGAGGTGGCGGGGCAGCGAGGCGCGGCCGTGAGGTTGGCGGCCGTGGCGGCAGCGTAGGAAGGGTAGGAGGCCTTCGTGGTGGTGGTGGCTGAGTTGATGCGGGCCGGGGGGGGATGGTGGGGGTCCCCCCCGTGTTGGCGAGGAGGGGGGCCCGCCGGGTTTACCGGCGGGCGTCGGCGTTTCCCTGCCCAGAGGGGAAGGAGCAGGGGGGTTGGCACTTGCGGGCCTCCCCCCCGAAGTTTACGTGGTAGAAGCATCGGTGGGGTGGGTCGGCGGGGAGGTAGGCCGTCTTGGCGGGGCGAGGCGTGTTGGAAGGGGTCGTGTTGGCCGGCGATCTCCCTCTTCGTTGCTCCCGAGGAGGGGTGGGGCGGCGTTCGGGGGAAGGCTGGCGCCTGCGGTCCGTGGAGGGGGTTCGGCGGCGTTCCGTAGAGGGGGGTCGGCGCCTGTCAATGGAGGGGGGTCGACTGCGCTCGCGTGACGCGTTGCGTTCTCGAGGAGGGGGTGCGGTGCGGGGGTTGCGGACTTCGCTGACGCTGGCGGCTGCGTCGAGGTCGTGTACCGTGTCCGCGAGGCGGAGAAGAGGTTCGTCCGGGCCGTCGAGGTGGCTGGCGAGTGACATCTGGATGGGGTGGGGTAGGGCGCGTAACCAGAAAGTCCGGGCGATGTCGGCGGTCATAATGCCCTGCAGTTGATGTCGCAGGCGCCGGTAGAGGTGGGAGGGTTTCATATCGCCGAGGTGTTGCGGCTGCGTCAGGGCGGCGACTCTTGCGATTTTGGATGGTTGGTACAGGGAGATGAGGCGGCCGCGGAGGTCGTCGTAGGCGGTTGCGGCGTCGGGGGAGATGTCCGACGTCTGCAGCAAGATATCGTACGGCAAGAGGGAGATGATGCGGGAGTAGCGTGTCTTTTGGCTGCGGATCCCTAGTCGATTTTGACCAACCAGTGAAGAACTGAGGTTCTAACAAAGTTTCAACCTTAAACTTTGGTCTAAAATCGTCGTTCTTTCGCGGAAACAGTCTCCATTTTGGGTCCTAGTTAAGCTTCGAAGCTCAGCGGCTCGATCGGAATACACCCAGGGGTGTTGTGGGTGAAAACTGGGTGTAAAAATAGGGGTTTTCGAGGGCGTTTTTTTTTTAAAGGATCTTCAACTTGGGAATTTTTTGAGACCACCCGGACCATTGTACGTCCAGCCGTTCGTTTGCACCGAAAAACTTCGTCAACATGATCGTGAATGAAACGGTTGACATCCAGCCCAGATATCATTGCCAGGGAACATCTTATTGAAATCGAATTGGTTTTTCCGTGATATTATTTTGTTTGAAGAATGATGGTTATTTTGGGTTTTGTTGAAAGGTAATTTTGTGACTTGAACAAACGTTATGCTTCATGAATAACAACAAATATAATCAACGTGAATAATTCGGTTGAATCCACGGAATATTTATGAAACTGTAATTCCCCGGCTGGCACCATTACTGGATTTTGGACCTCCCTGGGGGGAGCACGAGGGTAGGTATTGACCACAGAAAACGGCGATCTACGCAGAAGGGGCATCTTATACACGTAAATAATAAACCGTTCTGAAATAATTTGCAGCTTTTTTATGTTGTTCTGGGCTGGCAGGACGGAAACGTCCGCACCACTGTCAACCCAAATCCTTTATGCCAGGTCGTTCGTCTCTTTCTATGGCCGCTTGCAACTTCGTTGACAGCATTCAGCGCAGCTACTGGTGCTGTCTGCCTCCGTTTCCCTTACCCATTCATTGACTAGTGGAAACGTTGCGTTTTCCTGGCCTAAATTTTGCACCAAACCTGAAATTGTAGTAGCAAAACCTACCTTGCGGATTAAAATTAGGTCTACTACTTCTTCGACAATGGCTAGAACTGCGAATTGAGCCGCATGACCTTGATCTAGAATTTGAGCGTTGCCTTTTTTGGTTACATGCTGCAGTAACCTAACCAAATCGTAAATGTTTTCAACATATAATCCAGCCAAGACGTATAGGTAATCAGATTTAGTATTCTCCGGTGTCATGCTTCTTAGTTTAAATATAGCCTCAGCTTGACAAAACTAGATATCCAGATTTCGTCGTGGCCAAGATGCAGGTTACTTGACATATATGTCAGAGTCGTTGCCATCCTCCCGAGACGGCACGGCTGCCACTGGAAGAGAAGATGAGGTCATATTTCGCTTCCCTGCTACTCAAAATGATTTGTAAAAGTTGATGGGACGGAGATAAGCTTGCCACAAATCAACCAGTCACTGGGTCGAGGCAGCTCAATATGGATACGTGATGGACTCACTATGGATACTCACTCACCGTTTTGGTCAGACTACGGTGGCTTCTTCATATAACTTGTCAAAGATGAAATAGTGGAAATATTGTAAGTCGGTGATGGTTAATTTATTTGCCTAATTACCTGCGGATAAATAATGGTATATCAACTAACATGGTTGAAAAACTACTGGTAACAAAGTATCAAATGAGTTTAGTTGTTATCAATACAAAGTATGTTGGTACCCACAGTCACTAAACTCTTTGCTAGCATACAAATCCTTTATACAATAATTATCTTCAAATACACTCCTTTTATCATTGTTAGTTGTATTGCAAACTCTTTTCGCACAAGTTAAAAATCTCTACATAAGCTTTATTCACACTGGATTTTTCTGACTGTTAGCTGACTCCTAGAAAACCATAAGTAACCATCCATGATCCAATACCGTCTTGAGGTGCCTTTGAGAAAGTTTTGAGTTTGATAATGGTTGGGAATCGAGAAGGCAGTGCATGGTCAGTTCCTCGTCCGCCCTATCTTCTGTGTACTGGAATGACGATCAGAAAGCTGGCGATGGATTGTCAGGAAAACACTGCTAACAGCCGGTCGTGGATGCTATACAGTCCAAAAGAGAATCACAAACGCCTTTCTGACGATCAGATAACAGTCAGGTGTTCACTGCGAACAAACCTACAACTACCTCTAAATCCCATCCATTATTACCTGCAATGCGCAAGGGCTGCAACTGATCACAAAATGGGAACCAGGTCCATTACTCAACTTGCTAAAAGCCCTCATTCAGGTCTGATTGACGTATGGTCAGTTGCTGTAAATAATAGGTACCTAATAAGTGTTGGAGTTTGTCATTGGAAACTGGAAAACTCCTTGTTGGGGACAAATTTTGGTGAGGAACAGGTTACTAACCTTTGTAGACCGTAGTCATGTGGGGCTTGGACCTTAGGGAAGTATAGAAGGTGACAATTTCCTTCAGTCACGCAAAAGTTGACATTAGAATTATTTAGTTTGCATGTTCCTAGCTTATTTGTCCCCTGATAGGATGCTATTCTAGTGAGCATTACAATCTCGATTGTTTCATTGTGTTTCGTCATTTCTGCTCTAAATTTCGAGGATTATCTAATGCCCAAATGTCATTATAATTTCGCTGATCAGCGTGGTTTTATTCTTTATAGGCAATTGAATGCGGACAAAAGGATTGTACCAACTTACTGATCGAGTGTGGAGTCGATGTAAACACGGCTGATGGTGATGGCAACACCGGTCTTCACATCGCATCACGCTCTGGCTTCTATAACATTGCTAGCCTCCTCCTCAAAGAAGGAGCCAACCTCAACGTTCCCAACAATGTAAATACCTCAGTATAATTTCACCTGTGTACCAAAGGTACTCAGCGGTATTCCCAAAGCATATTATATGTGTGTCGTTGATTGAACTACGCAATCAAAAGTGTTCAAACAATATAGGCACTATGCTGAAAGGGGTTCTTGGATGTTGATAGATAGTTATATTAGAAACATGCGTTCGAACTCCTAACATAACCTTCAAATTTGATTTTGTTTAGACCATATATTTATATGATGCAGTGATGACTGGATTTGTGTGATGTAGAGAGAGCTGGATTCAAATAATCCAGCTACTTGTAGGGGTTGCGCTGTTTACTTTTGTCACGATTTCAATAATAAATTACGAGGAGGAAGTAGGTACAATAGTTACAGTAAGTAGTGGGAACAGTAGTAAGTATTTTGTGTCATTTTTGACAAGCATTCCCTTTCATAATTGAAATAAAGTAAACAGCTACCTATTTCAGATTGGGACCTTGGGTTTGTCTGACTGCACTGCTGGCGTTGCAGACCTGTTCGTTTGTTCTCCTAAGAGAAGGATTAATGTCGCTAGTAGTAGAAGAACAATGAAGACAGGAAGTACCGATAGGCATTGGGGCAGCAACTGTGAGCCTTTGGTTCAAACGCTAATGCCCCTTGACGCAACCCGGGGAATGAGGCAGTGGTACCCAGAAGAGTCTCAGCAGGCTGTTGAGATAATACTGTACCCCCTGGGTTGTAACGAGGGGTGTTGGGATTCGAACCAAAGGACCTCGGTCGACACCCCAATCTTGACCGCATAGTGGCCTGGCACTAACCCACTTGCTTGAAGTCAGCAATCACAGAGAAACAAAGTACATAATTCAGTAGTCAGCTACGAATAGCACTCATTAAAGACATGCCCATTAAGGGCACCTGTAGGGCAGAATGTCCGAAAAATTAATTTTGAGTTACCTATCCTAAACAGATTTTCATTAAATTCGGACGAATATGGTATAATGCTTGAAGGGCTTGAGTGAGTGGAAGCAGACGAAGTAAATCGCCAAAACATAACCTGTCAGTGGGCGCCTGCCGAAGGAAGGATGGCTGCCGCTTCAGACTACAGGCACTGGCTTCATCTTTTTGAAAGCTTGTTTACAACGAGGCGTTTAGCTGAACTTTAAATTGGTTATTCACTCATTAAAATAAGAAAAAAAACCGTCCGGGTAATCACAAAACTCAGGAAGAAACATTCAACCCAAAAACTAAAGCGATTGGACTACCCATTTGCGCGACAGTAGAGGAAGAATTAGCCCGGGCCGTTTTTGAACATTTCAATTAGAAATGGTGATAGGTACAGTTCTGCAAAGAAGAAATAATTAGAATTTTCGGTCGGCAGCCAAAAAGCTTCTGTTTGATTTGTAAAAAAAGAGCTGGGGTAAATAAAGTTCACCATATTTCAAAACTCCCCTAAAATTTTCAAGAAGAGAGGTTGAAAACAGAGTAAAGCTAATATACCGAAAAATGAACATTGCACAATACATAATAGGAATAAAGTGGACCAGGCCTACAGGTGCCTTCTCCTCTCTTTTCATTGTACTAGGTGCGTCAGTATCCACTCGTCCAACATCTAGGTATATTGTTGAGAGTTCATATTACCTGTTTGTGTGTAAGGTTTACACTATCTGGGTACCTAATCGATTTGTTGAATTTATAGAGTGGCAACTACCCCCTGCACATGGCGACTAGCTGCGATCACAAAGATATTGTAGAGTTGCTGATCAAGTATGGAGCTAACGTGCAAGTGTTAGACCGTGAACGAAGGACTTCATTGATGCTTGCTGCTCGCAATGGCCTCAACTCCATCATAAAAGTTCTGCTGGAGAACGGGGCTGTTCTTGAGACTGCCGATTCTAATGGTAAACCAGGATTTAATAATATAACTTAACTATATATGTATAGTAACAACCCATTCTTTGTTTTTCTAAATTCAACAAGAACCTTGTTCAACACTGGGAGGCTGTTCAGATCAAAACTGTGTTTCGTCCACCGACACTAATATTAGACTATTGTTGACCCACATTCCTCTGATACATTTTATGTTCATTATTCAGAACCCAGCATTTATAGAAAGCAGAACAGTGTCAATTGTGTCAACGTGTCAAAACAGTGGCTGCCCTTTCAAATAGACACTTGCTTATGATGTTATGAATGATTTCTTATGAGTGATACGCAACATGAGGGCGAATAGTGTCAGTTTTCAATAGGTCCGTCTAGTAATTCGTTTTTTTCTGATTTGCTTCACAAATGGATATTATGATTTGATGCAGTCAGGGAAATACGATTGGAGAGTTGGTGTGACCACAAGTGAAGATCAACAAAAGGAATTTAACCGAAATTTTTCCGTGGAAATATGGTTTTTGATTGTCAAGGACTTGCTCTTGATATATCTACCTATCAAAGTGGGCTCTTATGGTACCGTTTACTGCCTACATTGGCATGGCAGCTACAAAGGTACTTTTTTTTCTTTTTTTTTTTTTTAATCCATCCATTACTCGGTATGTCCCGGGGGGATCTTTTACTCAAAAGCTAGACACCTCTTATTATTTCATCTAAAGTCCCTGTGGGCTTCACATGGTTCTATCACAGGTGAAGAGCTAATAGCTGATAGGATAAGCACATGCAAGCTTTTCATAACTGTATTGGTGCCGGCCTGGGACAAGAACCAGAGACGCCACGAACTTTTATCCCAAACAGGGATATAAAGATCGGACGCTCTAGCCCGCTTTGACATGGTGGCCCCAAAGATGCCTATCTCTGTATGACAAACCTGCTTGTCCTGCGTTTGAGTGTTTGCATCAGTGTTAGCTTGCCCTAGCGCACAGATGCGTTCTAAACTTACAGTGCGTTGAGAAATAGTTGTGTGAACTGACTTAATAACTGTTGGGATTGTAGTCGCACAGCTTTTTACGAGATACCGGAGATTGTAGACTAAAAATGGGGTATTTAAATTACATTGCCTTAATAGGTTGGACAGCAGAGGACTATGCCCAGTTTGGAGGTCATCAAGATTTGATGGAACTCCTCGAAACCAAAAAGAAAGAGGCTAGCTTCGATCAAAGCGACAAACTGAGCGTCCAGTCATCCGATCCATCAGAACATGTGGCATTCGAGGTAGGTATAGGCACTTGTTTTGTTATGTAGGCACCACAGTTTGGTGGAATACTTTCATTGGGCCCTATAAGGTATCTCCAAGATTTGGTTATATTTCCATTTCATTAGCTCAATTTGTATCCTGATGTTCACTGTAGGGCGTAGCATGAAGCCACTCCTTATAAGTTATCCCAATCATGGTTTCTCCTTCAGGTACCTACCTAGTACCTAATGTCACGTTGTAGCATCTTCATCTTCTCCATTTCGATAACCTCAACCAGTACTTTCTCCTAAGGTTCCCAAAACTGCTGTTCCGGGGAATGGGGAGGCAATTGACTCTCCGCGTTCTTGCATCATTCCCCCGGCCTTGGAACCTCCCCGCAGCTGGGACCTCATCCAATCCGGTGTCATGGATCAGGTGATTGGTCGTAGAAGCATGTGTGCCGCATGACTTGCAAATGGTACTGCATTTTCCATCGTAGTTCCAAACATCGAGTTGTTTTGTAGATATGATCTGTACAGGCTTGTAAAGTTTTGATGAATTGATTATCGTTTTATTATTTTTCACTACTTTTCCGTTCATTTTATTGTTTCTCATTCTTTTTAGTTATTTTTAGTCATTTTTCGTTTTTTGGCTACCGGTCATGGAGGCTGTGCTTATTCTGGATTGATGCTGCCATCGTAAATTTGATGCACCATCATTGTAGTTCATCTGCATACAACAGGTACAGTGTACTAGACTCTTGATACTTGGTTTAATTTCATTGTAACCGTATTTTTAATTTATTATGTACCTACCATTATTCAGCTGCGCTTAGCCCATCTTTCATCACATTCCGCTTATAGAGACAAACCATTGGCTGATTCGTGTTAAATTACATTTGCCAGACGTTTGTTGTATCAAAATGTAGTATAGTTGAGCTCTTTGGATATTTACATATAACTATTATTCAGGATATATAACGATTAATATGAGTCTGGATCCCCCAATATTGTCTTATTTTTACCTATGCAACATGATCTTAAATGGCAGGTAGGTACTACTAATTTTAAGGATCGTTTTTAGAGCATAGTTATGTTTGGTTCATGAAAATCTTTCTCTAAGTAACTACCTATCTGTTAAGTACACTGAAATGTAAAATTTTATATTAGGGAGTTTTCGCAACATGAACATTATTTAACGCTAAGCAATATTTTAGTGCTTTGTTCATTTTTGCATGTGTGTCCTTTATAGCTGGCGTTTTCGTATTAATGGACCTGCTATTCCAGAGAGAGTAGCGTAGCAGTTTATGCTGTAGCTGCCGTATTCGGAAATTGATCCAAGAATTGCGTATTATCGCAAATGAAGGATAACAAGCAATGTAATGGGAGAAAACAACTTTCTGATGGCGTTTAAAATTAGTTGAACGGTGTGGCGAAAACTCACTATTCTCGACTCATATTACCATTAAATAGAACTTCGATGTATTAATTCATGAAAATAAATTTTGTTAACTCTTCTATCTCACTCTACTACTTATCAATGCTTCAATTCTAGCCTCAGTTAGACTTAAATAATTGTAAGATAAGTAGATTATTATTACATTTGGCTAAAGTAGTGCGCCTTGCTTCACTTCAACGTTGGTACTTGTTTTTGAATCCTAGTAACTTGAATTCGTTGCTTTGATTTTCAATAGATCTGTATCGAACATTTTTTGATCTCCTGTGTGCCTTACTCAATGTTTTATTGTAAACACCTTCAAAATTCATTCATTGCCTTCTCATACTCATTAATGTAAATAGCATTTCACCTGTCGACTTTGTTCTTGTTCTCCATGTTATTAGGTGCCTATCCATTCAATTGTAACTCAGTTTGTCTACAACCGCACAGCTGCGAGTTGGATTATATTGAATCGTGTTTTGATAGTGGATGATCTTGTTGATAATGTAATACATGAGCTGCTACAGAGCTGCCTGTACAAGGTGACCGCTTTTTTGTACAATCATGCTTCAAAATTCATCCTCATCGCTGTAGTTTTGGTTCATCTTGATTTTTGTATTGCTCACACCTTTTTTCACCATTCCATCCATTCGCTGGGAGGTAGAAGGCTGATTGGCTATTTTGCATGGGACGCCGCCTACATTGTTCATAATAAAATTTCAAATTATGAATCTTGTTGAATAGGAAGGATCATTGGAGAACAGGAAAAGTTTGCTAAGCCTGGGGAACCTCAAAAAAGGATATGAAACAGGAAGCTGTGAGTTGATTGTGTCTCCCGCAGATAATGCACCTTCCTCACTTAGCCCTTCAGGTTGGTGTTGTTCATATTAAACTGATTAAGCCAACCCGCAATTTATGAAGAATTGTATCAAATTATTTTGAGGCTGGTTCAAGTACCCAACTTTGACATCTTAAAGTGGTGGGAATTTCGTTATCTTTCAAGTTTGATGGTTCACTTCTTGTTGTTTTTTCACTTCCTGATATTTGAATTACCTGAACAAGCCTTTCATAATTAGCATGCAATGAATCTAATTATTAAATATGTTATTCATATACTCGCCTGTTCTTGTAAACAAATTTACCTACAAAGGCCGCTTTTATAAGTTATGATACGATTTTAACAGAGTAGCGAACTTTTATCGTGTTAAATGTAAATGGTTAGTTAGGCAGAATTACCATCTCTTCCAGAAGGAACTGAATGGCGTCAGTTCGTCAATGGGGTTCCTATGTGTTGAGGAGAAGGAAGGCTAGAGACGACAGAATTCCTAGGACATAATATTGTTCACTGTGACAAAAGCACTAGAAAGTCACTTGAGCATTATTCACAGCGCATTTTCCTGACTGTTCTCTAACTTTGTAGTATTCATGTCCACTCTGTTCTTCTAACCACTTATGAACGGTTTTCTAGTCGCCAGATTGGTCAGAGGACTTACCGCTTTCTGACGAGTACCCCCACCTAGTAATGGGCGATTCCGAATGAATTTAAGAATCGAACACCGAGTATTCGAATGATTTTGCGTTCGTTTCGGTAACGATCACATTTAGTACCTGCAGTTTCCTGATACCTAATACATAGTTACCTGTTATGCAGGTTCAGGCGCTGCCGTCCAGATTCTAAATGACACTTAAGACAACCCACAGATCTAACTGAAAGCGTCGAATGAACGAATACAGTGCGACGTCAAGAATAAACGTCAAACAAAAGATATTTAAAAAGAACTCCTGTGATCGAATGATTCTGCATTCGGATTGTCGATGGTCACACTCCTAGCAGTATGAAGCATTGTAATTTTTATTCGTATCAAAAAATCATTCGAATCGAAGTCATTCGATCTGTGAATTATTTAGAATTTACCCGCCACTGCAGTAACCACTGAGTCTTCTGTTCGCTGAGAATCTTCTGAACTCCTAATACATGTTTCCCTGGAATGCCGCTTCAAGGTGATATTACACCCCCCACTTTGAGGTCCAACTGTTTTGTCCAACCTTCATATTATTCTGTCCAGGAAACGAGAAAAAAGTATTCTAATGACGCAAGCATTCGAAATATTCAGCTTGACAAACATGCCACTAGCTGTCTCTTTGAAACGAATGATTGAATCAAATACCTGAAATCTTGCAAACGAATTCAATAATCGAATACCTCATTTGATTTTTTATCCATCACTAACCCCATCATCTCCCATCAGTGGTAGCCAATCAAATCATTTGATTTCTAGCTTCTGCTGTGATGGTAATGTTCAAGTGGTTTCCAAGTTGACTTAGGTCGTGCAAGCTCACTGGGTGGATCACAAAATGGTTAAGTAACTAGTTTTTTGCTAATCACCCATAAAGCCCACAGCAAACAAACTTCGATTGCTTGGATATGGCGCCGTATCGTCCCTGAAAAGTGTTCTGCCCATGCGCCAAAATCAGCCATAACGTATCATCGATACGGCTGATGTGTTCGGCCACATCTCGATCCGGTCAGACGTAACGACTAGTCATGCCAAAAACCGTACCTCTCTTTGTCATAACTTTCAAACGCAGAAAGCATAAATATATTCTCCCGAGAGCAACCCATTGACATATAGCTTAGCCCTGCTTCACATTGAATGTCTGGATTTATGGGAATATAAGTCTTGATTTGGGAGGTAGGGGAACTATTTCAAGGAGTCAAAAGCTCTTCGCCTGTCTTTATTCATATTTAATGTCAATTCTGACGGAGTAGAGGTAGTTTTATGGAACTAAGAGTAGGTTGAGACAAGATGATAGCTGATGGAGTCACTTGTATACTACACCACAGACAGTCTTTTCCATGCTTTCACCTGCTTCATCTTACTGCCTATGTACAAGAGATTGGTTTGTTGGGGGTTTCGTACTGTTGTATTATGATAGTTCATATTTTCTAAAATCGTATTAGCCAATGATGGATGTGCCGTTGGATTATAACGCAATCTAATCCTGTGTCATACAACTTGGTGTGGGCTGTCTCACAATTCAGTACAATGATGTGCTTCTCAAGTATTGAAATATTCAATGTCCTAGAGGTATTTGATAGACAGTTTTTTCTCAATAACAAAAATTATACTGATTGCCTATCACACCACTATTTTTATTACAGACATCTTGGAATTTTTATATTTGTCACACATTTCATCCTACATGAAAAAAGTGACTATCGGAAGGTTCATAATTTCATTACATTACAAAGCCCTGTACCTAGTGTTGTGACCGTATTTTCAATATTCAGGGGATTTCCCGTGTGATATGAGGCTGAGCCCTGAGCCCCTTAGTTTGGCGCCAACTCCTGAAAGAAGGACTCGATCTCCGTTAGAGAGAGGTCATTCTTTCGACATGCCGTCCGACAATGACTCACCACTCCAGGTTGCACAAAATTAATTTTGATTATTTGCCTCTATGCAAAGCATGTGTTTCAGACTGCTTTTTGTATCTAAGTCGCCTAAGTGTATGCCACCACCTGGGGCCTGTTTCATAAAACAACAAGTTACAAGTCGATTACCATACAATTTGTAGTAAACGAGATAATTTGTGTTTCACAAGTAGTGTTTGACAAGTTGCAGGTATTTCTCCATAATATTTCTTTCAAGTTACAGTTCTACAATAGTTATTGTAAAAGTCGGCTGATTCTAACCTACCTTTGTTTGCCTTGTAGTAACCTACCTTTGTTTGCCTTGTAGAGTTTGTAAAATAGTTTAGATTCACTTCTCACACAGAAGTTCTTAACTGTGTAAATTGTATGCTTACTGCTTACTTGATGAGTAGAAAATGTGGGAAACGTCTTCTAAAGATAGAGAATATGAATTGGTTCAACGTCGAAAATGAGCTAGGTCTTATTGATCACGGATTAGAGAGTTCCAATGAGATAAGTCCACTTTGATAGGTCCAGGTGTTGAGTGCCGTATCTAGGGCGAGTAAGACCAAAGGCTAACCAGATAAGCCCAAAGCTGCTCAGTAGGGATCTATCTAAGGGTGACGTTAATTTAGAAGCAATGCTGAACTCCTGTGTTTGCTGCCAAGTGCCCGTGTTCCCTCTCATCATTTCCACCGTCATGTCGTGCGAGTTGGACCTGCGATCAACAGGTGACGGGCGGGATCACTGACAAACTTGAACAACTGGCGAGCAAACACTGACATGATCGGGAGCGAGGGAGAACTGATCACTGTTATCCGCATGCAAGGTTACTTTGCGATAGGACCAAACAGATCAGTTAGCGACCTATCGCGATAAGGCCGCCCTATCTTTAAGACCGATGAGTCTGGCTGAGATAAGACTCATGGGAAGACAGTCTTATCGAACGTTAAGATGGTCCTATCAAATCGGACTTATCTCGTTGGAACTCTCTATTAACTGCAACTTCTGAAGTCTGTATGGATTCAACAAAAGGTTTCAAAAGTCTGTCGAGAGTGCTGAGGCCCCAAAAGGTCATCACCTTATCATGTCATAGAGAGTTACTATGTGATACGTTGCTTAGATGTGTCATCCGTATGTCTCAGAGAAGTGTTCTGCGCATGCGCCAGATGGTTGACGTATCATACAGTTGATGTATTAGGCCGCATGCATCCGTCACCGCCTCTCGATCCCGTGAAAAGTAACGACTAGACCGTGTATAAAAGTAACCAGACATATTGAAAAGCCTTAGTTAAGTGCTACAGTGAAAACATGATCGCGATTAATTTTCCTATTACACAACGTTTTCGCAACCCAAATACCTACCTCCCTTTCAAGCCGTTTCTGCTCAGGAGAATCAAGAGGAAAGAAGTTGTTATGGAAACATACATCATTGGAGAAGATCATGAATTGGATTTTTGTTGGAGAGTGAGGGTGAAGAATTGATTAAACTCCCTTGCTTTAACCAAATTTAGCAACAACAAACAATTCAGTAGCTTTCTTCACGAACTTTTCTGATAATCCTAACTCAAGTTATGCCCATTTTTCGTGTTTTGTACTGGTGTACGGTAAAACATTTCTGTACCTACTGTTTTCTTAACCTGTAGTACTGTACATTGTTTTCTTAACCTAAAAAATGAAACCAACTTTATACAACTTTAATTTTGCAGTAACTAACAGGCTTCCTGACATCAGATACCTATAACAGAGCTGGTGCATAGTGGTTTCTTTTATGTCTGTGTGTAGCTCTTTTGTCTTTTGAGATGGAAGCGGGTAGAATTCACGGTACTTCAACAATCACAAGGAATTGATGTCACTTTAAGATACCGACTATCATGCTCAAGTCCTCTCTCGTAACCCATGGCAAGGGGTTAGCATCCATGTTGTTCGCCCTAAAATTATCATTGAAGACAATAAAACTGGATGTACACACACACACACACACACTGGTACCTTTTCTTTTTAGATTTGTAAACTTGTTGTTTTATGAAACAGCCCCTGGTAAGCAATGTGCTGTTGTCACTTGTATGTAGCGTAGGTATGTATATCGCTTGAGAGGCTGGTGTATCTCCAAATTGTGTTTGAGGCTGTTCTCCATGTCCCGTACTCCCACCTTTTAGAGTTTCAAAATCCGTATCCATGCGTATTTTGTGTCTTGAACTCAAGGTTGAAACTTGGGGAGTAGGAAGGAGGACAGCACTCACCTGTGGTATATCTCTTGGTAATGAAATGAACCGTAAAAGTGCGTTCGAAACAAGGTGGAGGTTGGCCATATCAACGTCACCACGCCTCTCAATTCACAGGCAGTTCTGGGCAAAGTGGGATGTGGTGATGCAGTGACAGGCAGGCAGAAATAGGACTGGAGGTACCTGAGTCCCCCTCACATTCAACTGCACCTTGACCAAATTATTCTGTGACATCTCAATCTTCTCCCCATTATGAACGTACTTACGTATTATTATCATAACAGTTGTTCATACCTAATTTCATACCTAAGGTATAAGGTTGGTTTCTTCGTGTTGTATTTCATACCCCCATTATAATGAAAGCATCATCATGTGAGCAAGGTTACAGAAGTGGCCTAGCTTTTGTTTGTCAGTTGATTTAATCTCGTCAATCCGTTCCTAGCTACTTACTTCAATTATTGCTTCACCCAGTTCACTCTCCCATTTGCTACCATAATAGGTGATTATTTGGTAGGGATAGCAACTCATCATTGATTGTACCTTTCATGTATCTAGATGGAGGCTGAAGACCTATGATAGGTAGCTGGGAGTCAAAAGTAGAGGCATCCATAAAATCAATCTATGATCATAAGATACTGTAGGGATACCTAATAGGTGCTGTATATTGTAGGTACATACAAAACAAAAAGTCTCACGTATACCTACCTCGCACAACTCCAATTTCGAGGATCCCATCTTCAGTTTATTATTTAGTTGACTATTATTTATTACTTATTGGCTGAGGCCGTTTGGTTATATCGTTCACTTTCTTGACGTTAAGTTTAAAGGTACCTTAGGCACCATTCATTATGGAGCGAATGCATCAAACTGTAAGTAGAGCATGCGTTTTCCCATAATTGTCGACATACACCTACATTGTTGATCACTGCCATCCGTCTTGGGAAGCCATCATCTGGTGAGAAAATCATATTTTCTGTGCCACTTAAAGAAACAATCTTCCAACATTGAAATTTAATTGTATTTGGCATAAAAAATATTATTGGCTCTAAGGTTCGTTTGAAAAAACTGAGCGTGGAAACAAGAAGTATTGTTAGTCAATGCTGTATTATTCATAATGTCTCATTCTGACCTATCGTCGTATTTTCTTTGGAGGAAAAAATGTGATTGAGTCCTTACCAAGAGCCCGAAGTCCAAGAGTCCTTGTCTTTATAAAATTACCATTCTGACTTCTTGTGTTTGTTTGCAGGGTTTAAGTGCTGAGGAGCTGAATTCCATGTGCAAACAACCTGATGGTAGTTACCAGCTTCAGAACGACGCCAACATCTTGGAGCCAAATAATGATACTAAAGTCAACAACATTATCATGAATGGTTCTGTTGATTTAGAAAAGCAAGCCACGATTATCGTAAACCAAGGCGCTTTTTCTGAAGGTAATGTCAACTTGTATAATGAAAAGAATGTGTCTAATGGTATAGATAACCCTCGACCCAAAAGCGAGGAGTTCGTTGATGGTGTGGTTCATAATGACGGTACATACATAATGGAGTCCTCTGCGTCGTATGATGATTTAGAAGAAAGAAGTTATGGCACTAATAACCAGCTCACTGGCGTGTCATCCTCTCTGGATAACATGGATTATGATAACGGCAAGAGCCTCAGTATCGAAATCATCCAATCCACTGGTAATCTGGATGATACTCTCTCCATCACTACGACAAAGAACATCTTCAGGGAATGTCATTCATTGGAATTGCTAGAAGCCGAAGTGGGTGACACTCGATCCTACAAAAACAAGAGGCATCATCGGAATAAATCTATCACTTTGTCTGGGCAGCCACAGCTGTGGAGGAGTGCAGGAACTCTGCCAAAAACCCACACTTTTGAAAGAGGAAGTATTGATGCTCAGCTGATGTGTTATGATGAAGCGCTGAGGCAGCTTGCCAAGGTCAAGAAATCGACTGGTGCTAAAGATGCTCAAAGCAATACTTCCCCTGAGTTGGATTTGAAAATCGACAAAAGCTCGATATCTCTTGATAATGTCCAAATGAAAAGTGTGGGCTCTAGCCCTGAAAGTTTTCAAGGCCGTTGTACTGAGTTCAGGACTCCAACAGATGATGAGCTTGAATATTTGGATAGGGACAGTAATTTCCCTCCCCCTCCTATTCATTTCCTTGAGAACGATGACAATGAACTTTGTCAATTGGATTGTGACGACAAATCCCTTCAGATAGACGTTCTTCCTATGCCGATTTCCATGCTGACTCCAATCAAAGAGACGCAGATAGAGTGTGATTCGCTGTCAATCGCTGAGCCCTTTGAAAATGAGCATTCTTTGAGCGAACGCTCCAACATCAGATCAGACGGAACACCCAATCATTTCAACGTTGAAGTCATCGTAAACAGCAAAACGCCTGAGGCATCTCAAAGTTTTGATGAAGCCATCGTCCCTGAAACCAGTGAAACCACACTGCAACTCATCGATGACGTTTTCATAGAAGACCCCACTCTTGCCGAACCGTACGACAGATATTTCGTCGACTTGAAAGCCCTGGAAATGGTGCCCTCTGCTGTCGATTTCAGTAAGATAGTTTTCCCCGCCGACAGCCCCAGCCCGAAAAAGGGCTTGAAAAACTATAGTAGTAAACCTTCAAGTAAGTTCCCTTCTTTACATTTTGTCATTGGTGGTATTTGCAATGTTAATTGTAACAAGCCACCTTCGGAGTTATATAAGTCAGATAGTGAATCCGAGTGCTTTGGAAAACCCCTCAGAAAAAAACGAAAACTTCTTCTAGCTATGAAAGCGACTGGTGTTGGTGGGTCAAAGGACACAGATAACGACATTGATGAAGATGATATCGACGACGAAGATGGCGATTCCGAAGAAGACGATCCACCTTTTTGGCAGAGCACCGAGAAAGGCGGGTTCTTCATTAGGCAGGATACCATCGTCGCCAAAGAATCAGAATCGCATTTTTTCACAAGGTCAGTTCTGTACTGCATACCTATTGTTAGATTAATTAATAGGTAAAAAAAATTGTGGAAAACGGGTTATTCCACTGGTTTTTTCAGAGCTGTTTCAACCCTTTGATAAGTTCCTGTTTATGGATTGATTTTACGATCTATGGTAGGTACCTAGGAATTCCTCGGTATTTCATTGACCTCCCTCATTTCACCACAGTTTTATATTACTGAACTAAATAAACACAGAAGCTTGACTAAGTGGTTTAATTTTAAGATTATACATTTGGTGGTTTCCTTTTATTTTGAAATTAACATTTCCCAATCATTTAGCCGAAAAAGTGTGTCATTTTATACATACCTACCAGGTACCTACACTTCATGTGTTTCAATAGAGATTTTCACATTTTACTTATGTTCAAAATTTAATAGTATTTTCAATTTACTCATTGTTCATCACTAATAAATTTTTATTTGTTTAATTTTAGGCCTGAAATTGAAGCTGTCCCAACTACATCATTTGGCAAACCTGCTAGTACGTACGACGCACAAATAATTTACTTGATTGATAAGTATAAGTAGGTAGCAAATTACAGTTTAAATGATAGGTTCTTGTGTTTACAGCCCCTCAGCATTTAGTGTTCATGCATTTCCACTTATAAGGTCACGAAAGCCTTCGAGAAGGATTAATGGTATTTATAATACATCGTGAATTTGGGAGCAGTGGGGGGATGTGGATCTAGGTGCTCATTGTATAACTTTTGGTATCCGATCAAACTGTTTGATGGTTTGGGTATTAATATAGACTTGTTAAATCCGACAGCTGTGAATGCTGTCGAAGTATCCATCCTACAGTCAGCCTAGGTCAGGGGTCGGCAACCCTGCGGCCGTGGCACGTTCTCACTGTGCTCATGAGCGTGCTTATATTAATTGAATAATATGTATTTTATTATTTTATTAAAATTAATAAAATTATCATCGTAGAATTATAACAAAAAAATAAAAACTGAAAGAATAAGTTAACTAGGTAGGTTCCTACTCAATTCGTTCGGGATTAAATCTCTCATAATCGGATCGCTTCAAATAAAATCTGTCCAATATTGTTCCTCATTCAGTGATAGCAGTAATAAAATGATGATGATCTCTGAGTGATTTGCTGATCTCTCACATTTTCCGAACATGAAGAAGTCTATCAAAGATGAGGCGTTTTACGCAGATGAATACAATCCTCGTTTGGAAATGTTGCAGAAATCGTTTTCTGAGAGGTTCCAGCAGTTTCACCAATTTTTGATGAATCCGTTTGGAAGTATAGATCTGCCTTCAATAATAAGAGCTATTTGCAGTATTCTGGATGCTGTTGAAGCAAATAAAGAAATAGAAATACTCGAGCTCCAGAATGACTTAACGCTGACAGCTCGTTATACAACAGACAACTGCTTATCTATCTGTAACCAGGATCTCCATTGTTCTGTAACCAGATCTGTAACAGGAGGCTCCATTGTTAAAGAACGGAGCAATAAAAATAACCTCTTTTTTTCGGTTCCAAATATTTGTGCGATTCTTTGTTTTCATCTGTAAAAATTTTGAAAAACAAGTACAGAGCTCGCTTGCTTGACACTAACCTTGAGAGCTGGAGTCACAAATTATGAACCAGACTTCAAAAAATTTACTAAAATCAACTGCCAAGTGTGTCCCATTGACTCAATTCATTATAATCTGTTTCTAATTTATTTTTCATTTTTATTATAATTAGGTATAGTATTTTAGTGAGTGAATGAACTTGTGTTTTGTTTAGCCCTCTTCCAGTTATATTATTTACTCCATTATCAATTTCAAATGCACCTACCTATATTAAAATAGGTAATTGAAAAAATTAGAGTTGGGGGGGTGGGGGGGGGAGTGCGCCCGTTGGGTTGATGTGAACGAAGTGGAGCCCCTATCAAGCGCAAGGTTGCCGACCTCTCACCTAGATAACCTAGATATCCTATCTCTTCAGCTGAATTTCCACCCACAGATGGTAACATTTCTTCAGTTCTGCATTGGTAAATTTTCCTTCCACAATATACCTACCACAATTTTCTCAAATAATCTATCAGTCAATTTATCAATAATTTTTATCCGGTGGAATAAACCGGTTCCAGTGAGACCGCCGAAGTTGAGATGGGTTGACTTGGATGGGTGACCGCTGTGACCCTTAGCGACACATGGAACAGTTAGATGTGGTGACCCATGTAGGTGTTGGGCGAAGCCCTCACCGCTCAAGGGGGTGAGGCAATGAGAAGCCAAGTAAAGAGCGAAATTATCAGATCGAATTCTGATCCTCTCATTGGAGGACAGCTGATCACGTCCGTGACGCTGGTGGGGGCTGTCGGACAAAAATTCCCAGCCTGGACTTTAATTTACGTTGTCAAATAATTGTTGAACTATTCATATCAGTGACTTATTATGCTACAGGAAACTTCATTTACCTTGGTCTAGGTTAAAGAATGAATCTATAGGTAGTTCACAGATAGTGCATAGGTATCTCGTCTATGTGAATTATATTGTCAACTATTATAAACAAATTATTGTTATTATTACAAATTATACATACATAAATTACATATAAACATTATAATTTTTTAATATTATTATTAACAAATGATCGTAAGTTTTCCATCATTTATGGTTGCAGTTCGAAGATCGTGCGGTTCACCTTTACAGAATAGTGAAGCTGAAACAGCTAGCGCTTCTGATACTCCAAGACTGTCTCCTATGGTTCGTATTAAATACTTCGTTTTACTTCTACACTGTACTAGATGAACAAGAAACACAACGAGACAACGAGAAAAGCTATTCATGTCAGAAAGTGGACATGAATCATTTTCAAATAATAAAATGAATGGAACTTCTTATAAAAATTCTCAAAATGGTATCAGCCAACATCAGTTGTGGCCTGGTGGTATTTAGATCCTGGACCTAATTTTATGTTCTTGAAGAGCTGTTTACGGGAAGGAAAAAAATAAATAAATGAAAAATTGTCGAATTATGGCGTTTCAAATTATTTAGAAGGGACTTTGCAATGAGAGAAATTGTCTGGCCTGACCTGGAATTATGCAGGTGGATGATTTACCCTCGTGAAGTCCATATCAAGAGACTGAGCCGATTTCTGGCGGCGGATATGGGTGGTACGTTCTCGATAGAAAATTTGGATGGCGAAGCTCGTTCCTGAATATTAAAAGAAACAGAGGAGTCAGAAGGTTTTTTAACATTTATTTTAGAGACGCTCAAGAGGCAGATGACATTGGGGTTACGTAGTTGAAATTAAGAGGTGTTCAACATAGGTACCATTCCTTGCACAATGCAAGGTTCCAAGACGATCATTGGTGGTGGAAGGACCCATAGGAAGAGGCCTTACGGTTGTAAATGAAAGTGGGGGAGGAACTCGTACAGCCAATAGACTTCGAGAACCGTGACCTCCTTTTCTTAATATCTTGTGTACATGCATGTGCGGGTGACGGGTCAACTAACAAAAGGCCGCATCAACTAGTAATATACTAACAAAATCAGAAATAGGCTCAATAGAAACGGGCGCGAACTGTCTGTTATTTAGTTTGAGGACTTAAGTGGGGAAAATTTTCACTCCTGCAGTAGGCTCATGGGAAGGATCAGTTGTTATACAGTTCGACTCAGCTTGTAAAATGGCCTAGGCTTCCACACCTGACTCAACAACAGGAAGGCGTCACTAGTACTGTAGCTTACAAAATATCTCTTGTTATTGGTCATATAACTGCGTCAAATCGTGGAAGAAATTACTCGAATAGTTGCACTGATGTCACTTTTGAGGGATATTGCCTAATATAACCTCATTTTCCCCAAGGGTGCAAAAGATCCTGCCCATGCTCACCTCTGCGAGGCTTCCCTGGCCAATGGTTTGTTCCAAGAAAAAGCCGCTGCTCTCATGGACAACACTGAGCGGCTGAAGTACGAATTGGAAGATGCCAGGCAGGCCGAAGCCGTGAGAGTCGACACTATCTCCATACTCCAGAGCCAAGTTAGTGTAAAAGTAATGAAAGTGAAACACACGGGTAGGGTGTGTCTTTTTTACTACCCTCTGAATTATGCTGAAGTTCAAATGTTGATTAAATTATTATCGATTTAGATCATTTTCACATTGTTTTCGTCATTTTACTAAAGTTGTCAAGGCTGGAAGCCCAGTATGCCGAAGCGCAGGAAGAGGTATGCACGCTGAAACAAAAGGCAGATTGCGCTGAATTGGAACTAAAACATCTGCGAGAACTATGTGCTTGTGTAAGTAATATATATTTGCCAACCATTTAAGACAACCAAAACTAGGTACTGGTACTACCTATCTACTGGCTGAACTGATTCCTAATCCTGTCGATGTATTTGTGATTTCGCAGTTGAGCAGAGATAGTAATGAAAAACCGATTAGTTCTATGAAGCAGCTGGTGGACCAGGCTACTGCTTCTACGCCCACAGAGGATGACTACAGACAAATTCATATGCAAATTATGATCGTTAGTAAAATACACTACCTCCTGTTTCTTGGTTCCTTAATCTGTCTACCAATCTACTTGTTGTAGTGGGATATATTTCTTTGCTTTTTTCTCGAGTTTCGTTTGCACTAGAAGTTTCCTGTCGTCCTTAGTAATATTGTTTTACGTTGTGTAGAAACATCTGGAAGACTCGAAGAAGCTCGAAGAAGAAAAAAACCATCAACTGGTCCGACATTTGGAAGAAGTTCTCACTACCAATCAGAACATGATATCGGAAAAGGAGGCGCTGATCGCTCAGAACATCGCGGATGTACGCAAACTGCAAGAAGACACCCTCTGCTGGAAAGATAGGTCTGTGTTGTTGTTCTTGCCCTTATTCTTATTCGTGTCCATTATCTGTATTATGACGTCGTTTATGGAAACCTAGACTTTCTTAGAGAGGGCTCTACATGAGAAGAAGCTACCTCAGTAATTTTCTAACGTAGTTAAATTATGTTCATCCGATGTTTTCAGGTATGAAGAATTAGCAGCGAAATTGGAGCTTCTGGATAAGAGACTCGACCCCAGGTTGATTGAAGCACAAGACACTATCGCCACTCTAAAGCGAACTATTGCCATTCTTCAGCAAGAAAAATCTCACTCGAGACGTGTAAGTTCATTTATACACATTAAATTGGGTTTGGACATTTTGTCTTGTACATTCCAGTTTACATAATGAGGCTTTTTTGTAAACCCTATGTCATGGAAATGGCTGTGGTTTCCAGAAAATACTCTATCCATAGGAACTGCTAATCGTACTTATTTTGGTTAGGTTTGTTCTCCAAATTCGCTGTCTCAAATAATTGGTTAGCGTGGTATTTGAAGATGCGTGTTAGGTCGGAAAACGTAAAGGTTTAGTGAAAATATTGTTGGGCATCTTGATTGGTGGAATACTTGAATTACGGGTTTGGTGGAATAATGAGAGATTAGTTGAATATGCCGGGTCTTTGAGACAGTTCATGGGATCCCAGTGATGGCGCGCCACCATCGGCGTCGTCAGACTGCATGTACTTCGTCGTCCAGTGTTTATGGTGGGAGAGCATCAAATGATGATACATGTCGTTCTTCGGTTGTCGACAGCCTGACCTCAGATTTGGATTCGGTTACATACAACAGCTCATCGGAGGTGGCTCCACGCCATAGCAATCCCTCACGCAGAACAAAGCATTACAGAAATAAGAAATCATCCCTCCGGACGGAGCCACGAATGGAAGAAGCCTCTAATCAGTGGCTCATACAATGGCTGAGCTCCGAAGTGGTCAGGCTGGCCAGCTCGTTCTTGGAGTGTGGCAAGAAATGTATTCGCTACATCTCACATAGTGGGGAGTGGAATGACCAACGGCGTAGTGATTCCGGACTTTCTTCGCACATAGTAGAATCGAGTGGTTATAGAAATCGTAGAAAAAGACAGAAAAATTGTGTGGACTCGTCCGTTACTTTCCAAAGAACGAATGTGAAAGGAAAAAAGAAGAAAAAATCACAACATGACAAGTTTCTCGTACGTCCAAAACAGGTGAATTCATACGAGTACCTATTCAACTTATTTTAACTGTGTTTTCCATCTCAAAGAGAAAAATGCTGCGAACTCCTTTTAACATGGGTTTATTATTCTACTGGACATAAATCTTGGCGTACAGAAATCTTGGCTGTTCATTAATTGTTTCTTTCATTTGAAATAGCTATTTCTGATGGTTTCCACCATTTTTGGCCCCTAAAACACAAATTAGGTACGCTCCTTTATTTATATATTTTTTTTTCAATTTATCTTTGATCATTGTTAGTGCCATTTAATCGTCTTGATCCACGTGTTGATACTACTTCCGGTGTTATTATACACATTGATGGTGATTTCAGACGATTTCCCAGGTTTTTGACTCATAAAAAATCAATTTTGGGAGCTGAACATTTGGTAGAACCTCGATTTTCCACTCTTTGCTCAAAATCATCTTCATATTCGGTCTTCTCGTCCCCAAAAACATGGAAAACGATACCTCAAAAGCTCATGTTACTAACATGTTGCAACAAGTACCTCATCATTTTTCTCCCATATCACCCCTGGGTGTGTGCCGATCGGGCTGCCGTGTTTCGGAGCACAACTAGGAACCAAATGGGGACCCGAACTGTGTGCGGAAAAACGACGATTTTAGACCAAAATTTAACGTAAATTTAAGGCTGAAACTTCGTTAGAACCTCAATTTTCCACTCTTTGGTCAAAATCGGCTTCATATTCAGTTTTCTCGTCCCAAAAACATGGAAAACAATACCTCAAAAGCTCATGTTACCAACATGTTGCTAAAACGCAAAAAGTACCTATTTTTACACACATTATCACTCATAACACCCCTGGGTATATTCCGATCGGGCTAAAAAGTTTCGGGACACAACTAGGGCCCAAGTGGAGCATGTGTGCGAAAGAACGAATTTTTTAGACCTAAAAAACCCCTGCACACGTGATACGGCGTACGGCGGATGGCGGACGGACATTGCATTTTTGGAATCTACACACCTTGAAACGCAAAAGAAAGAAGTTTGAGGGGGTGTTATAAAAATTTTTTGCTGAGCGAATACATAGGTGTATTATTCACAGAATGATAAACCAAAAATAATAGCAGCAGTGGTAGGTACTTACAGCGCGGTACAACGGTACATGTTAATAAGAACGGTTTTACCCCCCCCCCCCCTTTACTTACCACAGAAAACAATATATTTATATTTCAAAAATTTAACCATTTGTTTTCCTGTGCTGCTGGAGTTATTCATCATCATCACCCACAAAAATCCTGCGAGTATAATTACCTTCTATCCTCTCTTAAATGTAACCTCAAATTTAACGATGTCTGTTTTCAGCGTTTGTCACATTATGGGGGCTCTCTCACAGAATCTGCTGCTTTCAAAGGCCTCACAACCTTGGGCTACGATGAAGACTGCATCAACGACATATTGAGGATTCTGAAAACCGTTTACGGTGGCCCAAAGGAAGTGAATGTGTACAAAGCTACTGTCAACGAGGCCGATGAAGTCAGTATCAAGGATTCCGACACAAGTGATGATGTCCCCAGAACTTCAGTCAGCCCAACTGATGCTGAGCACGATGAGAAAGACGTCGTTGTAAAAATATATAACTCTTCTTACCCAAGCGTCGAGTCGCAACGGATAGCTACTTCCAGTACGGAAATTGGTGAAGCGGGCTCAGGTTCTACAAAGCCGCCTGATGAAAACAACAATAAGTCGGATCGTAGGAGTGATGAACGAAACACGAGTCAGTCGGGGAAATATACTAACCAGGCGAATGACTCAAGGGCTAAACAACATGGTGTTGATCATGACTCGTCTAAACCAAGGCCATCTGGTGGAAAACTACGCCACACTGCCCTGAAACGTGGCTCTTTGATCAGTAACATCTGCGACAGAAAAAGGACTATAAAAGTAGAAGAGGAAGAAGAAGAAATTATTTATCCAGATGCTGATGAAGGAGGAATAGGGGTTATCCATAAAATAAGACATTCAGAAAGTACAGTAACAAAATCCTCCGAGCCCGCATGTGAGCCTTACTTGGTATGTGATGAAAAACGAATAGAAAGGTTACCAACTATGAAAAGGTTGATTAGAGACCAAAGCAGGATACGCATAGATTTGGAAGACTTGAATGATTGTGATCAAAGGTCTAACAACCATGGTAATTCGTCAAACACTAGTAATCGACGATTGTCTGTACTTCCGCATCCAGGACGAGGACCGCATCGTTACTCTAATTCCCCTGAACAGACAACTGATCTTGAGAAATCTACAGCAGATCAGGGGCCTGAAAGACTGGTTGCTAGCAGTACTGGTAGATTGACTGGTGTGTTGATGGAAGACGATCAGAATCACTCCAGGCAAAGGAGCAAAACTAAAAGTGTCGTTATGTCTAATATTCGCCCAGTACTAAGTACCACCGACGATTCAAGTGCTGATGAAGATAAGGAATGTAGTGACTACGTTGGGAAGAGAAAATCTGAACAAAACTCTAATAAGACTAGTGACGATTTTATTGGGAAGGAGAAAAAAACAGATGTTGAGAGATCTTCTAGGACTCGAGTGCAAGGTACTAGTAGTGATGGAGACAATATCAAACCTATTCATTCGATAAATGATAATGAACAACCTGCACAGAAGCAACACAATAATTCTATTGGGCAAAGTGAATCGGCTAGTCATCAGGCGAATTTGGAAATACTTGGCATTAGTCCATCTGTTAGCTCAAAAAATGAGGAATTATCAAATATAACTAGTCCTGATATCACTATATCTGGAACAAGGAATACATCTTCCGATGCAGTTCGATCTAGCAGCTATCCTGATGGAGAGTTTCAGTTATCTGGAGAAGAGAAGGGTGTTGAGGAGCAAGTATCTGGCAGAGTCAGAGAAGGTGTTGTTGGTACTACTGCTGGTCTGCCAGCAAACGTCATAAGAAGTGATACTAGTGGGCTTAATGTCCATTCAGGTGGTAGGAAACTTTCACCTGATATTAAACCACTAGTTGCCAAAGGATCGAAGCGTAGGAATGTAGAAAGTTACAATAACCCCCATCAAAAACTTGGATCTGTTGAAGGACAAGATCCACCCAGCAGGTCCATAAATGAAATTGAAACCCTTGCTCAGTCTACTGAATATTCCGCTCGTCGTGTTTCTTCAAGTTCTAGACGTTTAAGTGGTGTAAGCAAACACTCACTGTCAGTAGACCAAGTCAAGCCAAAAGACATGACATCTTCTGATAAAAGTAATGATGCCCAACAAAAAGTACGTTCAGGAGGTTCGGTAGACACTGCTGTTGGTTCTGTAGAAAAGGGCCTACTATCAGAGGGTGCTTCATTTACAGAATCAAAAAACAGTAAAATGTTAGGCGATGGGAGCAATACAAAACGAACACACGGTGGAAGTACCGTCCATTCACGACGAACGAGCAGGCAAAATATATCAGTCCCAAGAAGTGCCGATATAGTCAGTGTACCTTCTCCAACAGGAGGATCAGCTGTGCCCTTGAAAGACAACAGTTCTTATAATAGTGGCAAGTTAAGGTCTTCCAATGAGATGAGTAGCATATATTTGACCAACATGAGCAAGGCGACATTAGATCCAACCAACAATGAATTGGCAGCAAATGGTAACGATGGTAAACATCCAATAACTAGTCAGTTAGGTATAGGGCCAGTTACTAAAACTAATCAAGCCGAACATGTGCCTGCTGATGATGCTAAGGATGAGGAAAATACTGGACCACTCATTGCACTTGTTGAAAGCCAGAAATTCGATTCTGAGGCCAGTGGTAAAATATTACCAGACATACCAAATGAACCTGGTGATCTGAATTCCGCCAAGAGTAATGAAAAAGGTGAGAGCAGCGATCCACCGCCAAATAGCCAGCTGAATCTTGTACCCCAGGAAAATAAATCTGCTAACAATTTAAAACAGGAATTATCCAAGAGCAGTTCAGCTGTACGTCGTCTTATTGGTGAATTTGGAACTGGACACAGCATAGAGGGAATAGTTGATAGGTCTTCATCCCTTATTGACCAAAATGACAAGATCATGACTGAAAAAGGCAATGAATCACGAAGCCTGGTGGATGAGAATGCTACTGCCCACTCGGTCGATTCTGATCCCAAAAGTGGTACCACTACTGAAATACCAGAGGTGGAAAAGAGTGCTAACCAAAATGAATCTCATGTGAAAGAAAATCTTGACGTTACGATGAACATGTTGCCAGAGAAAGCACTTGATGGTAACACAGAGGAGGTAAGCTCTATGCTGAAAAACAGTGCTTCTCTGGACCATAATAGAGCTTCTCCTATCCCTGCAACTCCAACAGACGATTTGGTTTTGGAGTCACCATATACTAGTAAATCAACTAATGAAAGTCTGCCGAGCCAGCCAAAAGTTTTTGCTCCAAAGCGGAGTGAAATTAAATTACAAGGTATGGATACTGGTGAGAAGTCATCTGATAAAGATAGTTCGGCAGGTAAACTTGAAATTTTGAAATCAAATGACGAATATAGAAACAAACAAGAAGTATCGTCGGATACAAAAGAAAAATACGTTTTACCGACTTCTACGTACATTGGTCCACCGGTGGATAGTAAACCAACCATTTCTGGTTCCACGCTTTCAGCAGAACCACCAATCATATCGTTTCCACAACCCACTCTGGGAAGTGGTGAAGGGAGTTCGCAGTCTATTATAAAGTCGCCTGGTGCTCCGAGTGATCCCAACCTTTCACAGGGTGTGTCTGCAATAGCTGCTGCTGCACGAGATCGTTTCCATGCTATCCAGGGATCTACTCCTCAACCAAGGAAATCCATTAATACTCCAGATGATCATGTAGGTGTTACATTTTCAAAGAGACGTCAGTCGTATATGTATGTCAGAATGAATAGTTCAGCCACCCAGGATGCTCCTTCAGGTGTTCAGAGCGAGAACCCTAAAAATGTAATCTTGCAAGAAGGTTCGAAACCTAATCAAGTTATTGAACCAGTTCCAACGGGTGCTAAAAGAGAAATGTCTGTCTGTGTTCTTCCCACAATAAAGGAAGTAGATGATGAAGAAGTACATCCTTATATCCGCCAGAGGGAGTCTCCTGCTGAAATCAGAAAGTCTAGACGTGCGTCAAGAATATCCAAAGGGCCTTCGTTGGCTTTGCGACGTCGATCATCCCGATCATCGTCAAATCCGATCATCACAACCTTAGATTCAGGGGAGGGAGATGAAGCTCAAGGCAGTGATTATGTCTCTCATTCGACAAAACAAGCAGGTGGCCCTTGCAATTGTCGGTCTATTTGCAATTGCTGTACTTGTGGCAAAAATAAAGAACCCAAACGGAGCGTTCCTGAAAAATTGGAGGATCCAAAAGATTATTCTATTGAAACAGATGGACCTTTTGACTATTCAACCCCACCTTACCCTAAAGACTCAATGAAAGTCCTCTCATCACCGTTTTTCGCTCATTGGACTTATTACGATGTTGATCAAGACCATCCACTTGCTAAACATTTGAAACGAGCTGAGCACACTGCTCTCGACACGGAGTGCATCATTATGAAAAACTACCGGCTGGGCGACTTGTGCATCCCATACCTTAATATCACTGCGCGAAAAAAAATTTCCACCAAACTAGTTTGCAATTACTATAAAAAGCGGTCGCTGCTCACAAAGAAAAGAGGTTGGTACCTATTTCTAAATTATGGTAGTTTGGCAAACGCTGATATTTATTCTTTATAACGATTATTTTATAAAAATTGGGCTGCTGATACTATGAAATTACCTACCTACTCCTAGAATTCTAGAGCATACCTATTTAGCACAACATGGTGCGTTGAACCATTCTTGACACACCCAGCAGCCATAGATATGCGAATTTCAGTGGTGGCACCATGCAGATTTTTGGTATCACAGGTACCTATTGTATGGTACAGGATATCAGGTGGAATAACACAACACTGCACGAAACACAAGGTACAGGAAA
Source organism: Leptopterna dolabrata (assembly GCA_954871275.1). NCBI lineage: Eukaryota > Metazoa > Arthropoda > Insecta > Hemiptera > Miridae > Leptopterna > Leptopterna dolabrata. The sequence continues at coordinate 33,619,218 of OX940981.1, read as the reverse complement.
GATGTGTCAAACATGGATGTATAATTTACAATGATAATGTATAGTATCCATGGTGGATTCTTGCATAAATAAGAGATCTAAATACAAACACGTCCCCTCATCAACCTGATTAGAAAAATGTTGACAATTAGTAGTAATGGATTTAAGGCCTTGTGGACATTTTGACAATTTTTGTGGAGGGACATAGGGTGTTGGACTCATATACCATGTTCATTTTGTTGTATCATCACAAGGATTTGAAAATCGTCGATAAACTATAAATTTAGGCCAACATGCATTCATAATCACTCATAAAAACGAACAGTATATTGTATAGTTATTGATAAAATAATTAAACTGTGAACAAATGGAGTGGCACTGCATCTGACTAATTCAACGTTTCCAGATGCAAAGGCACATGCCGATATGAGCAGATGTGGCAGTGGTGGTTCACCATTACAAGACGATTTTAGAAGAGGGGAAGGGCCTTGTAGTTGTGAGGAGAAGCGCGCAGCAAAGCACAGAGGGGACTCCAATATCTGGGAAGGTTATGTTGACACGGAAGATGACTTTGTCATACCCATAGAACTAAAGAAAGAAGTAAGAGAAGAACAATATGATAATATCACTTCACCAGATCTCCCCGATAGTGTGTTCTCCTGTGATCTTGGGGGAGATTGTAACTGTGTACAACTTCCTGAGTATGTCCGTGAGGCGCAGCCTCTGCTTTTACCCACAACGCCTTGTGAATCTTGTGAATGTTTCGTTGAGGAAGTCGCATCTGACCCTTCAGTGCAGAGTGTCTTTATACAAGGATCCGTCACAACCGCAATCAGTTTTGAAGACGACTCCAGTAAAAATACGGGGATTGGTGAATACGTTGACAACCTGGAAGATCTGGTGATTCAGCTGTATGGAATGATCGGTAAAATGAAGAATGTTGTGGAGGAATCAAACGCTGGTTCAACCCATGAAAAACACTTTGGTTCAAAAAAAGAGTCCTTGCTTTAGCTAAAATACAGGATCTGATGAAAGAGCGCGTTGTATCCATTCCTAGCTCATCCTACCACCTACATAACTGTTCAATAAAGCAGTGTTTGAGACGCTTCGGGAACTACCGATGTGGTTACTGGTGGAAAAAAGATATTGGCGGACCTATTTCAATTTTCACCTTGCGGCTGAACCCGTGGAATCTCATTTATCGGTTCCAACATCCATGTAGATTATTTTGAAGAGTGAGAGGATATAGTAGGGAGACTTTCGGGGTTAATCTTCGCACTTGAAATTTCCCGAAATTCCCACTTATTTTTGTTAGTGCTCCTGCATGTGACCTGTGCTGAATAGCGTTGGTATATGGGGCAGCCATCCTGCACCCTCCCTTTCTCATGTCTCGTCTCATGATCTCTTACGTCTCGTGATCATCTAACTGGATTGGAATCCTCATAAAACCTGAACAGTAACGATTTCTCGCCTTTATGCGTGCCTCGACCTCTGCATGGAGGTTTGAAGACATCATTCCTGTTACTAACCATTGAACACTAAATAAAGTCATGTAAAATGGACACGTGCAGGCAATCGTAGATTATGCAATGCCATCAAGTCCACAATTACTGGTCGACATGTTAATTGAAAAATTGAAAAGAAAGTAAGTTGTCGTAAAGACCTGTTTCAGGCTGGGGGTTTCGTCCATGCCTGCCTGCCTTGTTGACGTCACAGAAGTGATCGGCTGTCCTTTCAGGAGGACCGGAATTTTGTTGTCATAATTTCACTCAAGCATTGGGCGAGCCAGCCACGAAAGGGTGACAAGGGGTAGTAAAATGGAGTAGAAAATAGCTTTTATGTAGATATTAACAATCAATTATTAGGTTTTCGTCAGGTTATATTATTGGTTGGAGGTTTGTATTATATTACAGCAGTGCCATTCGCAGTTTGAAAGGAAATCACTGTTAGTTGCCTATTGTGTTGCAGGATGCTTCTGCTAACACAGGAGGCGCACTTCCAGAAAACGCATCCAAGAGCACAGTGTTGTTCCTACGCTCCAGCGTGCCTCCCCTGAGAATACAAGTCGAAGAAGTGGATCTTGATAAACTCAATCAATTGATCCAATTTCAAAAAGAGGTAGGTCTATTCACTTGAATAGATCTACGCTTTCTATTAATTGATGAAGCTGGAATAGATCCTAGTTTCCTTCTTGTGACGTTCACATTTTGTTTCTAGGGGGAAAATCTAGGTGATGAGGTTAACAAAATCGCTCGACTCACATCAAGCCTAATTGACTTTCTCGATGAGATACAAGTAAGCGGAATGTAAAGTACCTAGGTACTTGATTAATTATTCAAGCGTAGGTTTTTTGGAGATAAGTCGAACTTTGGTCTTCTTGAATGCCACATACAGTTGTAGCTCTATATAACGAATAGGACAGGGCTAGGCTATCACGGATATTCAGAAACCTCAGATAATCACATTGTCAGAAATGGAGGAGTTCAAGGTCAGTTATACAGATCCGTCCTATACGCATCCCGGAGGTATGCCTGTGCTCCTCCCCCCCCCCCCCCTAGCTGAACTACATACCTGGAGAAAACACATTCAAAAGAACAGTAACATACCTTTAGAGGACTCTCCGGCGTCACTAGCGAGTCGAGTACTGGAGGCGAGTGGTTTCGATGGAAGGCCATTCATTTTCAGGCCTTCAAGATGAGATCCCCTTTAGATTCAGTAACACAGAAAAGATACAAGTACACACCTTCCTATTACATCCGTACATTCAGCCTTTCCCTCATTTAACTCCCTTCTCCCGATTTTCTTAACTCTTCTGAAATCTGAAACTTTACTACTTCTTCTTCTTATTCTTGTTCTTCTTCTTCTTGATTGCCCAACGGCTCTTTGAGAGCCTAGGTCTGATCAGTAGGTAATCTATCTCTGGACTAATTTTGTTGTCCTTTTTGTCTCCACTGTCTGACTCCTCTTCGACGTCATTCTTAGCATTCCATTTCCTCCGCTATCTTCCCCGCACTGGACATCTCCCAGGCTTTCCATCCAATGCCTTTCTTAAGGGACCCTCGGGATCAGCCCTCATCACTTGTCCCAACAATCGGCCTGTTCCGACAGTTCCACGTCTTTGATAAAGCTCCACATTTTTTCGAATCCTCCGTGCCCCTTGGTCACATACAGGCCCAAAATTCCTCTTGAGAATTTTCCTTTCCCAGACCTCAACGGCCCTCAATATTATCTTGGCTTGAACTCTCTTCTTTTCATCTCTGAACAACTTCCTTGATTATGATCGATCATAACTAGATTGGATTTAATTTAGATTTTCCTTCTCCTTTCTCTTTTTGGTCCTTCACAATTTGTTTAAAACTTTACTTCGCACATTTAAAAACTTATTTTTCTTTGTATTATAGTGAATATAGGTAGTTACCTAGGTATAATGTGTTTTATAATTATATTGTACTATGTTCATGGTGTTTTGTCAAATTACAAATAAACATACTTATCCAAGCGACAGTAAAAAAGGCCATTACTATCCTATTTATTTATTTATTAGTCCAAATGACATTACATGCCCCGTGTAACTTTTTCAACTGTGTACTCTTACATAAATATGACACTTGGTTGCGCAAATTCTGCTGTATAGTTCGGAAGTTCTACTGTAGAGAGTGAATTACTCTCTATTATTTTCTCCCCTTCCTATAAGCTTGTGTATGTATCGTCTAATCTTACCTTTACTACTTGCCAGTTACGAGTTGATCTTGAGACAGAGGTGTTGGACTCACAGCGTGAAACTGTCAACCACACCATCACTGATGTCGACAAGATTCAATCTACTCAAAATGAAAGCTTTTCCGTTTTAAAAATGAAGGAAGAGGTCATCAGTGAGACTCAGGCTTTCCTTATGGAGAAACTTGGTGAAATTAACACTCTCATTCAACGTCAGGTATGTACGTACTTAAGTACACATGTACTTGGGTGAGCTGGTGGCAGAGCGGGTTAGCGCTATCACAGCAGCTTAGGGCCGGTTCATCAATTATTGCAGTGCTAAACAGGCAGGCACAGGACGGATTGAGGCGAACTAAATCATTCGCGAAGAAATTGTGGAAACCCATTTCAAATAAAACCGGAGTTGTTGAAAAAATAGTCTGTTTCCACTAATACACGAAAAAACCCAAAAAACACTGTTATACCGGTTTCGGTGATCAAACCATCGTTAGTAACAAACAATTACTTGTTCGTTACTGACGATGGTTTGATCACTGAAACCCTTATAACAGTGTTTTTTGCGTTTTTTCGTGTATTAGTGGAAATAGACTATTTTTTCAATAACTCCGTTTTTATTTTTTACGGATACTGTAATAATTATTTACTTATGTAGAAGGTGATGGGTAATCCCAAAGAACCTCTCAGTTTCCAGCTGTTATGCTGCCAGCTAGTTTACGGAGACCTGCTTTACTGTTTCGATTCTGAGCTCTTGCTCCTTCCACAAAGCTTTGGCCAGCAGAAATCAACATAGTAACCAATGCATAAAATCTAAGAGTAAACATCAGCTAGCAAATATGTCGAATAGAATGATTCCTGCCGGTAGGGGACTGTTTGCTCCTCTGTGAGCGTCAGTGCAAAAAGAGCTGCTCTTTGTCCATTCGAAACCTCATTAAAGAAATTTGCGGTTGGTCCAAATGGTCAGCTTTGGTTCATGAACAGCACAAACTAGAACAACATACAGAACAGAACTGACGTACTTTTTTTTTGAGGTTAGGAAGCCTTTGATAAACTCACTAACCCTCTGTTTACATTTTCAACTGCCCACCTGGGGTTTGGATAAATTTAAACTCCAGCAAGGTCCTAACTGATGAACTGGATGAACACCTACATTGAAGTGAACGCCCTGTTAGGTTAAATCTTCCCTAACAGACGAGTAATTGCGGTTAATTAACCAGCCCTTACACCCATTGGTTCAAGTTCACACGCCCTTTGTCGCAACCCTGGGCAGTTGGACGTAAAGTCCTAGTCTTAAAGTACTATCTTCCTTGTTTTACCTTCAGTAGGTACTTGTGAAAAACGTTGAGACGTTGTTGAATGTATATTTAGTCTTTGGGGCCTGTTATTTGTCAATGCCCATTCGTTTTCAGATCCAAGAACAAGAAAAGTTGGAGAGAACCAGAACCAATTCCGAAGTCTCATTCAAACAGAAACTAGACTCCATTACCAGCATGCTCCAGTCCGATATAGCCAATATCAAGTCTGCCATAAAAGGTGAGGATTAGATTAGGTATAGTGAAAATTTGAATTAATAAAATAGGGATCACCTGATTATAATCACAGATGGCTGTATGAAGTCGAGTTGGTTGGTCTGTGATATTATTTCATACGGCTCTTTTGGATTTTGTTAGTAGGTACTTTTACAACTTGAACAAACGTTATGCTTTATGAATAATAACAAATAATTAATGTAATGGCATATCAGGTGTCTCACTTTTCCGTATAAATAAATTTCTCTATTGCAGAAATTGAAGCTGGAGAGATGGGTTCGAAAAGAAGATTGGAACTTGATGGAGAAAAAATCAAAGAACGCCCCGCTAAAAACAGGTGACTTTCGCAGTCGTATAACTTGAATATTACGTACACACACGTAGTTGTACAAATAATTAGGTTTTATGAGGGTTTGGCGGTTGCGCAAATCGGTACCTACCTCTATATTACAACAATCCCGAGTGAAATAATTTGGACTAAGCACCACGTTAACATCCGTAGATTTCATTTAACATCAGAGAGTGGAACATAAGTTAGGCGTTTGGCCAAGATGTTCGAGGGTGGATAAAATATAAACGGGACTTTGACCTCTGAGCACGGACGGTTGACAGAAGTGGCCCTTCACTTCGAGATTGTTTGGACAGGTTCATTAGAAGGTGGTTGAGGGGGGCGTCTCCCCCTTTACGACCTTTCATAAGTAGTGATCGCAATGTCTGAACAAAAGGTGCCCGTTTCCATTGAGCAATGAAAGAGTCAAACCTTCGGAAATGTTTCAAAGGTTGACCGCCCAGTTCGGGGACCAAACCCTCTCTAGGACCCGTGTGTTTGCCTGGCACAAAGAGTTTCAGGAGGGAAGAGAACGAGTAGAGAATGAGGAACACGATCGTCGTCCCCGGAGTAGCATTACGGATGAGAACATTGAAGCGGTTCATGACATTCTTGAAGGTGATCGACGTGTGACTGTCTCCGAAATTGCTGAGCAGGTAGGGATAAGTTATGGGAGCTGCCAAACGATCATTACAGAGCACCTAGGATTCCATAAAGTGTGTGCCAGATGGGTCCCTCGCCTTTTGACTGCAGATCAGAAGTTGAGACGTTTGGAGGTCTGTCAGAGGCTTTTTGCAAGGTTTGAGGAAGAAGGAGAAGCATTTTTGGCTAGCATCGTCACCTGCGACAAAACATGGGTCCATCATTGCACACCCGAATCGAAGCAAGCCAGGATGGAGTGGGGGAGGAAGGGGGCGACAGCCGCAGTGAAAGCGAAAACTCGACTGTGCTGGCAAGGTCCTTGCAACTGTTTTTTTCTACTATCGAAGCGTTTTGCTCATTGATTTTCTGCATGAGCGAAGAACAATCAATGCTGCCTACTATTGTGAGCTGCTGACTCAGGTGAGGGCTGCACATCGCAACAAAAGACGGAATCAACCAATTTGTGATGTCATCCTCCTCCACGACAATGCAAGGCCCCATACTGCAGCTCTAACCATTCAAAAATTGGAAGAAATGCATTGGACTCCACTTGATCATCCTCCCTACAGCCCTGACCTATCGCCCTATGATTTTCACTTGTTTGGGCCGCTTAAAGAAGTGCTAGGCGGACAACGATTCGAGGGGTTCGTGCGCAATTGGCTTCAGACGCAACCTTCATCGTTTTGGTTTATTATTTTCAATAATGAACCATTGGAATCGAGCATGAAAAAAAAAAATTCTTACCCCCCCTCAAAATTTGATGGTTTACGTTTCAAGGTATGTAGAATCCAAAACTGCAATAAAAATATTTCTGTCTGTCCGCCGTACGCCGTACGGGCCACTTTTCTTAGTTACCATGAAAAAAAATTGATGAAATTCGGGTTATAGGTTCCGTTCGGCGTCTAGTTGGTCCTCGAAGCTCGTCGTTACTGTGAGTCATCTCTAAGGGGTTCAAAATAGGGGTTGAAATTTTCAAAACGCCCATACCATTTTTTTACGTAAATATTTTTACGGTTTTAAATAGTTGTTGAACTTGCGAGTTTTTTAAGACCATCCGGAGCATCGTACGTCCAGCCGTTCGTTCACAGTAAGGCCCCGAAGTTTGCATCGACAGGCATTTTCGACTCCAGTGTGAATGAAATTGTATACAATTCAAAATTCAAACCAAATCTCGTAACCAGAGACGCGCCCACAATAGGAATTTGTGAATACGGCCAATCATTGGTAGGGATCACCTGATTATATTGGCGGAGTATGAAGTCGAGTTGGTTGTTCTGTGATATTATTTCATTTGAAAAATGATGGCTCTTTTGGAGTTGTTGGTAGGTAGTGAAACTTGGACAAACGTTGAAGTATTATTGATGGGTAAATTATTACTACGGTAAATTATTACTCAACGGTAAATTATTACACAACGGTTCATTATACCATCTACGTAGAAGGGGCTGGAGTTTGTTGGTAGGTACTTTTGCAACTTTTTTCACTCCTCATCAACAATTTCTTTTCAGAACTTCATTATGTGTGTTTCTTTTTGTTAGGTACTGTTTGTCATCGGCAGAATTATTTTGGCAACATTTAACTCGTGATTTAGGTAGGTACCTAGTAACGAGTACGGGGTTAGGTACTAACCTACGGAGGGTCTGCGATCTACATAATATGTATATAATAGAATAGTACATATCATATTATATAGACGGGTTATCTATACATAGAGCTGTGATCTGTAACAGAAGGGTATTCTATACAAAATAATAAACCGTTGTGCAGGGATTTGCAGCGTTTTTGATGCTGGTATTAAAAAACTTCCTACTCGCTGGGAAAAATGCGTCACGAATGCAGGAGACTAGAAAATTTACATATACCTGGTCTTTATTTTCTAACGAATAAAATTTTTTAAAAAAAGTCCCGTTTATATTTGATCCACCCTCGTATAACCCATTTCAGTGGGAGTTACGTGCGTGAACAGGATTTCTAATATGAGCACACGTAGGGAGTAGTACCGATCAGCCATATGGGAACATCTCGGGCCGAACACTCGTAACTGTAATATACCTCTGTCAGTATGAGTTACCTACGCGTGTGGCAAAGATTCGCGAACACGATGGCGAATATGATGGCTAGGCACCTAATTTGTTCATAACAGTCTTAAAAGTTGTATCAAGTTAAAATTTAAAATACCAAAATTTCTGCCAGAATATTGTTTCACATTTTATATGAAATATCTTGTACTTGGTTATTATGTATATATGTTTACGAACCTGTGTATTTATTGCAGAAATGACTGATCGTCACCTAAAGACCAGAAGAGAAAACAATACTTGGCTTCACTCTCCAGACAAAAGGTTGGTTTCAACTGAATAATTCGAAACATTTATTACCCATTTATTCACATTATTTTCATCTTATTTTTATAATACTTCTGGTTTTTTTTTTGAAATAATATAGTGATTGCCGGTAGCTGACGAATACTCGCGATTGCCTACGCAGAATCTTTCCTTCAGCCTTCATCCTCAGCTCGGGTTTTCACCTTCTTCGGGGTACAAGGTAGGCAGTTGAACCGTATAAACTTGAAAAAAAAATTAAGATATATATGTATAACAAAATTGTAAACCAAAGGATGGGTAAATTTAATAAAATGATTCACTTGAAGTTCATTTAGGTTGTTGGATAGGTATTATGAGCACATTGTTCAGTATTTCATCATATTTATGTGATTGTTCAATGTCGGAGAGTGTGTGGGCTAATTTCGTGTGTACGGTTCTCCAAGTATTATAGATGGCTGTAAAACTTCCTAAGCAAGGGACGAATTGTATAAAATTATTGTAGATGAGTTTCCGCGTTGGTCGCTCTAAAACAAGTTAGTTCTCGAAATGCGTTTATGAAAGAAATTGCTGCGCAAACTATCGATTTTATAAATATGCAGCCTGTGTGCCTCGTTACGAGTCCCAACACGTTCTTTTAGAGATCGACCGTGCACGTCCTTTGAAATCTTTCTTGATAGACATCGCAAGTTCACATATACCTTCCTATATCTCTGAATAGTCTGGTTAGATTAGTCAACAGTAAACAAGCAAGAAATAATTCACGATCTGCAAATTTCAATTAAAAATTTACCTATTACGTTTCACGTCCATTGAGCAACTGTTTTCGCCCATTGTCTCGATAATTCTTCGAGGTTTCAATTGATTCCTTGCAATAAACTTCTAGGTGCTAGATTTCCATGTTACTTCTATGGTGGTTCGTCCGGATTGATATCTTTATCTGTAGTAGGATATTTTGTGTATTCAACGTGATGATGTAGATAGTGATGTAACTAAAATGCAAAAATTAACTATTTTATTTTAATATCAATGTGAGCCAAAAATATTGGTGAACGTTGTCTTATAGTAATGGGCGAAATTGGGGTTGCCATTTTACTACCGACTGTTGATCCAATATCGTCCTATACTTAAACGAAATGGATGGCTTTACCTCCGTATTAGAGTTGAACAGGAGAAAATATTAATTACTCTATGTAATATTATTATTTTCGACGCCAAATTTTCATCTAGTGTTGCGCACTAGAACTTCCTTAAAGTGTGCCATACTTGTAATTTTATGTGATATGAGTAGGTAGTGATTTGTTGCACATTTTTCCGTGGAACATGTCTTCTTTTCGATTCCAGGTTTTAGTTCTTCTTTCCTCATGAAATGGCCATTTTGATACGGCACAATTTTTTTTAAATTCAAATTGACAAATAATACGTACTTGTATGTTAGCATTTAAATTTCCTAACTAGATGTCGCTTGTATGTATCGGCGAAGTTCTTGTCTATTTGGTGTGAATGGTATGAAATTCCATTCATTCCATCTTTATTTTTAGTACCTATGTGTTTCAAAATCAACATTTTCAATCCTAAACATAGAAATAACGCTCAAAACATGATACATTAGAACCTCTATTAACCAGTGGCAGTTTGTAGAGCAAGCATTAGTTCTGAAACCCTAAATGCCTATGTATTATACTAGATCGAATTTGATGTTTATTAATCTGAGAATTTGAACACAATTTTGATTATCTAATTGAACATTTTAATTTGAATTTGCGGATTGCTCGTTTTCACCAATCATTGTCCGATTTCCATTGAATCCATACCACCCCGAAATCATATTATGGAAACATTAACTGGAAGGTTACGAGGAGGTTTACATCCAGTAGTAATCCGCGAAATCTAATATCCATTTGCATACCTTGAAAACAGCTCCCTCGACCCCACCCACTCCCTTGAAAAAATAAAATTAAAAAAAAAATCCTCACATTCTTGTCGGATCGCTATAACGCTTTTCATTTAAACCCATTTTCAGAAAGTTTCTCCTTGAAAAGGGGAGATGAATGTCTCAGGGAACAAGTAAAATGTATCAAAGTTATCTCATCAACCTTTCCCTATTTCAGACACTTTCAAATTCGCCGTTGGACCTTTCATTCCTTCTAAAACTTGTTTCATTTATAACTTTCCTGTGGGCCTAGTTAGAAAGGTAATGTAATCCATTTTGATTGTACCTACTCTGCCAAAGTAATGATACGCTCATAAATATAATATGATGTTGAGTAATGATTGTTATTTCAATTAATATAACTTATCTACTGTTATGTATTGAATTATATAAACAGATATAATCACATGATATTTGTCTATCGGGATTCTGCCCCCACAACTATAAAATAAACTACGGATACGTCGTACGTTAAAAAGTTGGGACTTCCCTCGTTCAACCCTACAATGTTGGATATTATTAAATTCCCGTGATTCGTAGAAATAGCGACTCCTTTATTCGTTCCCCAATAATAAGTGTAATCATCCTAAATAGGTGTCAAACGTTTGTGTCAAAATGTGGGTAGGTACCTACTTATTGGGATATTTTCTTTGAAAAACATTGTTATCTATTTGTAGGTTTCAATACTGAATGTATTTATTACATGTATTAAAAAGTGGTACCTGAATGAAAATGTAAGTAAAACAAATCTATTAATGGCCATCATGTTATTAGTTGTTGACAACGAATTCTTAAAAGAAATATATATGAACTTTGGATGATAAGTACCTATATATATATAAATATAATGTGAATCAATCAGTATTTCAAGTTATAAAACTTCTTATTATTGAACATAAAACAACTTAGTTTTTCTTCTTTTTTCGTTATAATTGTTGTATTGTTTTTAAGGTGTTGTGCTAGTGGTTTGATGTACCTACACTTTGGAGTTTACTGGATGAAACATGAATTGCTCATTTTGAAATCATCTTTTTTTGTGGAAAATAATGAAATAAAATTAATGAAAATGTCTTGTTCTGATTTTATCATCACAGTTCACTTTTATTGGTTTAGATGTGCAATTTTCCCCGATTTTCGTATTCCGATTGGTACATACATCGGTTTGCGTTTTCATTACGGAGAAATGACTTAAGCAGTAGCTAGGCCAAACCAAGATGACCTACAAGATTTTTCGAGAACTCGACTGGATCATTATCCCTAAGTGGCAGATTTTTAGTCCATCCTAGGTTATTTTACTGGTGGCTGTCGTGGCAGGGATGAGAAAACTGGTGGAGCTACTAAGGGATGGGAAGTACTTGTTCAATAACATTTTTACATTCACTTTTTACTACATTTAAATGAATCCGTAAAGGCCATTTTTTCAGTCCCCTGTGGCCACCTAGTTTTGGTAGTCCTTAGAATTGAGGTACAGGATTGATTTTTTCAAAGATGTTTCGTAAATACTCCATACTTGCTTAATTTTGGCAGTTCTAAGGGTTGGATCACACCGAGAAAAATGGCTGAGCAAACTTTCTTCTCTTCTAGAGTTTTCTCGATCCTTACAATTCTGTGCACTGGATCGATGGTCGCGTGATTTTGTCTGAATCCAAAATGAGTGGGTACCTATTAGTTTCTTTTGTTCAGTAATCGGAATTATTCTCTTATGTTGCAGTTTCTCAAATAATTTAGACAGCACTGGCAGCAGTGAAATTAGTCACCCTGGTAGGTATAGTAGGTGATACGGGAAAAAACTGGACAAGCAACTGGTGCCCCTAAACTGGTTACCCATGATTGTCCATACTACCGATTAGGAAAACAATACGTTTCTTTTAATTAATTAACTTCTATACCTACCACAAAGTATAATTGGCCTTGAGCACTTATTTGTAAGTCGTAGGACAATTAATTTGCTAACTCTCATAGATCATTAATTTATCAAGTAGGTAGGTAAGTAGCTAGTACTTATTCGTCAGTAGGATACAAATTTAGCTCAGTGGATTCAAGTGACTCGTGATATCGTCAGCATCCTACTTCCCACGAGTGCCTAGATAAATGCCTGCTATTCAGACAAGCCTGCTGACCATGAAAATGTCGAGCAAAAAACATGCCAACAGCACGCGGTGTTCCCAGGCGGTCACCCATCCAAGTACTAACCACGCCCGCCGTAACTTTACTTCGGTGATCGGACGAGAACCGGTGTGTTCTACGTGGTATGGCCGTTGGCAAGTACTTGAGGATTGCTTTCTGTTGGTGTGGTTTCACACCTTGTTTTGGTAGTGAAGAGAATCTGTAGAGGTGATTGATGTTGAGGTGGTATGAGGATCAGGACGGCGAAGTTGAAAGAAATGTTTCGGCAAAAGCAGCGGTAGTATTCGAGACCAAGTAGGTACTGTGGCAGCTCTGACTGGTGTCCAAATTGAAGCTGTAACCGTTATACCGGCCATATTACCGTGGTGTCTGGGTCTGGCTAGTCCCTGTCAGTGAACGTGAGGGATGATCAGTGAACATCCGGTGTGAATGCGAAGGAACGGCGCACAGTGGGACGAAACGCGTATCTAGCGGTTCAAAAGTCGAAAAATTAAGAATTTTTTTGGCAGGAGGAAACCTGTTCTCCTATCAGAGGTGATCTTAGAGAGATCAAAACAAGACATATTAACTCGGGAAGTTCCCGTTGTACCGTCTGAGTAAACAAAGACGATTTGACAACCAGAGAATGATGGTGGTGCATTCAGTTGTAGTTCATGCGAGTGAGAAGAAGCTGTGGTTCTGTTTATAAAGTGCATCCAGTTGTATTTTATGCTAGTGAGAATAAGCTGTGGTCCTGTTTTTACGCATTTTTTCCGATGGAAATCTTAGAGAGAGGTATGTAGGTATTTTTTTTGCGCATTACTTTTTCGCCTTTTTGCATAGAGCTGTTTTACCGTCCGTTTATGGACTACCATTTCCACAGAACCTAATGGAACCGGGAAACTGAAATAGTTTTGCGTTCTCGGGACCTTTCTGAAGGGCTAAAAAAAATTGGTTCCCGAAGTTTCCCCTAAGGGCGCGACAGAATTATGAAATTTTTCAGGTGCGAAAATCGTCGCAGGTGACCGTTTCTTGGTGGAGGCGTTAAAGAACCGTCAGGGCGAAGAAACGAAGAAAGTCGAAAGCCTTCGAAGGAGTTGAAAATGTAGGGACTTTCTTCGCCTGAAAAATTTCATAAATCTATCGCGCCCTCAGGGGAAACTTCGAGAACCATTTTTTTTTTTTTTTTTTTTTAGCCCTTCAGAAAGGTCCCGAGAACGCAAAACTATTTCAGTTTCCCGGTTACATTAGGTTCTGTGGAAATGGTAGTCCATAAACGGACGGTAAAACAGCTCTATGCAAAAAGGCGAAAAAGTAATGCGCAAAAAAAATTTCTACATATCTCTCTCCAAGATTTCCATCGGGAAAAATTAGTAAAAACAGGACCACAGCTTCTTCTCACTAGCATAAAATACAACTGGATGCACTTTAAAAACAGAACCACAGCTTCTTCTCACTCGCATGAACTACAACTGAATGCACTATCATTCTCATCGGCTGTGGTTTCAAATCGTCTTTGTTTATTCAGACGGTACAACGGGAACTTCCCGAGTTAATATGTCTTGTTTTGATCTCTCTAAGATCACCTCTGGTAGGAGAATAGGTTTCCTCCTGCCAAAAAAATTCTTAATTTTTCGACATTTGAACCGCTAGATACGCGTTTCGTCCCACCGTGCGGCGGTCGAACACTAACGTGAGTGGCTGTTCTTACCATAGAATACTGATACTAAACTGGTTCTTACTTAATTGAAAGAGATCTTGATTATGATTCCCTCCATTAATATGCACAGAGTGGAACCTGGGCCAGCTGGTGTACATACTCAGAGTGCAACTTATTTTCATAATAGTACTTAATAATTATGTTCATATGTGTATTTTTCCAATAAACCATGTCAAAACTTGAATCTGGTGATCGGACGAGAACCAGTGTGTTATATGTACATGGCATGGCCGTTGGTGATTACTAGTGGACTTGAAAAGCAAGACAAATCAGTTCGGTACCTCGGTGTACCTACTTTATTCGAAGATTCCAATGTTTTAATCATTGAGAATTCTTCGGCTAAAATGGCGTTAGCCACAGGAGTTCCATCCTTGAGACAGTGAACATGTTGACACAGTACACATAAATAACATTTATATGTTGTTAGGTAGGGGTATTACCTAACTGTAAGGTCGCCAACTACATTCCATCCGACATTTCCAGAGGCTCACTTCACTCAGTTCAGAATTGTCAATTCTTTTTTTGGTTTATTATTTTCAATAATGAACCATTGGGATCGAGCATGAAAAAAAAAATTCTTACCCCCCCCCTCAAAATTTGATGGTTTACGTTTCAAGGTATGTAGAATCCAAAACTGCAATAAAAACGCTGCAAATCCCTGCACAACGGTTTATTATTTTGTATAGAATACCCTTCTGTTACAGATCACAGCTCTATGTATAGATAACCCGTCTATATAATATGATATGTACTATTCTATACATATTATGTAGATCGCAGACCCTCCGTAGGTTAGTACCTACCTAACCCCGTACTCGTTACTAGGTACCTACCTAAATCACGAGTTAAATGTTGCTAAAATAATTCTGCCGATGACAAACAGTACCTAACAAAGAGAAACACACATAATGAAGTTCTGAAAAGAAATTGTTGATGAGGAGTGAAAAAAGTCGCAAACGTACCTACCAACAAACTCCAGCCCCTTCTACGTAGATGGTATAATGAACCGCTGTGTAATAATTTACCGTTGAGTAATAATTTACCGTAGTAATAATTTACCCATCAATAATACTTCAACGTTTGTCCAAGTTTCACTACCTACCAACAAACTCCAAAAGAGCCATCATTTTTCAAATGAAATAATATCACAGAACAACCAACTCGACTTCATACTCCGCCAATATAATCAGGTGATCGCTACCAATGATTGGCCGTATTCACAAATTCCTATTGTGGGCGCGTCTCTGGTTACGAGATTTGGTTTGAATTGTATACAATTTCATTCACACTGGAGTTGAAAATGCCTGTCGGTGCAAACTTCGGGGCCTTACTGTGAACGAACGGCTGGACGTACGATGCTCCGGATGGTCTTAAAAAACTCGCAAGTTCAAGAACTATTTAAAATCGTAAAAATATTTACGTAAAAAAATGGTATAGGCGTTTTGAAAATTTCAACCCCTATTTTGAACCCCTTAGAGATGACTCACAGTAACGTCGAGCTTCGAGGACCAACTAGACGCCGACCGGAACCTATAACCCGAATTTCATCAATTTTTTTTCATGGTAACTAAGAAAAGTGGCCCGTACGGCGTACGGCGGACAGACAGAAATATTTTTATTGCAGTTTTGGATTCTACATACCTTGAAACGTAAACCGTCAAATTTTGAGGGGGGGTAAGAATTTTTTTTTCCATGCTCGATTCCAATGGTTCATTATTGAAAATAATAAACCAAAATATTTCTGCCTGTCCGCCGTACGCCGTACGGGCCACTTTGCTTAGTTACCATGAATAAAAATTGATGAAATTCGGGTTATAGGTTCCGTTCGGGGTCTAGTTGGTCCTCGAAGCTCGACGTTACTGTCAGTCATTAAGGGGTTCAAAATAGGGGCTGAAATTTTCAGAAAGCCTATACCTTTGGTTTACGTGAATTTTTTACGGTTTTAAATAGTTCTCGAACTTGGGAGTTGTTTAAGACCATCCGCAGCACCGTACGTCCAGCCGTTCGTTCACAGTAAGGCCCCGAAGTTTTCACCGACAGGCATTTTCGACACCAGGGTGAATGAAATAATATTGTATACACTCTCGTCACCAGGGACGCGCTCGATTCAATCAATCAATCAATTTATTCAATCAATCGAGCAATCAATCAATCAATTTTTTCAATTGTCAATATTGGTATAATGAATTGGACTTTAATTTGAATTGGAATTTTTTTCGAATTGCCGAATTGGCATTGTGCGCTCGTCACCAGGGAAGCGCTCGATTCCATCAATCAATCAATTTATTCAATCGATTTCGAATTGGAATTCATTAATTGAATTGGAATTCATTAATTGAATTGGAATTCATTAATTTGAATTCAAATTAATTTGGAATTCAAATTAATTTGAATTCAAATTAATTTGGAATTCAAATTAATTTGAATTCAAATTAATTTGGAATTCAAATTAATTTGAATTGGAATTCATTTCGAATTGTCTAATTGGCATGGTGCGCATTGGCATTGTCCGAAATGGTTCTGCAATTCTATTGGCCAACGCTGTCTGCGATTCACATAGCATGTATAGACTAGTACATATTTATACAGACGGGTTATCTATACAGAGAGCTGTGATCTGTAACAGAAGGGTATTCTGTACAAAATAATAAACCGTTGTGCAGGGATTTGCAGTGTTTTTTTTTGGACTTGTGTAACACGCCTGGAAAACGAAGTAGTACTTACCTACCTAGGTATTTAGAGTACACATGAGGTATTATACGAAGTTGCATCGTCATAAGTAAGGATATTAAGTAGGTACCTTAACTAAGTCGTTAAATATGAAGATTTTGGCGTTCTTGCGTGAGACACCTAAGGTACCTAGCTACGTAATACACTGTTACCTACCTACGTAATATATTGATATCGATGTAGGTACCAATCTCCGACCAGCACGAGTGCCTCGTCGGTGGACCCACTAGAACTAGATTATTTCATTTGCATTGCAATGAGGCATTCAAAGCGGGTTAAATCTAGTCTGCTTTGGCAGTCAGCATCAATTTCAAGGAAAAATAATGGGGTATGTGCATGGGTCGCAAAAGCGGTTTATATTATTTTTTTAAATGAAACTAAGATTTCATTCCGAGAACTTTGACACCAACCGCACTGTCCTACGATAAGTAGGTATAGGTAGTTATTTTTCTGTGATTTTCCAAGTTCCCACTGACGTCAAAATTGGCAGGGGGTCGCGGCAGGTGAGAGGGGTGTAATGACGTCAGAATTGGTGGAAACTTTGAAAGTCATAGAAAAGAACTGCTAGGGTAGGGCAGTGCGGTTGGTGTCCAAATTCTCATAAGGAATTTACTTTCATTTAAAAAAATTAAATATGTGCGCGTACCATATACCCTACCTAGGGTACTTTTATCTAGACGAAGAAATTTGTCCATCATTTCCTCCCAGGGGAAGATGACCCTGAGCGATGAACCAAAAGCTCCGTCGGGTGTCCAGGAGGGCCGTCACCGGCCCGTGGTAGCAGCGAGTTGGGTACCCCGCGTGGGGGTAAGCGAAGGTTTTGATACCAATAAACCGCGCTAACGGACAGATCGTTCCCAGAGTTGTTCTTGACGCGGTCGCGTTCGGGTCGCCACGTTTTATTTTAAAATATACAAAGTGAACGGGGAAGGGACCGGAGGCGTGTGATTGTTCAGCATATGCGAGCAGTACCCTCGTGTGCGAAGCTTGTGAGTGGTGAACACCGGCAACGAGGTTTTGTGACTCCTATCGAAGGCTGCCTTTGTATCCACGAGGACGGCCGACGGAAGGTAAGTCCTATTATTATTGCTACAATCACAACACAGATGCCTATATATATATGATTCTTGCTTCACGAAGTACCTTTTTCGAATCGTACTCTATGCTAATTATAAATACACCGATTACTTTCTCTTTGAGTGGCACAGGTGGTAGGTACCTGCCTTACGTCATGGATCCGCCAGGGAACCTAATGGTAGATACCTAGTTCATAATTGCAGGATTGAGGAAGAAAATTTACGACTCCCCGAAAATATGCGTACCTACCTGTCTTCTAACTATTACAGTTATTAATTCAAATGAACAATCGATTACTTGACAAACCTAGGTACCTAATCGAACAGCCGGGTTTCGTAATAATTCAAAAACGCTGCAAAGTCCTTGTCACATGGGTTTATTATTCTAATGG
The DNA here is from genome assembly GCA_954871275.1 of Leptopterna dolabrata. Classification (NCBI taxonomy): domain Eukaryota; kingdom Metazoa; phylum Arthropoda; class Insecta; order Hemiptera; family Miridae; genus Leptopterna; species Leptopterna dolabrata. The sequence goes on along the minus strand of OX940981.1, from coordinate 33,600,748 downwards.
ACATACCTACAGAAACGTTGGCCGTTCATTTATTTGTTTCTTTCATGTGCAATAATATTGAAATAGCTATTTTTGATGGTTTCCTCCAGTTTTGGCCCCCCAAAAACTCGAATTAGGCTACTATTTTTGACAAATTATCTTTGATTATTGATATTGCCAAATATTGTATCGATTCACCTGTTGATGTAGTATTAACAGATGAATCACTAGAAGTAGCTCCAGTGTTATACAAATTGTATGTTTTCCCAGGTTTTTGACTCATAGAAAACGAATTCAAGCTCAAGTTACTAAAACGCCAAAAAACGCTGTTTTTAGACCTATTTTTCACCCATAACACCCTTGGGTATATTCCGCTCGGGTTGCAAAGGTTGGGGGCACAACTAGGGCCCAAATAGAGCCTGTGTGTGAAAGAATGAATTTTTTTAGACCGAAAAGAAAGGTAGATATGGACGGCGGACGGACATTGCATTTTTGGAATCTACGCAGCTTGCAACGTAAAAGAAAAAATTTTGAGGGGGTGTTCCAAAAATGTTTCGCTGAGCGAATACATAGGTGTATTATTCACGGAATAATAAACCAAAATGAAGGCTACGGCTTTGAGAGAATGCCGAAACGCAATGTACATGCCTATTTACACCTCAGAATGGATGCAATTTCCTGAAAAGGTATTGTTTTTATTTCAGTTCTACCTCATAAAACATCGAATTTTACTAACTTTTTCATGACAAAAAATCATTGTCAAAAAAATTTTGGTGATTTTTCGCCAATTTTTAGCGACTTTTGACCCACAAACAAATCTGGGCATGAAATAGATTCCCAGGTACGCATTAGGTATTACCGAGTTGGAATCGTAAATATAAATGTAAGTTCTTCTTGGCATCTCTGGTTAATAGTGAGCCCAGTAACCCAACAAGTGAGTAGGTAGGTACCTAACAATAATCCTCAGTGTAGATATTTGATAGAAATTCGATTGGTAGGTATCCGTTGAAGGTGTAGTAAAATGGACCAAGAATGTGCGTTTTCGCATTCCAATGAGTGTGATCACAGGATGATTCCAATTTTTGTAGTTACATCCGTCCGAGGAGTTGGTAAACAAACATCCGGAATTCAAGTCGTATGGGTGTCGTCACCCATCAACCTGCCTCTTCTTACTGATTACTGGAATTGGAAAAAAAAAGAAGAAGAGGACACAGGGACCCTTATTATCCAGCGAAATGAATAGGTATTGTTCTTGGTCACATTCTGAAACATCATTGAAGCCAAGGCGGGAGTGCAAGCTTGGTATCCCCATAAGGGCGACAAAGCAGCCAGGCCAGCTATAAAACTGCTCGTTCAACAACATGGCTCTAGACGTTGTCCCGTTCACTCGGCTTGTGATTCTCGATAATTCATAATCAACTGGGGTCACGGTTACCAACAGAAAGTATCTTATTCAGCAAGAAATCCAGCTTTTGAGCTACTCATCTTGTGGAGGCACCAACCTTATCTATAGCAGGTATGTAGCTACGGAAGTTTATCACAATAATCTAGTTATAAACTATTGCCGCGTTAATTAGGCATCCAACCGATTTGATCTTGATCCGAGAGATATATTTGGGTGACGTTAATGGTGATTTTCATTGTCTATTCCAAGGGGCTCCGGAGAGGTGAAGAGTGTTCAGGGCGGAGGGGGACGGCGACCAAAACATGGATACAAACAACTTCAACTATTAATATTAGGATCCATGAACATTTACAACGCAATGTTGACCTGTACCTATCTACATATTGAAAAATCAAGCAATCCTTCAGGCATTTTTCTAGAGGCATTTTCCCTCGACCTGCGAACTCATGAGGTCCAAGATCTTTACTAAAATATGTACCTACTTATAGAATCTCGAATATATACCTAGGTACTTATAGAATTTTTATGCAAAAGTCAAAGAAATGAAGTTTTAATTTTTTATTCGTTTTCCTTTCTCCCCAACCCTTCACTTACTAATGCACGTTCAAGCATATAAGAACTAATGTAGGTAGGTATTACAATTAGTAAAAATATTATAATACCTACCTACTTAGTTGTTATGCTTGAACATGCTCCATAATCGCATTAGTAAGTGAAGGGAAGAAAGGGAAACGAATAAAAAAATAAAAACTTCTTTTCTTTAATTTTTATATACAAATTTTGTAAGTAGGTACATATTCGAGATTCGACGTTTTACTCACGACTGACACTATCGTCAGGCGTACAAGCTATGGGGGAAAACCCCTACAAAGTATTTACTTAGTTAGGTTTTCATTTCCGTGTAAGAAGTATGGGTTTTGATGTTGATACAAGACTAGTATTGCAGCCAAGAATACACCCAGCTACAAATCTCCTTTTGATTCGTGTGTGTGTTATGGGCCTAATGGCTTTTTCGAAATAAATGCTATTGAATTGAATTGATTTCCTTTCATGAAAGGTCCAGTAATGTAAAATCATCTAATTACTCCCAAACGCATGTACCTATCAACGCTTCGAAACGCCATGCAAGAAGAAATTTGAGAAGAAAAATAACTTCTATAAGTACTTTACCTACTTGCGTGTTAATTTCATAAATAAATGTCATTCTGAAGGCAAACAAGAAGCACCGCATGACAATGGTCCACTCCGCGTTATGAATCTGATTTATCATATTTTAAACGCTTCCCTACAAAACACCAATAGCACAAGAAATGCCCACATTTGTTTCTAATTTTCTCCCCTTCCCTCTGTTCTGACGGAAGAAGTGGTCAAACTTAGTTCAGTAGTCATAATAAAAATCGATGTAATAACCATTAAACCAATAATAAGAAACTTTAGAGGGGCATTGGGTCACAACCCAAAAACCGCTGCGAAGTCCTTGTCACATGGGTTTATTTTTCTATTGGATGTACCTGTAGAAATGTTGGCTGGTAATTTATTTGTTTCTTTCATGTGCAATAATTGAAATAGCTATTTTTGATGGTTTCCACCAATTTTAGCCCCAAAAAACTCGAAGTGGGCTCCTATTTTTGACAAATTATCTTTGATCATTGATGGTGCCATTTAATTGTCTTGATTCACCTGTTGCTACTAGTTCTAGTGTTGTTATACAAATTCATGGTGATTTCAGTTTCCCAGGTTTTTGACCCATTAAAAATGAATTTTGGGAGCTAAAACGTCGTTAGAACCTAGATTTTCCACTCTTTGATTAAAATCAACTTCATATTCGGTCTCCTTGCCCTAAAAAATATGGAAAACGATACCTTCAAGCTCATGTTATTAAAACACCAAAAAACCTATATTTACACCTTGATCTCATAAGTGTAGATATTATTTGATCGGAACCCATAGGTGTATTATTTACTGCATAATAAACCAATATGGACTATCAGCATAATGATGGCCTGTAGAAATATATTGATAGGCACCGTTAAGATAAGAAACTTACAGGGTAGCCCATACAGGTAGTCGAATAGGAACGACAACAGTGGGATTTTTAAATGGATAATAGATAATAGACCTGAGCCATAGATAATAAATCTGAGTCACCGCCGTAGCTAATAAACCTGAGCCATGCGCAGAATTAGTTTCTCATAATGCCCACTAAGGACTACCTACTCATTTTTAAATAGTAACCATCAAAGGCCTCGATGATCAAAATTTAGCCCTCCATTAAATGAAATTAGTATAAATATCCACGCTTGACATGAATATCAAAGACCATTGAAATAATGGCCTACACGAAGAACGTGGAACCCGGTTGAAATCATGGCATTCTCATCCCGCAGAAGTAATTTTCAAGCATTTACCGTAAATGAGTTTGTAGGGCTGCTCGATGGTAAAGGCACTATTGTGTATTCAGATCACGTACTACGTATTTTCAAACCCATCGCTGTGATTACCTACCACGTTCTCCTCTACGCTCAACCTAATTTTCGTTAAGGCTCCTCCAGTTAGTTGGTTCGTTACTCTTAATTTAGACATTTTCTTATAAGCGTCCGACTTTTTACTCGCCCGAAAACAATCAACAATGCATTTTTCAGGGAGATGTTTTCTGTGTAAGTATTTTCCTTGTTAAAGCAGTATTATGCAATGTGTACCTGCATACTTTTGCAGGTCAAGTAGACAAACAAGTTCTCTTCGGAATTCGTATAGGTACCCACTCGAAGAACGAGTTTGAGATTATAAATAGTTAACGAAAAAAGTATAAAAGAAGCATGCGGTGGCCAAACCGGTCGGAATTCGACGATACGTCAAGGCCATAATGTAGGTCGGAGGAGAGGTTTGTTGCTAACAAAATCCACCAACTGGAAAACAATACTACAGGCGTGTCAAGGCCCTGAGACAAAAGAGGATGTTTAGAGCAAAGGCATTGCATAAATGGTAAATAATGCCGTAAAGATATGCACGTCGTAGAACGAGTTTAGTACCAGATATTTTATTTTTTTATAGCATAGCCAAATAGAATAGAACATTACGCGAAGTTAGCAAGGGACTATCTGCTACCTAAATACTATGAATCCTGGAAGCAATGATTATATTATCTACTGGCATAAAATGTTGCAATGTGATTCTTCCAAATTATGAAAGCGGATCAGGAAATTGCAAACTACAAAACGCGAGAACTGCACAACCCAGAACCACGGATAATAATAATATACCCCCATGAAATGAAACTGAAACCTGTAGCTAATATGAGAAAGTGAATGTGAAATTAAAAATGCACCATTTAGAAGACTTGGTACCGTAAACAACAATAGGTGCATACCTGCGATGAGAAGACCGGTACAGCATCCAGTAGAGATAATCAGTTTGTCTTATTCCTTCCCGGAGAAGTAGGTAACACTTCCCTATCCTTTCATAATTTTCTTTTTCAGAGTCGTGGACCTGTTGTTGAGGTCTACCTATTTGCCGTTGGCGAACTATTCATCAGAAACGGAAATTCAGTTCAGAAAATGGTGAATTCTATTTGGAAATAGTACACGTACCATAGAATGTGATACACCCTTTTGTTTCATTGCGTAGGACTTATAGTATGAAAAGCAGCAGCATTTAGCGAAGCATTTAGGTACGAAAAAGAATCACCGATAGCAATTTCCTTTAAATCTGAGGGCTCACGGACGAATGGACTTTATTATGGGTGAGTGGCACCAGATAATGCGGTGTGAGCCATAACATCTTTCGCGAAGGCATTATTGGTACCCATGGAGATTGATTCATCAGATAGTTCGCATGCTTTGAATCAGGTAAGAATGTTCCGCTAAATATTTACCATAAAATAAATACCTATACGAGCCTGTAGCTAAATACTACGTAAGTGTTGGACTAAATCCAGTTACCAACTCACACAGTCATGAAAAGCATATGCTTTCGTCCACCAGGATTTGCTTGCATAAATTTCATAGTGTTTTGAAGAGGAGGACCTTCCTAATGTACCTAAGTGTCTTTGTAATGTTAGTACATGTCTTATCTAACGGGGTTTTCAAAGCGTGACACCTTTGACCGATTTGGTTTCATGGGCGCTTTTAATGCACAACTTTTACCTAACTATGTTCGTACAAGTCCCGTAATTTTGACCTCATAAAAATCATTCACCGCTCATGCGGGAAACTTTCAGTAATTTATCTCAATACTTCACACTTTCAAAATCCCAACTCCTTTCCTGTCATTCCTGTGCTTCCTAAGTCATATTAGATAGTAGCTACCTACCTACTAACTTTTGAAAATTTTTAATAAAACCTGTGTTGTTTCAACTGGACGAAACAGAATCATGATAATTTATCGTGAAGCCACTAGACTCTTCTGCTGGTTGGGAACGCCTTCAGGGAATTAGCATGGGATCATGGTTGAATGGGGGTATTGTCGTCCAGCGTTGTTATGCAAATTAATGTTATCGTCATTCCTGTCAGTCGATTCAAATGTTTCATAAGATAGAATACAACATTTCAATAAATTTCAACCACAGACCGAGTGGTTTCCTATATGCCTACACTACCCCCCAGACGCTGATGGTACCTACTTACCTTATTAAAGTAGGTAGGTAGGAGGTAGTATGCAAATATGAATTAGTTGAAGATGATGAATTATTCATGAAATTACTCAAACTTAGGATGAGTGGGCATCATCCGGATTTTCGACGAATATCTCCTAAGGAAATCCTTGGATTAAGGACTTGCAAAATTATGCATTGTTTGCGTGCGTCACTCGCTGACAGTTGGAGTTTCCCGATCGTGTTTCCTACAGGTTGTTTGTTTGCTCAAATGTTATTCCTTAAATTATAATTATATGCACTGTAAGGAATAAAGCCATAAAGGATGCCTTATAGTGCAGTGAATATTCTTCTTCTAGAGGTTGTACCCAGCAGAAGACGCCGTAAGAATTAAGGGGAAAGATGCAAATACCTAACTTCTTATTATTACACTATTGCTTCAGTGTACCTATTACCAATAATTATTGCATTCATCTAATTTGACTGACAGGTTAATTCACCGGTAACTACCATTAAGATTTAGTCAGAGACGGGATTATCTACTGTCAGTGTCAAATGAAACACGAGGAACCGAAGGCCATCTGAAGGAAAATGATGTCTCGTTATTGTTTTGAAATCGTGATGGAAAACGGAAATCACGTGACAATTCATAGTGCGACAATTAACCATTTATAATAAATTGGGTTGTAACAATAATGAGTTATTAATGAAAAATAAATCCCCCCCGACGGTTTTCTAAAGACAGGATAAACAGTCATTCCCTTCCTGCTTGGAATATTCGCATAGGTAGGTGAGGTATATGTACATACCTAAAAGCCTAATAGTACCTTTGGATGGTGTTGGTAGATATATTTCATAACTACATAATAAATTCTGTTGATTTTCAACTGCTGGAAATTGATTTTGACGGCGACCTGATATAACTGCGAAGGGGATGTTGGATTTGAGGGAGGACACTCAAAGTTAATTTCGAAGTCATCTAAGTTTTAGGTTCGACTGTGATAAAATCCTTGAGAGTTTATCACGACGGCGAGGTCTATCGACAGCTAAATCATTAGTCATCCAAAGACCAACGTCTGTTCCGCTCTCCAAACACACCTAAAATTGGACCGCGTTTCGCTTCCATGTCCTTAAGAAACAGACCGTTCCCGACTCCGTCGGGTCAGCCTTCAGCTGGGCGCGGGTTAGTAGGAGCAAGGCTGTAACTCAAATTACACCTAATAGGTTTCCGTCTGAAGGGGACTTTGACGAGGAATACATTGGGCTTCATTCGCAGGTGAACGTCCCAAGTAGGTAATTAGAGGCGGGCCCCGTCTCCTTCACCTCCTGGGCGATTTCCTTATTCACCCTTCACGTCCAGGTTTTCTCATCTTCTTTTAGATGATGGGTATCTAGCTGTTTGGTCAAGTCCAAGGAACTAACGAATAACACCAACTAAATGGCGAAAATCGAATGGAGTATGCAAACGTATAGGTATACCTATATATAATATTATGTAGGTATCTATTTTTTTAAAGTAGATTCCATCCTGAGAATTTTGACACCAACCGCACTGTCCTACCATAAGTACTAGTTCTTCTCTATGATTTTTCGAAGTTTCCTCCAATTCTGACATCATTGCGCCCCTCTCGACCAGACACGCCTACTGTTATGTCAGAATTGGTTGAAACTTTGAAAAATTGAAGAAAAAGAACAACTTGCGGTTGGTGTAAAGTTCTCAGAATCTAGTTTCATTAAAAAATAACTATAAAGCTTTTGTGACCCATGCGCATACCCTATTTGTGGGTAGGTATCGAAATAGCGTCCAGTCCTGGATGCATGGAATCAAGTATAATATGATCATAATATGAAAATATTATTTTATATATGCCTTCAGCCTGCAGCATTTTTCGGTGAATTCTGTTAGAAAAGGATTCATTTTGGAATTTTCAAACGCTAATGATTCCTTAAAGCTGACAAATACGTCCCCCAAGATGTTCCCACTTTTGGCAGGGAATATCCCCCCATTTTTTCCCCCGGGCGAGTCATCTGGCAACAATGACGGCAACATCTGGCGGTCAGCGTGCAAACCTTAAAAAAATACTTAACTTGTTTAGAGCAAACTTTGTAGAATATCCTTACAACCGTACGGCATCCTTTTTCTAGAGCCGGAATTCCGTTTGGGTAATCCTAAATACATCGGGCACAACAGCTCTGCGTTAGGCCTATTCAACGCCCTAGCAAACAAGGTCGGATCAAAATAAATTCATTTTCTAGCTCGGGAGAATTATACCTAGAGGTGTTGTCTCTACCACTGGTTTGTACCTGCTACTTTCAACATTAGTTGTTGATGATACAAAACAAAACCAGCTTGAACGATCATATCCATTATATGGAAGTTCTGCTATAAATTATTGTAATTTTGAATGCCTGGCACAATGTACACCTGTTGATGAATAAACAACTTGTGCTTTCAACCAAACAGTTGTTTTTAATACTTGGAAAGCTTTTATCAACAATAATTGTTGAAACAATCGTCTTCTATTGTTCTGCTTCCATTCAGTGTTTATGTAAATTGGTTATCTACCACACCTTTGTCATTTACCAACTGATAAATAATGTATCCCATTGCTAATAGGTAATTGGTCGTAGATCTTATTGTCTGAAACCCTCTCAATCCACAGAAAAGTTTCAAAATATCTTATGTTATTTAAACTTATTCAAAGTGTGTCTACTCGACTAGGGGTTTTCTTTCCACTATTCATTGTTAACGGGTCATTATGGAAAACTACTGACTGGTTTTAACGAGATAAGCTCTACAAAGAGAGCAGTAAAATGAAACCATAAAGAAAGTTACGACTCAATAAAAGTTGACTTTGAATTGCATGAAAAACAGTATCTTGTTAGGTCAGGTTGGTTCTATTAATTATTACCTTTCGTAGTATTTTATGAGGTTGATAGATATGTGAATTTGCTAGTAAGTTATGAAAATCGTTTATCCGTCGTAAGAACCGGCGGATAAACACTATTTGCCCTAGTTGAAAGCGGAAAATTTTGCATCAAAACAACAATGAAAACTGAATTTAAGTTTATCGTTCTCTTGGTAAATATTATGTTGGGAGGAAGGGGCTGTTTGTAGTCAATGAAAACCGCTAAAATAATCCTCGCTGAGATCATATTTTAGTCAACGACTCGTTCAAATATTATGCCGCGCTCTTCAGTACATTGAAAGAAAGAAGTGAAATAAAAACTGACGTCGATTTTCAAGAGATGCATTCTTATTGGTAAGAAAAAGGTGTTTCATGCAAGGACGTCTGCAAAAGGTTGCGTTTGCCTACCACCCGACCGCCACGAGGCAGTCAGATTTAAAAGTACCTTCCTAGGTAGTGTTCGCCTAGGTGCGATTCACTTTTAAATCAACGAAAGCTTTGCTAAAATTCCGAAATAGAACAATACAAGTCTCGTTATTTCAATCCGGTGGACTTGAGCCACCTACTTACCTGTAAACCTGTCTGTAACCGGGTTGTATCCCTCTTGTGGAGCAGTCTGGATTTCTTCCTTCAACAGCCAAATGCTTAGTGCTTATTGGTTCGAACTAGGGTTGCCAGATTTGCAAGAAGGAAAAAAGTAGTTAGGCCTCCTTCAGCTCTTCTAGAACATTCGTCCGTTGTTACAAACCTGAAACCTGTAACATAGCATCCTAACCAAACTGAGGAAATCTGAGAAGGAACATTGACAAAGTCATAAAATTACCAGAATGTTAAACATTCTGTGAGATGACGGATTGATTTTAAAACGGATCAACGAGAATGATGATGAGTTAGGGGTACCTATTAGAAGTCTAATAGGTACCTAGGTAGAATTTATGTAGGTATTACCTATTGCCTGTCCGGTTGACATTTAACCGATCCAAGGCCCAGTAAGTAGGAAGATTACCTTATATGTTTCATAGGTACCACACCATTCATGAATGTAGACAGTAGGTACATGAAAAATATCCAAATTGATTTTCAACCTTCGGAGAGAGATTTCATGAGATACATAGTAATTTTTGTTTAAATAAATTATTGTTAAAATGTAGGGGTGAATTCAGGATGGTCTGAAACGGATTTGCCTATAAACAAATAAAAAATTCTTGTTCTGAAAATTTTGCACCTGCACTAGCTTCTTATTCTTTCTAAAATTTTCTTTGAAAATCGCTAAAACTCCTGGAAAGTATGATTGCAACTGATTTTTTAGGGAAAACCTGAAAATCTATTTCTTTATCAATAGGAGGCCTATTCGGAATCGGAGCGCAACATTTTCCTCTGTGAACAGATTAATGTTTGGAAAAAAAAAGATAATTTTTTGTTTGGCTCGTGCAAAGCCCAACTTGTTTGGCTTGTGCAAAACCATGCCACAAAGACATAGTTCCGACTTAACAGCAGAAAAGAAGCGCCGAGCTGACATTTGGTCGAACCAACCCGGATCCTTTATCGGAACTTTTTTCTCTCATTTTTTATCGAAAAGATAACACGTGGAGGTCTGCGTCAGTTTTTTGGATGGACTGAAACATTTGACGCGGAACTGTTTTTTCGCCTGAGTTCGTTGGTATCTTGAGCGTTGGTATTGGCTGACTTGGTAACCTAGTAGGTACCTAAATTTTGTAACCTAGTTTTACATTAGGTATATAAAAAATGAAACTTTTTGCGATGAAATTTTCTGAGGGCTTTAAATATTATATTATATCGGCATTCACGCCCACGTTAGGTAGGTACCTATTCGGACACCTCAACAACAATTTATTTAAAGAAGTGTACTCAGCTGTCTAATGGTGAATAATAAAAATGATATTTCTATTCTTTAGAAGTATGAATGAACTTGTTTAGAAGACTGATCGAAAAACAATAACTTAAATACATAAGCTCTTCTATGCTGGAGTGATCATATGCAGCATAAACCTACATGAAACCTGGGATGGTAAGCCTGGTAAAAGGTAGGAGTATAGCTAGGCTCAGCTGGGAATTTTAGAGCGCAGAAATGTACAAGCTTTACTCCTTTTTAGAATTACTCAATAGGACAACGAACAAATTTGACATTTTCTAACCAGTACCAACTTTGAGATATTGATCCATATAGTTTGAGACTTCGAAATGGTACAAAACTTGAGAAAGACTGATGAAGAAGCTATTCACACTGCTGCTATTTACCCGATTCTACTGATCCAATGTTAGTTACTGAATAAAAATGCATAATGAGCGTTATCCGTCTTCCCGCCTGGACGACGCTAACCCTTTGGAAATTACTCAGGCTGTTTCGACGACCCCAGCACATTCCATTTGCCATTCCCTCTTCTCCCTGGGTCAGGTAGCTGTTGCCGGATGAATGGGCCCTTCCCTGTCGATTCAGTGAGATTTTGTTCTTCGTTACGTCGTATCCAAAACTTTCTTTACTTCATCATTCGAGTTTGCAAGGTAGGCATCTAATGTTTATTCTTCTCCGAAGATAGGATGAACAACAAACGGTCATAAGTTGAAATTAGAAGAGCACTTCTAGTGAAAAGGCTCTCATTTTCTGTCTATAGAACTACCTAATTTCTAAATATACTGTAGCAATAAGACTGACGCACCCCCTGAATTAATGATGTGTGATAAAAACAGTCTTCTTTCCACCAACGGAGCTTCACTGGCCACGTACCTACCACCGTCATGACCCTGTGCATGTTCACAGACTACCATCATGACCTAGCACATGTACACGTACCACCATATAAATCATAACCCTGACATATTTTATTTTGAATGTCAGAGGTGAAGGTGAACCCCCCTGCAGAGCCATGATTCGCAATCAGGATTAGCGCCCCCTTTTTCCCGTAATGAACAAAAACTCCAAACTCAGAAGAACATGCCTATACCTATCCCTATCGCCATGTTATGGAGATATAGTAACGTAATCTGCAAAGATAACACTACGTAGCACAATAAGACCACTATTTTGTTACTGGAACTAAAAGAAACTAATATTGTGAGCAAACTTGCGTATCTAACTCCTAATCGTTGTATCGATAACTTTTTGACACTCAATGTTTGTTAGTCCACAATATCATTAGGCGTATGAGGTGTGGATATAGTAAATTTAAAGGAATAATACACCATATTCCTTGTCTAGGGTTCTATGGGAAGTACCTACAAGGAGAGTGTGTAGGTAGGTACCTAAAAAATCGTCAGGTTCAGCTGATGAGATCAGGATGATCGGAGTTTATCAATGATAATATGATGGTTTCTCGTCCCAGAATTGCGTGTGGCTTACGTAATCAATCTAATCTCCCTCACCAATATTACTGAAACAGTTCATTGGTAACACTTGTTCAAATCACAGTTAGTCACAGCTGGAGAAACTAGTTTAATCACTTTCAGGGGGAAACGTTGTCGGAGTGACACCTGTGTACACGTCGACTTCCATTGGCGTCAGGCTCTGCGTTTTATTGCCCTGCAGCATCAACAAACTGTTACTATTCAGTTTCATCGTGGCATTTGGAACTTTAGGACGTAGGAATTACCGAGCTGAGGTACATGTATTGTCATGTTCATCCACCAGTCATTAACAACTTCTATTCGTAAGCATATACACAAACGTGTATAATGCTGTGTTCCTGCTATTGCTAAGTAGAACCCACTGTTTTCCTTTTCAAGGGCTACCAGCAAAAATATGTGTTGTTAATTAAGGATATTTTAACAAATAATTTGTAGGTTTCTACTTAGCTCGGAATTGACAGATTTCATCTTCGGACGAAAGACCCAAGATTTTGACATCTTGGGCTAGATGGCGCGGGAACTGTAGGAGTGGGTTCGACTCCAACCCGAGACATATTTTGACTCTATTACTTTCATGGTTAGCAGTAGTCATGATGTGAGAATTGATTGCTTGTTCAGAAATTAGGTGCCTTCATCAATATATAATATCATGTCACAAATAACTAGGCTAATATTTAGTGGGAAACAATAACTAAATAGATACCTATCCCTGCCTACTTACCCTGCCTTTACTTCGAAAATACTGTATAAAATTAAAAAGTAAAGAATAATTCTTATGCTGAACAAATGTATGTATATAATTAATTCAACGCCGATACAGCAACGCGTTTGAAGTCGGTGCCAAATTTTTAACTAAAACCCCCAAACAAAGCCTTCATAAATTGTATCCCTAGGTTTTTTATACAGTTTAAATTTGGCGCCGACTTCACAAAATTTGTTTGTATCGATTTGAATAAACTGTAAGTTTGTTCAGCATGATAATTATTCTTTACTTTTTAGTTGTATACAGCTTTTTGAAGTCGGTTTATTATATTTTTATTTCATTTTTTGCTTTTTAGTGTGATCAGTAGTTTCGAAAAGGTGTTTATGAATTATGTACCTATTTTATAATTTTTAGAGCGTTTTTCGAAGTAGGTTTTTTAAAATATCAATTTATTTTATTGCCTACACTTTTCTATGCCAATGCGAATAGTGACCCATCACTAGCTCAGTAATATGCATCATGCTATCAAGTACTGATACCATCGTTACTAAACTTGCGCATCCACAGTCTATGGCAGAATTTTTCCGTCGTCAAATCGTGCAATGTCTGTCAAAGCACTAGAGATCGAAGAGTATAACTGGCCTAGTACAGGCCCAGTACTAATTTTTTACTTAAAAAACTGGAATGGGACCACCGAAGAGGATGATCATCTTTCATTTGGGGAGGGGAAAAAATAACGAAATCGGTCTAATAGTTTCAAAATAATCGTTGGTACGAGGAAAAAATAAAAGTTGTGAAATCGGTTGGGGAAAAAACAAGGCACAAAGATCTAATACACGTATCTATCTGTTTGTCTTGAAGTAGGTACTAGGTAACTGCCTATATTATCCACAGCCAGTGATTTCCATAGTGATTCCATTCCAACAAAAAATGTTAACCCAAAGTTTTGGCAGTTTCAAACTATTCTGTGGGCAGTTTCAAAATATCTGACTTCAATGGGGGTCATAACCGTGAATATTGAGTATGCAGTAGAACTAAGGCATGCCTATACGTAGATCATTTTTTTACTCGATAAGGTACGTTGCCCAACGATGGCCATAGAAACTAGTAGGCACCTACCAGCTGTGTTACCCACGTTACCCACCGGAATAGATACGTTACTCACCGGAAGTATTTTGTCAAGCAGGTACCATTGTCAAACTGAAGACAATATTGAGTTGAATCGTTTCGCTGTGGAAATGACTTTGATGCCTTGACCTCTATTTTCATCTGTCATTTCTCTGACACCCGTCACGTTACCGACGTTACAATATAAATTATTTTCTTGTCATTTTTATCAACGCACGACCAATTGAATGAAATACCAGTATCTCATGTGACGCAACCATCATACGATCCATCCCTTGTGACCTAGCTTCTAAAATTTTTGTTCGTGAGTCATGCCCATTTTGGTTTATTATTCTGTCAATAATACACCTATGTATTCGCTCAGCAACAAATTTTTGACACCCCTCAAAATTTTTTCTTTTACATTCCAAGGTGGATTTCGCCGTTCATCCTTCATTGGGGCCCTAGTTGTGTCCCGAAACTTTGCAGCCCGATCGGAATATACCCAGGGGTGTTATGGGTGAAAAATGGGGGTAAAAATAGGGGTTTTTGGCGTTTTAGTAACATGAGCTTATCGTTTTCCATGTTTCTTAGGGCGTGGAGACCGAATATGAAGTCGATTTTGACCTAATGAACAAGTGCCCCATCATAAGAAATCCCCCCCCCCCCCCCCCTACTTGCAGCCCAATTTACAGTCTTGCATCATAATATTTTGTGCCTTGAAACTTGATATAAAACCTGCATGTATATAACTAGAACCAAACAAGATATGAGGCATGCGTTGCTCAAGATTTATGACAACACGCCTTGCAGTAATAAGTTGGTAACTGTGTAGGTACCTTCTGCGATAATTTCTATCATCTCCCGTTGTTGACATCCATACTATCCGGCACTCCTATCACTCATCACAACTGGCAAATGTTGATTGATTAGGCCATTAGGCGGTTTTGGAACTCACCCAATTTAGATATATGAAGGAGTACCATTTGCCTATCCGAAATACTGGGTCCTATAATCATAAAAGACCTATCCAAAACCCACGGACAGATCTACGTAATAGGGCAATGACTCAGGATATAATGTAGTAAGTACATAGATACATATTGCTACCCTGTGACGTAGGTACGGTCATGCAACCAACGAACATTCTAATGAATATAAATACGATCATTTTGTATCCTCGAAAAGAACAGACGTTACCTAATGAAAGAATCTTATTAGGGATATCCCGTGATTTAACCACGCCAGCTCTGGGTGATTATGTGAGGAAAAACGCTGCAAATCCCTGCAAACAGCTGTTTATTATTTTGTACAGAATACCCTCCTGTTACAGATCACAGCTCTCTGTATAGATAACCCGTCTATATAACATATTTAATATTCTATACATATTATGTAGATCGCGGACCCTCCGTAGGTTAGTACCTAACCCCGTACTCGTTACTAGGTACCTACCTAAACCGTTGTGTAATAATTTACCTGTATATTCCCCTGCTACGGAGATAGAATAATGAACCGTTGTGTAATAATTTGGCCATCAATAATACTTCAACGGTTGTTCAAGTTGCAAAAGTACCTATCAACAAAATCCAGCCCCTTCTGGGTAGATGAGCCGTTGAGTAATAATTTACCGTTGTGTAATAATTTACCGTTGTGTAATAATTTGCCGTTGTGCAATAATTTGCCATGGTGTAATAATTTACCCATCAACAATACTTCAACGTTTGTTCAAGTTTCACAAGTACCTACCAACAAAATCCAATAGTCATCACTTGTCAAATGAAATAATATCGCACAACAACCAACTCGACTTCATACAGCCATCCTTGATTATAATCAGATGCTCCGTACTTACGAAACCCGGGCCGGATTTGTACCGTTTGATTCACGATCGTGTTGACGAAGCATTTTGGTGCTCACGAACGGCTGGACGTACGATGCTCCGGGTGGTCTCAAAAAATTGTTTAGCTCAAGACAAATTTAATAACGTAAAAAAACCATACCCTTCTATCGGAAGTTTTCGAGCTACGGCGTTCTGAAAATTTCAACCCCTATTTTGAACCCCTTAGAGATGACTGACAGTAACTTCGAGCTTCGAGGACCAACTAGACCCCGAACGGAACCTATAACCCGAATTTCTCAATTTTGTTTCATGGTAACTAAGAAAAGTGGCCCGTACGGCATACGGCGGACAGACAGAAATATTTTTATTGCAGTTTTGGATTCTACATAGGTACCTTGAAACGTAAACCATCCAATTTTGAGGGGGGGGTAAGAATTTTTTTTTCATGCTCGATTCCAATGGTTCGTTATTGAAAATAATAAACCAAAATGGTTACTTCACGGAATAAAGAAACTGAAATCCTTGCCACACTAAATCCCGGTTTTATTCCATCGATTTTGGTTTATTATTTTCAATAATGAACCTTTGGAATCGAGCATGAAAAAAAATTATTTTTACCCCCCCCCCCCCCCAACAAAATTTGATGGTTTCCGTTTCAAGAAAAAAATTTCTGTCCGTCCGCCGTACGCCGTACTGCGTCCGTCCTTGGAGTTCGGCGTTACTGTCAGTCATCATCTCTAAGGAGTTCAAAATAGGGGTTGAAATTTTCAGAACGCCTATACCATTTTTTTTCGTGAATCTTTTTACGGTTTTAAATAGTTCTTGAACTTACGAGTTTTTTGAGACCACCCGGAGTATTGTACGTCCTGCCGTTCTTTCACAGTAAGGCCCCCAAGTTTGCACCAACCGGCTTGGTCAACAGGAGGGTGAATCAAATTGTATACATTCAGCCCAAATATCATCACTAGGGAGCATCTGATTATAATCACGGATGGCTGTGTGAAGTCGAGTTGGTTGTTCCGCGGTATTATTCCATTTGAAAAATGAAGGCTGTTTTGGATTTTGTTGATAGGTACGTACTTTTGCGACTTGAACAAACGTTGAAGTATTATTGATGGGTAAATTATTATACAATAGTAAATTATTCCACAACGGTTCATTATACCATCTATGTAGAAGGGGCTGGATTTTTTTGATAGTACTTTTGCAACTTGAACAATCGTTGAAGTATTATTGATGGGCAAATTATTACACAGCGGTAAATTATTACACAACGGTTCATTATAGTATCTACGTAGAAGGGGCATCTATGTAGGTATATTATTACAAAACGGTTTATTATTTGCCTTATGCCTCATGAATAGCTACAAATAATTAATGACTGAATTATTGAATCCCGCGAATTTGTAGGAAACTTTAATTCCGGGGTCGGGTCCACTACTCGATTTAGGGCTTTCCTGGGAAGGAAGCCCGAGGGTAGGTATGGACCACAGAAAACAGTGATCTACGCAGAAGGGGCATCTATCTATACAGGAAAATAATAAACCGTTGTGTAATAATTTGCAGCGTTTTTATTACGTTTTCTGAGTTCATGGGGGTTGGTATCTGCCAAATTCATTGAAATGGTATGGTGGCATGGGTAAACGTAAAATCCTCGTACCTCCATAATTCCGGTTTCATCCAATCGATTTTGATCAAATTTTCATTGGGTGTCCAATTAGTCTTTCCGTGACTGCTATTCCTTCATTCTTTCTTCCTGTCCGCTTCCAAACTAACCATAGAAGAATTTCAACTAATTGGAGAAGCTGCAAACTATGAAGCGTAAACGGAACTTTCACTTGTTGGTTTGCATCTAAGACATGTAACAAGAAAGTCGTTTATTTTCATCGTGTAGTGAAACTAATTAGAAAACCTGGGTAACATGCACAAGTCGTTCCCAAGGGCTTTTTAACGAGCACCAGCCATGTTTTGAAATAACCGGCCCATAGTGTTGTAGATAAACCTACAAAGCTACACCCTGGGGGCATATATCATGTGCGAACCGCAGCTGGAATTCTCGAGGCAAGCAGTAGGTCAAGTTTTATAGAGGTTGCAGTTAGTAGAAGCCAGTTCGCGGCATCATAATTAATGAGGGAGCACCTAACGATCATTTTCCTAATGATAGTGATCGTAAGGCGGCTAGGTATGGTAGGTTCGAGTCAAAAAATGTGTTTTTAGGAAGTTTAGTTGGGAGTTTGTAATCATAGCACTACCAACGAGGGGTGTAAAATTGAGTTGGCGTAGAATTATTGCTACACCACTCGAAGACGGAGGCTGTAGGCACCAACATACTCCTAATCCGTGGACTATAACGATGAGTAGGTACTTCTGCTTGATAGCTTACCTATAGGAGTGGAAGATGATGTATGAGTTACCCTTGGGATGAATGCCTAATCGATAATTTTGCCTTCAAATTTCAATCACAGCACAGTATAGGTACCTGCTGTTGGTATATAATTTCGCCAAAAATATTAATCGTAGCTTCGAATGGTTCTCAGAGTGAATACACTCACTTAACGTAGGTAGTAAGTACATAGCCACCAGTCATCTAGTGGAAGAGGCTTATTTACCAATCACCCACACGGTAGATAGTTAGGATGCGATCTGACATTCGTATAGGTATGGTAGGTAGGTACATAAATTTCAATTTTTATCAAATCATGGGGATCAACTTGGGCTCTATTTATATAAGTATCCAATTCTGCTGTCCATGTTGGTATACCTCCCAACCCCAGTTTGTATCAACTCCTTGCGTTCGGAACATACCGTATTAGTGTACTAGCACAGGGTGTGGAGAGCTCCCAATATTTACCTTCGTAGGTTTAAAATCTGGCCAAGCCCACTATATTCAGCACACAACAATACATTTTATTCAACAGGAATGTTGACTGCAATCTGTGATACCAAGTACCTGCCTAAGTTTCGAGGCTCCAATGGTTTACAGGTACCTATATAGGACATCCACAATTCGTGATTGATCAAATTGGTTGAGTTTCGCATACATGCATTTCATTACATGCATTTCATTACATGCATTTCATTACATGCATTTCATTACATATACCTACGTATCTCGTATTAAGTTCTTGCAACAGCTAGCCAGCGATGGTGCTTATGCATTTTACGAAAAGCCTTACCAAGGTAGTACGTAAGTCACAACGCATTCTTCGAAAGTTGCAGTGGCTTTGAAAGAAATAATTTTTTTTATTTGTACATAGGCCATCCGGCGCTCATTGCGTAAGATCATTTACAGAAATGGTAGTAGGTAGCGGGAAAACATTTTTTTGAAAGCAGTGATATAAAATTGAAGGGAATAATATAAAAATTTCTATTAAGTAGGTACTATATAGCTGACATGTGCTGATAATGGGCTTTAGCGACCCAAGTGTTATAACGTGATACGTTAGCATCAAAGAAGTAATATGGAGATTGCATACAAATATACAGAAGAGTATAAGTGTTACATCCCTCAAGCCTTTCCCTGACCCTGAACATTCAATGTCCGATTTTTCTAGACTACAGAGGTATAGGTGTGCCTACCTAATACTTTCTTAAGCTTACTTTTTTGTGTTTTATCTTGATTATATGTATGATGCCTGTATTTATCGAAGTATAACATATTACAATGGAATTGGTCAAATCACAAAGAAGGTTTTATAAATTTGCTAAAAACATGTTCAAAGGACGTAAAAATAAAACCTTACTTATATTTTTCACTTAAATACGACACTTCCGATTGCGCAAATCATCTATCAGTGCAGAGAGAGACATACAAATCGTACCGAAATTTCACTCCTAATTTCAATTTGCGGTCAAAGAGGCAGAAAAATGTTATGTTTAAAAAAGTCCGAGATTTGGCAATTTCAGGATTCATTCATAATTCCCTAAACCTTCGTGACTCATTCATAACATAACACTGTCGGGACACCGCGAGGCAAGCTTAAAATGTGTCAGAGTTCTTTGGGAATGCCTCTGCCTACACTCTTGCTCCTTTCAAGGTGGACTTCTGGGGGAAAAAAAACTTGAGGCAGCCGGCCGGTCCACGTAAAGGTCAGGGAATGTAGAAACTGTATGCAACGGTGTTTAGTTGTCAGCAGTACGAAATTGTAGCAAGGCACGAATCTGGTTTTGCAAGGTGGTTAAAGCTGTGATTCAACATTTGGAGTTCAAGTTCAAAATATGTATTAAAGAATTTAGGTACACACCTACCTCCATTCTGTAGGGCAGAGTTACCACATATTTTCAGAATCGGCAGATTACATGGTGTGCGGGTGCATTACAAATATTACCTATCAGACATGCATTGTTTTCAGAGCCAAAACTACAAATAGGTACAATACGTATACCATTCTGTTCTGCACGCCCATGCTTCAGTACAACCGGTTTGTAGATACATTATAATGTATCCACGTCTTAGAGACTCTTGTAATCCTCCATTCCTTAAAACCTTCAGCCACAAATGAGCGCACTGTGTGCACAATACATTAAAAGGCTCCTTAAATCTGCGTGGATCCCTCTTGAGGTATCTACCTACTCCTGTTTCATGAATTCCTATTTTTATCTTCGAGTTATTTTGGTATTTTCCCGTCCACATTTATTGGGATACACAGTATTTGGTCATTATACTGCTCTAATTCTTATATTTTATGTTAAGTACCTATTTGAAATTTAATGGTCCCACTTGACTGATTGCGACTGGGCAGTGGAGTTCTAATTGTTTGAATAATTATTGTTTTCTCAGTTTCTTCTTCACAACCATTCATCATGGAAGAAAAGGACAACCAAAAAGAAAAAGAAGAGGAAGAGGCGTTTATGAAGGGACCCCATACGATCACAACCTACGTGACAGTACCACCTGACGGTGGCTGGGGATGGGTCATCGTTGCAGCGTCTTTTGTATGTAACATGGTCGTCGACGGTATCGTTTTTTCCTTCGGTCCTCTCTTGCAGCCCATCGCCGACGAGTTCAAGGTTTCTCAGTCACAGGCTACCATCGCTGGCAGCCTCCTGTCCGGATTTTATTTGATATCAGGTAAGCAAAAATACCGTGAACGATAAGTGGACATGATAGTTGTGTACAGGACTAAAGGCGTGTTTAGGACTTGGGCTTCAGGTGTTAATAGGACTTCGGAAACAGAAACTTCGACGTAGGAGTATTTCATACATTCTGGCCCTCTGAACAGCTTCGGCGACTGCAGGAATTTTTGAGCTTTTGAAACCAACTATATTGAAATTCACCACTTTTGCGGGAAAAACAAGAGGGCTGCTTGAACCTTATTCTTCCTTTAATCTATGCAGCACACGCAACAACGGAGAGTGTGCATCCAGCATTGGCTATGATGACGAAGAGTGAGAGGAGAATCTGGAGTGAGGAGGTGGCGATATGGTTTGACAGCGAGTTCGCATACGCGGGGACTTGTATTCTGATTAGCTTCTGATTATTCTCGGTAGATCAGCAATACTCAGCGTGTCTCACCATCCGCTCTCCAGACTCCTATGAGTAGGAGGATTCCAAATTTTATGAAGGCAATATCTAAGGGCTATCTGAAATTTCCTTGCGGCGTTTATATAGCAATCCTGAAGACCTTGCACTCCTATTATGCTTGCAAGACAATTATAGTCTTGAGTCTTAAGAGTGAATTAAGTCTTAAATGGAGATGCGATGCTGATGTTATAACGAATGTCTATGAACTATAGGGGTTTCAATAAGATGTTTTGGCGAGTCATCGGTTCCTTGGTCACGTTTATTATTATGACAGTTCAAAATTTATTAGGTACTAACCTAATATTACCAACCTGTAATTTCTTCACTCGCAGGTTTCACAAGTTAGTTTGCGTTAACCGTTTGGAGTCATACAAGAAAACATTAATTTCAATAACCTAACATGCCACCTCAACCCTCTCACTGATCTTGTTGCTCCAGAGCTACGCGGTTATCGGGCACTTTGGTCAATCTACTGCCTACAGTACCTATTTATGCTATACGTGTCTAATAGGTAGGTAGCTTTCAGGCAATGCGATATTTAAGCACTCGTGTTTGCTTATAGAGGTATATGGATACTGTAGACTAGCTATTCAGTTAATATGGTAGAGGTACATACATATGGGAGGATTTACTATATTACCAATGAAAAGGAATAAACGATATTGCCACGTATTCTAGTCCTCACTGTAGAACACTCTATTGTGGGTCCCGAAATTAGGTTAGACTGTTTTCCTAGACTAGATTTCCTGTCCGTTATTTTTCCTCCTGCGCAACTTCCATTGCTTCTATACCTGTTCATCTGTTGCCTCAAATTCTTGCAACAAAGGGATTAAGAATTTACAGAGATCCTGCGTTACTAGTTCAATACCTATCAATTTCATGATAATCGCCCTATTTGAATTTGCCTAATAACGCGTCTACCAGAATAACCTCGTCTTATTTTGAAAATCCTGGATCGGTATCTCTGGAAAAATAAGTAACTCTTGTTCTTACCGAACTTTTTTGTTCAACAAGATTGACCAACCTTGACCACGCCACTTCCTCTGAAAGCTGATACACGTGTTTTTCAGCTGGCGTTTGAGAATTCATGTCACGATAGCAGACCCGCGAGGTCCAATATAATTAGATTTTCGTCTCACGTGCACGTTTCTACCTCTATGCTGGACTATGAACAGTGAATCTATTGAAAATTAATTAGGTACATTATTTCTAATTATTAAATGTACATTTTGTTTGCTATGCTTAACTCGAGAGGATTGAGAAAGATTCGTTCCAAGGATAGGTGTGTATTTCCATATATCTGTGGATATATTTATTATTATTTTTGGTCGAATTACAACATTATTCATATTATCTAGGTAGATACTTTTTGTACTGCCTACCCTATTGAGTATCTGGAGGTAGGTATATATTATTTTTTCGGCTAATGCTCCAATCTCAACAAATTAATAACTTTTCCGTTGTGATTTCAGGTCCTTTCGTCAGCGCGTTAGCTAACAGATACGGATTTAGGTTTACAGGAGTTGTGGGAAGCATTTCCGCTGGCTTCATCTTCGCCATAGCGAGCTTGGCACCGTCTATCCATTTCCTATGGCTGTTCTACGGTATTTTGGGAGGTAAGTGTACAGTTATTAATAAAAAAATTTAAACAAATATATATAGCATTACCTATATTAAAACGCTAAATTTTGTATATCTCACTAATCTGCATGTATTGACTCGTAATACCCATAAAGGAATGCTGGGGGTCTTACAATTTTAGACTTTCACAATTGAATCTTTTAAATAAATATTTAAGAAAAAATATATGAATAAAAAATGGATACAAATTTCTAAGCCTACTCTTTTCCTTATTTCAAGTTTAAATGAATTTGACTCTACTCAAAGCAAAAGTAACTACATGGTTTTATTAAACTTGTCTTCTGATATAAATGTTAAGTAGTTGGCACATTATGAATTGCCTAATATGTAAATATCTGTGAGTCTAACTACGTACCTGCTAATAGATTTCAGGGATTGTCGTTCAAATATAGAAACTTTATAAATCTTCGTTTCTTGAGCTTGCTGTTGTTACTTTTCGTATGCTATCCATGATAATTAACTATTATTGAACCAGTTGGAAAACCAACCGAAGTCCTAAAACCTCGATTTCTTCAAGAACCATCTCAGTATCTGTATGTACTAATCACAGATCATACAACTAATAGTAGCTTATTGAAATCGTACATTATGTTAGAGGTTTATGAGAGAGGTTATGAGAGGTTATGAGAGAGAGAGCACATGAGCATTTCCATAGCCGAAATGAATTTTACAATTTTGTGTTCAAAAAGGGACTTGCAGTAGATACTTTTTGAACTGTCGGCAAAGTTCACTGGTAGTCTGCCCCTGTAGTTCTCCAAATAGTTATTTTCTTGATATTAAATCCAAAGATTTATTTCCGCCAGTATTGGAAGTAAAATTACCGTACCTTCCCGAGGAATCCCTCGTCACTAGATGGTCGATTACTGGAGGCGAGCGCTTTCGATGTGGACATCATCATCGGGCCGTCGAGAGAATTATACACGAGAGTATGACGACGGATTCCTCCGGAAGGTATGGTTATTTTCTAGGCCAGGCATCACCCACAACATGGAGCCTCTAATCCTACGTCATTCACACATTATTTGATATGGAGCTCGATCAATTCGTGGAGTTAGATTAATTTCTGAGCTACTCAATACATTTGACATAGAAGACCTGGGAAGTAAGATGTCGTTTATCAGTAGGTTCGTAAGTGATCTATCTCTACAACTTACAATACAGTCTAAGCGTTCTTCGTGACAGTTACCATAGACCTATATTAGTTTATACTTGGGTTGTTTTCAGGCCTCGGTTTCGGCATGATCTACGTCCCTGCCGTGATAACGACGGGATTCTACTTCGAGAAGTGGAGAGCACTCGCCACGGGGATATCCGTGACGGGTACCGGCATCGGGACCATCGTCATGGGTCCCCTCACCACCTTCCTCATCAAGGAGTTCGGCTGGAGAGGAGCTCTCCTCGCCCAAGCAGGTACGCAGAAGTTTTCATCTGGGGAAGGGTTTGAGACAGAAGATGTTCGCTGTTATAAAAGAAATCAATTGCTTGTCCGCAAATCACTGCCACGCGCTAGACTATACGATAGATTTGATTGCAATAAGCTGATTTCGGAGGGTAGTTGCGGGTTGTTTTAGTCTTTTGGTGATCCCATATTACCGTAATCAAAATGGGACTGTGACTAGAGTACCGAGCACTACGACGCCTGCGAGGGGAAGGGGAGTTTCGATACCTAGATATTTGCATAATCTATATCCACTTCATCGCTTATGCCACTGTGGAGATTTGTCACCTTCGAACAATGATGGGTTTATTTAAATGAACTGAATGGGTCGCACGATAGTAAACAGAATCCAGAACCCGGGATCTCTTTCCACGTATTAGGATCCATCATTCCAGGCCATCTTTCCATGTATTAGAATGGCCAAGATGATTTGCAATTAAAGTTTTGCTGGAAAACTTTGGTAAATATGCAAAAGCTTCTTGATTGTGAATCCGCTATTTTAGTAAGACATAGAGGACCAGGTGGTAGGTACGGTATTATATAGGAAGTCAACTACTTGGCCACTGTGTAGTTACATGTACCTAAGATTGGAACTCAGAAAGCATTTCTATGATGTGAGAAAGGGACGGGTAGTACCTAGCATCATTTTTGGCCAACAAACTTAACACATTTCTTGGTCTTCTATATTACGGATCACTAACAAATTGAATTGATTTTTTCGGTGACTGTTTTTCAATAACTCTCACATCAAAATTCCTTAATTAGGGTGGTACCTAATTAGATTGAAATCATTAATCAAGAGCTGGTGCACGAGCAGCTCCTTCTGTTCTAGTGATGATCATGCCATCAGGTCGCAAGGGAACATGTGGATTCAATTTAATACGTAATCCTTCCCACCCACGTTTTGGCAATTCATTATTAGAAAAGGAAGGTCAACGTCTAAAACGTTCTCGTTTCGTGCAACTACGGAGGATTTTTCATTATTTTTTCATCAACCGCGGTTATGACCTCTCACGTCGTTCTCCGTTCGGGGGGTGGACCTGAAGGCGAGGGGGATGAAGACGAGAGAAATAATCACATCATAGTGTTTCTCTCCGTCCAAGCAATAACCTTCATTTTTGCGGATATTAACTTTTCCAGGGGTGCGCCATAAAAATTGAGCTCTGGCCACTCTACTCAGTTCATAAATTGTCCTGAATGATCTGTTAAAAATAATGAACATCACAGGCTCCAAATATCCTCCTTTTACTAACATACCATGTGACCCAACCCAAAAATTGTTGCAGAAGCAGCACAATTGATGCTGTGAGATCCCGCATAAATAGAATGCAGTGCAAACTGGTGTTGGTGGGTTGGGGGGGGGGGGGGGGCACAAATATGTCCAGATTGGGTTCTTCACGTCTCTTATTTGGACATTAGGACGTAATCCTCTGCTACATATGACATTAAATCTAAAGGGTTAGTTCCGCTTGTAGCAGAAGTATAATTGACTTACCGTTCGGTGCCTCTCGACGTTCTGCTGATGATGACGTACTTGAATCGTAAGCGCTCGCCTCCGTAATACGCAGTCCTCCGGTAGGTACCCACTGCAACTGACTGGAAGAGGACGAACGTTTTGAAGTCGCCGTGACTTATCAGAATGGTGAATTTACAAGAAAAAATAGTTGTAAGAATCGTTGAAAATTGTGTGAAAATGGTGGCACAAACGAGTCTAATCAAATTAAGTTCTATTCAGATCAAATGACCACTAATAATTTGCAATAACCGCAAACTAAAAAGAATTTTTGGCTCTTCCTCGTTCAAGGAGGTATAAGTTGTATAAGCCCACAAGTGTCCACAAATTTTGGCCCCCAAAAACACGAATTACGCTCGGCTTATTTTCTTTCTTCTTTTTACAGATTATCTTTGATAATTGATAACACCATTTAATTGTTTTGATTCACCTGCTCGTACTACTTCTAATGTTATTATACACATTTATGGTGATTTCAGACAATTTCCCAGGTTTTTGACTCATAAAAAATGAATTTCGGGAGCTTAACCTTCGTTAGAACCTCAATTCTTTACTCTTCGGTCAAAATCAACACAGTATTCGGTCTTCTCGCTCTAAAAAAAACATGGAAAACGATACCTCACAAGCTCATCTTCACTAAAACCTCAAAAACCCCTATTTTACCCCCCATTTTTCTACCATAAAACCCCTGGGTGTGTTCCGATCGGGCTGCCGAGCTTCAGGAACACAACTAGGACCCAAATGTGTTCCCCAAATGGGGGACCCAATCTGTATGCAGAAAAACGACGATTTTAGACCAAAATTTAACGTAACTTTAAGGCTGAAACTTCGTTAGAACCTCAATTTTCCAATCTCTGGTCAAAATCGACACGTGGAAAACGATACCTCAAAAGCTCATGTTGCTAAAATACAAAACACTGCAAAGCCTTTGTCACCTGGGTTTTATTCTAGTGGACATACCTACAGAAATGTTGCTGTCCATTTATTGTTTCATTCATGTGCAATAATTTAAATAGTTATTTTTGATGGTTTACACCAATTTTCCCCCCAAAAACACGAATTAGGCTCTTTTCTTTACTGATTATCTGTGATCACTGATAGTGCCATTTAATTGTCTTGATCCACCTGCTAATACTACTTCTAGTGTTATCATACAAATTTATGGTGATTTCAGACCATTTCCCAGGTTTTTGACTCATAAAAAAGAAATTTTGGGAGCTGAACCTTCTTTACTACCCCAATTCTTCACTCTTTGGTCAAAATCAACTTCATATTCGGTCTTCTCGTCATAAAAAAACATGGAAAACAATACCTCAAAAGCTCATGTTAATAAAACACAAAAATACCTATTTTTATACCCATTTTTCACCCATAACACCCCTGAGATATTCCGATCGGGCTGTAACTAGGGCCCAAATGGAGCATGTGTGCAAAAGAATGAATTTTTTAGACCGAAAATGATGCCGGTATGCGTGAGACGGCGTACGGCACACGGCGGACGGACATATAGCATTTTCTGAATCTACGCACCTTGAAACGTAAAAGAAAATATTTTGAGGGGGTGTTATACAAATTTTTTGCTAAGCGAATACACAGGTGTATAATTATTCACAGAATAATAAACCAAAACTGTGGTCAATACCTACCCTCATGCTTCCCACAGAAGAGGAACCCTAAATCGAGTACCTGCTGGAGCCAGCCGGCCAATCACATTTCATAAATATACGGTGGACTCAAGAATTCCATCATTAATTATTTGTTGCTATTGATGAAGCTTTTCGGTGCAAACAAACGGCTGAACGTACAATGCTCCGGGTCATCTAAAAAAATGCTGTAGTTCGAGATCGATTTAAAAAACGCTGCAAATCCCTGCACAATGGTTTATTATTTTGTATAGAATACCCTTCTGTTACAGATCACAGCTCTATGTATAGATAACCCGTCTATATAATATGATATGTACTATTCTATTATATGCATATTATGTAGATCGCAGACACTCCGTAGGTTAGTACCTAACCCCGTACTCGTTACTAGGTACCTACCTAAATCACGAGTTAAATGTTGCTAAAATAATTCTGCCGATGACAAACAGTACCTAACAAAAAGAAACACACAATGAAGTTCTGAAAAGAAAAAGTACCTACCAACAAACTCCAGCCCCTTCTACGTAGATGGTATAATGAACCGTTGTGTAATAATTTACCGTTGAGTAATGATTTACCGTAGTAATAATTTACCCATCAATAATACTTCAACGTTTGTTCAAGTTTCACTACCTACCAACAAACTCCAATAGAGCCATCATTTTGGTTTATTATTTTCAATAATGAACCATTGGAATCGAGCATGAAAAAAAAAATTCTTACCCCCCCTCAAAATTTGATGGTTTACGTTTCAAGATATGTAGAATCCAAAACTGCAATAAAAATATTTCTGTCTGTCCGCCGTACGCCGTACGGCCCACTTTTCTTAGTTACCATGAAAAAAAATTGATGAAATTCGGGTTATAGGTTCCGTTCGGCGTCTAGTTGGTCCTCGAAGCTCGACGTTACTGTGAGTCATCTCTAAGGGGTTCAAAATAGGGGTTGAAATTTTCAAAACGCCTATACCATTTTTTTACGTAAATATTTTTACGGTTTTAAATAGTTCTTGAACTTGCGAGTTTTTTAAGACCATCCGGAGCATCGTACGTCCTGCCGTTCGTTCACAGTAAGGCCCCGAAGTTTGGACCGACAGGCATTTTCGACTCCAGTGTGAATGAAATTGTATACAATCCAAACCAAATCTCGTAACCAGAGACGCGCCCACAATAGGAATTTGTGAATACGGCCAATCATTGGTAGGGATCACCTGATTATATTGGCGGAGTATGAAGTCGAGTTGGTTGTTCTGTGATATTATTTAATTTGAAAAATGATGGCTCTATTGGAGTTTGTTGGTAGGTAGTGAAACTTGAACAAACGTTGAAGATGGGTAAATGGGGCGTTGTAGATGGGGCGTTGATTGATGGGTAAATTATTACTACGGTAAATCATTACTCAATGGTAAATTATTACACAACGGTAAATTATACCATCTACGTAGAAGGGGCTGGAGTTTGTTGGTAGGTACTTTTGCAACTTTTTTCACTCCTCATCAACAATTTCTTTTCAGAACTTCATTATGTGTGTTTCTTTTTGTTAGGTACTGTTTGTCATCGGCAGAATTATTTTAGCAACATTTAACTCGTGATTTAGGTAGGTACCTAGTAACGAGTACGGGGTTAGGTACTAACCTACGGAGTGACTGCGATTTACATAATATGCATATAATAGAATAGTACATATCATATTATATAGACGGGTTATCTATACATAGAGCTGTGATCTGTAACAGAAGGGTATTCTATACAAAATAATAAACCGTTGTGCAGGGATTTGCAGCGTTTTTCAAATGAAATAATATCACAGAACAACCAACTCGACTTCATACTCCGCCAATATAATCAGGTGATCCCTACCAATGATTGGCCGTATTCACAAATTCCTATTGTGGGCGCGTCTCTGGTTACGAGATTTGGTTTGGATTGTATACAATTTCATTCACACTGGAGTCGAAAATGCCTGTCGGTGCAAACTTCGGGGCCTTACTGTGAACGAACGGCTGGACGTACCTACGATGCTCCGGATGGTCTTAAAAAACTCGCAAGTTCAAGAACTATTTGAAACCGTAAAAATATTTACGTAAAAAAATGGTATAGGCGTTTTGAAAATTTCAACCCCTATTTTGAACCCCTTAGAGATGACTCACAGTAACGTCGAGCTTCGAGGACCAACTAGACGCCGAACGGAACCTATAACCCGAATTTCATCAATTTTTTTTCATGGTAACTAAGAAAAGTGGCCCGTACGGCGCACAGTGGGGCAAACGTGGAAAAAAGTCAATTTTTTGAGAAATAAGAATTAATTGCCGGAATAATGGAATCCTATAGTAAACTTCCTGTAGAATCAAGGTATGATAGCAGTTTTCAGTAAAAAAATTTCATATCCTCAAATTTCTTAAGTAAAGTGAGAAAATCATAAATTTTGCTTAATTTTTAAGCGTTGTTATAAAAAACATAACACTTTTCTAAAAATTTATTTTTAAAGCGTAAGGGTTTATAACGATCATGAAAACACCCAACAAAGAAATGAGAGCATTGCTTAGGACAACAATACGCTTAGGAGGTATTTTGAAGAAAAAACACACTCTTTTTCATTGTCAATTGCATGTTTTGTGACTTTCAAAAAAAGCTCCACAAGTCTCCAACGTGGCTGTTGAATATTTCTTTTCCAGGCGTAGTTAGGTAGCACCTGTATAAATTTCAGCTGCGCATATTTGCGCGTCTGACCTCTGCTCTCATTCTTTCAATAAGAAACAGTAGGCGTCGGTCAGAGCCCTACGCAAATGGGCTTGTTCAAACATGTGTTGTTTATTCAATTGGTTGAGTATTCGGCGTGCACTTTTATCACGCTATGAGAATCCTTTTAATACCACGTCAGTCTTCTCGGTTAGTCGTTCTCCAGAGATGGAACCAATACAAATTTTATACGGTGATTTGTGTGAAGTTCTATTTAACGGAGGTGATATTGAACAATATATCGTGGGTAACTTCACACATCTGAAAGAAGATGAGCTCTCCTTGTTGATAACACAATTAAAAAAGAGGTTTCTCACTCATTTTAATCAAAGGTGGTCGACAGCTGCCCGTAACAAGCAGAACTTTTTAAGAAAATACCGCGATTGGATGAAGGGTGAGTTAATGATTAATTTACCAAATAGTGATGACAGGGCTTGTATGCAATCCGCGGAGGGCGGCTTTCATAGAATCGGACGACCTGAAAAACCTTTTGACGAGTGTGGTGAGAGGGGTAAGAGGTTTAAAATTGCAAAAATACGATCGTTGAACGATCAAAATTTGATAGATGCAGCTGGTTCCTCAGCCGAGGTTGATAAGTCACCAGTGTTTACTGCCGAATTTGCATTAGCTCTTTTCCTCCAAGCCAAGATGACCAGGTTTCAGTACGAAACTATCAGAGCTGCAACTAAAAGTGCAGGTTTTAATATCTTCCCCTCCTACAAAAAAGTGGCTGAGGCAAAAAAATTGCTATCCAAGTGGTGTTAATATATCGGAAACCGGTGGTGGGGTTCCGCTACAGAACTTGCTTGATCATACCGTGGATAGAATATTTCAAACAATGACAGAGGAGGAAATTGATAATTTGAAGGACCATAATGTCACATTACATACGAAGTGGGGATGTGATGGGGCCTCAGGCCAGCAAGAGTTTTCTCAATCGTTCTCACAAGTCAATGAAGGAAAAACTGACGCGAACCTATTCATGACGTCTATCGTGCCTCTGCGAATCACTGCAACTGATAATGACGATTCCATTAGTTGGTTGAATCCAAGACCTTCGTCAACACTATATTGTAGACCACTGAGATTTGATTATGAAAAGGAAACGGATGTAGTAGTTAAGACAGAAATATTGAGAGTAGAAAATGAAATTAAAAATCTGCAAGATATGAGACTGATTATAGGCACTCGTGCAATTACTGTAAAACATGTATTGCATTTCACGATGTTGGATGGGAAAGTAGCCCAAATTTGTACTGATACCACGGCTTCTACCAATTGCGTCATTTGCGGTGCTCGTCCAACGGAAACGAATAATGTGCAATCAGTAAAACAGAGACCTCCAAATCGCGAAGCTTTTAAACTGGGAATTTCTCCTCTCCATGCCAGAATTAAATTTATGGAGTATATTCTTCATCTTAGTTACAACTTAAAATTTCAGGCATGGAGGACCAATGCTACAACTAAGCCAATCAAAGATGCCGAGAAGAACCGAATTCAAAGAGAATTACTGAGTCAACTTGGTATAAGAGTTGACTACGTGAAGCAGGGCTACGGATCGAGCAATACAGGGAATACCTACCTCGAGAAGATTTTTTGCTAACCCCTCAGTTGTAGCTTCGATAACTGGTATTGATATAACATTGATTTGCAGATTAGGGACAATCCTGGAAGTGATCAACAGCAGCAGTCATCAGATTGACGTTTCCAAATTCGCCACTTACACCCAAGAGGAACGCCACTGAATTAGCTGTGAGGTTGTACCCGTGGTACTATATGCCATGTACACTACATAAGATATTAATACATGGGTCCGAAATAGTTGAATCTGCTGCTCTGCCAATCGGTGCACTCTCAGAAGAAGCTCAAGAGAGTCGGAACAAGGACTACAAACATTTCAGAACTCATTACACAAGAAAAAAACCAGTCATGCAGCATGACTTAATGAGCGAATTTTCAAAGAAATATTCGAATTAATGGCTATGGTTTTGAATAAAGGAAAACTTCGGTCTAAAATTTGGTTTTCTATGTATATTCTCTTCGTATTTATTTTAATTTGTACGTTTTGTCCATCCTGATTCTACCGTTTGTTTATTACGTAATTGTACTAAGTGCTTATTTATTTGATCGCTGTGGGTAAATTCAAGGAGTTGTACTAATCGTTTGCCTCCCCCTTTTTTGCTTCGAACTCTCGTCTTCAATTAATACTTCTCACATATTTCAATCTGACCACTCTAAGGTGGTGGGGGGGGGGGTAAGAGTTTAAAGATTATCCTAGTTTTGGGTAATTTTTGCGCACTTTAAATGCTCTAATTTAAGAACGGATTTAGATATCTAAAATCCGATTTCACTATCGTGTTCAGCGTGCAAAAACCTTTAAAATGAGGGGTCACTTGTTAGAAAATAACATTTTGGGGATTTTTGGGTAATTTTTGCGCACTTTAAATGCTCTAATTTGAGAACGGATCAAGATATCTAAAATCCGATTCCACCATCGTGTTCAGCGTGCAAAAACCTTTAAAATGAGGGGTCACTTGTTGGAAAATAACATTTTGGGGATTTTTGGGTAATTTTTGCGCACTTTAAATGCTCTAATTTGAGAACGGATCAAGATATCTAAAATCCGATTCCACCATCGTGTTCAGCGTGCAAAAACCTTTAAAATGAGGGGTCACTTGTTAGAAAATAACATTTTGGGGATTTTTGGGTAATTATTGCGCACTTTAAATGCTCTAATTTGAGAACGGATCAAGATATCTAAAATCCGATTCCACCATCGTGTTCAGCGTGCAAAAACCTTTAAAATGAGGGGTCACTTGTTGGAAAATAACATTTTGGGGATTTTTGGGTAATTTTTGCGCACTTTAAATGCGCCAAAACCCTCCTTAGAGTAGGCCAATTTCGCCCATCTTCGAACTTAGCCTTTCGATTGCCAAGATAGATTTTTTGTGCAAATTTGAGCTGTTTATCTCAATTCTATCGAGAGTTATCGTCTGGAGTGACACATATATAAATAAATATATATATATATACATATAAAAAAGTGTTAAATTTCAGGAATCGTTTTAGAATGGTCTGAAACGGATTTCTATGAAGAAAATTTCCAAAAATTTATATTATTTAAATTTCGAAGCCATTGCAATAGCTTCATTTTCTTTGAAAATTCGCTAAAAACGCTGCAAATCCCTGCACAACGGTTTATTATTTTGTATAGAATACCCTTCTGTTACAGATCACAGCTCTATGTATAGATAACCCGTCTATATAATATAATATGTACTATTCTATGCATATTATGTAGATCGCAGACCCTCCGTAGGTTAGTACCTAACCCCGTACTCGTTACTAGGTACCTACCTAAATCACGAGTTAAATGTTGCTAAAATAATTCTGCCGATGACAAACAGTACCTAACAAAAAGAAACACACATAATGAAGTTCTGAAAAGAAATTGTTGATGAGGAGTGAAAAAAGTTGCAAAAGTACCTACCAACAAACTCCAGCCCCTTCTACGTAGATGGTATAATGAACCGTTGTGTAATAATTTACCGTTGAGTAATGATTTACCGTAGTAATAATTTACCAATCATTAATACTTCAACGTTTGTTCAAGTTTCACTACCTACCAACAAACTCCAAAAGAGCCATCATTTTTCAAATTAAATAATATCACAGAACAACCAACTCGACTTCATACTCCGCCAATATAATCAGGTGATCCCTACCAATGATTGGCCGTATTCACAAATTCCTATTGTGGGCGCGTCTCTGGTTACGAGATTTGGTTTGAATTGTATACAATTTCATTCACACTGGAGTCGAAAATGCCTGTCGGTGCAAACTTCGGGGCCTTACTGTGAACGAACGGCTGGACGTACGACGCTCCGGATGGTCTTAAAAAACTCGCAAGTTCAAGAACTATTTAAAACCGTAAAAATATTCACGTAAAAAAATGGTATAGGCGTTTTGAAAATTTCAACCCCTATTTTGAACCCCTTAGAGATGACTCACAGTAACGTCGAGCTTCGAGGACCAACTAGACAGCGAACGGAACCTATAACCCGAATTTCATCAATTTTCTTTCATGGTAACTAAGAAAAGTGGCCCGTACGGCGTACGGCGTACGGCGGACAGACAGAAATATTTTTATTGCAGTTTTGGATTCTACATACCTTGAAACGTAAACCATCAAATTTTGAGGGGGGGTAAGAATTTTTTTTTTCATGCTCGATTCCAATGGTTCATTATTGAAAATAATAAACCAAAATTCCCGATTGAACACCAACGAGGATATTTTTCATAAACTGCTAGAAACGTCTGACCCCTTTATCACTTCCTTGCGTCCATCTCCAAAGAAAAGGCTTGAAGATTTCAGCGCGGAAGCTGAGGCGTTACTTTCGTAAATGCAATGCGCTGTCAAATTTTGACTTTTCAAGGCATCCCGAATATGCTGATGCGCAAAAAGTGCAAAAATGAGTTGTAGTGAAGTTATTTATTTCATTTTTTTGTTATTTCAACAGAGGACATGAGCAAATTTTGAGAAGAAGCAAAATTTTCAGGTTGTTCCGAAGAAAATGTTCAGTTAAGTTTGATAATGAAACTCTTGTAAAACAGATAACATCGTTTTTTCTAATGTATTTTTCCCCTCTGAATCGAATGAAACCACTCCCAAGTCGATATCATTATCCGTTTTCGAGATTCGTAGTTTTTTCCGTATTTTGGCCATTTGGCCCCACTGTACGGCGTACGGCGGGCAGACAGAAATATTTTTATTGCAGTTTTGGATTCTACATACCTTGAAACGTAAACCATCAAATTTTGAGGGGGGGTAAGAATTTTTTTTTTTCATGCTCGATTCCAATGGTTCATTATTGAAAATAATAAACCAAAACGTAAAAAAAAATTGGATGAGTCAATATTTTGTCTTGATTCACTTGTTAATACTACCTCTAGTGTTGCGTTATGGTGATTTCAGCCATTTTCCAGGTTTTTGACTCACTGTAATTAGATTTTGGGAGTGCAACTTTCGCTGCAACCTCAATTCTTCACTCTTTGGTCAAAATCAACTTCATACTCGGTTTTCTCACCCTAAAAAACACGGAAACGATACCTCATAAGCTCATGGTCGCTAAAAGCTCAAAAAACCTCGAAACCCCCTATTTTTACATCCATTTTTCACCAACACCCTTGGGTGTATTTTCCGATCGGGCTGCTGAGCTTCGGAGCACAACTAAAACCCTTGCAGCCTTGTGCAAAAGAGCGACGATTTAGACCAAAATTTAAGGTAAATTTAAGGTTGAAATTTGGTAGAACCTCAATTCTTCCCTCGTTGGTCAAAATCAACTTCATATTCGGTCCTAAAAAACATGGAAAACGATACCTCAAAAGCTCATGTTACTAAAACACCAAAAACCCCTGTTTGTATACCCTTATTACCCATTTTTCACCCATAACACACTTGGGTATATTCCGATCGGACTGCAAAGTTTCGGGACCTAGGGCCCAAATGGAGCCTGGACGAAAGAAGGAATTTTTTAGACCGAAAGTAAAGGTAGATATGGATGATACGGCGGACGGTGGTTCATTTTTAGAATCTACGCACCTTGAAGGTATAAGAAAAAATTTTCAGGCGGTATGGAAAAATAAATACCTAAATAAATAAAAATCTGAGCGAATACATAGGTGTATTATTTAGGAAAATAATAAACCAAGAGTAGAAAAATCTCAACCTGTTGAAATGCGAATTAGAAGAATGGCCCCTTAGTGCTCTCGGCTCGACTATGCACTCAACACGAATATGGGGCTTACACCTCCCACTTTAGGGCTTTATTTGCTTGGTTGGATCCTGTTGGTAGAAGTTACTTTGAACTTTGGAGCTCATCGTTTCCATAGGATATGGTCAGTGACGTGGCGTGACGTGGCGTTATGGCTCATGATGCAGTAATATGTCAAATTAGTTTACAAAATTGTGTAATGTAGGTGATGTTTATAAGAAAAATTGAGTTTGGGGATTGCTTCTCTTTCTAAACGAACTTGCCTATGTAGGTATGTTCTAAATTGCATGTGCGTTTATTTTTCAGGAATGGTCTTGAGTTGTGCACTGTTTAGTGCACTGTACAGACCTCTGAAACCCATCAGAGTTTCCGTCCCGAACCCGGACATTGAGAACGGCGAAGACAAACTGCCGCTTCTCGAGAGGATCCGCCGAGCCAGGGACATCCTGAAGAGGACATACTCGACAGTCAGTATCGACAATGAAATCGGCATTACGGCCGTCGAACCCTACCACACGACCATCCTGCGAGCGAATAACAACAGCACCTACCCAACGGCTTCGGAGATATTCAACAGGGGAGGCGACGCGGGCAAGGACGCTCCGAGGAAAACATACAAGAACACGAGGTTTTCCGTGACGACGACAGAAAAAAGGCATAGCGTACCGAACAACGCTGAGACCATCGGAGCGAAGAAGAAGATGAAGGTGGATGAGGAATACGATCCTTTGAAAGAAGAGAACGGGGATGAAGAAATGACTGCACATATCCACGACGACGTTTTCTATATTCCCAAGAAGCCGACCAAGACTCCTGAAGTTAGGAGGGACAGTATAACGTTCAAGTACAGGTTTGTGTACTAAATCTTTAATACTTGTGTCCTATTCAACCATTCGTACTGTGCTACCATTTCTTTGTTCTTTTCCAAGATGTGACATTCCTTAGACTAGTTGGAAGATCGGCAGATACTCTGCTGAGGTTTGAAACCCTCCTTGATCGCAACATCCATATATGCTGCAGTGGTATAAAGGGTATCCAGTTAGTAAAAAATTTGGTACCTAATGGCAGCTTTACGACTCCCACCTTCATGAGGGGGGGGGGGGGCTTATCCGGCTTCATACCTTCTATGACGTCACTCGCCTTGCTTTCCATCCTCGTCACGGCTTATCAAAATGCAATTTTGAGCCAAAATTGGTACATGAGGGTTTTCAAGGGTGATCCAAATCAAAATTGGGTGCCTAGAATGAGAAATTCCCACCTATGCATTATTTTTCAGCCCAGCCCACATCATAATCATGTCATCATGTGTTCATTTTCATATAATTTATTCTATTTACTTACTACTTCTGAGGCTACCAAGGTAGCGGAAAATTTGCTTTCACTTCTGAGGGGGGAAACGGTTTTATGTCTCCAAAATTGCCACTCGCGTTTCTCGTTTTAGAGCTCTCCGAACAAATTTGGTTCAGTGTCTGTCTGCCTGTGTCCACAGATCCTTGCAACACGCGTAACTCCCTCTCAATTCGAAACCGATTTGCTGAAATTTTCAGATACCATGCGGGTTTGGCCCCAGGAGGTCCTCTACCCGTCGCACAGCGATAGGACTGCGTATGCACATACTTGAAATCCGAGATGAATCAATAGCCCGATTTTGCTCAAATTACTACTTACTACTTCTGAGTACTTTGGGTGTACTTCCAGACGGTCCCCTGTGCATCAGATGACTGGTATAGCCACTGCGCATGCACATACGCGCAATTTTTGACGAACCTGTGGTCTGATTTTGATGAGATACATTCTAGATGACGTAACTTTTTATTTATTTTTAGCTTACTCCCGCCAAACTTTTCCAATTTCGGAGCTAAAAATTGGGATACAGGGGTTTTCGAGGTTGCTGAATCCGATTCTGAGGTCAAAAGCAGCAAATTCCGACCCACGTCCATTCCTCATTATAACATTTCCCCTTGTTTTCACTCTTATCGTGGTAGAAGGGTTTGCCTGTATTTGTGATACTATCATGTTACCGTTACTTATAAGGAACCTTTCTGCCATTAAAGTTGGATTTTTTTTGGTGGATAATTATGAACATGAGTAATTTCAATCCCAGGTCAAGAACAATGAGCGATAGCAGCTACCGACCAAGGAGGAACACTATGTCCAGAGTAACTCAGGATGTGGGGGTCAGACCGCTCTACAGGGACGATATATTTTTCGCTGCGAGTTTGAGCCGATTACCCCGCTACGCTTCAAGGGTAATGAACTTATTTTTATTTAACGCTTGGTAACGATACATAGGGTATGTACCACCATTATTTAGGTACCTACGTCTATAGAGTCTGATTGGCCATTTTCATCCCTCGTCGTATTAGTAGTAGTTCACTTTGATATTATGCGCTGTATTCAAGTAGGCCTTAATGCATATCAAAATGCCCCATGCTTTCCATACTAGCTGTCAATAGAAGGAAAGTAATGTTATTGTTACCGCTGCTGAACGCAAAAGTGGACTCATAAAAAACGACTACCTACATACCTATGTTAAGTTCATTTCTCTGTAATATTCGTAAATGCATAGGTAGGTAGGTACCTACCTACATACATTTATCAGCGTCTAGTGAATGTAACGATTTTATATTTTGTTTTCTATTGTAGTGTATTGCAGTATATAGTTTTTTATGCATTTGCAATATTTATAATTTTTGACATTTTCATGTCTTTGCCCTGGCACATAGCACAAAAAACTGTCACGAATTTGTGTTACAGTGCCTTTATAATGATTTCCGCTTACAACGACCCCGTTGTTAGGTTTGTTCATTTTCTACACTTTTTAACCCACAAAAATCGTTCACCACTCGTTGGAAAGCTCTCGATTTAACGAACATTTTCATGTTCTCCATAACATATTGACTATACGAATAGCGGAGCTATGGGCATAACTGTTCTCATATTTTGTTTACAAACTAATGATCATGAGTGTAGAAGATAATTAATCCGGAATCGTCTATTTTATTGAAATTAGGTACCTACCTCTTAATATTAATAATGTCAAAAGCAATAGGTAAAGACATGAAAATGTCCCAATGCGTTGCAGACTCGTATGCAAGCGTTTTTGCTGTTTCTGTGATTTTTTTCTGATGATTTTCGCTTACAACCGATTCGTTGCTACGGAACTTTATCTTCGCCAGTTATCATCGTACAAAAATCGTTCACCACTCGTTGGATATTTATTTTCAATAATGAACCATTGGAATCGAGCAAGAAAAAAAAATTCTTACCCCCCTCAAAATTTGATGGTTTACGTTTCAAGGTATGTAGAATCCAAAACTGCAATAAAAATATTTCTGTCTGTCCGCCGTACGGGCCACTTTTCTTAGTTACCATGAAAGAAAATTGATGAAATTCGGGTTATAGGTTCCGTTCGGGGTCTAGTTGGTCCTCGAAGCTCGTCGTTACCGTCAGTCATCTCCAAGGGGTTCGAAATAGGGGTTGAAATTTTCAGAACGCCGTATCTCGAAAACTGTCGATTGAAGGGTATTGTTTTTTTTCCGTTATTAAATTTGTCTTGAGCTAAACAATTTTTAAATAATAATTGGAGAAGATTTTTACCACTAAATTCTTGACTGAATATTACAGTAATATTATAATTACTTATGAAAATTCCTCGGTACATTCAACAATAACTCGAAGTACCTACCTATTATACTTCATGTTCTAACATCCTTTCTCTCTAACAACCGAGGTGCAAAAAACTGAGGAACTTGAGGAAGTTTGTGGAACGCTAATGTATATTTATTTATTTATATTTATTTATTTATTTATTTATTTATTTATTTATTTATTTATTTATTTATTTTTATATTTATATTTATATATTTATTTATTTATATTTATATTTATTTATATTTATATGTATGTATATGTATGTATATATTATGCCGTTTTCCACCGAAAAATTCAGGGGAAAACAGTTGAAACCTTGAAACATTAATTGGAAATTAATAAATAAAGTTAATTTTTGTTTAAAATTGTTTTGGTTCAAATTGCGCAAAGTAGGTAGTTAGTTTTTGGTTTTTAGAATTCGTAATAAACACTGGAATACCTTGCAGTAATTTAATGCTCTTTTCAATTAATTATGTTAGGTTCAATAGGTAAGGTCCTTGGATGGTTTTCAAGCCACAATAATAATTTTTTTTGGAGGTTGCAAGAAAACAGTAGTGAGATATTACTTGTTAGAAATCAGTCGTATTGCTGACTGATTTTCTACCAAGATGTTTTATAACGGATCTCTTTGAATTGGTGTGCCTTCCAAAGCGATTGATGGGTTACATTACTTAATGTAGGTGTACCGCAGTTCGTGCCTCACCTCGCATGGTTATAGGGTTGTTCTCAAGGTCCTCCCTATTATTCTTAATATCAATTCTTCTTGTAAACGTCTTACTAAGAGTGCAGCTATTATACGGCAACGTGAGGCTGACTTATTCCGACTAAACATCAATAAGGCGCTAGACAATACGAATTAACAAGTTGGTAACGTAGCATCTTCGATTAATAACCTGTACAGGCTATTCATTCTGCACTACATAATTTAATTCATCGAGTAAGCTTCCGTAATGACGGAGAGTTGATGCCTTTGAATGATGTTCTGTCTCCAACTTTGTAATAAGTTGAAGGCCGAACTTGAAGAACGATTTGCCTTGAAACCTTAGTAGTTACAGATCCCACTTTAACCAACAAACCAAATTAACCTCAGTTCCCTCAACCCGCAATAACTTTATTCAAGGGCACCTCAAATTATGGGTGTATCCCCCCCCCCCCCCCCCAACAATATTTGAAGCCAAGTTAGATAGATAGTACTCGTAGGTACCTACCTAACGACTTCCAACTCTTGTGTCTGGTTGTACCAGTACCCTGGTTCAGTTAAATAGATTAAATAGAACCGACGGGTCTATCCGGCAAAATCCTTCGATTGTGTTGAAAAGGACGAACGCGAAAGCCCAAAACTGCGCCTGCCCCTGTGAACTGCGCCGAGCATAAGATACGCCCTCGTTTATTTGTCCCTCGAGGTCTGTGCAATGTAATAAGGTCTCGACGAGCCCGGTCGGTTGGTGGTGGTGGTGGGGGGGGGGGGGGGGGGGGGGTTTGAAATTGCCCCACCCCTCATTTCCCGTTTCGTTATCTCTCAGTTTTCCCTCCGGTTTTCTGTATCTCCAAAACTTTTACCCACTGAAGAACGAAACTGCCGAGTTTTCATTGACAATGAGACATGTCGTAGCCATGGGGTTTGGAAATACGAGAAGGTTAAAATCAAAATGCTGTGGAAACAATTTGGAACAAAGTCATAAACATTTACATCGATTGAATCCAAAACCCGATGAAACCATGAATGAGATCAAGAAAAAAATTTACTTACCTGCTGGTTTTAGCGACGCTGAAGTGCAAAGAATCAAACATTACACCGAAGTTGCAGATAATTTCGTGGGACTGGAGGCAGAAGTTCCCAAGTCATTACTAAAATTATTGGGGAAATACGATTTTTCGCTAATGTATAAATCAATTTTTGTTGGTTAGGTCATGCTTGAAGGTGGCTTTGGTTTCCCGTACTAACAGTTAAACCATTACCCTTTTATTATCTTTAGGACCCAACTGGGTTTCTGATCATGGCCATCCTGTCTGGCAGGGTGGTTTGCCTCAGCGAAGTAATTTCAATCAGTTAGTTGTGCATCTGGTACCACGAGAGGGAGATATCTGTGCATGCCATTCCCTAGACTGTAATGTATCTTACCAAACTAGACCGGGTATCACCAACCCAACATGAGGCATTCATATATAAGATATTGCCATTCACATGTACAAATCAACGGTGAGACCAGACGTCCACATTTATAAGTGTGTTGTGACCTACCAAGACACAAGAGCCTTGCTCGATGTCAGGTAACACCATTGTTGAGTAGGGATGTAGTTATTATAGAGAGGAGGCGTAGAATAAATTAGCCTAGATGAACTAATGGTAGAGGACAATCTTCTACTGTGCCTCCTCTACGTAGGGTACCTCTGTTAGGAATCCTTGCAAATATGGTGGGCCATGAGTCATATTATTGTCTTAAAATTGAGTTTGTTCTTCATCGTATACCTTTGTCCCTCACAGGGCAGTGGACTGGAATACACAATGTCCGTGTCTCGCTTGCCAACGGCCAAAGACGTCCAGGAAGAGGAGGATGGCATCTGCCAGCTTTGTCCAGAGGCGGTTCGGAGAACGCTCGCCACTATGTTGGACATGACCCTCCTCAAATCCCCTGTCTTCATGCTTTTCGCATTTGCAGGCTTTGTCACGATGCTGGGGATCTTCGTTCCTTTCGTATATCTATCCGGTAAACTATGTTTCTATTGTTATTTGATTAGCGCTAGACATTTGCAACACAAAGGTGATATTCCTGTACGCTCTTAGGTCAGGTGGAAGTAAGTAGAAGCATTTGCTTGAAAGTCGATCCTCTCTTCTCACCGACAGATTTCACGAAATTAAATTTTGTTCGGTAAATCATACCTTTCGCAGCTGAAGGGTGGGGTGCCTCAGGGGCCAGTTTCGGGCCCACAACTGTTTTCTTGTTCCGTAAACGATGTCACTGAAGTGAAGTGCCAGTCATTTACGTGCATGCTTTTTGCGGATGATTTTTAAGTTTATATTGGGTGTACCACTGACCAGATTTTTATTACAATCAGCAAAACGAATTCAGATTATAAATATATCTCTGGGGCGAGAACAATGGTACCGATCAGACTGCACTGGGTCTGTAGGATTCAATGCACACTCATTTTTATTTACAAACCTGTGCAGCCCTACCGATTCAATCCCACCCATTTTAGTGGCATTGTTGTGACATAATCAACTCCATTTAACCTGCGTTTTATGCAAGACATGCACAGGCGGGTTTACAGTGCCCTTCATCCCCTGAAGCGCATCAGGAAATTACACCTTTCGGCTGAAGAGTAGGTACACCTCCTGAGGGAGCTCAAGGGAAGGTATTGACCACAGAAACCCGTGATCTATGCAGAAGGGCCACCTATACAGCTAAAAAAATAAACCCTTGTGTAATAACTTGCAGTGGCTTTTTTCTTTTTTTTTTTTGTATATTTTTGAATAATTCAAAAAACATCTTTGTGAATGATATGCCTACTGTATAATAAATCGTTTTCAACGGTTCCTCTATGGTTCACCTCGAACCAATAGTTGTAAGATTAGTTTGGAGTGGTTGAGGGAGGATTAGAACGTCAGCTTCCTTTGAAGTAGGTGCCTACCTATCTAAATAGGCTCCTGTCTGGTTTATTTTTTTTTATGAGAGAAACAGTGGGAAAATGTTGAAAAAGACGCTTTCGAGGGTCTGCACTCCACAGCCCTGTGAGGTTTCACTCACTAATAACCCACTAACCCATATCCTCTTGACCTAATCCACCCCAGAAACACTTGTTCAGCATTATTTTGGAGTGGGGCCACGTCACGCTCTCTTCTGATGTTTTCTTGCGGTCTCCAGTTTACGCTCGTCTGAGGAACAGGTCGTCCAGCTTTTTTGCTTTGAGGATTCGGACTATGTAGGACACAATCCTCTCCCAAGTTCCCTTGCTGGAGATCATCTTCCCGTTTCCCGATCACATTAGTTGGTGTGATTTCATCCTCCTCTTCTTCTAGGATCTCCCTTTCCCTGATCCATCTGGTACAGTGGAAAAACGTGTGCTCGGCGTCGTCGTTTGGTGCACTGCATTACTAGCACTTCGCGGTGTCTGCTAGCGCCCTTCTGTGCAGATAGGACCTGAAGTATCCATGGCCCGACAGGAACACTGTAATGTGGAAATCCACTTCTCCGTGCCTCCTGTACCCTGTCTGTCTGTCTGGATACTAGGCCTCATCAGTCTTCCCAAGTTCCTACCTATTTAATGAAACGCCTTAGTGGCCACACTAAAACATAAAATGCGGATTTCTAATACCCTCAACCACCCCAAACAGTATGACTGGTCATCAATCATCACGCACTTTCATCTTCAGTTCCTAACTATATTCCAGTGCTGTCATTATCCGAGTTCTTCCCGTATTTTCAATTAAACGCTCCAGTTCTGTTGCAGCCAGAGCCATCTCTTGGGAATACGATCAGAGCACTGCCATCTTCCTGCTATCGACCATTGGAATCACCAACACGATCGGGCGGATCATGTGCGGCGCCCTCACCAGCGTCCCCGGCATAAGCGCTCTCGCTATCAACAACATCGCTCTGACTATCGGAGGCATCGCCACCATGTGCAGCGGTTACTCGAGCTCGCAAACGTTCCAGTTCGCATATGCTGCCATTTTCGGGCTCAGCATATGTAAGTCCACGCAAATCAATGCTACAGTGCAAGTACAGCAACCCACCTATGCACTGAACATACACAACACGTGACTTTATTGGCAAAACAGAAATTTGTACATTTTTCGTCAGTACCTACTTATGAAGTTCCATAGGGAATCGTCAACAGCCTCGATGCAACCCTGTATCTACCTACACGGGGGCATCCATGGAGGCTAAGTACCATTTATGTACTTGGGGTAAAAAAAAACCTACATAACTCCACACTCCAGGAATCGATTTTACGACAAATTTGCAACGATAAAATGATAATCTTTGCTCAAAACTCCTACAAATTTGTGGCGATTGAAGATTTTTTGTAAGCTTATTGACACTGAAACAGTCATATC
This sequence comes from Leptopterna dolabrata, assembly GCA_954871275.1. Taxonomy (NCBI): domain Eukaryota; kingdom Metazoa; phylum Arthropoda; class Insecta; order Hemiptera; family Miridae; genus Leptopterna; species Leptopterna dolabrata. Next base: position 33,555,864 of record OX940981.1, on the reverse strand, counting down.
ATCCTTTTGGACGGATAAGGTCCTATCTGAGAGCAGCCAGATAGATGCTGTAGTAAAGTTGATAAACAGACGAAGTAGGTACCTCCCTATCTTCTAGCAGCATAGATTAAGTAACGAATACAGACATGGGCGGATCCAGAACTCTTGAAGAGGGGCGGTGTCAGAAACTTCAGTTCAATTCAGATGCATGCTCTTAAAATTCTCCGGTGATGTTTTTTTCCAGTATAACAGTCCTAATCCTAAAACTCTGAAGGTACCTACTTCATGGAACGAAAGTGAGCTATTTAATTCCTCGTGAAATGAAGCATTTTTAAAAATCTAGTTAGTAGGTACCTATCAATTTTTCGGAGTAGGATAAAATCGTTAGCTTTAGATCACACAACAAAATTAAAAAATTGATAAGCTAATAAAATTGATAATTGATAGGTATGTATGTTGAATTTTACTGAATTAATGATACAGCCACTAACTATGCATTTAATATGATGAAGAATGAGACTCAGCCAACTTAAAACTCCTTTAATCTGCTCAATTCTGTGTAAAACGTAGGTAGGTACTCTTATAATACCAAGTAGGTAGGTACCTAATGACAAAATCTAAAGGTAGGTTTTCCTAGCGGCTCGTTTGTCCTTATCACATCGGCAGGAGCGCGAAATGGATTACGCGGCGCGGAAGTGTTTTCCTAGCGGCACTAGCGGCAGCGTGTTGATCTAATCAGCTGATGTACGAGCAGTGTCTGAGACGGTACACGGTACGAGATTTACGAACGGTGTGTCAAAATATACAGAAAAAAAAAGTTATTGCAATGCTAATTATCAAACATAACGTATGATGGATGATGATGAACAGAACTATTTACCTACTTACGGTACTTACCTATAAGTTCATAAAAGAAAGTATTACATCCCGCCGTTATAACACAGTTGTTCTGTTCTAGCTGCTTGTTGCTATGCGTTCAGATATATATACACTACTTGTATGAAAAGTTGAAAAGACGTTTTCCAGTATTATCGTTCAGATATTTTTGGAAGTTATCGAGTTCTTTAAAAATCGGGAAAACGAGGGGTTGTTCAAAATTATGATCAGTAGGTAGTCATCTCGTCAATATAGTATGGTTCTATACACGCTCAAAAGTTCGTCTTCGTCTCCCGAAAAACGCACTTCCGGCACTTTTTTGCCTTTGCTGACATCATTCGCAAACAAAATGTGACTCAAACTATGAGAAGAGACAATCACGCAGTAGGTATGCAGCGCAATTGGCTCCTCTCCAAGCAGTCAGTCAAACGCGTCGAGCGTATCACGTCAGCGTGGAACGTGTTGCGCTCTGTAGAAAACATTAAAATATATACATGGGAGGAGTAGGCGAGTAACATGTCACGCAACACGTCTACGACGCAAAAAAACGCGTCTCTAGGAAAAGCTACCATAATTGACGAGTTTCCCCTCTAGCAAACCGCTCAATGACACGAAGTTCGTCCAGTTTCTTAGCTATGACTGATTGTGGGTTGCCAGTCCCACCAAACGATCTTCCGCTATTACCGATCTCGTCCACGGAGGTGAAGAACTCCTTTCAGGTCAAGAACTATTTTCGTACGAAACTAGTAGTCAGATCTTGTTCTTGGTATGTTGTTGTTCCAAAGCTCAGCAATTTTCGAAATTCGTCTCGACCTAGTTAGTTCTGCAGACTTTTCAAAACTTGTCTCTCCAGACTTAAAGGGGGGCCTCTGCCTACAGAACTCCCATCCATAGAGAAATGGAAGGCGTCAAACCCTCCTAAAATTAAGGGGGCCTATTTAATGCCGTGTGTATCTACTATTTCCTTGGTTCCCCAACTCCTAAACCTCCTTTTGATGGTAGTGAGTATAAATTTAAAATCCACTATTTCAGCTTGCTGGGCATCGCTAAGATCAATAATCGCCGTAGACCTGATTGGCATTGAAAAGCTGACCAATGCTTTCGGAATCATCCTCATGTTCCAAGGATTCGCGGCCACCCTGGGATCACCAATCGCTGGTAATTACTTCTTTTAATACCTCAGCTTAATTATCAAGAATACATGTCATTAGGCGAAAATTCAGCAATCAAGTCTGGAAAAGAGGTTATGTACCTTACTTACAGTTAACTTACTGTGATTAAAGTCATGCTTTAAAAATGTGAAAAATAGTAGGCAGGTATGTGCAACTTAGGGAGTTCAAACATTCCATTATTACTGAGTCCTACAGAGGTTAATGGCTTCTGTTAACAGCTTCTTTCCAGAGACATAATAAAAATAATTGTGAATGCTATTTCATACCTGCCATCTTCGACATTGCAGGGTTGTTCTTCGATATCACGGGCAGCTATGATATGTCGTTCTACCTCTCTGGAGGCCTCCTCCTCTTCTCCGGTGTCATCTGCTACCCGCTGAACTACCTTAAAGATAAACTGGAAAAGCAGGAGTCGAGTAATACCGATATAGGGGACACGGCCCCATGCTGACCAACTTGCATCCGAATTCGGCTCCCATTTCAGGGGATTCCTACCCCCTGTGAATCCGCGTTCGGCTGAGTTCTTATCGAGAAAGGAACGTTTCTCAGGTGATCACCAACAGCTAGGATAGGCACCTACTGTGATACATTCGGCGAAATATTATTCCTTACCACAAAGAAGTTTTTTATATGATATACTATTGAAAAACCACTGAGAGAGCCATAAGGAACTCTATCAAAACTTATCTTTAGTGGAACATACCATCTGGAAGCTACTCAGTACTTTAAAGAGACTTGTTGGCCTATTTCACGCTTTATATTATTGTATAGGTACATACGCAGAGTTGGAATTTGACAAGAAAATAAAAGATCATCAACCTAACATAATTTATTGTTTTAGTTGCTCTTAGCACTTGTTTCGTTCAGAACAGTGCTATCGATTTTTTAAATCGATAGCATTTAAAATAGCATTTTAAATGCTAAAATAACATGATAGCATTAGCGATTTTTTTATATAGATTTTTTTTAAATGACAGTATAACCCTACTATTTCGTAGGCAGGTACCTACACCTACCTATCCAGTGAGACTGAACCAAAACAAATCCAAAATTGGGGACCGACCTACTTACTGAGTTATGAAGGCACGAAAGATAAATAAATGTGCAATGCGTGAATGAGTAGTTAAGTGGTACCGACCAAAACCGACACAGTTAAGGTTGGATTGCGCTACAATTCTCTAGGCGACAAGACTGGAGCCAATTTGGGTCAAGTTGATGTACTTTTTTTTTAACCATCTACCAAGAACAGTTGATAGTCCCCAAAACCTGCTTGACGTAGGTAGCGGCTGGAAGGGCAATATGATCTGCACTAAGAAGCTATTTTCAGGCCGGAAAAGTAAAGAGAACTGCTGTTGTTTAGTAGTTATGTGTTTAAAGCTAAGTTCACATGTGGCGGCAATTTGGTAGGGCAATCCGGTAATGCTGTTGGTATTGGTAATGGCCAGCGGAAAATGGATTACGGCAGCACAACATATGGATAAAGCTAGGTTCACATGGAGGTGCAATGCCGGACAGGAATCTGGTAGGGCAACACGTTTGCCAGAAATTTTGCCGCAGATGCGTCCACATGGCGGTGGAAATCATAAATGGAAATCGAACCGGCAAAGTCAACCAGGAATGTCGAATTCCAATATCGCTGAACAACCGAACAGGAGAGGTGTGTACAGTAACCTCTGCACGGATCCGACAGCGGAAAATTGTCTGTTGAGGATGATATAGTATCCATGACATTGCACTGCGATAATCCGTTTTGCATTGAACAATAGCATTGCAGAACTAATTGCCGTCCGTATTGCCTAGGTTCATATGGAGGGGCAATTCCCGATGGCACTCCGGTACAGCAAGTCGTTCTACAATGCTATTGGCCAACACAAAATGGATTATTGCAACGCGACGTCACGGATACAAAAAATCAAAATCTCCAGATATTTTCCAATGCCCTTGGCCTTATCTGCACAGAGGTTACTGTACACACCCCTCCTGTTCGGTTATTCAGCCATATTGAAATGACATTCCTGGTTGATTTTTCCAGTTAGATTGATTCTGCTGCCATGTGAACACCTCTGCAGCAAAAATTCCGGCAAACGCGTTGCCATCCGGAATCACCCCTCCATATGAACCTAGCTTATACCCGCTTCCGGACATGCTCAGATGTTACTGAGCACACCTTTCACGTTTGGTTGCTCGGGCCATATTGGAATTCAACATTGCTGGTTTTCCTTTTCTTTTCGTTCACTGAGTTTTTCTGTGCCTATATTTTTTTGTCATGGAAGACTGCAAAACCCGAGATTTGGGACACCAGATAACACTGTCAAACGAAGAAGGCTCACGGATTCCAGCTCAGTACTGCTATGTAAGCGTCTCCGGCAAACAAACAAGTTGCCATAACTGATTTCTGCCCCACGTGAACCTAGGTTAAATTGGAAAAATCAGAAGCTGAATATACTAGCAATACCTACCTCCTCAATGTAACCCTTGCTTCCTTTTGTTCTATAATGTTTGTCAAGTATAACAAGCTCATGTGCCCGGATGTTCCTTCCCATAAGTACTAATGCAGGGATTAATTCTCTACAAGAAGCTACAATTATATTGGATTCCTCAAGATCACACAGTGATCCACACTCAAATTGTCACTTAGTAGATCAAGATTTACCTAAACCAGCCGAATTTGTGTAGGTACGAAGTCAGTGAATTCCGTGTATGATAAGACAAGCCGTACCATAAACCTTGCTAATCACGTTTCATGGCATGCTTTTAGGATAAGAAACCGCTTCTAGCTGGTCCGGAGGTGTATCATTAAGGATCAAGTTGAGTTTTCTAGATATACTATGTATGTCGAGGAGAACATGTGAAGACAATTCGATTTGTACACTGTGTTAATCACGTTAAATGAGTAAACCTGAATGCTAATGGATACAATAAAACTTTGATACAAGAGCCTTTTTCATTCAAGCTTCCTTTGGGTCACAGTGAACCGTTCAGTATGGTAAGGATGCTACTACCTGTAAGTTTTATTACACTACAGACATACCATTCGGCCCTGGGTGAAACGTCTCAGTACCTACGCGATAACTGTCATCTTAGGAATGTTATAGTATTCCTAATAAAAGCCATTGTTCCCACTTTTCTTCTCAATATTATTTTCAAGTAATAACACAAGAAGCTTTGTGAGGTACTTAATCACCACTCGACACTGAGATTCTCCAACTTCGCACTCTATTCAAGACCACGGTCTCAACGGCTTAGGTAACTCGCAGCAACCATGAAATTCTGGCTTGAAACAGTCGTGAAGATAGGTATCTAAAAAGAATTTTGCAAGTTACAAATTGAACAGGGAACCTACATTTGAATTGGCACCTCACAATTACCAAGGAAGGTAGGAGGAAAGGCAGTGCGAAAAACTGAAGAACTAATAAAAATTGATTCGGACAAAAAAATTCAAAAATTTTTCGGATAGGTGTATATTTTTCAGTGATTTGCTCAAAAAAAGAGAAGAAAACTGTAATCAAAACCATGAAAAACCGGTTCAGGAATTACGATTTGAAACATTGCAACAATCTTTTTGAAAATTAATGTAATGAAAAACAATGGAAACACAATACGTAGAAGTATAAATATATAAGTATGCTGGAATAACAAGTCATACAAACCTATTAACAAAGAGTCAACACAGCGTCTAAAAAGTAGCAACATCGAAAAAGTCGCATTTTTCAGGATAAAATTTCTTTCTTTAGAGCATCAGGAATAATTTTTAAACCAATCAATTGCAAGTTTTTTCTTCAACAAATAACAATATTGCATATATATATTTGAATAATAAACAGAATTTTAAAACCACAACAGTGAGGTGATTTTCAATCAACTTATGATTAGAGCGCCTCTGAGTGGTTTTCTAGATTCTCATCTCGTCCAATGCAAATTCTACACGACCGGCTAAAAACGATGAGATTTCATTAGCCTCCTCGTGGTTCAATTGTCGAATCTGAAGCAAATGACGTACCCGCCCATCGAGGTACTTCCAAACGAATCAACATGAGCAGCCATTGATGTGAAAGTTTTCAAAGTTCTATATCTTTTCCGTGTTCCAATAAAAAATTCGAACTCGTATGCTGGGTTATGAAATACGCATAAATCTGGCTAACATTCAGGTTAGTAAGTTCAATATTAATGCAAAGGTCAACTGATTGTAAATAGAGGTTAGTTTCATTCAACAAGTTTTTCGATTTGTTTAAATAACGTATAGTATTACCTAATATTCTTAATATGTAGGCCATATTATGTTTTGTAAATAGTCATTTTTGTGTTTTATACCATAAAATGTCTACTGTGAGTTGGTTTTAGGAAAACTTTAAAATGACAGTATCAGCAAATATTACAATCTATGCCTTCTAGATATCCAAAATGGCGATTTCGATGGGATTTTTATACCACAATAGGTTTGAACCTATGTTATCCGAATCGTACCAAATCTTGCATTTATTTTCCCGTTGCCTATTCAAGTTTTAAAAACTATCACTGTCATTTTGCGTTTATATTCCTCATATTGATCATTATTATTTATTTTATTCTTTTCTTCAACAAGGAAGTTATACATAGAAGAGGGCAAGTCGAAGCTATGAAGAGTGGTAAAAGAAAGTCAGCTAATAAGGTCATACTTTTAATTTTCATCAAAACTGCAAGTGGATACGACGAATTTTGTCTGAATTGTCACTAATTACTTCGAATTTTTAATAAATTTCGCGGAATAAGGGGTTAGATTCCATGGTAGCCGCAGAGTCGATAATTTTCTCTTTTTTTTCAGTCTCAATATCACGTGTGTTAAGTTTGAGGTCCTAAGTTCTAATCACTTTTTTCCGTGAGAAGTTTTATCAAGTCATACATTCGCACTGACTAAAATTGGAGTAGGACTACTGTTCAAATACAAAATTACAACTAATGCGTTTTAAAATTAAATTTCCCAAGGACCAATTAACAGGTCAAATACGGGGTTTCATTCTCGAGTTATGGAATAGAGGTAGAAAAAAATTTGAAAATGAAAAATCAACGAAAAAAAAAAAAAAAAAACGTTGCTGGTATTTGACAACTTCAATTTAATTTAAAAATAACAGTGCTTCAGTTATAACTCTACTCTACCTTAGGTAATTAACTAATACGATTTTATTTTCATTTTTTTACCTAATTAGGAGCCTTGGAAAAAGCTCTCATTAAATTTACCATCACTTAGCGAATAATTGTTGTTCATTCATTAACATTAATTCTTTCAGTTAAAAGGGTGAATCTTTTTTAAATTTTAAATAAAAAAAACGAGAAAAAAGAGGAGGTGAATTATACAAAAGTCAAGTTGTCCTGTAGTATGAACTATGAGCATACAGTTCTGCATGGAGAGGCACATCCTACAAGTGGAACCAAAAACAACTTTGAAGGGTGATAATATTTTTGCCACAGTAAACACTTTATAAAATACAACACCGAGAAAAGTTTTGAACTTACTAATATTAGTTATATTCGAGAAGACATATATCTTTTTAAATAATGGAGACCTACTCAAGTGAATTACTCGTAATTTGTGTATTTTTTTATTTTGATATACCTATATGAATACAATGTATAGAATTCTCAAAAGTGAATAATGTATGCTCTATTTTACACAAACGATATATAAATAAATTAAAAATAAACGAAAGAAAATTAGGGGTTCAATTTTTTCAAAAAACTTTTTGCCCAATAATCACAATTAACCATATTTAAATAAACAATCAGATCAGGAAGGGGAATGAGGATTCACTGGGTACAAGTGAAGAAGGCTACACCCAAGGATAATAGGTTATATAGAGATAAGAAAAGTGTAGTGTGAGAAGTTCAATAAAAACAAAATGAAATAGTCGGTGTGAAAACAAATTTTACTAATAATAGTAATAAAAATGAAAAAAATTAAATAAATAAAACAATGTCTTTTGAACAAAAAAGATACAAACGAATAAAATGGGGAGACAACGTAAAGAATATGTTTTGAAGAAAAATCGGTGTTAACGGAAACAGGAATGTGAACAAGGTACTTTCTAAATAGCCACTAAGTGTAAATGGGAAAAGCGAATTTTTGGCTAACATGGATAAACAGTTAGTTCGCTTGTTAAAAATGACAAATTGATCAAAGTAATAAATTAAAAGAATATTAAATTGACAAAAAATTGGGTTTAATGAACCAAATACGAAAAGAGACAGGCAAGTAATTTCTGATTCATAAATAAAGATAAATACCACATATAGTCATAACAGTACTCTAAATTACCTTTTTGTTTTTTCTTCTTTTTTTTTTACAAAAATTTACAGATATTATGTTAGAACGTTGCATTCACTTATTATGATACCACTTAAAACATCAAAGCCCACTGAATGTCAATAGTGGTAAGGCGGTTGCCAGGTTGAGTGGTTTTCTCACATGGAAAGCAGAAATGCAATTCGCATGATTTCAACATTGCATAAACAATTCACTTCGATGTCATCATGGTTACAAATTCTGAAACATAAGAGAAAAGCAGAAGGTGGGAAAAATGTTCGAGAGAAAAATACCAGTAAAAGTCTAGGTACTAGGTGGAGTGGGTGAACCAAATTTGAGTTTTCCAAGGTTTTGTTTTCGCCAAACAGTAAAACTCTGTGCTCAAAACAAACCACCAGTGTAAAGCAAAGCTACAGTTAGCGCGTCCTGATATCACGCAAATTGATGTAATATTGTTCAGGAAATGTGGCTGCACCCAGCTGAAGCTCTCGAGTGAACAACAAATTGATGATCAAATGTATGCAGCTGCACCGAATCCACTGGATACGCGTATGGCATACGACGGTACTTTCCAAATGTAGTTTCCACTATGCCCGCTTGGGAGCGTCACAGCGCAGGTACCTATTCAGGGGATGGGCAGTCAGTTCCACTGAGTAGGTATAACCTGAAGAGCTATGGCCTGGTCCTACGACCGGCGGGTTTTTGGTAAGGAACGCGTTCTTTTGCTTAAGGTTTTGTTGCATATACTTCTACTTTTTTTGGGACTTCCAGTGAAAGCCAGCTTTCCACCGAGCTGTGAAACCCACTGATACGCGTATGGGATACGACGGTACTTTCCAACAGGAGTTTCCACTATGCCCGCTTGGGAGCGTCACAGCGCAGGTACCTATTCAGGGGATGAGCAGACAGTTCCACTGAGGTGGTATAACCTGAAGAGCTATGTGCTTGGTCCTACGACCGGTGGGCTTTTGGTAACGAACGCTTCTTCTGCTCAAGGTTTTGTTACATATACTTCTACGTTTTGTAGGTACTTCCAGTGAAAACCAGCTTTCCAACGAGCAGTGAGGAGCAGGGGTCATTTTTGCATGACCAGGTTAGTCATGTCAGTAACAGATGTATTAAAAAACAAGAAAACCAATTCTGTGATGCAAACCAACGTGGCCGACAGTACGTCTGTTCGTTGTACCTATAGTTTTTTATGCTGTCAAGCCTGGGATTTTTAAAAAATGTAAAAACAAAAATTACAGCTCTCCAACATGTGCTGAGCAATTTTCCTGTGACTTGAAATAAAGGAGCTGCAGCTAAAAAGTAAAGTACAGTAACAGTCACTTCAGGCTGGGGCTTTTTGTCCGACTGTCCTGCCAGCATCGTGGGTGTGATCAGCTGTCCTCCAATGAGAGGATCAGAATTCGAGCTGATCATTTCGCTCCTGGCAACTCACTGCCTCGCCCAACAGCTACATTGGTCATACTTGGACGTGTCACGGCAGTCACAGATTCATTTCACCTGATAAAGCAGTTGGGCAGCTACAGCTAAGATTTGCCCTCGTTTGGACAAAGCAGATGGAAAATCCCGAGGATTTGCCTGAAGTGAGCTCAAGAACAGCGCACCAAGCGGACACAGGGAAAACTGCAGATGGTTAGTGCTGCAACGAGCCACATCTCCTAAGAATATCCATGTAATCAATTCAATATATTGCACCGTATTTTCCAGGATACCCTTCCAACAACTACATCTTTTCAGTCCTGTCATCAAACGAACTGATCTAGTTCTTGATAGTGACAGTGCACCAATGAAAACTTAATTTACCGTCTCTGTAACAAGGTGAGAGAAAACAAGTTTTGGAACATGAGTCATCCTATACATAATGCGTCCAAGAACTGGATTTTCAACATGTAGCATGATCCACGATACATTCTCAGAAAATGAGGGACATTTGCGATGCCGATTTCTCGATGACAATAAAACGGAAATATATTCCGCTCAATATGCTCTTACTGCCTCCAAAAAGGTCCTAAACAATAACACACAACGTCATCAACACCCAAAGAAGTCATTTTTAGGCCCGGCAGCCACTTGAATCTTGCAATTGAGTTCAATAACGCTTTCGATAATCGGAAATCGTGGATTTCTAAATTTTTCTTGATCGATCCGCCACCACCTAGGAACCTGTGACCAATGACAGGCGGTGGAAGTCATCAAACAGCCTAATTTTTCTGTTCAACAGCAACTACGATCTTGTGATTTGACCAGTTTAATATTACAAACGTACCTACACCTATTTGTTGATAAGGATGAAATAAGAATATCAACGATGACATGACGGCTCACACTAATTACAGAACTAATTAGTAACACAGTAGTCCAAACTGTGAATAGGTTCACATTCAATCTTCCCTCTCATGAGAAGACAAAAACGATTTTTTTCGACCAAATTATAAATCACAAACAGTTTCACTGTATATCATTGGGTGGACGTCTACGTGAAAAATAAAAGAGAAAATATTTAAATCGCTACATCGAAATGCAACATATACGAAAGATCGATTTCGCTGCAATGCTAAAACATTCAAGATTCAAAACATTCTATAACATCGAGTTCTTTAGCTGTTGAAACACATAACTGCCATTCCTCTACCCAATGCGGAATATGCTGACAATTTTGTATGATTTTTTAAACATTTAAAAACCCATAAAATTTCAATTTCAAAAGTGCTCACTGATAGATAGCAATTTGTTTTAACTTCATGGTTCTATAAACCCACATTCCTACTTCGTGATGACTCATGCAAAATGTATTCTGAAAAGGCATGCATCATTGATTCTAAATCAGTCTCGTAATTATGTTTTTGATTTCAAGAACGTAATTTTGGGGTATGAAAGTTGAGTACGGTCAAGGCATCGTTGGTACTTTCCAATCAGCGTCAACAAATACTATCTCACGGATAGCTCCAGTGCATTTTGTGTGAGTTCTTACATTAATACCGGTGTTTCGAGTTCGAAATTATCTACTACACTCACAAAATAAGTAGGTAACGCATTAGCACATATATTTACATTGAGTGTGCTTCATTTCTAATTAGTCCATGTTTGAATCGTAAACCATAAAATTATAACAGTGCTGTATTAAAAACCGATAAGCTTCACATCTGAAACCATCTACTTTTGATTTTGAAAGAAGAAGGAAGTAAACTAAACGAAAGGAAAAGAACTTGAAAAAAATAAAACCACTACGAAAGCCTCGAAAGCGTGGTGAAACCCTTCGGGGAGTTAAGAATTCCCATTATTATCAGCAGTAGAAGATGAGTTGGGCTTCTCAGTGAAGTTTGAGAAACAATTCGTTTTTTCGGGAGAAAAATTGAGGGTTTACACGTAAGTTCAGATAAATGAGCAGATGGACAGGGGTAAAGATCTAATCCCAACACAATCATGATGGGAATTACACATGGAGGCGAGGGTGGATGATGTGGGAGTCGAGATATTTTGTGTGTCAAGGATATGGATTTAATTAAAAAAGGCATACACAGAAAATGTGTGGATGAATAAAAAGTCGCGTTACAGGAGAATCGGGAGCAAATAAAGTCTAATCTTAAATCGCTGAGGAATATTCAAGAGAATCCAGTCGCATAATAGTAACAGGTTTCCTGATGCTGCTATGTCCAATTATGGCGCTTCAACTCCAGTCGAAAATGGGTGTCTAAACATCGGACTCAAGTCAAAGAACAGGAAATCATGGTTGTAAAATTTCGTTTTATTTGCGGTGGAGACTTCAAAAGATGTGAGGGTATTTGTCCCTGAAGAGGCGATAAAAAGGAGACTTCCAAGGCGTTTACTGCGGAGGTCGAAAATTACACTGATGGGAAAATGTGATTTTACATGTACCCAGGGAGCTGGGAAAGGACAGCAGGAGATGGGCAAGTACCTGGAAATTGTGGTAAAATAATGAGAATAAAAGAAATTTGAAGTCGTGCGTTGCGGTATGATGCATCTATTCTCCTTTGACCGTGAAAATCCCATTTTCTTAATCACTGGAGTTGATGCGTTTTTTTCACGTCCCGCGGCAGTACTGTGTGGGACACGTTGCCTCGACATCTCGTTCAATTTTTCTTTAGCTCACTATATTTTTCGATCATATTTTTGTACATGAAATAATTATAATAATGCGAAGATAGAAGTGGGACAACACGTCATCTCCAACCACGCATCTCCTTCTTCGTTCATTCTGGTTTATTATTTTCAGTAATGAACCTTTGGAATCGACCATGAGGAAACACATTTTTTTAAATTGTTTCCGTTTCGGGTATGTAGAATCCGAAAACGGAATTAAAAAAAAAAAAAAAAATCTGTCCGTCCACCGTACTTCGCACTTTTCCTAGTTACCATTAACCAAAATTAATGAAATTTGGTTTGTTGGTTCCATTTGGAGTCTACTTGGTCTGTGAAGCTCGGACGTTACCGTCAGCCACCTCTAAGGGGTGAAAAATAGGGGTCGAAATTTCCAGGACGCCGTAGCTCGAGAACTTCAATAGAAAGGTATGGTTTTTTTACGTTTTTAAACTGATCTCGAACTCGAGCATGTTTTCAGACCACTCGGAGCATCGTACGTCCAGCCATTCGTTTGCACCTAAAAGCTTCGTCAACATGATCGTGAATGAAACGGTATGCATCCGGCCCAGATTTCACTGCTAAAGAACACCTGATTACAATCATGCGTGGCTGTATGAAATCGACTTGTTGTTCTGAGATGTCATTTTATTTGAAGAATGATGGGTTATTTTGGCCTTCTTGAATCCATCCATATTTATGAAATCTGAATGCCCTCGATTCAGGGCTCCCTTGGTACGCACTCACCACAGAAAAGTGATCTCCGCATAAGGTAAACAATGAACCTGCATAAATAATTCGCAGTTTTTTCTTTTCAACGACTCTCACAGAAAATCATTATCCTAGCTGCACTATCCACATACGGTAGATTTCACCGTACTAAATAAGAGCGAATTCGGATTCCGAAGAGTAGAAAGCAAAAAGCTCTACTTGAGATGAGTTTCAATTTCAGGCTACTGTTTTACTGAGTTACCTATAGATATTAAACGATTACGAGAAGTACCAAGGTTTTGAGTAGAGGTGCCACCATCAACTGGTTTGGGCTTTATCAAGCTTGCTCTGGAGGAGACGCAATTCCGGACGGCAATCCGGCACGGCAACGTGTTTGCCGGAATTTTTGCCGCAGAGGCGTTCACATGGCAGCGGAATCATAACAAAACGCAAACGCAAAAAACAAACAATCGCTCGAACTCGAAACCGCAAAATCAACCACTAATGTCGAATTTCAATATGGCTGAACAACCAAACAGGAGATATGTGCGCAGTAACCTCTGCGCTGATACGGCAACACATCCGACAGCAGAAAATATCTGGAGATTTTGATATAGTATCCAAGACATTACGTTGCAATAATCCATTTTGCGTTGGCCAATAGCACTGCAGAACGCGTAGCCGTGCCGGACTACCGTCCGGAATTGCGCCTCCATGTGAACCTAGTTTTAGACCGCTCTTGACCAAAATTTGCATCAGTACTTGACAGGAACTTGCGAGTGCTTGGATAAGGCGGAGCCAATTCAGACATCACCGTGCTGTGGGTATTGTACTGGCATGTACGGACTATGCATCTACTTCAGATCTGACTCTTAAACAACAAAGTGAAGCCGGGTAAGAAGCGACGTTCGTTCCCTAACTACCTACTAGTTTGATGATCGCGAACTAGTTTTAATAAAACGTAGACCAAACATTCAAGAACGGGCGTGAACAAAAGGTTCCTCAACCGCTTGTCCGAACCAACACAAATTACTCGAGTTCAAGACTTCACACGACTATAATACTCCGGCAGTCAATGCATTACGAACGTAAAATGCAGCACATCTTTTATTTCGGACGCTTTCGCTATAAAAACCCGGGTGGTTCTCGTTTTTAAAAATCCTCATGATCAACCGTTTACGTGAGTTCGGAACCAGCAGTGGTTGTGCCACCGTCCTCGGTGGAATCATCGGCCGTCTTCCGGTTCTTCTTCGCGGCCTTAGCCGCTTTGGCTTTCTTCGTTTTGTCCGCGAGTTTCCGCTCTTTTTTCAACCGGTCCGTCTCTTTCTTACGCTCAGCGAACTGGACGTCCCGCACGTTTAGTTGCATCCTATAGACGAAATCTGAAAAATCTCAGGTCATTCGATTCGTGTCTGAGCCATCGCTATCTGGTGACTATTCCGTAAACCGAACTAGACGTAAGCACAAACCAACGTCAAATCCAGGGTTCTAACGCTATGATGAAAAATTAAAATTTAACTAAGAAGGTAATTTGGTAATTTGTAAATAGGGGGAAAAGGTAATTTGTAAATACGGTAATAAGGTAATAATTTGTAAATAGGGTAAGAAGGTGAATTGTAAACGGGGGGGGGGGGGGGGGGGGGGTCTTCTCTCTTACTATATCCTATGGCTTAAACAGATCTCCCGACAACCATCTATTTTGTTTGTTTATGTTTAGCAAGAAATGAAATGAAAAATTACAGCAAAATGGCAAGTCACTGATCGAAACGGCGCTCAAAATCCACTCAACCCGAAACTTGATTTTGAAAACAACATTCTACTCCACCCTGACAATGACATTCAAAAATTATGTCGAAATTTGAAATTTCGACAAAAATTAAATTTTAGCGAACGTAGCATTCAATAGTTCGTATTATTTTATTCTCTCATTTGAAAATGGAACCGGGTTAACCGCAAGAACTCCACAAACACAATTATATAGCCAGGACAGTGGGTCTAATTACATACAATTGATTCGAAATGTGTAGGAATCCAATGGGATTTTTCAAAGTTACACAGATCGATACCGTTGGAGAGATCCGACATCTCGGATGACCCATTGCCCTATAACTTGAATGACCCACGAAACCCTCGGCTCATTCTGATAAGGTCACTTCTCAGGTCGGAATTCCAAAATATCCTTTCCAGCATGTCACCATGTTGTCGAAGGTCAAAATCATCGTGAGGTTCTGAAAGTTTATGAGAAGTTTACGTTATAATTTGAACTCTTGAACCGACCTGTTATGACATGTGAGTCGGTTCGAACGATAACAAATGAAAAAAAAAATGAAATAAATAAATAAAACGTAAGTATCTAACTCACGCAGAACCTTATTTATATTTTATTTAGATTCAAACGTCGTATGGTTCTTTGCACAGATTGTATTGAAGACCGAAAATATCATTCAAACTACAATTCCAACAACTACGTAGAGGAAATCTTTACAAGGAATCTGCAGTGCCTGGCTATGAGGGAGTTCCACTAGAACGGTGACCAGTAATTCCAGTGACGTTTGCAGTATGGTTACTCTGCAGCCAACTCTACAGAACTATTTTAAGACCTAAGTACAATAACTGATCTACTGTATAAGATCATTTGTGCATCAGAGGCCAGATAATAAATAGGTAACTAAGTCAAGTTTTGGAAATGAAAGGAATTGGGGGGGCAAAGTTCCGCGGCTGCCCAGGAAAAAATGTCAAGAGTAATAAAGGTAACACTGGAAAGTTTCAAATGAGAACACTGGGTATAATAGGAAAAATTCTGGTAAAAATATTTGATTGACTTTCTAGTTAGAATTGGGGATTGTGGACAACTATGTCGAGATATGCACGTGAACCAAGCTGTAACAAAGTGGTCTGACTAATTTGGCGTGGTTTGAAGCAACTATAAGTAAGTAGCAGCGTACGTATACTGAACACCAAATCTAGTCTTCAACCTAGGTCAGGCAATGCATCTAAAAGCAGTCCAGGAAAGTTCTATAATAACAGGGGTATGTGGAATATTTACATAACAAGATTTATGGAGATGTTGAAGTTGAGTAACTACATCTGCAGCCGCAAATTTTGTCAAACAACGAGCGCGCCGAATAAGACATCTAAACCAAGATGAGTAATTAGATCAGTGAACTAAGACGCCGCTTGGTGATTATCGGTCTGCCACTTGTACATTTGTTGGATTTTAAAAGATCTCGATTCTGTGTAGTTCACATACGTACGTCGAGCTGGATCTAAACGTGGAAGATATAATTTTCAGGATAAAGAAAGAACTAGCAGGAAAATCAGAATGTTCCAAAATATGAAGAAACATAACGTTCACATATATTATGTTTAGAGGAGGTTGAGGGCGTATGCAAAGAACTCTCAAAAGAAGCTAATTCAAACTTCAAAAGGAGTCGAGTGAAGCAACTAGTTTAGTGATTTATCGAAGGCTTCGTTTGAAGCGGCAAGCAACATCGACAAACGGCCATTCACTCCGGCGCCTCTGAGGAAAAAGCTGAAACGCCAGTGATATCTTGTTTCAGGGTGTGGGAGGACGTGTAAATCCTGCTGAGGGGTTTTGAATGCCCGGGCAATCCCACTGGCCATGGGCATCAATTGACCAGGGAACGACAGAAAAACTGGAAGGATCTAGTTTACTTCCAATAGCATCAGCGGACTATGAATACAACAGCCTCCAGCATGGCGATTGATTCAGCAGAAGCCTGAATAGAATTCGTGATTCCAAGCATTGCAATGAAAGAAACCTGAGTGAACGCCCATTAAAATGTCCACTACCTCCAGCAATAAAGCATTTTTCCATTAAAATAACTGGGGAACGAACTGCCTGGGGAACTGAAGGAGGACTACGTTATTTGTGGAACGCAAAATCCTAAGGTTTGGACAAGGGGACTTTACACAAACCTCTCCAGATTCAAGGGACTGCACTATTAAATACGGAGTTTCCAGCTGGGCGACTACAAGAGCCTGAATAACCTTTAATTGCGGTCTAAAAAATTGTTCTTTCGCTCACAGGCTCCATTTGGGCCCTAGTTGTGTCCCGAAACTTCGCAGCCCGATCGGAATATAACCGAGGGTGTTATGGGTGAAAAATGGGGTTTTTAGGTGTTTTAGTAACATGAGCTTGTTGGGGATCGTTTTACATGTTTCTCAGGACGAGGAGACCGAATATGAAGTCGATTTTGACCAACGAGTGGAAAACTGAGGGTCTAACGAAGTTTCACCCCTAAATTTACGTTAAAACCGTCATTTTCCGCACACAGTTTGGGTCCCCATTTGGGTCCTAGTTGTGCTCCGAAGCTCGGCAGCCCGATCGGAATATTTCCGGGGGTGTTATGGGGGGAATTGGGTGTAACAATAGCGGTTTTCGGGGTTTTAGTGAGGTATCTTTTCCATGTTTTTTTAGGGCGATTTTGATCAGAGTGAAGAATTGAGGTTGTAAGGAAGGTTCAGCTCCCAAAATTCATGTTTTATGAGTCAAAAACATGAGAAATTGTCTGAAATCATCATCAACTTGTATAATAACGCTAGAAGAAGTAGTATCAACAGGTGAATCAAGGCAGCTAAATGGCACTATCAATGATCAAAGATAATTTGTCAAAAATAGAGGCATAATTCGTGTTTTGGGGGCCAAATTTGGTAGAAACCACCAACAATAGCTATTTAAATTATTGCACATGAAAGAAACAATAAATGAACAGCCAACATTTCTGTAGGTATGTCCAGTAGAATAATAAACCCATGTGACAAGGACTCGGCAGCGTTATTTCTTGGTGGGACGCCGAAATCAAAGGGCGTGCATAAGGAGATCCTCTCAAAATCCCAGGGTTAACGGACTAAAAAATAACGCATTTTCCAGCTGATGGGAGGACTGAGACGGAAAATCCGACGAGACTGTTACCCGGTGATTTATAGCAAGTCTCAACGGGAGGCTTCGAAAATGACCCGCGTCATCCACTCAGACGGCCCCCGGCTAATGAGGGTGAGCCAGCCGAACAACCCCCAGAGCAACCCCGCAGCACCCGGGGCCCGTCCTAGAAAACGGCGGATCAATTTGCGCGCGCCGGAGCCCTTCCCCCAAACCGGGAGCGGTACAATGAACCCCCAGGAGGGCTTTCAGAGCTCTTCAGGGGAGGGCGGAATCGCGCACATTTCTCGCCATTGAGTACATCATCCTTTTCATTACCACGTCGAAGCAGTAAATTACAGCAGTGAAACCCGAGCGATGAAAATTTAAATTTTTCCTCCTTAACAACTCCCATCTACATTTAGATTTTAGCGAATTTTCAACGAAAAATACGCTACTCCATTGGGTCCAAAATTTTCAGTGGGTACACGAATGAAAATTTTTCAAATGCAGTTTCGTTTCATACCATTTTAAATCCATTCCTACAATGTCTATTCATTCTATCCATTCTAAAACTACGTAGGCAACCTGTCAGTTTTAATAAATTGACATACTTTTTCTGGCCATACGACAGTCGATCATAAAAATTCCCTATTCCGTCAGCAGACTCATTAATAGAAATGTGAAACTGTAACTGACTTGCTCCTACTTCTACATGTACAATGCCTACAAGTTAAAAGTTAAAAAAGTAGGTTACTATCAACAAAATCCGAAATACCCATCGTTCTTCAAGTGATATAATATCAAGGAACAACCAACTCGATTTCGTACAGCCATCCGTGATTATAATCAGGAGCTCCCTAGCGATTGCTTTTATTATCTGGGCTTGATTTATACCTTATCATTCATTCACGATCATGTTGACGAAGCTTTTCGGTGCAAACGAACGGCTGGTCGTACAATGCTCCGGGTGGTCTCAAAACATGCTTCCGTTTGAGATCAATTCAAAAACGTAAAAAAAAAAACCATGCCCTTCTATTGAAAGTTTTCGAACTATGGCGTTCTGAAAGTTTCAATCCCTCAGAGATGACTGACAGTAAAGCCGAGCTTCGCGGACCAGCTAGACCCCAAATGGGACCAACAAACTAAACTTATAATTTTGGTTCATGGTAACTAAGAAAAGTGGTAAGTACGGCGTACGGACACATGTCAAGATGTAGAATCCCAAAATGGAATAACATTCTCTCCGTCCGCCGTACTTCGCACTTTTCTTAGTTACCCTGAATCAAAATTAATGAAATTTGGTTCAATTGGGTCAATTTCCCCAATTTTGAAATTCATTTTGAAATTTGGTGGTAAATTTCCCCCTCCACGCTGTAGTTTAAAAGTACCTACACATTTTCAATTTATACCACCTTGTTGATTGTTCCTGACGACTATGTTCGATGATAAACTTCAATATCATGGATACTATACTACTCCTGCCTCAATCGAGTCATGGATTATATCTAGTCAAATATCCAACAGTGACGACAGATCTTTACGAATTTGCAACTGAATAACTAAGAACGTCTGTGCTAACTCGAAGCAGGGATAACCAACTCGCCTCAACCAGAACTTCCAAAAAAGAAATTTGAAAAATACGTGGGCACTCTTCATTCGGTAAATAGGCTGTTCTACGTTTTACGAAGATTTGCACTGATTCATAGGCGAATTGTCAAGTTGAAGAACGTATAGTGGTTTCAAACTATCAAGTGTGTCGTAATAATACAGTTGAAGACAGAAAACAAATATATACTGAGAAAATATCCTTAGTGTATAACATTCAACACCAAGTAAACTTCAATATTACAAAAGAGTACTTCAGAACCAGAAGCACTTTCCAAAACAATAGGAAAAATGTTTGAAAGATCGAGCTAGAAATGGAAAGTAGTGACGTCAGGGTGAGCAATTACCTATAATTACATTAATTGTACGAGTAGTATGATGTTTTGTTTAAGAATCAGCATTTTGCTAAAGGAGTTTTGGGATGGATCATGGGACGTTTCATGCTCGGTCATGATGCTATGGACGGCATGCAGACCAGGTTCCATATTGAATTTTCCAAAAATGAACCACAACAAACTCGAAATATCAAAACGAAACGTAGTAGCTGTGGTGTTCAGATACTCCCTCCACTCCACTTTTGGAAATTGATAAATAACCAAAAATAGGCCTTTTAATGGGGGGGAGGTACCGAAGGAAGTAGACGCCGAAAAACAAAATGGACAGAATCAGAAATTGATGGGAACAGGAGGGAACAGAAAGGGAAACGAAAGAATGTACTCATCCGCGCTGTGCGTGAGAATCCGGAGTTTGTGTTGGTTCTACGAAGTAAAAATAATTGAGGATTAAAGAAATGAAATTCCAAAGGAGGAGTGAATGAAAATGACATGATGGGACCGAATTTCGTTCGAAATGTATGTAACATAATAGTATACAATCAAGGAGGGGGGGGGGGGGGGCAAAGGTACATGCCCTAAGAGCTGGTGATCTATCGGTGTTGGTTGTATAACAAACACAGCTAACATGACATTCTTTAAAGCATACGTGTCTCACTGACCGAGCATCGGTTGAAAACTATTCGAGCAATAGTATGGAAATCTGCAAGGAGAGACAGTATCGTGTCATGATCAAATAAAGAACTAGCAAAGGAAGTTGGAACAAAAAAGAAAACGAAAAAGATTCTAAACCCACCCCTCCCAATACCTCAAAATCAAACAACTCAACGGGAATTTTTCATTAAAAAATTAAGGAAAAATCACTTTTGGTTGTCAACTTTGATTTTGCGGTAGAAATTAGAAGAACTCACACTCGAAATTCAATGAAATAATAAGGGCATGAAACGTAGTACTGTGCATGAAAAATTGTTCATAGATATACAAAGTGAAACCGTGAGAAACACACCTATTTTTGGCTAAGAACGCGATGAAAACTCCAACAAATACAAGATTAGGGTTTGCTTCAAAGGCCTTGCAAATGACATTTAAGTGGGATTTACGAATACAGGACAACAATCGTCTGCCAAGTTGGGTAGGCAGTACAGCACCCTCACTTACTGCAACATGTTACAATAATTCATTCACAATGTAACAAAAACAAATTAAATTCGTAGGGGGCCGTCCAAGGGCCTACACGCACAATCCCTGAAAATTTCACTACAATGAGTCCAATAGTTCTGAGTTTTGCATGCGACAACAAATTTCAATGCGCATACGCAGTGATTATTAATGATCCAACCGCGACGGAATTCATATGCAATCGTCTTGAAGCCAGCACCCATCTACCCTCCGAATTTTTGCGAAACCGGTCAATTAGGAATGAGAAATCGTTGTTTCATGAAATTCACGTTTCTGCATGCGCGCACGCTACCATTGGTCTGACGGTCATGAATTTCACAGCGACCTTTGGTAGTGAGGAAGCCATAAGTAGGTATTTTACACAGCTTAGTAAATTATCCCACAGCACTTTGAACAATCTTTGATAACATTTGGTAATAAGGGAGACAGAGAATTACACCTCAAGGAGTTTTCATCGCAAGAACTTGCAAAATAAAAGAAAAAACACGATGAAAAATAATTCAGAATCTACGGTATTTGTCTATGTACAGATTTTAAAAAAATTAAAAGAAATAGGGAGAAAAAAATGGGAAGACTCGATCAAATCGTTTAACAACAAGAAAACTGTTGGTTCTGGGAACTAAAAAAGGAAAGAAAAATCAACGACTGAACAGCCCAGGGCATGAAAATAGAGCTACGGTACAAACTCGGAAAAGTTTCAGGTTGTAACACCAGGGTGGGTGGAGAAAGGGCGGAGAAAGGAAGAAACAGGCTGTGGGAATGGATTCGTCAGACAAGGTTTATTGGGCGGACGGGGAAGTTTTATAAGGATTTTTCTTTCAATAGCTTACCCACTTTGATCAACTGGTGATGGTCTTGTCAAGGCCCAAATGGGTTTTCGGCGTAGGATTTCATTGACTGACAGCACTTTGTTTGGGTTTCTAATGGAATTGGCGTTTCAAATTAATCGACTTGGGACGCGATGACAAACGACAGGAGCGCGGTATTAACGCGTACTTTTTAACAAAACAACAGACCTACTCATCGTAATATTCATTCGAAGCTTCAATAAAACATTATCCGCACTAATAGTTGTATTCGCAAGCGATATAGATGACAATACCAACAACGTCATCATCTTGATTAAGGAAAATATAGGCTATGCTTATGCTTACGTCTCCAATCAAGCAGATACAATAATTGCCAATAACTACTTTGTGGCAATAGCTACTTCGTGGCAGTTCAAATGAACAAAGAGTAGTTTTTCCAAGGTTACTGGAATCGCCTTTAGATGTACTGTAAATAGCTCAAGCTCCCGAAGTACCAGTTTATATCGATTGAAAGTCTTCAAACCCAAGCCAGTAGTTCGTAGCAGTTCAAATCAAAAAATGAACAACAGCACGCAGTTACTAGAATTTCATCAACTTGTAAACCTGGATTGTAACGATGCATGGAAAGGCCAACCAGGCAGTTCTGGCTCAAGTTCCAGGATACGATACGCAATGCCACATTGAAAGTCTAGAAAGCTGTCGTGAGAGTTCAAACCACGAAATGATGAATCCATACTACCCACGAAACCAGTTGTTTTTCCAAGCACACTGCTATGCCGTCAGAAAGATCGCGAACCTGCTAAAGCCAGAGTTCCAGGCGTTGACACCAGTCACACAGGCGAACTTCCTAGAGCGTTTAAATTGTCGAACTTGCAGCAGTCCGGACCAAATCATAATGAATTAATGGGGTTATGTCCACGTATTCAATTTTTTTTTAATGAGATTCCTCCATCATGAGAATTTTGACATCAACCGCACTGCCCTACGATAAGTAGTGCTTTTTCTATGAGTTTTCAAAGTTTCAACCAATTCTGACATCACTACACCCCCCTCGTATGGGTATGACCAACTGTGACGTCATAGAAAAAGAACCGTCCTACTTATACAGTAGTACAGTGAGGTTTGTGTCCCAAGTTCTCAGAATGGAATCTGGTTTCATTTAAAAAAATATTAACTGACCCACGCGCATCCACACACCCCATTATTGAATATTGGCTAGTAATGACGAATGACTGTACAAGAGGTTCTTGAAAGACGATTTATTTGGCCAGAAATGACTGAGGCTGAATTCAAGATCGAGAAATGTCCAATGAGGCAGTACACTAAATGATTCAGGGAGAACACCTGTCGTGGTTTGGCTCTCCCCTTTAACTCTATTCAAATTCCAAGGAAGCTGTTAAAGGCTGATACCTGAATGAACAAGCAGTAACGTGGAGGCGAAAAAAATCAATTATTCAAGCTTTCGCTAGACTTTAACCCGGCGAATTTGATGCCTTCCAGACGCTTTTAGTGCGGTCTTCATCTCCTCCCTTTTATTCAGAGCATGTTCATGGATTCAGTTGGATCAAACGACAGCTGCCAAAAGGCTCGAGTATCGCAGTTTATCCATCGGGGAATTTGCATTATTAACCAAATGCCAAGCCGTTTTACGGCACAAAATCGTCACATCTTTAGGGGTTATGTATGGAAGAATCATCGTGTTGCTACATCGATCAACAGATGAAGTGATATCAGCTGAAGGTGCCAGAATCATCGTGGTATTGTCTTTAAAAGACGTCCTTCAGCCACAATTCAGCCTTTCGGAAATGAGACTTGCCTTCAAAGACACAGGGGCTTGAATTTAAAGATTAAGAGCTGATTGATGAATTGAAAGATCATCGCGACACGGATCTAGAAGATAATGGTAATATGAATACGCCATGAGATATCTATGAATATCATTTATCATGATTTTGATCTGGGAAGTCGGCGTTATTAAAAACAGCCCATTCAACACAGAAAATGTTGTCTTGCAGTATCGGGTTTAAACACAAGGAAACTTGCCTTCCAAAGGTAATTTGGTTTATAATAAGCCCAGCTAATCTGAGAAGATTTGAATAATCTCAAGCATTAAAATAATGCAGACTCGGACAGCCGATGACTTGAAGATTCCGAAATCACCCAAGCTCATCTCAAATCACAATCAACTAATGGCTAGTCACTTGTTAGGTGAAAACTAACAAAACGATTACCTATATGCGGACATTTGGTCTGATGAGGGAGCCCTAGCTGTCTAAAAGTATATTTGCCTTTTATTCCAGAACCAATCCAAGAGCCAACACCAGTTAATCTCATACCATTACCGCCGCCTTTTACAAGTAAAAAAAAAGGCAACAATATCAAAACAAAAATCAATATTTCCAAACTCTGTGGAAGGCGTGGATTGAAATCGGCACCGACTGAGAACTTACCCTCATAGTTGACTTGACCGTCGCCGTCGATATCGGCTTCGCGGATCATCTCGTCGACCTCCTCATCAGTGAGCTTCTCCCCGAGGTTGGTCATCACATGCCGGAGTTCGGCGGCTGAAATGAAACCGTTGCCATCTTTGTCGAAGACTCGGAACGCCTCTCGGATCTCTTCCTCGCTATCTGTGTCCTTCATTTTCCTGGCCATCATCGTGAGGAACTCGGGGAAATCGATTGTTCCGTTACCTGTCGGAAGAGTAAAAACCGTTATGAATGACGTTTGTGGTCGCACTATGTTACCTCTCAACAGTAGGAAAAGGGGTTCACTGAACAAGAAGTTGGCAAAATAAGGGATCCGAAGCAACGGCCAACCCAAACCTGGCATCCGAACACCATAACAATATTACATTCATTGTTTGCCAAATTCCTCATGACAGTGTGTACCTATTAATTTTGACTGTCTGAAATCGAATCGACAATATAATGCGAACCTCCAGTAGGAAGTCTTCAGAATACTCCAAAAGGTATTTTCCCATATTCCAGCAGTTTGCATCAAGTCAGTAGACGAACTCAATTTTTCAAAAATCTGATTTATAAAACTAATTACCATCAGAATTTATCGATGTATCGATAAACTGAAGAAAATTGAACCGAAAGACGTGAACAGACTGACTACTGAACTCAAGTTTCCAGGAGAGCAAGCTAAGTCAACCGGCCATTTAGCGAAACGACCGTATTATGCGCATGTAATTGAAGCCGATTGTTTCCAAACAGGCGTCAAAAGGTTTGAATAAGAAAGTAAACAGAGCTGTAAGGCTGGGTACCCGTAACGCTACTTTTCAAGTAGAAAAAAAAGAGCCAACGTGAGCCAAAATTTCCACCCAACGTGTCCAAAAACATCTGGTGACTTCAAGTAGGGAATTCCCTAATAATATGACGAGACGGCCACGAGGGAGGACTTTATGGAATAAGTTAGTGTGGAAATTATTATGTATATCCATTTTCCTCTATTTTCTTGATATACAATCATTCTAGTGAGGAAGGGATATCATCTAGGCAAACGTATAAAATTGGAGAAAAGTTGCTCCAACTTTTAAGGTAGGTACTTACCTAAGTAATATGAAATAAGAAAACGTCGCTTCGAATGTCCGAGAAAATATTTCTCTGGAGTAAGTGTTGTTCGATGCTATTTGGAACCACACGCGGAACAAAACCTCCGGTACTCGTGAGTCAGAATGTCGCGATGTTGTGTAAGATGATAACAGCTACGGGTTATTTGTGTCTGATGACTCGGTAATAATTGTCCGGCGATCCGCGCTATTAAAGTTTTGAAGTTTACTGCCACCCACCATTCCACACAGCGATGTCTAACAGAGACATTAGGATCAACGAGGTTCCGAGCCTCCAACGAAAACATTGAAAGGTATGTTACGCGTTCGAAATTTGAGCTGTGAACCGCAAGCATGAGGTGAAACTCAGGGGAATCTGTATCAATTTTTTTTACTTCCTGTTACCCAGTAATATAATTTTTTGGCCTGTTTGAGACAGATACCACAAGGAAGCATTCAGTTTAATACATCGGTACTTGAATTCCATTTCGATGCCACCACCAACGCAGATTGCTTACAATATTCAACTCTGACTACTTATAACTCTGGAAACTTCCCTTGAGTGGAACAATAACAGGAAAGAAGCGTAGTATAAAACCAGTTGATAGTTTTGAAGGTCTTAGAACCTGGTTCTCTCCTGTTTTCGTCCTGACAGAAGACAGTTTGCTTTACCAGTTAGCAGAACAGATACATACATGGATAACGTTCATAATTATATACCTGCAAGAGCGTTAGCATTCGAGTTCAGTCAACTTACTCAACGACAGCACGATTTTTGAACCAGTTTGATATTAACTGGACTCGGTGAACACAGGTCGAACACTCGAAATGGCTTACCGTCAGCATCTACTTCATTGATCATATCCTGTAATTCGGCTTCGGTGGGATTCTGGCCGAGGGATCGCATGACGGTCCCCAGCTCCTTGGTGGTGATGGTGCCATCTCCGTCCTTGTCGAATAGAGAGAAAGCTTCTTTGAATTCAGCGATTTGTTCCTCGGTAAGTTGGTCGGCCTGCACAGAAAACGAGAGGAATTGAAGCAATTTCATGGAGGGTCACAATTCAAGTACTATGTACTTACTCGTACTTAATCCACGAGAGCTTAGTTTGGAACAGAACACTATACTTCATTCATAGAATCAAAGGAAAAGAATAATTATAGTACATACATAGGTAAAATGCAACATAGAGAAGTTATGTAGCAAAAGCACAATCCTGCCAAGTAAAAGCACTGATCTTTACTGAGCTATTCCCTATGTAATTGCCGTTTATAGTATTCAGCAGCTAACATTTGAGGTGATGTCTAGAACGTATGACGGGAAAAGCAGCATAATTTTGCAGGGCTAATTCGTGAGCTGTATTTTCCTTGGGCTTCGTTTGACAGCAAAACATCATGATTGATCATACCAGGAACTGAACCCGAAAGTGATCGTTCTTTGGTGTTTATGGGTGTACTTACAATTTAACCAATTTTTTAATACTGGATTAGATTTTAAGGGGAGTTGGAGCTGAGCACTGAAGATTGAGAGGTGAAATTTCCCTTCGACATGCTTATAACAGATGGGATCTTTGACAGGCAAGCATTAGCCCTGATTGGAACTCCTGAAAACACCAGCAGTATTTCAGGTTAATCTGAATTACAAGGGTAGATTAGATACCGTGAAGAAAGAGGTCGTGTAGGGGTTGCCGAGCCTTCAATAACGATAATTTGAGAGTAACCAGCTCCAGATTTATGCACTGCTCACTACTATCCATCATTAGATCCCGATGAAGATGTATAGAAATTTACATTACTTACAGTCAAGGAGAATCACGAACAACCTGACCACGTTTAAACTGAGGGAGCTTTTCTCAGATCAAGGACTGATCAATGCGGCCAGCCGCGGTCATCAGTCGCCAATTGCAGCAATGAACATCAACATCTCACCTCTGTCTATCAGGAATTGAGATGAAATGCAACTACATTTACGAGTGCTACAGCAGGATTACAAAACTACTTGATCAGGCTTCTTGGACCATTGGGCCAAAGTGGTCAGAGGGCGTACTAAGCATGAAACGCGTTTTCGAGCTTCTTCCCAGCGCCAAGGGTGAAAAATGCTGGTCCACATCTGACAGCAGGGTATTGCAAATGTTTTTAGGTATCGTTGACCGAACAATGCCAATATAAGTGGTGATAAGAAGTACAGTCAGAGCTTTCGTTTCAATATTCACTCATGTCGAAAGTATCCAAATCTCATTATCCGACTCCTGGCAGGAGATATTCCGGTCGAACTCTCTCTCTTGCGATTCCACCCTCGATTTCCATGCAAACGGCGAAAGGGTTAAGGCGAGGGACCCTGAATAATGTAGTCGAAGGTTGAAGGGTGGAAGGAAGTTTTCACGAAAGAACGGAGACGTGAACCCCGGAACAGGAAGCCGATAAGGGAAATGGGAGACGAATGAAAAAAGAACGTAAAAATATTACCGGAAAATGGCGCTCTCCCTCTCCTGATCTCCCTCTTCTAAGCCGGCAAGATTCGTAACAGAGCCACATGAAATATTTCAGGCATATCGATCACATTTACGAATCCGTGGGTCAAGTATAAATTCGTCATCAAAATACAGTTCCGATCTTGGAGGCACAGCGTTCAATATTCATTCGACTTTCGGAGTGTCAGTTTTAGTGAAGAATATAACAATGTCCTCAGGTTTAAATGGCAATCCGACAACGATTACAACAGGAGTTGAGACAAATCGATTTCGCAGAGGGGAACAAGCTGTCTGAAAAGCCTCCGCAACAGACTGAAGAACTCTTCTGAGCCAACTTCTCCATCAATTCCACCTTTCACAACTTGCCAGAGACGAATAATACGCTCTATCGATTTGCCGTCAAATAGTGGTCATTGGAAGAGCTGTAAAGCTTGGAAGCTACGAACTATGTAAAGAACACTAAATATGTATACATACCTACACTACACTATAAGGCTGATCTTGGTCATTTCAAATATCACAACTACGAGTATAGCCAACACATAACAGGTATAGGTACGTTAAAATCCAAGGAACTACGTGCTGTGTTTACAAATTGATCAATAACCCGTGTGCCTGAACTCAATATTCAAAGGGTACCAACATCCAATGTATTTTTAGGAATTCACCAAGTTTATCTGATTTCAGATTTACTATACGTGACAACAACATCAACGCAACAATAACATCAACATCGGTGCATCGACTCAGGCGCCAAAGTGTTTTGGTTTTGGGAAATGAGGAACTTGGTTCGAGCGATGCTTCATTATGACTGGTAAGGGAAAGGTCCCTTACGAATTTGGCACGGTCGAGGACAGAAAAAATGTCCGAGTATAAATAACATTTTTATAGAGAAGGCAAAAAGTTCGTCTCTCAAACCTCTGCATGGGACTCCTATCAGCTTTGGACAGATTTTAGGGACACCATTGGCCCATGATTAGGCTAGGATTAGCCATTGATACAGTAAGGACAACGCAAATACCTAATAATTGGCTGCAAAATAATAAGGCTACGTGGATATTTAAAAAAAAACACCAACCCTTCGAACCCCTACTAGGTTACACAAGGCGAATTCATATCTATGGGGCAAAATCTATGGAGAATGGGCAACAACACTTTTCATTCCCATAGGCATCAACTGAAAGACCTCGATGAAGAACTAAAAGATCCCCGAGTCATTGCTTTTTCATTCTATCCGTTTTGCTTCCTCAATACCGGAAGGTAGGGAAGCCTTAGATTCGTGATTGAGTTCAAATAATAATTTTTAAAAAAAGCCCTTCAAAATGAAAACGTTCACTACCATTTTGCGTTTCAGACATCAAGGAACATTTTTGGTTTCCGTGTCTGTGCTCAATTCCTTGTAACGCCCACAACTACTCGAAATAATTGTCGAAATGGGCTGAAATTTGGAGGGTAGGTGCGGGTTGGATCACAGATGGTCCTATGCCAAAATCATTTATGAAGTACTGTAACTTTCGTCTGCGCATGCGCAAACGTGAAATATTTGAAACGTCCATAACCACCTTAAATATCGTTGGATGAGTTCAAACAGGGAGGGTCGATCAGGAATAATACTTTGATAGTTCCACATGAAGTTCATTGGAATCGCACAGTAACTTTCGTCTACGCATGCGCGAACATGAAATTTTGACCATTTTCTAGTAACGCTTCTAAGGACGCGAAAAATAGTCGTAGAGAGCTGCAATTTTGAAGGTACACGCGGGTTGGATCGCAGATAGGCCCGTATCAAAATATTATAATTAGCCCATACATGGATACTCCTACTGTCCACTTAATGAACCTACCCAACTATTCTATACGCGAATGTGATTCTAATGAGGAAGCTATACTGCCTAATCGAATTGGCAGGCGTTTTTACCATACCACGCAAGGTTTAGAGCTGACAGTAGGCAAAAATTGTTTTCAAGATTTCCCTAATATTCCAGCACCTATTCATTTCCTCAATTAACCGCCCCGAGGACGCATTCAATTATTCTTATGTGAGCCCACCAACATCAACACCGCCATCGCTAGACATAATTTAGGGAATATATAAATTTTTCAACTTCCCTTCCCCACATTTCTTTTTATATAGGTTCCGCTTCTAGTTTCAAAAACTTGGCGAGATTTCCTGTTGATCCCCCCTCTCCTCCTCTGATTGAATTTTCGAGTATAAATCAAAGGTTTTGAGGAAGGTGGTAACGGTTTGGTTGGTCAGGGGAGGCCATTCGAAGCGACGATGGAACCTGACAACTTGCCAACTAAAAAGGTTTCGGTGGACGACAAAAGAACGGTTTTCTGGAGACTTCCCTCCGCCGTTTTATTCGGGCAGCAATCTAAACAGAGCTCACAACCGCTATTGGATCTCCGAAATAATGGAAGGGTCCGGGAAGAATTCCACGATTCGAACTTGGTGAATAAGCCAGAATATTGAAATAACCTAGAGAGGCACAACCAGCAGAAACGGAAGAACTCGTGGTTTGTTCAATATGAGCTGTACTGATGGAGAAAGTCGGTTAGGACGCGTCTTGAACCAGGTAAAGTAGGTAGGGATGTTCAAGTAGGTATTTACATAATATGCTAACTATCTTTCGTTTGGAGCCATCATGACGTGTAAATATCTATGCAGTATAAATCGCTGGTTAGTGCAGAGAGGAAAATAATATTCCAAGTAGTTAACACGTGGTTTTCGCAACAAATACCCAACTAACGAATGAGCTTCAAATCATAATTATTTTCAATCATTAGGTCATCACGCTGAATGATCCCATCCAGCTGAGCGTGGGCATGGATACTGAGAAGACGTAATACATGATGATCGGTACTTGTTCGACTACGAGTAGGTAGTTACAAGACCTATAATTTATTATTGAGTCAGTCATAGTTTCGTCTTCACTTCCAGACGAAGTTGTACGTACAGAAACTAACATTGAGCTTGACGGCAGTATCAAGACAAATGAACATCATCTACCCCTATGATCATCAGAGGGGTGACTCAAAAGCTCATTTCACCCACACAGGCTGAAGGTTCGAGTATCCCACTGACGTGCCAGTTCATGAGGCCCTCCACAGGAGTGGAGGGATCCAGCCAGGGAGGTCTCCTATGCCCTGTCAAGGCCATCCATTATAGGGTTGGTTCTTCAGAAATTCTAGAATCACTTCCAAGTTGCCAACTGGTCACAAGGAAGATGTGTTCCTATGTTCGTCAATGCTACAGCACAAGAATTCGAGATCTGGAGGGACTAAGTTAATAAAAAGCACCACTCACTTATCCATCACTATGACCAAGAATCAACAACGCAGCAAGCAATTCACGTGTAGGTGGTGCTAGGAGAGGACATCGTTCACACGCGTGGAAACACTTCTGGAGTATTGATCTGACCAATGATGTGGGTTAGGGGGCCAGATGGGCCTCTCTCGGTTTAGGACTTCACCTGCCGTGTGGCACAACACCTTTCCCATCAACGAAAAGCACGACACCTCTCGGGGAGCCCCGACCGTTTTTCTGCCTTTCGTCGAATCAAAGTTAGCCCGTTAGTGCCAGGCACTGGTGAAGTGAGGGCTGTCAGAACGGGAGACCTGATCGATATTCCTCCACCAAGCAGAGGTATATTACTCTCAAAGGTCGCGAGTACATCAGACCATAATTCACGATTCGATAAGAACCGAGCACGTAACAGTATTTGCTCGGGCCTCGCACCAAGTTCAAAATACCTTTTCAAGAGCAAACCAGTGTATAAGGAAAAATCAACTGTCAAAAATCAATCAATTTATGCTACATGGAGATTCAAAAAACTACCAAAAATGTATTAGTAAGTATAAGATGATGGAACCAGATGAGAAAATATCAAGTACAGTGAAACTCCTCTTTACGGACATCTGGACCCCGGTCTCGGCGTACTGATATGGGAACTAATGCATTCTGACCCCTCTACAACGGACACCTCTCTTTGCGGACAGTTTTTGGTTCCCCGAGCTGCTTTCAGTACCCTCCCTAACGGAAGTTAATCGTACGTGTAGAAATAAACTTATAAGTTTGTGATATGAGCAGTTCGTTGTGAGGTTGGATTCGGATTCAAACACATCGTTGTTCGTAACGAATATGCCTCCTCTAACTTCGCGGAAATACGTATCTCTCAAACAAAAAATTACTGATTTGACAAAGGGCTACAAGGAAGAAGACATTTCCAGTTCGGATGAAACAGGTTTATTTTACCACGCTTTGCCGGACAGAACATTTTGCTATAAAGGAGAGACCTGTTCTGACGGAAAGGTGGCAAAAGAACGTCAGTATTTTATATCTAACCCCTCACCAGCGGACACCCCTCCCTAACGGAAATTTTCAGTGGTCCCCAGCGTGTCCGTTAGAGGGATTTCACTGTACATTCTTGTTACCAAAGTTCAAAAATAGAGTTAGTGGCCAAGTTTTGCTGATGTGCCGATCAGGGGGCAAAATAATTCTACCAAACGTATCCCTACTTGATTTCCAACGATCAGACTGCCACTAAGGTACCTACTTGAAGAAATGCACATTCTCTGAGAATATTGTGGGTCCGGTCACATTCTACAGAAAAATATCAAGCAGGAAGCACTACTAACTTCTGGAACCTAGTGCATGAAAGCCACTCCGAGCTCTTAGTAGCCAAAGGCAAACAGGTTATGTTGTATCAGCATATTTATAACACAGATATCTATGTTGATGGGAATCCACACAAATATTTTGTTCGAAGCCTTCACTAACCATGTCGTAGCAAAGTTACACAACTGTAAATCGTCTATGAATGTACAATGGAAATCAAAATAAATATAAACTAAGCAGGTAGCTTATAAAGAAGATCGGAATTAATTATATTATTTGTGCGGTGAATGACTAAGACGGCAAGGGCAACTACGAGACCTCTTGAGAACGGCTATTTGGGTCACTCCTTTCAACCCACCCGGTGTTACATGAAATGACATACCAGAAAATCGATTTCCGGGAGACCACGCCCTCAAAAATTGCCAACTCAAATATTTCTGTTCGCCCGCACCCAACAGTATGGGTAATCGGTATTGAGCTTCAAAGGAATTGGCTTCCAAGGATGAGAGGGGACGTCAAATAATTTCATCTGTTGCAACGTTTGATCGGGTTACCGAAACTGATAGTCTAACATGCTAACCGCACGAAAGAGAACTATTTTTGGCAAGATAAAAGCTTATATTACGAAATTATGGGAGCAAACTGTTGGAAAATGGTCATGATATATAGACGGGGCAGTCGGACGTGAGCCCCACCTTGTAATGACTGTTTACTTCATTTTACGATTTCTATAATATTCCATGTATCCCATCAATTACTCAGAAACAAGCTCAAGTACAACTTGTTTACTCAACAGCACATCAATCCATCACAATGAAATCTAACTTATCGACAATCGAATATGTAGGTGCTGGTACATAAAGCAGGTTTAATACAGAATTATCAAACCAGAACAAACCCATAAAATCCAGCTAGAGGGAGTTCCTCATTTTCTTAACCAAGACCGTACCGCTCTGGAATCTGAATGGGGACCCCCTGAGTACGAATGATTATTATTATTATTATTATTTTATTTTTTTTTTTTTTGGTTAGTCGCTCCACGAAAATACCGCTCCCCGCCATTAGAGCATTATTAAGGCAGCTCTTCAAACGCCAGACTCCAACAGAGCGTTCTAGATCTCGTTTCACGCCCCGTCTCCTTGGTATACAAGAAAAACTCAGGCGAGAGGAAGAAAAAATACCATCGAACATAATTTTGACCATAATTTTGCTGAAGATGATACAGTTTCAAGTATATACTGGGAGGACTCGTGGTGATAACGTGACAACACGATATGAGGAGCAGCAGTAGAAGCAGAGTGTAACGAATCGCGTTGTTCCTGGTTGAAACCCTATCAGATATAACATTAATCCCACAGATTAAACTAAGCAGTTGCAGCAGATGAAGAGCAAATAGGGAGAAAATAACAGGGATCTCCACATAATCCATTGGCATATGAACAGGTGTAATCGGGCAATTTCTACATAATGCATGGCACTCCTCCCTTAGCAGAAATCCATCATTCATGGAAATGCAAGAACAGAGCCTGCAAGGCTTGAAGAAAAATACTACTGCGGGATTCCGGAGAATCGGATACTTTGGTGCCTAATCCGAAAGTCAGCAAGAATGTTTATAGCAAAACTATGCAATCCTGGAGTAAGCAACACAATCGGACATAGTAGCCCTTCCACTTCTCCGCTCAGCTTTCTACCCACCATCAGTTCTTCCCTCCAAAACCTAATACACGAGCTGAATAAATTAATGCACATCCCATGAACGTCAAATAATAGCTGCGTCAAGATTCTTAAATGATAAAACATAACAGCCGTGTCCAACCAATTAATTGGTTGATCCTAGCATGACATCTGATTTCATAAAATACGACTCAAGTTATGTCACCTCCTCTTCATAACGCCATTCATCATTATATTATTATCGCTTTCACCTTATATGCCACCATGTTTTATTTCTTTAGCCGATACTGACGGGTATTGTTATGGATTATAATCGATGGAGGATTCGAAAAAATAATGGCAATGGTTGAAAAGCAGAGAATTTGATTATTTTTTAGATAAAAACTGTTGCACAAGAAGCTGTTCGCTCCACAGGACAAACGTCCAGGAAATTATGTGCCACAAGAAATGCCCAAACATAATATTCCAATTTTCAACACACGAACCGCATTTAACCTCAACCAATTTTGTCTTCATAGTTGAATGATACAATAAATTGTATCATTCAAGCATAGCAAGATAGCAAGAAGTTGAGATTAGTGTTGACGGTAGTGATGACCAAGTATTTCAGGCAGTATCAACAGGGAATGTAGAATATCTTTTAAAACAGTCCGAGACTCATCTTAAAATTATAGGGGAAACATTCGCGAATAGAGTTGGCTGAGCGAAACATGATGGGAGCGACAGCTTATCTTCTTTATGGACCACCCAGACGTCGTTTGTGGAGCGACTCGATGTGCATCAATCAACTAGAAAAAAAAGCAAATGAGAGAGAACGCGTTTTAACTGGTAAATTGGCGGAAAGAGCTGAAACAGCTAATCTAAGCGATTAATTGGGAAGTGCAGCAGTAGTCGAGAACCTAACGAATATAGGATGGGTGGGACAGACGAGGGAAGCATATCAATAAAATAACTAAGGATCTGTGTCAAAGGTTGCGTGCCATTATGGCAATCTTCTATCTCAGTTTAACCCCTTCCTTCCACCCTTTTCATGAGCTAGGAAGGCGCAATGCGGGGGACGTAGGAGCTTCAACGGCAGAGCGCTCTGGCGTCCGATGCGAAGCCGGCATCCCGGGAACGGCGCATGCGCGGTGTGTTGACGATAACAGTTGGAACGGGGTGAGGTCCTACGGTGAGGAGTAAGTATTGAACAGGCAACAGGGAGCTCTATAGAGGGGATGGGGCGAGGAGGCATCTGCCCCCGAGCGGGAACTCCAGGGTCCACCGTTGAAGCAGGGTCACGATGAATCAAGATCGAGTCGATCCTCCCATTCAGAGGGCGGGAAACACTCCTCAAACATACCCTAGCAATAACCTCGTTTGGAGCACTCAATACCCATAATAATTGCCAAAACACCATTAGAAAATGAGTTTACCAACACAAACATCACAGGTAGGTACATACCAAAATCAATACAACCATAGATCACCTTAAAAACGTTACAATCCGGGGCGGGTGGGAGAGCAGCTACTTTGCAACTTGTAAGTTGTATTCAACTTAGTTTCCACGGGTCGACGCTCGCCAAACATCATTAGTTTTTGACCAGCTCAGTGGTCGTCAAGTAGAGAAATACAGAACTTGATAAGTTTACACAGACGGAAATCAATAATGTCGGCAGCTGACCCTTCGTTGTACTATCCGTAATTAATCGATTAGTTAGAAAAGTAGTCGGTCTTTGCAGTTATTCATCGAGAAAAAAATTCACGACTGCTACAGTATCAAACCACACTTACCTACCCACTTGTATAACAACAAACAGGCCAACAAGTAGGTGAAGAGGTTTTTAATAAAAGTGCAGAAATCGCTCAGCAATCAAAAATTATTTTCTCAAAATGGCTCCTTCGGAACACAGTCCACCCTTAAAAAAGAACCGTCGAGAATACCTCTGTCGACGAAAATAATAATTTATACAAGGAAGGTATACGTTTTTAAAAGCTTTGTATGTGCAAATTTGGTCAATTACAACATCTCATCGAATTAACTTCTGGACCAAGGAATATCTCGAATAGGATCAGGTGAGATGAAATAGTCGTGAATAACGTGTGTAGGGTGAGAGATAAAAACAATACATATCCCTCGTTCCGCGGCAGTAGGAACAGCGAACCATAAATCATAGGGTTATCTATAGAACGATGGGAAGACGAAAATAGTTTGAGCCAAGCAATTGAATGCGGCTGACGGAAATAGATCTGTGACACTAAGCAAATCAGGCTCATCAACTTTCCATACGAACCGGATTTCGACGGGAGAAACGGTCAGGATCGAAAACATGACAGAACACAGTCAAATTCGAGCGTCAATTTGTCATGTAACTGATTCTTCGAGATTGGTTAGAACGGGAAATACGCTGTTCGGGGTTCTGGATGATTTAGTGATAAAACCACGTCCTTAACTCTGTAGCTATAAAATAAAACGATGGAGACGAAGACCCTTCCCCTCCTATACTACTACACACAACATATTATACAAATTAGCTGAGCCTATTCTGGAAGTTAAAAATGACGAAATACTCAGCAAGAGGATACCTTGGTCCTGTCCAGTGCAACAACTGCCCAGAAATCGCTCAAACTGGTTTATCGAAAGCGAAAGCTTATAAAATCAACTCTTAGTAAATTTTACAACGTCTGTCATCAGCTGTGCTGCTTTGATTCCACGATGTGAAACGTTTTTGCTATATTCCAGTATACCTACCTACCTTGACGAATACTGAATTGGGTAGACCAGTCTACACTCGGGTGTAGGTATCAGTCGCCCAAATATTTCCACCTTTTAGTATACCTATCCGGAAATTAATCAGTTCGCATAGGCAAGTACTTGGTGGATATGACTAACTTGATGGTACGAAATTAGAAACAAATTCTCACACACAAAATCAACAATAGGTACAATATATTACACAGGTCGATTTCGTTCACAGCGGCTTTCCTTCTCTGAGCAACCAAACACCCGAGATACGGTATCACCCGAAAACAACTGCCTTGATAAAAGAGAACTAGCGGTTGAGGCACCCTGTTCGTTCAATGCGCAAGGAACATGCCAGGGATCGCAATGAATATAAATTCTTTGGAAGGATGAAAATGGTATGTAACATCATACTCTGAAATAGATATCGCCAACGAGCGGAACGAGTCATCGTAGGGCAACCGGATGGCGTCGTAGAACAAGGCGGCTTCAGGCAGATGCAACCCGGATGCCTGCGGAGGTCTATCGAAGTGATTCATCATGTCTGACAGGAAAACAAACGGAAAGTATTCGAATTGAGCACAATTAGAACCGTTGACATATTGTAGTCACTATATGTTCCAGAAATGACTTATCAGCCAGACACCCCTTCAGACACTCAAATAGTTAAAATATGAAATAGGAGAAATATCAACTGGAACTGACTGAAAAAGCTGAACCTTCCTACAAACTTCTATAACATCGAGACCTACGTACCTACTTATTACAGTTACCAGCAGCTGATGTGGTGTCCACAGAAACTCGAGTTGAGTATTGAGCAATGGAAGACAATAGAAGTTGCTGAACGATAAGGCATTTTCAGCTGAGTGATTGAAAAAAAGCACCAAACATTAAACATTACTAGGTATGTTCCCTCCATGTTATCTGACAGCCTGATGGTAAACGACGTCCTTTATAACAGTATGTTCGAATAGCACGATTAACAGCTTATATGCCCTGCTGACGATATTAAACGGGAACTGTTAAACTACACTAATCCTATGATAGCGAATCTTATCACAGTGAGGATAAGGGCCTCGAGACCACAAGCATTTGGAGCAGGGCGTGTAGAAATAACCGGCTGGTGACAGAATTGACGGCTGGTGTTTCCAATTAATTCACTGTAAACGATAGGCAACTATAATGTGTTAATTTGCTGTTGCAATTTAAATGAAGAATTATGGACAGTCAGGGTGAAGTAGAAGTACTGCAGGGTCGGTACGTACGGCAATTTCAAAAGTAGGCACCCCATAACAAATTTTGAAGGAATTTTAGATTTCAGCTACCGAACAGCATGTTCCAAAATTGTGAAGATTTTTCTAAATAAGACAAGAAAACCCTGCATTAGGTACATCTTCAAGATAGAGAAGGTGCTGGAGAAAACGATCGACCAACTCTTCTATCTACGAACAAATGTAAGCAGATTATAATGTAATAACTCCATTGCATCCAACGGTGCCATTTTAAGGAATAATCTCCAACGACTTCTTGATGTGAAATGTCAGTGTGGGACCAGTGCATCCGAAATATTCCTATCGGGCACATGTTGTTCCACTGCCAAGCTCACCCCTGATAGTGGCTGAATTTGTTCAACTTTTACCAACAAACCTCTCATCCAACGATTCCTAAATATCCTCTGAAAATTTCCTCGTACCAGCTGACAGTCAGCAGTTTAGGATCATTGAGAAAGAACTGCAAGGAAACCAGGTGGTTGAAAATACTTCAGAAATAAAGGTTCACTCAGGGGAGCTCAATTCTTGGATCTTCATAGAAAGCAGTTTCTAGGGCCGACATAACAAGCTAACCGCTACAAATTATGGCATTCAGACCGGCCTACTCAAGATTCAGATGAACAGATTTGAAGAATAAATCCACGGTAACGCAAGGTTTAATGAACTTACGTTTCGTGAAGATGGGAAAGAAAACGCCCAAGAATATATCGTTTTCGAAACACGACGTACCCAACTGCGCGACATGGAAGAAACTTACTGAGATTGGAAACCGATTGGAACTCTAAGCCGACGGGATCAGGCCAATATCCGGCTCGAGATTATCTCCTCTTGGGAATTAGGTTGCGTTGTCTCAAAGTAAGAAATCGTGAGGTTTTTTTTTGCAGCTTTCGAGTCGAGCAGGGAAACGTGACTGTGGTTGCCGAGAGGCGGGAATACCCTTTGAACTCGCTACCGACTGAGCGGTTCCCTTTGGAATCGTTTTTCGTTGAATCGGGGTTCTAACCCCAATTCGAAAAATTTCATGAGTCTTTGAAAAAAGCTGGTGGTTACACCGGCCAGAACTGGTTCGAATCATTTGTCAATGGATAAACGGTTGAAACAAAACCGGTATGCGCGTTCCGCGAGACTACAAGGCGCGATCTTCTTGGCGAAGCTGGAAGGAAAGTAGGCAAGAACAATCGTGAGATTCCCAGCACGTAGGGGCAACGGGGACCGGCTTGATGGTACGTATGTGCCTTTTTTGGTTGGTCCTTTGCACAGCCGAAACAGGGTTCCAAGAACCGTGAGATGACTCAGGAAACTTCTATCAACACGAAGAAGTTCAAAATAGAAACCGAAATAACAATATTATGATAATTTGCATTACACATCCCTTTGTTGGATCAGAGAAACCTCCATTCGCCTTATCGTCAATGCGAAAAAAATCCCCCAGCACTGACGTCAAGAGAGATAGGGCGACCAGGCCCATTTTCAAGGTGGAATTATTCCAAGGACCGACGATTCTTGACGCTCTCGTGAAACAATCTTATGGAAAGTTGTCGTAGTCGAGAATGACCATATAAATATCATCCTATGGAAGCAGACAACCTCGAACTCAAACAAAGTAAGTAGATTCATTCATGCCGTGCTGTCAACCACTGCTATTTTTAGTCGTATCGAATGCATCGATAAAGATTGGGCAGGGCAATGATTTCCAATCACGCTCGTAGATTGGAATCAGTGAATGAAAAACGAGAGCGTCTGGCTCGAGGTATTCAGCGGCCGTTGAGGCATCGCGGATGACGAACGGAAGTGCGCCTAGGAAGGTTGCACCGACTACGTGATCGTGTTGAAGAAACCAATCGCGAATCGCGGCCACTGTGGGTCATTTCATATCCAGAACTGCATTCAACACCGACACAAACTAGCTGAGCTGTGAGAACTACCTGAAAAGTTCAACGTTCAAAACTGGCAGAACATCAAACCCAGTAGGTAAGTAGCATCGGATTAAAATCTCCAGGAAGACAAGAACCCACTCCATAAATGATGAGATGATTCCACAACTAATCGCTAACTGGCGTATTTGTCGCGATTTGACAGCAACAGTATCGCACTGTCACTTCATGGCTGGGAGATTCATCTATGTATGGCATGTGTCGAAATTACAGACTAGGACTCTTGGCAAGGTTAACTGCGCAGATATAGAGAGTGACATGTCCTCACAAATATCGCTGCAATGCCCACATTCACGCCATAATATTCAGTGTACGTGCAGTAAGCAGGACACGAGAGCCAGCTGTTACCCATAAGCGCCATCCTTAATTGTGCTGTAACCAAAATCGCGGAATTCGCTACAGAAAAAACCGGTTTTTAGTCCTGAAGGTAGTCCCGAAAGCGCAGGGATTCTGGGCTTCCCGTGCCGTTTGCATTAGCAGGAACGGTGGTAAC
Organism: Leptopterna dolabrata; assembly: GCA_954871275.1. Taxonomy (NCBI): domain Eukaryota; kingdom Metazoa; phylum Arthropoda; class Insecta; order Hemiptera; family Miridae; genus Leptopterna; species Leptopterna dolabrata. Next base: position 33,515,199 of record OX940981.1, on the reverse strand, counting down.
AACTCTAGCATCTTTGATCAGTAAACTCTGTCGTTTAGTATTTCAGTGTATGTCTTCTATAGTATATGTTCGCTATCAAGTATGCCACTGTCCTTGTCCTCATCAGTTTAGTCTCGGCACCTGGCGATAACGTTCGGGTTGACAAAGGTGCTGAGCGCTTGGTTTTAGACAATTTTTTCTTGTCATACCAACGACACCTGGAAGATTTGTTTCATTCGCCTCATGCGTCTTTTCATCTTGTAATAAACACTATTTAGAAGCCTGCAGTCAGAAGCTGAACAAACCTAATGCAAAAAAAAGAGGCATCATCAAATTGAGAAAGCGCGTAACAAACTCAGAAACCTTTGGGAGAAGGATACTGCTGGATCCATCACCAGACCACTCTCTGAAACTAGTCGGGTATTCACAAGCAAAATCGAGCAGAAACAAGTAAATGTAAATTTTCGGCATGTGATTGCATATACCTCACGGTGCGTAGATTCGAAAAATGCAATGTCCGTCCGCCGTATCATGCATATCTCCTTCATTTTCGGCTGAAAAATTCGTTCTTTCACACACAGGCTCCATTTGGGTCCTAGTTGTGTCCCGAAACTTTGCACCCCGCTCGGAATATACCCAAGAGTGTTATGGGTGAAAAATGAGGGTAAAAATGGGGTTTTTGGTGTTTCAGTAACACGAGCTTGTAAGGGATCGTTTTCCATGTTTGTTAGGACGAGGAGACGGAATATGGAGTCAATTTTGACCAAATATTGGAAAACTGCGGTTCCAACCAAGTTTCACCCTTAAATTTACGTTAATGTTGGTCTAAAATCGACGGTCTTCCGCATGCAGTTTGGGTCCTCATTTGGGTACACATACACAGGTTCTAGTTGTTTTCCGAGGCTCGGCAGCCCGATTGGGCGGGAGGGTGTTAAAAGGGGAAAATTGGTGTAAAAATAGGGGTTTTTGAGGTTTTAGTGAACATGAGCTTGTGAGGTATCGTTTTCCACGTTTTTTTTAGATCGGAAAGACCGAATATGAAGTTTATTTTGATAAAAGAGTGAAGAATTGAGGTTGCAACGAAGGTTCAGCTTCAAAATTCATTTTTGATGGGTAAAAAACCTGGAAAATCACCAGGTGAATCAAGAAAATTGAATCGCATTATCAATGACAATTTTTTTTTTTTTTTTTAATAGGAGCCTAATTCGGGTTTTTGAGAAACAATAGATGAACAGCCAGCATTTCTGTAGGTATGTCCAAAAGAATAATAAACCCATGTGGCAAGGACTTTGCAGCGTTTTTTGTTATTTTCCTGCGCTTCAGACCAACACATTCACAGCGCGTTTGGCCGTTGTACGGTACCACAAACCACAGCTTGAGCTGGGAAAACGTTAAACAACGGCGCTTCTGCCCGTCTGCGAGAGCCAGTTCCCAGCTGGATACACTACGGATCCACTGGGTAGGAAGTACCTACCTCGTCAGAATGTTTATATAATCCTCAACGACTAACTGGTACCTACATACTCTTTTAGGGAGAAAACTACCATTACCCAAGTATTAAACGGAGTCAGGGTGAGCCAGTGGACGAACGGGTTCTCACGTGTTACATATCCGTAATGGGACCAACCCCACAAAGATGACATAAGAGAAAAATGACAATAAGTATATTTTCCGTTTTCTAACTCAGAATGCAGTGATGTCAACTGATACGATATCTTGATGAGCATTTCGAGATAAACGAGACTAGTTTCCGAGAGGTCTATTATATTGATAGCATGCGGCCGCCGGCTGTGCCATGTACATACGTCAACGAAGATACGGTCGCCTTGAGAACATCCTGGTGAACTTGGATCTCATGTTACACAGAGCAAAGGGACCTTCTGTTCTGCGTAAGGATTGGACATGAGGATCTTGTGTTGACAGAATACACAATCGGCGTGAATAGGATGCGCCGAAGTTGAACATCTGGAAACTTGCAACTTCTATTCAAATAGCCAAGATGAATGGAAAACTATCAGACGCATGGAGAAATATTATACAGATTCTGTAGAAATGAGTTTGAATACTGCTGACACCCAGCTGAAATCGATATACTTCGGAATTTCTGTTGAAGTACTGGACGCAGGACACCAGTATTCGGGCCACAGCTGCTATTTGTGTTACCATTCACCACAGACGACTATTTCATCACATTTCACGTGTTGGTAATGTATGTTTCTGGGGAATTTCTAAGATGAAAAAAAGTGTACACTAATCAAAATGTGTCAGGCCACGTCGAACTGAATCAGCTTACGAAATGTTATGGTTGATCCCTTGGCAGCTGTTCAGACAGAGAAGGAACACTGGATTGTATTATCGCTATTATTGAAGAGGGTACCTACCATCGTTTTTGGGCTGGATATACAAATATTTTTTACGAGAGAAATCCTGTGTACCTAACCGATTCCGCGACGCTCCTATTTGTGGTGGTTTTTACAAACATCCAATCAATTCGTAATTAGGAAAGTGTAAATCAGTTTTCATCCCATCGTTTAACCACTCGTTGGAAAGCTCTCAATTCATCAGATACCTCACCTGATTCACCCGAATTTTCCCTCCTTACAAGCACTGGTTGGCTCGTTGGCACCTACCATTCCAGCCCGAAAACATATATATCCAGGATTCAAGGTTTTGCCGTGAAGCGGAGAAACAGGTTTCAACTGGGAACGAACAGGGTTTCAATTGAAAAACCCTTCTACAACGGGTCATTTCTTTTCGTAATAGATTATCATTATCCTTACCATAGGAAAATGCACGATCAATACACAGAATCTAACGGAAAGGCATTTCGAACAATTTCTAGCCTGTTTCTAACGGTTCAGCAGTTTACATATAATTTATAATTGGTTGGTTTGAGTTTGAATTACTTAGAAACTTGAGGTACTTACTGAGGAATGAAACATGGTGTTACTAATGTGGAACACGCTGAACATACCTACAAGCATTCAGTGTTTCAAAACCAATGAATATTACAACGTGTTTTTTCTTTCTTACAACAAGAACAAATTCTGACGCACAACTCCACAGTGGGTTATGTCATGCGAGTAACGTTCTTTACAATAAGGAACAGGCGATAAGAAGATACAACAATGAATAAATTAGTGACGGCAAGAAACCAGCCATCAGCCAGCCTTCAACCTTGCAATTCTCGAACGAAAATCAACAAAGTGAGAACAACACGCAAACAACAGAGGTAATGATGTCACACTGAAATATTGAAGGAAGTTAGAAGAGAACATGTTATTTGTGACGGTTTATCGCAATTTAGGAGGCAAACTCCTAAGTTCGAAAAAATCGTTTATAACCCATACATAAATCCATGTACGTATACAGTAACTGGTTTTAAAGGATAGTATTCCAGTTAGTCTGAATTGGTGATTTGGGCCGTCCAGCATCTCTCAAAAACGTCGGATTTTGGAAGTCGAAGCCTAAAAAATAGGTGTATGTATTGTATCAACGGGAAAAAAATCATTATTGTTGATCTCAGACAACTTATTACTCTTTCAAACGACGCACATATGGATGGTTTTGGGGATTCAAACTTTAGAATTACCTACTCAAGATACTTATGTTGAATCAATTGTTGAGTCAATTTCGGAGGCTGAAGGGAACTCATTCATTAGTTTCTCTCGCTAGATAAAGTTGTATAACTCACAGGTAACCAGAATTCACGAGTAGACAAAATCATCATTGCAGGATAAACAAGTAGGATCTCCACGAGAGGCAGAAACAGAAATAAGGTAGAAAGATAAACGACCATCTCAAAGAAGGTACCAAAATAGAATTACAAATTACCGAAAACTGAGCCAATAGTAGAAGAAATGGTAACTTTTTTTTAATTCACTGGCCTATCTTATCGCTTTGAGGAGATAGAGGGTGTTCGAATGGGATCTTATATAAAATATACTAAATGCAAGAAAGATGGGCACTAACTGTGGAACAGAGAGGGGTATGGTTAGAGAACCACGATGATATACATTATGCAGAGGTACGCAGTTTATAGGCCAAGCTTCGATCAAATTTCGTCATAATTCGAGACGGAGATGATTTCAATTATCTCCTTCAATATTGTTACATGCCAAAAGAACAAAGTTGGCAACTTACGTCACTCGAATAAATTAAGAGAGAAGAGAGGGCTGCAGAGGTCGAGGGGAAAATCAGACATAATTATACATATATGACAGCTTTTTGGGGATTGACCTCACAGTCTGTGCTAATTATCACCAAAATAAAAGTGCACATAAAGGTAGTATGGTTTCTGGGATTTTTGTTGAAATTAGCTAAGCAATGAAACAGCTAGATGGGTCAGTCATCGTTCTAGCTATAAACTGAAGTTAAAGAACAGCTCTGCTCAATTTCGAGCTAAAATCAGTTTTGAATTTTTTATACAGAAAAACTAGGCGTAGCTGAGTGTCCAAAGAGTTGAAGATGAAATATGAAACTATATTTCTATACTAATATACCTAAAAAAAATTGAAACGCGAACAGTTGCGTTACTAGCAGAAATGGGTGTACCTATCGATGTAATCAATATCATTAATAATGAATCAATCATATCGGATTCCTATACTATCTACAATATAGTAAGATTCTGTGGCTTGGTAAATATAAAGAAAAATGATCGGAATAAAATTTTTCTTTAAAAAATCTATAAAAACAAGGTAAATTTTTCAATTCCGTCAATATTTTCAATACAAGGTCAATAAGGTGAGTTTTTCAATTCCGAGTTTATAATAAAACCTTCGTAGATAAAGTAACTTATTAATGTGACTTACATATGACAAGATACAAACGATTGACATGATCGTCAAAAGAAAACCTAATCCACAAAGGGCGGAAGATGTTTCATTTCACAACCGAATAAACTGCATTTTGTTTCACTGTTTCGGGTTTTTTTAAATCCCGCTTTTACATCGCGAAGGCAACTTCGTTTATCTGTAGTTGTTTACACAACTGTTCCGCCGTCAAAGATTATTTTCAAGTCGCGGGCGTCTAATCTGTTGGCCAATACTATCGACGTGAGGCGACACAAGCCGTTGGTATCTACAAATCGACGACTTGCCAAAACTGTGCCCAACGGAAGCAATGAAACTATTAGATTTCGGCTGGAGTCAAACGTGGATAAATAGGTAAATCATCTCAAAGAGCCAGAAGAACTTCAGACTTCAAACGCTGCAAAGTCCTTGTCACACGGGTTTATTATTCTACTGGACATACACCTACCTGTTCATTTATTACTTATATTACTTCTTTCATGTACAATAATTGAAATGGCTATTTTTGATGGTTTCCACCATTGTGTTCCCAAATGGGGACACCCTAACTGTGAACGGTTTCAGCCTTAAACTTACGTTAAATTTTGGTATAAAATCGTCGCTCTCCCGCACACAGGCTCCATTTGGGTCTTAGTTGTTCTCCGAAGCTCGGCAGCCCGATCGGAATACACCCAAGGGTGTTATGGGTGAAAAATGGGTGTAAAAATAGGGGTTTTCGAGGTTTTTTTTAGGTTTAAGTGAACATGAGCTTGTGAGGTATCGTTTTCCATGTTTTTTAGGACGAGGAGACCGAATGTGAAGTTGATTTTGACCAAAGAGTGAAGAACTGAGGTTGTAACGAAGGTTCAGCTCCCAAAATTCATTTTTCATGTGTCAAAAACTTGGGAAATAGTCTGAAATCACCATAAATTTACAGTATCAACAGATGAATCAAGATAGTTAGATGGCACTATCAATGATCAAGATAATTTGTCAAAATAGGAGCCTAATTCGTGTTTTTGGGGGGGTCACAATTGGTGGAAACCATCAAAAATAGCTATTTCAATTACTGCGCGTGAAAGAAACAATAAATGAATAGCCAACATTTGTAGGTATGCCCAGTAGAATAATAAATCCATGTGATCGGAAGCGTTTTAGTAGCATGACCTTGTGATATATCATTTTCCTCCTTTTCAAGGACGAGGAGACCGAATTTGAAGTCAACTTTGACCAACGAGCGACGAATTGAGGTTCTAAATAGTTTCAGCCTTAAACGTTCAATTTTGTTCTAAAATCGTCGTTCTCCCGCACACAGGCTCCATTTGGGTGCTAGATGTGCTCCGAAGCTCGGCAGCCCGATCGGAATACACCGACGGGTGTTGCGGATGATAAATGGGTGTAAAAATATGCGGTTTTCGAGTTTTTTTAAAAGGTTTTAGTGAACAATTTTGCTTGAGAGATGTTATTAGGGCGAGAAGACCAAATATGAAGTTGATTTTGACCGAAGAGTGAAAAACTGAGGTTTCAACGAAGGCTCAGCTCCCAAAATTCATTTTCTATGAGTAACAATGGAAGTAGTATCAACAGGCGAATCAAGATAATTTGTCAAAAATACGAGCCTAATTCGTGTTTTTAGGGGGCCAAAACTGGTGGAAATCAAAAACAGCTATTTAAATAATTATTACACGTGAAAGAATCAATAAATGAACAGCCAACAATGCGAATAGGATAGGAATCCACCTACGCACCTTGAAACGTAAAGAAAACATTTTGATGGGGTGTTCAAGAAAATTTTAGCTGAGCGAATACACAGGCGTGTTATTCACAGAATAATAAACCAAAAGGAAGGACGGAGTAGGTCTTGTCACACGTACCCATCATTCACTAATTCTATAGATAACATCAAGTATGTACATAATTATCCAAAACTGATAGATACAAGACGTGCAAAAAAATTGTCGGTATTTTGATCTCGCACCAATTTTTTGGCCAGAAAATTTTAAATCGAAGGATCAAGAACAGCTTGATGTACCTATAATTAGAACAATGCGGAAAGAACCTGGGAATGAACGTTAACACAGGAAAGCGCAAGATCATGCAAAAGAATCCGCCACCCAACAAATTGGATTCAACGAAAAAGAGTTTTGGAATAACTGTCTTTGAATACCCATCAAGGAAAAGAGATAGCCAGGTATCCAAGTCAACAGGTAATGTTGCTTCATAGTAGGAACTCGTGTGTCTTCATACTGCTGGCCAATAGTGAATCAAGTACCTACAGCTTCAATTGAAAACGACATTATGTCATAGTGGTCCAATTTGTCCTTGTGCCTGAACTTGAGCTGATTCACGACGAGGGAGGTCACTGAGCAGGCGAACCATTAATGGCGTGCAAGACCCCTTTTGGGTTAACAAGTGTTGTGAGGCCATTTATAACCAACTTTCTCTCCTCATAACCTCCACCTCCTGGCAGACTATCCCCAAGAACTCCCTTTTAGACCTATCGCTTGGGAACTCAGAGCGATCACGCGAGACCATCGACCGAACTCTGTAAACAAACATTCGAGTTCAATTCAGCTGTCATACACGGAAAAGAACTGTCAGGCTATTTCTGCAACGGTTACAACCCTCTTATTATCGGACATCGTCAGGGTCAAAGCCACTATCGAGAGGGTTAACAAGGTCAAAAACACTCATATTAGGAATAACGACTTGCAGCGAGACGAGTCAAAAAACGGACTCCAATGTCAATTATTATGGTATGAACCGAGAAACTTTGAATTAATAGGGACGTGTAAGATGCGTTCAATTCCGGGAGTTAATTCCCACCAATTCACTCACTCCTGGGATGCGTTCTTTGGGACTCGTTCACTCTAAAAACCACTCTAAAAACCACGAAAACGGGGTTTATAGGTTTGATTCAATAATAATATACCGAATTATACTTGGCTCAATATACATTTTTTCATTTTGGAACCATTTTAGGCACCTGTACCTACAACACGTGTCCATCTTTTGCAATTTTGCTCTGGAGACGAAAGGAAATACGAAAATTTTTGAAATACCTACATATACGACTAGAAAAGCTTCAGAGGCTAGGCTGGTAGGTATGTATACAATGCAAAATCATCAACTATGCCATTGGAAATTTCCTGAATTAATGACTACCTACATAATGTTTTACAAGTTATTGGAGTTTTTAACACTAATTTCAATCCCACAATATCGGTATTTTTCCGTGGCTCCACAACATTAAAATGAAACAAAACCGCACTTTTTTCAGACATATTTTTGTTGGAATCGAATTACAATTCGATGGTTGGAACAGAACAAGGTGAAAGGTGAACGTGAAATATGAAATAACCTGAGAAACGTGAAATGTGAAATAACCAGCGAAGAAACCTGCGAATGGAAAAGGGAAGAACGATACGAACGCAGTGGGGCGAAGGGAGGGCTTGACGAAAGGATTAAATGGTGAGACTGAGGAATTGTGAAAACTGAGTGATGTTAGGATAGCCCGTTCAGTGAGATAGTCAACTCTATGGTCACCCGTTCAGTTCGGATTGGTTCAATTGAAAGATCCGTTCGGTGCTGATGACCCGTAGTACCTACATGCTTTTCTCACACTCAAGCTTGGAGATTCGCGCAAGCCTAAAAAGTTATGTACCTACAAAAGAAAGCCTGTAAACAGATGTATTCGCTCTGATATCCTAAATCCAACCCTGAATTTGAAGGCTCAAAACCTATGATATGCAAGCTATGCGAACAAGAACGGTGAGCTGAAGTTAGAAGATTAAGTAGGCGTGCCCTACTTCAAATGCAGCCTTACTGCCACAAGAAATCAGCTCAAACTACCAATCGAGTCAGTACTAAAAATTCTTGGATAAAAATTGGGATATAAGTACACTGAGAAACTACTAACTCATATCGAATGCTAACTGTCTATAAACTATCAGTTTATAATTGGTGATGAGTAATTGTAACTGAGTTTCAAAGAGGTTAGAAAAGGAAGATAGAAAGCTAGCTATAGCAACATTTCGATGGGATATTGCAATGATCGTTATCGCACACAGAACCTACCCGAACACAAAAACGCTGCAAAGTCCTTGTCACATGGGTTTATTATTCTCCTGGACATACCTACAGAAATGTTGGCTGTTCATTTACTGTTTCTTTCATATGCAATAACTGAAATAGCTATTTTTGATGGTTTCCAACAATTTTGGCCCCCAAAAACACGAATTAGGCTCATATTTTTTTACAACATATCTTTGATCATTGATAGTGCCATTTAATTGTCTTGATTTACCTGTAGATACAACTTCCAGTGCTAATATACAAATTTATGTTAATTTCAGATAATTTCCCAGGTTTTGACTCATAAAAAATGAATTTTGGGAGCTGAACCTTCGTTACAACCTCAATTCTTCACTCTTTGGCCAAAATCAGCTTCATATTCGGTCTTCTCACCCTAAAAAAAAAAAAACATGGAAAAAGATACCTCACAAGCTCATGCTCACCACCTCAAAAACAAAAAACCTTCGAAAAACCCTATTTTTACATCCATTTTTTCCCCCGTAACATCCCTGATGTATTCCGATTGGGCCAAAGTGCTTCAGAGCACAACCAGGACCAAAATGTGTTCTCAAATGGGGACCCAAACTGTGTGCAGAAGAACGACGATCTTAGACGAAAATGTTAACGCAAACTTAGAGCTGAAACTTCGTTTCCACTCTTTGGTCAAAATCGACTTCATATTCGGTATCCGTCCTAAAAAATATGGAAAACGATACCTCACAAGCTCATGTTGATAAAACACCAAAAAACCCTATTTTTACACCCATTTTTCACCCACAACAACACCCTTGGGTATATTCCGATCGAAATGGGATGTTTCGGGGCATAACTACGGCCCAAATGGAGCCTGTGTGTGAAAGAAAGAATTTTTCAGACCGAAAATGAAGTAGACATGGATGATACGGTGCACGGACATCGCATTTTTGGAATCTACGCACCTTGAAACATAAAAGAAAAATGTTTGAGGGATTTTTTTTGCTCAGCGAATACAGTTGTATTCATAGAATAATAAACCAAAATGGGTCGCCATTGTCCTGCCGGACATAAGTACCCAAAGATTTAGATCAACCTGTAAGCATAACCAAATGAAAATACCTAGGAATATTGAAAAACTGTGGTCTACTTCTGCTCTTTGATAGCTACTGAAGACTAAACAGTAAACGTTATCCCACTATAGAATGTGGGAATATTCGTACTTTGTTGAAGTTAAATACCCTTGGCGTACCTACCTAGCATAAAACTTCTACGTACATATCTTCTCTATGGTTGCTTAAAGGTTCAAGTATGCGGTATTCTGAACGGACTTATCTGTGTAATGAGCATCTTGATTCATCAAATAGATTAAATTACTACAAAAAATAAATAATAAATACATCAGTAACAACAATAAAAAACAAATGCATCACTTTTCTCCCTCAGTGATTGATAATATTATATAAATCTTCGCAGGTACATAAACCATCTCCTCACAACATGTAAATACCCCTGAAGTGGACTGAACACCAAACCACGATTTGTAGAACAAGGCCACAACAAGGTACCTACTTAAAAGACCCTGAAAACTAGAAATTGATGACATCACGAAATGGATTATCTGAATTCTGACAGCATCATGCAAAGAAGCAGATGGTAGGTAGTATGAACAAGTATATGGTACATTTTGGAAAAAACATTTACAAGAGATTTACAGATACATTCTGTGATCTGGATATCTGACTACTTACCTACGTTTATGATGTACACCTGATTGGTAATGGTACCTAATGAAGTACCTAGGTAGGTACCTCCATACATTTAAATTAGAATAATCAAGTGAAGCAGGAATTGGTTACTTAAAAATTTTAGTAACCATGATAAGTCTGAAGAAGGAAAATTATCATTAACTTTGAACGTTGGAAGAAAACGAAGAAAATTTCAGAATCTACCAAGAAATATATATTAAAAACAAGCTATGATACTGTGGCAAGACCCACCATTTCAAAAGCAAAAGTCACAATGATTAAGTAGAGACACAGTATGTACAAGTATTCAATAAAATTATGGTAAAATTCATCTTAATAAAAATTATCAACATAAAATCTGTTAAAAATTATCATGCAAAAAAAGTCTAATTATATACAGGTCTGCTGATAAAATCTACGGGTTGAGTGAATGTCTATTCTTCGCTATTCGAAACTGCATTCAGAATATTAACTTTCTACAATAGACAGCCAACGACTGACTAAATATGTATAAATAAAGGAACTAATTATGAGCCCTGGTATCGGTTTGAGCTAACTTGAATTTGATATTGGACCGTATCTCGTCCGAAAAAAGGAAAACAAAAGGGTGTGCTCAGTCGGTAGCCGACGCAAGAAAACCCTGACTAATAGAAATAAATAAGACGAATCTATAATAACTTCAAATAATCAAATAAAATCCTCAACTAATGCACAGACAATATAAAAAAGAGCCAAGTTTAGTATAAAAAATCCCTTATCAGCAGGATTGTAAAAATAATAATAAACAGAAATCTGCCAAAATCCGTGGTTGCAAAAGAAAAATGCTGTACCACGGTAGCCAAAAAAAGTACTCTACCAACTGACTGAAAAAATGAAACAGCAACAGTATACAAAGATAAAAAGCGAAAATGATGAATCGAGATAGTAGACAAGAAATAAAAAAGAAAAACCCAGAATAAGAAAACCTACCTGCTGCCCAGTCCAAGTTAGCAGCCAAACAAGAAAATTGCCATTATAACTGTACTACATTGACACACAACATTTTTGTTAGTAACAGGCAAAAATCAGCCATATGTAAAGCAAACATGTTCCCGCAATGTTTGATGAAAAATATCATTTTTCGGAAGCGAATAACTGCATCATGCGATATTCAATGAATGTGCCCGGAAATTCTGTCTTCTTCATGTAAAAAAAATTATGTGTGACAGGTCAAGGATGGTATTTCAGTCGGACAAGTGGAGAGAAATTTGCGTTTTCCATGCAAGTGGGGGGAAGAAACACGTATATGGAGACCTTGTTGAACAATGTTTCAAAAACTCTACGGTTGGATCGTGAGGGGTATCTCATTTCAAAATCATTAACAAGAGAGTAGACATTTTCTGAATTCTGGACTATACAGTTGCATGTAGGTAGTATTGCACGGCACGTCATTGTCGTAGAAGGTACATAATGAGAATTGATTATTTCAAAATCTATCAAGAAAATTATGGAAGTGTTAATGATTACCAAAATGAGAGGGTGCAGTTGCATGATTTTCAAACACTTCAGAATCATTTAAAAATACTTTTTTAGTTATTGAAGACCATGAGTGGGAAACAGAATGGTACGAACGTCATCGAAATGAATGTGATACGTTGAGAAGTCATTTCATTCATTTTTTAACTGTACCAACATTTCCCACTTTAGCGGTTTATCCAAAACACTAATAGAAAATTCCGTGGAAGAGCCACGAGGGACCACTGTTTGCAAGGCTTTTTCTTTTTTTCCATTAATTTACAAACCATTACGATGAATCACATTAACACCATGTCATTAGCAATTATCTGTCAACACATCCGATGACACCTGAAACATCAGCTCGCATAAATGAGCGTGCCAACAGTTTTTTTCCGTTCACCGACTACGAGGGGAAGGAAGGACTCGAGACGTTGGTCCAATATCAACTCGTGGGACATCGACAAAACAAATGAGAAACATCCAATAGCTCACAAAGCGAAACAAAGCGTGACATCAATTTTTTTGTACATTGAAGGTAACGAAAAAGTGAATAGTGAAAACATGAACACTTGAAACGTGAGTGGCGGGGAAGTCGTGTAGGTGAGCTAGAATAATTCATAAAATCCATTATTGACAAAAACCAGGAAATCAAGGTAAGTTTTGAATAAATTTTGTACCAGGGCGCAACACATTGATCATATTAACTAGGATTTGAAATGAATTTGTTATCAAGGTACTGCATCACTGTTCGGGGAAAATTGCCGGCACAACATTTAAAGGGTTTCATCTTCATTGACGGAAGATTTAACCACCAAACATATAATTTCAAATTGACAGTCATCCGCCTGGTGCCTAGTCAATTACAAATATTATTAGATTACGAGAGGTATCTTCAAAGACTTTAAGGGAAATTTCCAATTGTCACAATTTTAAATGGAAGAAAAAGCATCAAATGTCACGAATTCAAATCGGTGAAAAATATCAAAATTCAACAACTTGTGAAACTGCTGATGTCTTGTTATTTGGAAATTTAGAATTCGACTTCGAAATGAAAAGAGCTATTACTATCATCGGATATTCATTTGGTGGGTACGGTGAGAAGAAGTGAAGAGGAAGATTCGGGAGAGGGGTTAAAATGAAACCAGAAGAAATCGAACCAAAAATAATTCAGGGTTGTGGAAGAACAGTTATGATCAGGATAGGTCTGATGTATAGTTGTAAACAATCAGTGTCACAATATGATCCGCGTTTTTTAAATGATACTGTAGATATAACGATTTTGTAGGTCAACATATGGGTAAAGTTGCCAGATGACATGATAATGGAGTATTCTACTTCGGTTTTTGACATCTTCCACGCTCTAAGCAGCATAGGGAGGAACAGTTTTGTACGCGTTTTCAAAAAACCAAAATACTGGGTTCCTTTCACTTCGATTACTTGTGCAGACTTGTGATTCAAGCATAAAGAGCGTCATTCAAATTAATTTTGAGTACCAATTAATCGGTATTGATCTGATAACGAGGTGTCCAATCAGTCATTGGTTTGAAATATTTAAAATTTTGTTCCTTTGCACAAAAGGTATTGATCGAGAACCCAAGCAAACACTCTTTAACGTTACCCAGGCCGCAGTTTCCATTGGATTTTTGGGTTCTTGTTGTTTTGGCCTCATCCACCATGACTTATATTTACTTTCCCATTTTTAGATGACAGCAGGTTCCATTCTAAGAATATGAGACCAACGACGAATATTATTTTTCTATGAGCTTTCAAAGTTTTGACAACAAGTGACGTCACTGCAACACTCCCGCCTGGGCGGGATCCCCTTGCCAAGTGTGACGTATGTGACAGTGAGGAGTGACGGTGGACCCTGACCCCTCCTAGACTAGCGATATTATCACCATTTAAGAAGGGACACCTATCAGGCTTCAGCCGAAACGACCCCATCTTCACCGGAAACAAAAACAACTCGAGAACTGCCCACTGTCACACTCCTCCCCACATGACGAACTTCTGGGTAGCGGAAGTTCTGGTTCAGGAAAGGACATCTGAACAACTTCAAGGTGACTAACCTCCATCGTAATAGTCCTACCTCAATAATATTTACTGGTGGAGAACAAAGCTCCTACGTACGAGCATTGGCGGAGAAAAATGTTGTCAGAGGTTGTTATCCAGTGAACTGATAATCTGGGCAACCTCTAGGTGGTCAACCTCCGAAGGTTATGATGGAACAAATATTGGGCTTTATAAATTGGGACACGGCATTAATCACCTTCAAATGAGCTCAATATACACATTTATATTGAGTTATAAAGAGGGAATTGGGGGGAGGGGGAATAGATTTATGCATTATAAAAGAGGCAGGATGTTTGTAAAGGAATCTTTCTGGAAACATTTGGGCTTATCCTTCTGGTAAGCCCTCAAAAAGTGGATGGAGTATGAGTAAACGGAGTGTGTTGAGTGTGTAGAGTGTGACACGGTGGACCCCCGAGAGTCCCTCTTCTATGACTAGCGATATTATCACCAAGAAGGGATAGCGATTAGGTTTCAGCCTGACCAACCCCATCTTCGCTGGAACCATTGACGACTCGAGCACTGCCCACAGTCACAAGTCACTTGTCGAAGCCTTGAAAGCACATAGAAAAAGAACTATTCACCTTCGGAGAGTGTGGTTGGTCTCAAAATTCTTAGAATGGAACCTATTTTTATTTAAAAATACAAACAAAAGCCATGGATCAAAGCAAGAAACTTGGAGAAACTATGAAAACTGTAGTTATTGAGTTATGCATGCTCGAGTAGAATGCAATGCGGGAAGCAGGTACCTATCAAACAGTATACTCCATTACTCAACTATATTAGGTTCTTGTTTATTGATGTGACAAACTTAGATAAGGCAATCATTGCTCCAAGGACGTGAGCTCATCGAGTGGAATGGGGATCTGACAAAAACTCAAGCAAAGAAAGTGAAAGTGAAACATCAAAACCGCGTTTGGCCCGTCGCCCAAAACCGTAGGTGTGAAACCACTTCCTCGTTCGTTGCACATTCTAAATGGCCATTTCAAGCGGATTGAACGCGTTCAATTTTCGTATTTTTCTTGACAAGAAAAAAATAATAATTGAGGTAATAGAAGCTTGAGGAAAACAGATAAACTCCGAAGGGATTGCCAGAAATAGTGAACCCAGCCGCGGAAATCGCCGTCATAACAAACCGCGCCCACTCGACGGTTTCTACCTCGGCATAATTCAATTTATAAATAATTTTCATCGAAATTATTTTTGGAGACGGAATGTTTGGGTAATGGGAGTCAGTTTTCGATGGCGTATGATATGCGAGGATTAATAAACTGAGTGAACTCGAAGAGTTTCAAAAGCCGATCTTGAAAAACAACAGGCCGCCAAGGATGAGCAATGGGAGTTTACTAGCATTGACCGTTAACGCATCCTATGAGACCCTGTGAACGGGTGGTACAGATAGTTGGAACCACAGAAAACTATGCAGGTACTACAGAAATAAAGGTAGATAATTGTGGAGGTCATAAGCAGAACGAGTTGCCACCAAACAAATTTTTTCAGGTTAGGATGGCATTTTGAAACAACCTTCAGAGAGCATCGAAACTGTTCAAAACGCCTTTCAACACCGTTTAATTGCAGAGAAAACCCTAGGATCTTGAACAAAACAGTTTTGTCCAACCGCTGTTCACGTTCAAATCGCGTTTAGTCCTTCAGGTCAATGACAGCGCGCGCTTGACTGACTGGTTTCTGAGTATTTTTGTGACTTCCTGGAAGATAACGGGTTAATTTGTTGTAATGTACTTATTAGATTGATACAACTTTTCAACAATTTTATTTCAACATTTTACTCATTTAAGCATTCCCAACAACACGCGTCACTAACCTCCATCGCAATTTTAGGTTTCATTTTTTCAAACTGCTTTTATTATGTTACACAAAAAAGCTACTCGGTTTATTACTTTATTTTCTTATTGAAACCATCTTTTTCATCAGCTTTTAAAGAGAACAAGTTTAGTGAGAAGTTTTGTTCAGAAGTCCAAACGCAACTTGTCGGTTCTTCTTTAACAACTTTTGTTTTCTATCTCCTTCCGTCAGTGCCTTTGGAATGATTCATTAAAAATTCCGGTCATGCGTAGCTATACGAGCGAATTTTCAAAGAAATATTCGTACTACTGTGTACAAAGATGATATAGCGAGACACCATACCACTTTTCGTAAAGGTATCTTTTTTTGTGATTATAGCCATTTTTACCAATTTTTGACTATCAAATCTGAACCACCCTTTTTGGGAAAAAATATTTTTACCATCGAAATAGTCGTGCATCCTACACGTCAGGTGAACAAATATTAATTTTAGCCCCTACTTAATACAAATTTTTGACCCCCAAAAGTCCACGTGTGGATTTTTTGTGATTTTTTTTGTCTTTACTCGCCCTTCCGTACCACTTTCAGTAATTTTACAGCAATTGCTCGCGATTTTAGCCGTTTGCTGACCGCTAACAACTCAATGTGACCCCCTCAGAATTTTTGGAAATTGCTCATTTACGAACTCACCTTTTTGTTTGGCAATACGAATGTTTTGGCGAAATTTGGAATTTGTATCATGTACCCAAGGTCAGATATCGTCTGGAGTGACACACACACAGACATACATACTAATATGTTTTTGTGGGTTTTATTTTATGTTAATACTATATTGTCTACCTTCTGATATCAAATCTATTAAAGTATACATAAATACATAAATATAAACGTTTGTTACGATCTAGGGATGAATTCAAGATGTTCTGGAACGGATTCGACTACAAATTTCAAAAATTCATGTTCTGAAATTGTGGATCGCGTCATTTTCTTTAAAAATTCGCTGAAGCAGAAAAATAAAAAGTAAAAAAATTAAGTTGTTAGAAGTTTTCTTGGTTTCCCCGAAAACGCATTAACTGTGACAAATCTCGTTTAGCACGTGACCTCTAGATCCAATCAAGGATCTGTCGTTGCACCACAGGACCTCATAATCAATCATAGAAATCTACTTAATCATTCTGATTACAAACATTAATGAACATGAACATGAACGTTATTGTTCAATACCTGCAGCGGGAATAAATGGGGATGCGTTGAAAATGTCTTAATTTTGGGCCAATGGCAAAGCGTTTCATCATGACCTCAGTAACTCCAGATGGTAAAAACAACGGACGCCTACCAAAGAACGACTTTCACTTTCAAGAAGTGACCTTTTCCTTCGGGAGATCGATACGTAAATCCGATCGTGCCGATGATTCGAATACTCAACTCGGAACCGTGAAAGTGATAAATAAACTAACCAGGAAACCACTAGAATAAAGCTGCAGTTTTCCTTTAGATTGAAGCATATTTGGAGCTACGAGAAGGCAGTGTTCAAGACTAATCAGCGTGTATACTTGAACAGTCGGATGATACGGAATATTCATCTGTGTCTAGGTAAACTCTGCAATAAATCCTCTTGAATATTTATGCATTGACTGCCACTTGAAATACCTGATCAAGTCAAATAAATCAACGTGAACGCACTCTATTCAGCGACATCACTGCCATTAGAACGGGCAGTAACAGAAAAACAGACACTAAGTGCAACATCAATAACGCTCTATCATCGACAGGAAATAACACCTTGACGGAACATAATCTATGTAATACCACTCACTGAACAAATGAAGGTAACATAGCAACCGAGTGGAACACCACAACAAACCGCAACTTTCTAAAATACAGCGTCAACCGAAATTGTTCTCACTGATATAAGGGACACCAAGATCCTATTGGTTACTGCACACAAATCGGTGTCGATCCCTACTATCCTGGCTCCTAACATTGTCCATAATAATAGGAGGCTAAGGTGCCCATACGTCCTTTTGGAAGGACGGTACTACAACCCGTAGTCCTGCTGTCCTTCAGACCCTTTAGAAGGACGCCTAAAGGTACTTCTTTCAAAAACGGTAGTTCCAAAGGACGATTCTGACATAAAATAAATGAAAATTCGCTAAAGGTTGTGACATAACTTTTTTTTAATATATAATAATATATACAAAATTTCAGGGGACGTCCCTTTAGATGGGGAATTGAAAGCTAATTTCCAACCAGTAGCTAACATTATTAATACTATGAAGTTACTTTTTTTTTAATACCTATATAATATACAACACTTCAGGGGACATCCCTTTATATGGGCATTATTAATAATAATATAAAGTTAGGCTTCCCGAAATAGGTAGATACACTTAAAAATTATTATGCTGATCAGGTGATAATTTGGTCAAAAGTTCTGTCTTGATTTAGATTTTCTTAAACTGAACACGTTTAAAGACAGCTATTTTGTTTTTCAAGTCGAGTTGTTTTATTTAACTGTCGACTTATTTAATCTTTCAATTCTTCTTCTTTAAAAATACCTATATACGGTTTGTAGAATAGATTGTCTTTTTCTTTATGCTCAACATCCTATGTCCACAAAACATCATCAGCTTAAACCTACATGTGGAATAAGAACACCCTGAAAGGTATTTACGACGATCTCATCTAAGAACAGTTCCAGTGGTCCTTCTTTTCATGCCGGGAAATATGGTCACCGTACATGTAGCCGAAAAAAGTTGACGTTGATGCATTTATAATGACTGCCAATACGCATTGATAAGATGAAAGGAACGAAACAGCATGTAGGTACAAACATTTTTGTACGCCCCACCCACATCAATGACACATTATCTAAGTCAAACCCGAGAAAATGGGTGATGACTTCACCTAATGAAAATTCTACTGGAGACGTCTATCGACTACAAATGGCGGTCTATTTTTCAGAAGATTACTTCACGGGTCGTTTCAGCAGTCCAATAATAGCGTGGATTGAAATTGATGACCCGACCCAACTCAGTGACAAATGAAGTCATCCCAAAGGCGGTTGGAGATTTATTCGGACCGAGATGATCAATAGATTTTCGGGAGGGGCAACATAAGATAAATGGTGGAGCAGACGTCTTAACAGGAAATTACGGTGGTTTCCTGGGCTTTTTTTTGGGGAGATTAGCTCGAAACATTGGGTAGGTGAATTTTTACTTGAAAAATCAATAAACGTGATCTAAGACAGTAAAAGTTGAATAAAATCTTGAAATGAGTACTTAATGTGAATTTTTCGAGATTCAATTTCATACGATGGTGGATTAGCAATGAAAATGTTGAAATTCTGAATGAAACCTGTATAATAGTCAACAGGATGGTGTTCTGGCAATGGCCAGGATCGTACGTAAAAAATCGATTAGTAGATGAATGGCGCTCAGAGCCAGGAAATGAGTAATCGAGGACGACGGAAGGAAGGTCGTGAAAATGAAGCCACATTTAATGAAGCTCAACGATCAAACTAAGAGTAGATAGTAGGCAGGTTTGTCAACAGCATCGTCACCATCAACTGTACAAGTTATGGTAAGAGTTGACTTAAATATTACGCTCCTGTTCGAAGATTTTGGGGAGTATACTGTAAAAAAAAGGCTGCTACGGTCTGCTGGGACTGAAAGTATTGTTGACCTTTGGGTAAAATCAATAACTCGAAATCTGCGCTCTACGCATTCGAGCCACATTTTCCACCAGTGTCAAAACGGTACGGACACTCCGAGGCGACTACAGAAAATAATTTTTGTACTGGCGTGGTGGGAAGTGAAGGAGGTTATCTAGGCCAGGTTTTTCTACCGACAGAGGGCGTCCAGGGGTGGAAGGGCAAAGGGTGGCTTGACCTCCCGCCCAACAGCTCTGCGCCAGCCCCGGGGAGGCCGACCCGACACACTGCAGCATACCACGACCGCAGCGCCCCTTTCCCAGGGTTCGCTGGCAAACAGGCCCACCAAAATTCCGAATAAATAGGAAGTTATGCAGAAATCCCAGTTTCAAGCTCTAGTACGACCAACCAGATGCAGGATTCTGGAATCAACGACGGGCAAGTTAGAAGAACTAGGCACGGAACTAGGTCGTACAAATCAACGAGAAATGAGCAAAGATCGTAGAATTTTCTAAAATTTACATGAAAACATCAGATCTTGTAGAAAAACTCGAGCACTGATGCTCCAAGGCTCCAAAAGGCTGATCTGCTTGACTGACCACCTGGTCCGATCGTGCTCTTGATTGAGGACTATGTCATAGGACTCAACAGCCTCCAACTGATATCCTATACCATCAATTGTTTGTTCTATCAATGTCAGACTTGGAATCAACCGTACCCAACTGATACCTTAGACCGGCAAGCCTTGTTTGTTCTATCGCTTTTTGGTGGGTTCAACGCGCAGTTAACGAATTCTAGAACAAGTAGGTACTTCAGCAGCAGACGTACAGAACAGAATACGGAATCAGTTCAGCAATTAATATATAAAATATTCTCCACGGTGTCCCGGGTTTTACAGCGAGAAGGTTCCCAGAAGGTTGATAACTTGAGGAGAGTTTAACCTTATCTACGTTCATGATAAAAATGATACCTCTTCGTAAGTTATCAACCTTTTGGGAACTTCACTGAGGTACCAGTATTATGAAGGACGTAGGTTAAGCTTAAATTCTTCCAGTTATCAATATTTTGGGAAGATCGCTCTAGGATTATCCTGGGACACCCTGGGTTTGGTTTCCAGATTCTTTTACTTGAGCCACTGGTCAGGAGCATTATTACGACAGCAACAGAATATATAACGGTCGACTCCAGTCGGGACATTGATACGATTTTTCGACAGCGACGCCAATTCACTCAGGAGGAATGTTGCTGGGTCATAAACGACGAATTAACTTTTCAAACGAAGACGATTCAACAGGTAGTCATGATGCAACTGGGCCCATTCGCACGCATCGATTAGGTACAGGTTTTAACTGAAACTTACAAGTACTTTCAGATTAATGAACAACTGAGGGCAACCTACGCCAGCCAACATACAGAATTATGTTGATCTGCATGCAGGAAAACCAGTATAAAGAGATATTGACTCCACAGCGCTACGACAATAAAGAAAAAGGTTTTCGATAATACCAGAACGAGCGAAGGACGAGGAATATATAACAATGCTTGATCTATGTTCCAGTCCCATTAGGTATGGAGAATGACAAAGGCTCAATTTCCAAGTTGATGGCCCCCACCACCATTAGGGGCACAGAAATGTGGGTCACTGTTTTGAATAAGTACAGAGGGAGGCCGTTCCATGAAATTCAAATATCCACAGAAAAATCATCGCTTTGCCGCTCTGCGGCTGCTGATAGCGCTAATGGGCCACGGAAGGGTGATTGTCATCCAAAACTTCACCAGGCTGATGAACTGTGTTATATAATGTGAATATAAGATGAACTGCCTATTTAATTTTCATCTCGAATGTTTCTCGAAGCATCAATATTGAGATGATGTCAATTTAAGCACTTCGAAGACGCTTTAGGTTGTGACTTCAGACAACTAGGTAGCGTACCTACCTCAAGAATACTATACTCAACAGGTATAACCACCAGGTGAAATAGCTCTATCTGTTTTTTGCTACTGGAGAAATGTTTATTACTATAAACACATGTAATGGACACCGGTTTCAGGCTGTTAGACCCATCATCAGTCCAGAGTTGCAGAAGGAAGTTGTTCCTACACGAACACAAGTGGAAAGTGGATTAAATAAACATTTTGGAAATTCATCACTGATCATCACTTGGAGTCATCACTGATTCATTCTTTGTTTGCTTTCTTCAAATTCATACAATTCAACACCTCATTTTGACGGCAGAGCACTGAAGAAAGGCTACCCATGATGATGTAAACCACAAATAATGATTCAGCCATCACTAACGTGCCATAACCTACGATGAGACTGGATTGGTGTTTTCAAAATTCGAATTTACATCAAGAGTAGATAATTATACCCGAAGAACAGAGCATCTCTTAAGTAAAAAAAAATCAAGGAGGTTAAAATATGCTTAATCGCCCAAAATACAAACACAAAATACCATGACTAACTTCAAAAAAGAAAAAAACTGCAGCAACTAGTGAATGAAATCTGTTATTCATTAAAACTCAAACTTGAAGCCCGACTTACATGAAAATGTTCGTAATAAAGCGAAAGAAGGATGCAATGCTGTCAAGATTGCTACACAAAACGGGCAACCACTCGTGGTTTACCACAATCACTAGAATGCCGATGAACCAAAAGGCAGCTTCAAGAAGATTCTGAACGAATTTCAAAAAAGATTTCATCTTTGGAAGCCAGGAGCCGTTCGATAATGTGATAGGCTAGTGCTTGTTAGCTCCTAGATAGCAAGAAGTCGAGATCCACTGAAGCGCCAGAACAATGCAAGAAAACACCTCGGATGGAGAACTATCTATAGCATCGATAGTTTTGGACCATCGATGGCTGTTTACGATTCATCACAATCGGAACAAACGAACAATCATTTTTTTAAACCGGAAATCTTTTGAAATTTGCTAAATCTAGTTCAGAGCTCCATAATTAATATACAAAATGGATAATATATCTAATACCTACAGTAAAAAATAAAATAGAATTACCTTTAAAGTTAAAAAAATTACGCTAGCTAAAAATACATTTTTCTTCAAAACCCACAAGTTGGTCATCACCAACTCAAGAACCCTAACAAAAATGTATACTAAGTGGTCAAGAACCTTGAACATACCTACCTTCAATTACTGATTAATCAGTCTTTAATAAATAAGGACAAGCTACTACCACAGATGTTACAGCTTAAATTATAGGAATCATTTCAAAACGTTTTATCTTACTAAGATCAATCTGGTAACTCAATAAAATTGACTATAGAACTATTTCTATTAACTATAGAAATAAATAGTTAGCTAGGAATATGTAGGTACAAAATATTAGGACCATGAAAGAGGGCATTTAGTTATTTTAGTTATTAGTCTAAGATTTGAATAAATGAACAATAACTATTATATATTATTCAATTAAAAGTACATAAGAGCTATCAGTGACGTGATAAAACGAAGATTGAAATGAACTGATACTGTACTGTCTATCTAGCCAAGTCCCAAACAGGCCAATGATAACTGTGCAATGCTGCAATGCTGAACTGTCACACAAAAAAATTTTTTAAATGCTACAAGTGGCTCCAACCTACAAGTCAAATAATGTCAAAGCTACCCAAATAGTGAATAATAATAATAATCCATATCCAAAAATCCGGATTGATAGCCTCACCTCCATGATCGCCTAGATGCCCTCAGCTGCAGAAGGAACCTTCCCGGTATAACCTGAAGGGCCTGCGGTACTGAAATGTGGTCGGTAGCTGCAAGTATTGCGGGTTTGCCAAGTACTGCGGGAGCTTTGGATGTCACCGAAAGGGGGCGGTGCCCTAAAAGGTCTGCAGTAAGGTATCAGTGCCCACCTCCCCCACCATGGCCATGGTTAGGCCCCACCCCCAGACACGTGCATCAATGAAAACCACCCTCTCTGGGTCACGGTAATGAGAGGAAATTTTTCATATGAAATTCATACGAAACTGAAAGTAAGGGACGTACGAAACAGTTATGGAAATATTCAAGCCAAAAGATGAATTTACTAGGGTTCATCAAAAATTCTCGCCAATATCATGAAAAAGTTGTCACTGGCAAATATCCTAATGAACTGAAGGCACAAGCTACCATCAACTAATTACGAGTACTATCTGTTCTAACGTTCAACACCCACAGCTGCTGAACGACCCTCACGTTATCAAACCAAGGGTTAAATTGGGATTCTCAAATTCTCAACATCATAAGCAAAAGTTCTAATTATTGAATTTTCGAGGCTATTGCAACGGGTCCAAAATTTAGTACCTTCAATGAACATGAATTTGTGAATTTCTTCCGATAGGCATAAATCTATTTCAAAGCTATAAGTACCTATCTACTACTAGATTTTTTTGTTTTATTATTTTAAGCGTAACTCTGTGGTGATTCGATACAATTAACAACCACTTCA
The DNA here is from genome assembly GCA_954871275.1 of Leptopterna dolabrata. Lineage (NCBI taxonomy): Eukaryota > Metazoa > Arthropoda > Insecta > Hemiptera > Miridae > Leptopterna > Leptopterna dolabrata. Next base: position 33,491,166 of record OX940981.1, on the reverse strand, counting down.
ATATCAAAAATGTTTGATGGACAAAAAATTGTACAAATTTGGATTTTTATGGATAAACGGGCGAAAATGTAGATTAATGTTGTAAACTGAAAAGTGACCATCAAAATTAGGTAGTCCACGAGGTACGATATATTAGTAGCCACCAAAATGGAAATATCGATATTCAAAGTTTTCCTGGACGTCGTCTCTCGAATGTTGGAAAATAACACTCAGTACTGTTATTTTTCCAACTACGAGTAGGTACACAGGTACGTTTTTCCCTGAGAAACTCGATTATCACTTTTACCCCCCCCCCCCCCCCCCAACTCAACTTCAACTGTGTGAATCACATTGTCTGAGTCAGTTGTGTGATGCTAAGAGTGATAATAGGGGATGTTTTAGCAGAATACTGTTTTCAGCTTTATTTTGGGGACAATGCATTTGACGTGGGAGAGTAACCATCCCAACAAACAGGATGAAAGAAGTGTTGATAATAATATATTTTCTTCTTTTTTTTTTCATTTATTTTTTGGGAAGAAATTTTCGTTGTTAACGAGCGAGGACATATTGAACAAAAATTATCATTCAACGGAGTATATATTAAATGATACAATACAACTCTGTAAAAATTAAATACAACTAACTGTCTCCCACACCAAAAAATGCACCATTTGAATTAATGAAAAAAATGGATTGAGTTTGACCAGGTAATGGGAAACACCTAAAACTTGTTGTGTGCCTCGAAAATAACATCAACAAGTAGGTGTGACACTCGGCGTGAGAAAGACGGGACCGGTTAGTAAGGATAAAATTCAATCCCTGGATGAAACAAAAATCTACGTACAAAATGGAGGGGTAAAATCTTGGAGTACAAAATATCACGGAAGAACGGTGCATTATGATGCCATCAAGTATTAAGAGGAATTAAAATGACTAAATCTGAGGAAATCCAAGTTTTAAGAATCCAATTTCCAAGTAGATTCAAGTACACAATGAATTTCACAATGGATAAGGATATAATCATAAAGTACAAGGGTTTTCCATAGACTACATCATGTTGTAGCTATGTAATGCGTATGGATCTGGTGATGGATGCATCCTCGCTCTAAACGTCAAGTTTGATCGTAACGAAGAAAAAAATTGCTGAGGATGATTGGGCTATACTCAACATCACATATTTTGAGAAACTTGCTGGAAAATGCACTCTAAAATTCACTGAAACTCTACAAGAAACAAGAGCGTATATGTACCAACTTCAAAGCATACCTACACCGCCTACTTGATTGGAATAATCAATTCTTGAATACTGAAAACGTATTTTGCAGTACATGTTCCTCTATATCAACATTATAGAAATCTCATTTCGGTGATTCAAGTATCCCAGTATTGATACGAAGCTACTTGACGAGTTGACATACCCTACACATATCTGTGGGGGGAAAAATAGTGATTGCGCAGGCAGAAGAGCGAATACCCCAATTTTTGTAGTACGGAGTTAGGCATGTTAACGTTCTCGTAATTGTCTTCTCTATTCGAATTCAAAAAGACGGGGAAAACCTAGCCAATCAGGAATTAGATACTGAGAGGGAAATATAGAAAGTTCGGGGCAGAACCAAGTGCCGAGAAGATGCCTTGGAAGATCAGAACTCTACAGGTTATTGAGCATTAGAATATTATAGGTAGTTGTAGTTAGTTAGTGCGTTGCCAGTAGATTTCAATGGAGATCGTCAACCCTTCACTACATTTTGCCACACAACGGCAGCAAAATGAGGGCGAATACCAATATCACAAGTCGGCACAGTCGCTGCGAAAGGGCGAACGTTACAATAAAATCACATAACTTTAATGATATAATTAATCCAAAAATATGGAAAGGTTCAGTAAATAAGAATGAATCTAGGAAGCCTATTTGGGTGGTACAGCTTTTAAATTCGCAGGGATAAATTGCAAATTTTTCACACTTTTGATTTGGCTAAAATCGCCCACTGCCTGCAGGGGCACGAGATGATTTTATAAGTAAGTACCTATCGCCAAATACGATGAATAATAATCCATTATATAATTAGGTAGACTAATGCAGTTTCCTCATTAAATATGCACTTCTGATTTGCACTGTAAAAGATTATTATGGTTTTTGCACTAAAGTGGAAAGATAGATGACTGAAAGCATCCTTGATTCATCTATGAATTATCAACAAACGACGGTCATGAGAAGATTACAGGTAATCCTACATTCAGGAGTTATCGATTTGGTATTTCAACCTGGTAAGGCAGCAGTTGGAGGTATGTGACTTCCAGAACCGGTCTGCTCCGAGTGGTATTTCATGACGATGATGAGCCAGGAAAGCGAAATTCGATGTTTCAGAAATCTTCTTAGAAACACTGTTTTCCTTAAGAGTTTCCTCAATGAACAGTGGACGCATCACATGGACATCATTTTACAAAGATGGTAAACCGAAGAAAGAATGGTATTTTATCGAAGACCCTGACCAAAACACCGATGAACACAGAAGACGACCTAACTCAATGTTAAGTATGGTGAGCCAACATGAACTAAATTTTTGGCTCTGGTACATGGCCTACAACGAACTATCAAGCGTGATCCACGTCAACGAAATTCGCACTGAAGAAAACCAACCAAACACTACAGTGAGAGGCCAAACGCTATGTACTCAAGTGATAGAGGTGAATGAACAAAAATCATCAACTTAATTTACAGATATTACAATAAGTAAGTGAATTTAACTAAATTTACAGACATTACAAGAAGTACGTGAATTTAGGTAAAAGGGGTCGCTGGGTACTCAAGTGGGGGGCGCGTGAATCGATTACATATATGAGAAATCTTCAGTAATTTGAGGAGGTAATTTTTTTCGACTTTTAGCGAATTTTCAAAGAAAATGAAGGTACCTGCAATGGGTCGAAATTTTCAGAACACGAATTCTTGACATTTTTAATAGGCAAATCCGTTTCAGAGCATCTTGAATTCATCCCTAGATTTTTAAACAATATATTATATTTATTTGCCACTGCAGGCGATATCTGACCTTAGGTAGGTACACGATAAAAATCCCAAATTTCGCCAAAACTTCAAGTACTGCCAAACAAAAGGATGAGTTCGAAGATCCTAAGGGGGTCAAATGTTGAGTTTTAAAGGGGTCAAAAATCAGTAAAAACGGCTAAAATCGCGAATAGATTATATAAAATCACTGAAAGTGGTATGGTAGGGTGAGTCAAGTCAGAAAAACACCATTTTCAGTTGTTTTTCATACAGAATAGGTTGTCAAATTTGTATTTTTGATGGTCAAAATTTGGTATTAAGGGCTAAAATCTGTATTAATTCACCAGACGTGTGGGATGATGATTCAGGACAGAAAGAGTGATTTCGATGATAAAAATATTTTTCTTAAAAAAGAGTGGGTCAAATTTGACTTGATAAGGGTCAAAAATCTTTTAAAATGGCTAAAATCAAGAATATACTATATAAAATCACTGAAAGTGGTATGGAAGGGTGAGTCAAGTCAGAAAAACACCATTTTCAGTTGTTTTTCATACAGAATAGGTGGTCAAATTTGGATTTTTGGTGGTCAAAAAATTGTATTAAGGGCTAAAATTAATTCACCAGACGTGTGGGATGATTCACGACAGAAAGAGGGACACTATTTCGATGATAAAAACATTTTTCTTAAAAAAGAGTGGGTCAAATTTGACTTGATAAGGGCCAAAAATCTGTAAACATGGCTAAAATCAAGGACAAAATTAATACAATTATACGAAAATTGGTATAGTTTCTCGCTATATCATCTTTTAACACAACAGCACAGACATTGCTTTGAAAATTTGCTCTTATAGCCATTCTGCGTGACAGGAACTTTTTTTCTTCTTTTCCAAAGGTGGAAGTTGATTTTCATTCAATATTTAGGAACAAGGCAATCTCCACATAGGTACGTATGGTCAGTTACTGATGAAAGGTAAAGAATTGATGAATATTGTGATGTTTTGAATTTATCATACAGCAGCTGGTTGTTGAAAACGCAACTTTTCGTTTGCTCCAGGATTTACTTATGATGAGACGTGCGGTTTAGTGTGATTTTGAGGAGTATGGAAGCCCATTCACATAATATTAAGTATATTGATTTGATGAGGAAGAGATTCGATTTGGGTCAATACGGGTTGGACTCAAGTGTCGTGCAGGGCGTTTTTAGCTGTCGTTTAGGACTGCAGGAGAATCTCATCGATATTTGAATACAAAATTTGTATATTTATAATATATACATATTACAGGTACACTTTTTGTGCTGCAAGAAAGCACGTGCTTGAATGGCATCCTTCAGGATGAATCATGCGATGAAAAAAGAACGTGACAGCACAATACACGAATTTGGAGGAAAGTGAAATTTGGTATTTGGATCGCTTGAAGTCACGAAATAGCTCAATTTATTAATTACAATATTTTTACTGATTACAAAAACGCATGATTCGTAATAGAAATCCCTCAATATCACAACAAACTCGCAGGAATTCCATACAGAGGCACAGCAGAACAAGGTTAGAAACACGGAAGGCGGAAGCTTTCAGAATTATTTTTACACAGTTACAAACCTGAATACCAGAGACTTTACGACACGATTGAAACACGTAAAAATAGGTTACTTATCACTTCTTTGGGGATTCTGTCGCGTTCCGAAACGAAAAACGGGTCCGAAATTTTGGGTGCCGGGGTGGTAGCCATCGAGTGGGCGGAAAAAAAAAATCGAAGAATTTCGTTGGAATTTTGGACCGAAAATTGAACGGTTTTCTTACGGGTAGAACAATAACAATGGATACGGTCGATTTGGTGGCGACTGGTGGTTTACGAAGATGCAAAATCAAAATTTGTTGTATGAAAATGAAACAACGCGCTCCCACGAGGTGATATTGTGGTGAAGTGAGGTTGGTAGGTGAATTTTGATGGAAAAAATGAAAATTATCAAAAATATGACGAGAACACGAATTTTAGGTTAAAATTCAAGTTGGGACATTGTTTTGACGATGCAAAATCAAAATTTTTTGGGGATGCAAAATCAAAATTTGTTGTGTGAAAATGAAACAAAGTTGATCTCCCACGAGGTGATATTGTGAGGTTGTACCTAATGTGACTTTTTATGGATTTAAAAAAATGACGAAAATAACCAAAAATTTGAAGAGAACACAAATTTTAGGTTGAAAGTGAAATTCGAGTTGGGAAATTGTTTGGACGACGCCAATAATCAAAATGTTGATTGTGTATAATCAAAAAATTGTATTAATCAAAATTTGTTGTATGAAAATGAAAACGTTGAGCTCCCATGAGGGGATACAGTGATGGAGTTTTGAGAATTTTGATGAAAAATGATGGAAATTATCAAAATTTGAAACGAATTTTGGTTGGAATTAATTCAAGTCGGAAAATTGCGTCTCGGGATGTACTACCGGGCTGATGGAGGGCGTTGAATTTTTGGATTTTGACGTAAAGTGGGTGTTGTTTGTGGTTTGTACAGTTGAATTTTGTCGGGACGTTGTAGGATTGTAAATAAAGGAGCAGAACAATGGATGGTTTTTTGTGACGGGTGAAATCCAAACGGCGAAACCAACACAAAGGAGGAATTCGGGATGAAACCCGTGGGTGAGGTCAACCGGGTTATGGGTTCGTGGGTGAAAACCGGGTTACGGGTCGTCGGATGTGGATGAAATCGGAGAAAAATTCAACTTACCATTTTTTCTCTTTATACTGAGTTGATCCAACTACGACTAGTAAACACTGCCGGGATAACTACAAAAGCCACACTGCACCGGACTGCTGGAATACTCCGAATCGTCGATGTTCCCCCCGCCGTGACGTCAGAGCGATGTATCCATCCGCGACGGCTCCCCGGCACGACGGCGTTTTTTCGTCGGACGGACGTCTCCCGGACGGTACACGTCGGTTCAGGACGGTTTTTCCGATGTTTCCGACGCGGTTTCGAAAGGGTTTCGGCGGTTTTCAGCGGGGTTTTGCGGTTTCGGGCGGGGGATTATGTTTTGTCGGTGGCAGTGAAACCGTTTTACAGGCGCTGGGCGCGGTCTTGTTTACAAGGGTCTTGCTTCGCCCGCTCGGAGCCGGCTTCTGATTGGCTGCCGCGCACCTGCAATGCGTCAACCGGCCCCCTCCACCCCTCGCCGCGTCCATCCCGCGGTGCCGCCTTCCCGCGTTGTGTTCCACTGGGGAATTTTTTTTTACGACCCCCCCCATTAACCACCCCCGAACCAAACGATTTTCGCGTGATCCAAAAACAAGGTAAAATACAAACCGAAAATCACCGTTTAAAACTCGAAATCCAAATCTCCAATAAATCCGACGTTTTTCGTTCGAAACCTGTTTTTCCCGCCTCGGGTTCTGCCGGCGCAACCACGTGACTCCTCGCTCCGAGGCCAACTCCGTTTTCCGCGCGTTCCCTCGAAATTCACGCAAAAATACAAATATCGTCGAAGTCTGACCGTATTCCACTCAAATTCAACGACTTGCTTGAGGTTTTTACGTGATGACATCGAAAAAAACGTGAGGTGCCGGTGTTTCGACGGTTCGTATTTCGGCGGGAGGGGCTCGTCCGTTCTGCGCCTGCGTCGCGCTTTGGCGGGCACAGCGGCAGCCGATGCGGCACGAATTTATTTCGGTTTTCAACGAATTTCGAGCGTTTTTATCGCACGCCGAGTTGTTGGAGGCGGATTTCGGTGATTGTTTTTTTCCGATTAGGACGGAGGGCGTTTTGTCGGGTTTTGCCGAGTGAGAAAATCCGAATTTTTTTTTTCCGCGTTTTTTTCGAAATCGATCGGCGCCGGCTCGTCACGGCCGGGGGGGAGTCCTCGGGCCTTGCCAATCCCCGTGATGCGGCGTCCGGGCCGTGACGAGCTCGGCCGCCCTTCGCATTTCAGGTCTATCCCTCCCCCGCCAGCTCAGCAGAGCCGCCGCAGCCGCCCACGAAAACGGCGCTAGCCGGCGCTTCCCCCCCCCCCCTCCTTCGCCTCACACCAACCAACACCTCACCGCACTGTCACATCCACTCGCTTCTTTGCCCATCTCCCTATGCCTGCTTGTACTTACATCAACAAAGTCCGCCCCCCAAAAAAACCTCTTATTTTTTATTTTATTATTATTTTTTTTAATTTGTTCATTTGTTTATTTATTTATTTCACGGGCGAGCCCAATTACATAACAACATTCAAGAGGAATGAAAAACCACAGTCATGCAGCATGGCTATAAGAGCGAATTTTCGAAGAAATAACTGATTTTATGTAAAATGTGATGTTTGGAATATCCCATTCAAATATGGGCAATCTTAAACTTATTGGGTAATTATAGGTATTCAAGTATGTACGTATATTGTAGTATTGGTACTACAATATACGTACAGTTACTTATCAAACATACGTACAGTACGTATGTTACGTATCCATTACCTACTCTGTATTGTATTGGATATTGGTAAATTTTTTGTTCCATTTTTTGCCGAGTAACACCTCGGTTTGTAGATTTTCCAACGCTGAACACGATGGTGAAGTCAGAATTGCGATATCCCATTCCGTTATCAGATTAGAGCAGACGAACCAGGAAGAACATCTTAAGAAATAACCACGTTCCGTCATCTTCAAAGTGCTCCAGTTTGAGAACGGAATGAGATATCGCAATTCTGATTTCACCATCGTGTTCAGCGTACAAAAACCTTTAAAATGAGGTGTCACTTGTCAGACTGCTTCATTTTGGGAATTTATGGGTAATTTTTCCCCCCTAAAACTCCCCAAAATTCCCCCTTAGAGTGACCCGATTCTGCCCATCTACGAACTTAGCCTGTCGATTGCCAAGACAGATTTTTCGTGCAAATTTGAACTTTTTATCTCAATTCTTTCGAGAGTTATCGTCTGGAATGACACATACATATATAAATATATAAATATATAAATATATAAATATATATAAATATATAAATATATAAATATATATATATATATATATACATATAATTTTTGGTGTCTTTCGGCAGTGAATTCAGGATGGTCTGAAACGGATTTTGGTATAAAAATCTTTCGGAAATTCGAGTTTTAAAAATTTTGGACCGAGAACAATAGCTTCCTTTTCTTCGAAAATTCGCTAAAATTGAAATTTATTTAATATATTGATGTGCCTTTGCCTCAATACAGAACTGTGGATACAAACTTTAATGGATTTTCCTTCCGTAACGTAACTGAGAAGTCTTAGCTGTCATCAATTCAATTAAAAAAAAAACCAGTCATGCAGCATGACTTAATGAGCGAATTTTCAAAGAAATATTCGAATTAATGGCTATGGTTTTGAATAAAGGAAAACTTCGGTCTAAAATTTGGTTTTCTATGTATATTCTCTTCGTATTTATTTTAATTTGTACGTTTTGTCCATCCTGATTCTACCGTTTTGGGTTTTGGGTAGGTTTTGCGCACTTTAAATGCTCTAATTTAAGAACGGATTTAGATATCTAAAATCCGATTTCACCATCGTGTTCAGCGTGCAAAAACCTTTAAAATGAGGGGTCACTTGTTAGAAAATAACATTTTGGGGATTTTTGGGTAATTTTTGCGCACTTTAAATGCTCTAATTTGAGAACGGATCAAGATATCTAAAATCCGATTCCACCATCGTGTTCAGCGTGCAAAAACCTTTAAAATGAGGGGTCACTTGTTGGAAAATAACATTTTGGGGATTTTTGGGTAATTTTTGCGCACTTTAAATGCGCCAAAACCCTCCTTAGAGTAGGCCAATTTCGCCCATCTTCGAACTTAGCCTTTCGATTGCCAAGATAGATTTTTTGTGCAAATTTGAGCTGTTTATCTCAATTCTATCGAGAGTTATCGTCTGGAGTGACACATATATAAATAAATATATATATATACATATAAAAAAGTGTTAAATTTCAGGAATCGTTTTAGAATGGTCTGAAACGGATTTCTATGAAGAAAATTTCCAAAAATTTATATTATTTAAATTTCGAAGCCATTGCAATAGCTTCATTTTCTTTGAAAATTCGCTAAAAGAAGCCATCGGTGAGGATGGTATACCTACCACTTGCATTTCTGAAAATCATTACTCCTATAATTGTCTTGCCACATTTTATGCATATCCTAAACAGGTGTCTAACAACTTCTATGTTTCCTGCAGCATGGAAGACAGCCCTAGTAACCCCAATTCCTAAAGTCAAAGCCCCTACATCAGCTAGTGAATTCAGACCAATCAGCAAGATTCCACTGGGAGCTAAAATCTTGGAAACTCTGATGAATAAACAACTAGTCCACTACATAAATGATGAAAAGTTACTCTCTAGCTATCAATCGGGCTTTACAGCTGGCCATAGTTGTGAAACTGCTCTTCTCTCACTGATGGAGGATGTAAGAAGTGGGTGTGATCAGAATTTGTGTACTATTTTAATTTTGCTTGATTTCTCTGATGCATTTGGGTCGGTAAATCATGACATTCTTTTGGACAAATTGACAACTAATTTCAAATTCTCCTCATCTGCCCGCAATTTAATTAAAACATATCTATGCGATAGGAGTCAGTGTGTTGTGATCGACGATCGCAGATCTAAGACTGTCAAGCTAAAGTGTGGAGTCCCCCATGGATCCGTTCTTGGGCCCCTTCTTATTAGTCTATTCATTAACCCATTCGCCGCGGAAGGCTCCACCCGCCCACCGTCTCGGTGGGCGAAGGCCTTTCTCGCTGTCCTACCCCCCCAGGCGGAAGAAATTTTGCAGTACGCAGTTTCTGTCGGCGTTCGGTAATCGAGTCATAACTTCCTTATTTTTCAATCAAACTTACTTATTATTATCATAACTTCCTTATTTTTCAATCAAAAAGTCAAAGAAAAAATTAGAACGAAAAAAAAACAAACTGAAAACTGGTTTGAGAGGAGCAACTAGGTAAAACACCGTAGCACAGAGCAGAATAAGGACCAGAAAAAAAGTCGTCTCAGTGCCCTCAAAAGCCCCACCGCTCTCCCTCACAACCCATCACTACCATTCCTGGATGAGCAATAAAAATATGACACCTGCAGGAGAAAATTCCAGAGCGCTGACGAAGGGTTGGGAGCTAAAAATAGATTGGGTTGGAAGGAGGGTGTAGAGAGGCGAGGAGAGGAGTGGGAGGGGGGAAGGTCGTTCCTCGACGATAGCAAGCCCCCGAGAGTTTGGTACAAGTTACAGAAGTGTCCGCAAGATGCCAGGACTATGCAGAAAACACGTTTCACTAAAGTGGCTTTTCGCTGAGAGGAGCGGTTTGAGCTCTGCCACTAAAGTGGTTTTTCGCTGAGGGGAGCGGTTCGAGCTCTGCCACTATAGTGGCGTTTCGCGGCGAATGGGTTAACGACATTCCTTCGTCCGTCACATTAGCCAAACAACATATCTTTGCCGACGACTACCAGACTTATTTTCAATGCACGACAGATGATCTCCCTTCAGTCTTACCATTAGTTAACCAAGAACATGATAAATAAACAAGTATTCTGAAACAAATAAATTGAAATTAAATGCCAACAAATCTAAAGCTATAGTCTTATATAAAACACCCTTAGACAAAAACAAATTACTGCCACTCTGTATAAATAATAATAATAATATTGATTACTATGATGAAGTGAGGAATTTGGGCTTGACCATACGAAATGATCTGTCATGGGATTCGCAAGTGAGTGCCATGTGCAGAAAGATCTATGGAGCACTTTATTCCCTCAAAAGTTTGAAATACTACACCCCGCAATATTTAAAATTACAGTTAATAAAATCACTTGTCCTCCCCCATTTTTCCTTCAGTGACAGAGTGTTTTCTGGCTCCCTCTCTGCAGAAAATGTTAGAAAACTAACAGTAGCTCATAATGCATGTTTGAGATATATATTTAATTTAAAATCTCGTGGGCACGTGTCTCATAAGGGAAAGGCATTAGTGGGTATGTCTTTGGAACATTGTTATGCCTTTAGGCGCCATATTATGGTACATAAAATTCTTAATAACGCCAATTGTAATATTCTCCCATTCTATTTAAAAAATATGTTTAGCCTAACTAAATCGAACAGACTCCATCTTATTTGCCAGAGTAGGTTCAACTCAGTAATTTTCAAAAATTCCTTCGTAGTAGAAGGAGCGCGACTTTGGAATAGACTTCCTCTTAACTTGCGCTCTATCCCCACTCTCCGGTGATTCTGCACGGAACTTGAAGAACACTTTGCAGATTTATGACTACACCTCTTTCTTCTCTCTTTCTTCTTGGTTCTCCTTTCTTTTTTCCAGCAATTCTTTTTCTCATTTTTGTAAATTTTTGTAACTTCATTTAAGTAAAAAAAAAATTTCTGTAGGTAAAGCAAATTTGTGAATTTTAGACGGCCTCAAAAATATTGTGATTAACTATGTACGTAGCGCTAGGGGGGGCTTAGGTCCTATGCTATGTGAAAAGCAAATAAATAAAATAAAACAATGTACAAATACCTAGGTACATATACATAGGTAAGCAATACAAAAAGAAGTATTTGATACTTCTGTGCAAAACGAAATAAGGTACACGTCATGAGAGAAACAGAAAGGCCTGATATCCATAATTTAAGAAAATTGTCTGGAGATCAGGAGTTAACTAGATCAGAGATACAACAAGACAAGTGCAACCATCCCAACATAATGATAAATATTAGTATACCTATACAAGTTGATCTTAGAGTAGAGTTTGATCTTGTAGGATATACAAGTAATTAGCTGATCTTATGTATTTATGGGGGGGGGGGGGGGGCTTAATTTACTGAAAAAATCTTCAGGCGTCGTTCAAAATGCTAACACATTCAGCCGCAAAAATGATCGATAATATATCCATTTTGTCCGCCAAAGTACCTACTTGAATAGACTAGGTTACAAAAATAACAACCTAAATAGGCACCATTGTACATTTTAGCGAATTTACAAAAAAAAATGTAGACTATGTGGTTCGTTCCAAAATTTGAGAGATGCACCTTGTGAACCGAAAACTCCTCCAAAACCCGTTTTATCCATCGGAAATCTAAATGATCGATTTTCACTTTTGGTTTATTATTCTGTGAATAATACACCTATGTATTCGCTCAGCAAAAAATTTTTATAACACCCTCTCAAAATTTTTTCTTCTACGTTTCAAGGTGCGTAGATTCCAAAAATGCTATGTCCGTCCACCGTCCGCCGAATCACGTGTACCGGCTTCATTTTCGGTCTAAAAAATTCGTTCTTTCGCACACATGCTCCATTTGGGTCCTAGTTGTATCCAGAAACTTTGCAACCAAATCGGAATATACCAAGGGGTGTTATGAGTGAAAATGTGTATAGAAATAGGTAATTTTTATGTTTTAGTAACATGTTAGTAACATGAGCTTTTGAGGTATTGTTTTCCGTGTTTTTGGGACGAGAAGACCGTATATGAAGTCGATTTTGACCAAAGAGTGGAAAATTGAGGTTCTAAGGAACTTTCAGCCTTAAATTTACGTTAAATTTTGGTCTAAAATCGTCGTTTTTTCGCACACAGTTCGGGTCGCCATTTGGGAACGCATTTGGGTCCTAGTTGTGCTCCGAAACACAGCAGCCCGATCGGCATACACCCAGGGGTGATATGGGAAAAATGAGTGTAAAAATGGGCGTTTTCGAGGGATTTTTGAGGTTTTAGTTAACATGAGCTTGTGAGGAATCGTTTTCCATGTTTTTTAGGCCGAAAAGACCGAACATTTGGTTGATTTTGACCGAAGAGTGAATAATTGAGGTTTGAACGAGGGTTAAGCTCCCTAAATTCATTTTTATGAGTCAAAAACCTGGGAAATTGTCTGAAATCACCATGAATTTGTATAATAACACTAGAAGTAGTATTAGCAGGTGAATCAAGACAATTAAATGGTACTATCAATGATCAAAAATTATCTGTTACAAGGAAAAGCCGAGCTTAATTCGTGTTTTTGAGGGCCAAAGCTGGTAGAAACCATCAAAAATAGCCGTTTCATTAATTACACATTAAAGAAACAATAAATGAACAGCCAAACATTCTGCAGGTATGTCCAATAGAATAATAAACCCATATGACCCCCCATAATATATAATATAGGTATACAAGAAAAAGTGAAAATCGATCATTTAGATTTCCGATGGATAAACGCTATATTATATATTATGTGTTTGTCATTCCGCATGATGATTTTCGTTCTCGCGCAGAAAAATCCTTCTCCGCAAGAGTGATGATGAGTTCGTTACCCAGGACTATAGCACTGTGGCAGGACTGGCAGGAGTCCAAATTTACAAATTTTTGGTCCAAAAAGTCAAAACAAAAAGGATTTCAGCAACATAGGCATGTGGGGTGTTGCCAATCACGTTTTTTGGGGTGCGGAATCGATTGCAACTGGTCCCATTCTGATTAGGCGCACCCAGCGCACCAAATTCACAAAATTGTAGTCCGAAATAAAACAAGTTGCACATTTTTATGTACGCACGTGAAGTGTCGTCTACCATGTTTTTTTTTAAATGATCGCTGAATCGGCTGCGAGTAGTTTCAGCACGTCCAGACTGCATCGAGTGATCAAAATCCCTATATTTTGGATCAAAACACCTAAAAATGACTTTTTTTAAAACAATTTTTCTGCAAGACCCGCCACTTTGGTCTCAACGAGTGCCCAGTCAGGCCGTAATGGCAGTACTCTGGCAGATGAACATTAATCTAAATTCTCAATTTCCCGAACTATTTCTTTGATAATTCGCTCATTGAGCCCTACTGCATGACGGGAATATTGGTTTATTATTTTCAATAATGAACCTTTGGAATCGAGCATGAAAAAAATTTTCGACCTCCCTTCAAAATGCAGAATCCGAAAATGCAATAAACAAATTTCCGTCCGTCTGCCGTACGCCGTACTTAGCACTTCTCTTAGTTACCATGAACCAAAATTAATTAAAATTTGGATTGTAGGTCCCGTTTGGGGTCTAGTCGGTCCTCGAAGCTCGGCGTTACTGCCAGTCATCTCTAAGGGGTGAAAAATAGGGCTTGAAAATTTCAGAACGCCGTAGCTCGAAAACCTTCAGTAGAAGGGTATTTTTTTTTACGTTTATTTATTGTTTTTTGAAACGTAAGCAATCAAATTTTGAGGGGGGTTAAATTTTTTTCACGCTCGATTCCGAAGGTTCATTATTGAAAATAATAAACCAAAAAAAAACCTCCATTTCCCACTGGGCCTTCTCAATTCCCAACTATTATCAAACGTTTATCAAGATGGTCATAAACTTCGTTGATAATGGTGGTCTGTGGACACACACACACACACACACACACACACACACACACACACACGCGCGCGCGCACACATATAATTTTTTTGTACAGATTTGCAAGGAAAATAGAGTCAGATATATCTAAAAAGTTTTACACGAAAGACTTACTTACTGTTAACATTTCGGCGTGTGCCTTTTTCAAAATGAAGAATAGACGAGTAGAAGAGTTTTGAAAAAGGCACATGCCAAAATATTAACAGTAAGTCTTTCGTGTCTTTATATCTTTCTAAAAATCTTTATATCCGTCTCTATTTTTCGTTGCGCACTGTGTCAAAAATATATTGTTCCTCTGGAACTGTTTCGACAAAAATTGAACAGTGTACCTACATATAAAAGTGAACATTTAGATCTGCGATGCATGAAACGGATTTTGGAGGGGTTTCCGGTTCACAGGGAGCATCTTAGAAATTTTGGAAGGAGCCAAATAGCAATACATTTTATTTGAAAATTCGCTAAACAACAACTAGAAACCCCTGAACGAGGTTAGTGGGTTAATGAAATGCAAGAGAAAACACGAAAACTGCAAAATGAGCGAAGCCAATTAGCGATCGCGTATAAGCATGAGGATTACACGCAACAGGCTATTCCGCCGTCTTCAGGTGGGCAGTTATTTTTCCCGTTTTTCCCACTTCTTATCGAAAACCCCATTTGCGGGCCGTCACACGAGGGTTGGATAAGGATCTATCCGGTGAAACCCAAACAACCAATCAAGTATAAAAGTTTACTTTATTTTTATTTTGGTTTATTATTTTCAATAATGAACCATTGGAATCGAGCATGAAAAAAAAAATTCTTACCCCCCCTCAAAATTTGATGGTTTACGTTTCAAGGTATGTAGAATCCAAAACTGCAATAAAAATATTTCTGTCTGTCCGCCGTACGCCGTACGCCGTACGGGCCACTTTTCTTAGTTACCATGAAAGAAAATGGATGAAATTCGGGTTATAGGTTCCGTTCGCTGTCTAGTTGGTCCTCGAAGCTCGACGTTACTGTGAGTCATCTATAAGGGGTTCAAAATAGGGGTTGAAATTTTCAAAACGCCTATACCATTTTTATACGTAAATATTTTTACGGTTTTAAATAGTTCTTGAACTTGCGAGTTTTTTAAGACCATCCGGAGCATCGTACGTCCAGCCGTTCGTTCACAGTAAGGCCCCGAAGTTTGCACCGACAGGCATTTTCGACTCCAGTGTCAATGAAATTGTATACAATTCAAACCAAATCTCGTAACCAGAGACGCGCCCACAATAGGAATTTGTGAATACGGCCAATCATTGCTAGGGATCACCTGATTATATTGTCGGAGTATGAAGTCGAGTTGGTTGTTTTGTGATATTATTTAATTTGAAAAATGATGGCTCTTTTGGAGTTGTTGGTAGGTAGTGAAACTTGAACAAACGTTGAAGTATTATTGATGGGTAAATTATTACTACGGTAAATCATTACTCAACGGTAAATTATTACACAACGGTTCATTATACCATCTACGTAGAAGGGGCTGGAGTTTGTTGGTAGGTACTTTCGCAACTTTTTTCACTCCTCATCAACAATTTCTTTTCAGAACTTCATTATGTGTGTTTCTTTTTGTTAGGTAGGTACTGTTTGTCATCGGCAGAATTACTTTAGCAACATTTAACTCGTGATTTAGGTAGGTACCTAGTAACGAGTACGGGGTTAGGTACTAACCTACGGAGGGTCTGTGATCTACATAATATGTATAGAATAGTACATATCATAGGTATATTATATAGACGGGTTATCTATACATAGAGCTGTGATCTGTAACGGAAGGGTATTCTATACAAAATAATAAACCGTTGTGCAGGGATTTGCAGCGTTTTTTTTATTTTTTTTTACCTGTTACTTACCTACCACGCTCTTGTGTTTTACCCCCCGCAATCACCAGTAAACATTTTCCGATGCACTTATCGAGATGTGGAGGTTAAATTGAGCTGAGCTAATAGCCCTCTCGATCGGCCACTTCAGAGTAAGAAAAACCCTTCGGATGTTGAGGGCTAAAGGTATACCTAGTTAGGCAATAAAATCGAGGAAACGACGGCGTTGGTTTGTTTTAGTGTCAATCACTTCTTAGCGGCAATAGACAGTTAACCGTATCTGACTAGTGGTGCTTTGAGGCCCGACCACCAACATATAACCTCTGCTAAATACAGGGAACAACTGGCGAGAGGCCTATGACAACGCAGAAATGGGCCTACGCAAAATAGGACGGTGGATTAATGCGAATCACGAATCGAAACTATCAACACTTCGAAATCGAATTTCAGATCGAAATCGAAATTTCATGAATATCAGTAGAAAACCCGATCCAAAGACCCTGCAAGGAAAGACACTGACCATTCACACCTGCACAGGAACACCTTGTAATTGCCCAAAAATTAAAAAAGTGGATCACTTGGTATATCTTGGAGTGACTTTTGACTGCCGTCTGAAATGGGATCTCCATGTGAATTTATTATGACAAAATCTGCGGAAATGCGCCTACGTAATAGCATCAAATACTTGTCCAGCAGCATAATGCGAAACATTTATCAGGCACTTTTTGAATCTGTACTACAATATCCAATTGTTATCTGGGGCGGGACATATAGATAGCTGCTGGATAAATTATTTAAAATCCAAAAAACGACACTTGAAGTAATATTTAATAAACCTAAACGCTATCCAACAGAAGAGCTGTTCAAGGAACTAAACTTGAATACGATATACATCAACTGTATGTAAAAAATATGATTAAGTTTATTAAAAAAGAAAAGAGCATTTTTCTTTTAGAGATCAGGAGAATAAATGACAAACCAACTACACTACCAAAAGTAAAAAATACGTACCTATGCACAAATGACAACTACGTACAAAGGAATGCAACTAATTAACAAAAAATCTGAAAAGATTGTCGATCTATTACAGATAATTATATGTAAATCTACTCCGTAAAGAAATAGATAAATTTTTACTCTAAAACAAAGTTGAACACCTCTTGTCATTTTAAAGAAAGAAAAAAACTAAAAATTAAAACAAATAAACAAATTTAAACTAAATTTAACCTTTTACTTTAATAATAAACCATAATTTAGTAGAAAAAACAAATAAAAACTAAACATAAACTGAAAAAACTGCTTAGCAGAGGGAAATGAGGAAATAAAAATAATAACGAAATAAAAGTTTAATACTTCGAAGCCAGACCAACTCCGTGCTGTTCCTCAGTTTTAACTATCCGACACGGTCATCCTGGTTACTCATTTCATGTACTTATATACCCAATGACTAATATGTGCTCAAGAAGCTTATGTTTTCTTTTTTTTTGTACAGAAATGCACTTGATTTTCAACAAATGTTTTTGTACCAATTTGAAGATAACAAATAAACATTATTATTATTATTATTATTATTATTATTATAACAGTGTTACTCACTATTTAATTTTCGTAATTCCTATTTTATTTGGCCAGTTTTTAAGGTGGAATGGAGAGAAAATAATTGGTTTACTCGCAAAAATTGACACCTTCGGCTCTTTTAAGGCTTGAACAATCGTTAAAGTTGAAGTCCGTCCGGAGCAACTTGCGCCTTTAAATGTTGGTGGGTGTAAAATTTACACAGCTATTTTTTAGGTGCCTAAGTTAAATCAAAATCAACCGGCTACAATTTAAACGGTGTTCCAATAGATACAGTAGTCCCAAAATTTTGTCGTAATGGTTTTACTCTGGTGCTTTTTAAACATTTTAACATGTTTTCAGGCTGGCCACCTTGATCAGCTGAGTGAGCCTGAGGCTAATTTCTTCTATTTCAACGATGCGGAATTTTGTCATAATGGTGAGGATACAGGCCCAGCTCCTCATTGGGTTTGAATCCAACATGGAAAACGTCTGCCAAGTACGTCTGGCACATTACTTCCTCGTATCGATAATATTTATGATCGTATAAACCAATAAAGCGTATGATAAATGATAAATTCAGTACAGGTTAGGGTGGATTCAGAAGTTCTATATATAGGTAATTTGATTTGTTTTATGAATTTGCTTATTTGATTTGTTGTTTAATTGTGGCCTTTTCCTTCGGCCAAATTTCAACAAAATCGGGTCACTAGTTCGTGAGAAGTTGGGTCGGTTGGTACCTCAGATTTCGGGTGTGCTCATAGCAGTGCCTATACTAATCATCCGATCGCGATGAAAATCATTAGGGACCATCTAGGAGCTATAGCATAACTACCCTCCAAATTTGAGCTAAATCCTTTGCTCGATTACCAAAACCCTTTGAAAAAAGGATGAGTACCGCAGATTTCGCGTTTGCGCATGCGCAGTGCTCATACCAATGCTGCGATCGTTTTGAAATTCATTTGGAAACAAATTTTCTCTCGAAAGTTAAAACAAAGCTTCCGCTACCTTGGTAGACTCTGAAGCGAAATCCCGAATTAATGTACCTAAACCAACAGATAAATTGGTTCTAATGTTCTAATAATAAGATAAGATCCAGGCGTTCTAATAAGATACTGTCATCTAATAAGATAGGATATATGAGATAATGTTCTAGTCTTCATCGTTCTCTCAAATTCCTATTTCAAAACGACTCTTCGCTATATAATCAAGTCAAAGCTAGCGAAATTATTTTCTCTAAAAATAAGCTGGAAAATGGTAAAGTAGGTAAGAAACTTACGCATTAGGTGTGTAGAGTGCGGCTCATTCAACTAAAAATTAGGTTATTTGTTATTACATCGCAGACCGTCAGGTTTTTTTTTTAAAGCTATTTTATCCTTAATTTCCAAAATAAGAGTGCTCTTATAATTCGAAGTAATAGATAATAACTCTGGTGCTCCAAAAATTCTGGCCAGCGAACTCATCCTTTCTTTTGATATTATTGACACTTTGGATTGTTTTAAACTTAGATCCTTCTCGTTTCCTCCGAAAATTCGCAAATATTATATAGTATTCAAGAAAATATTATTGATGACAATCATCATAGGTATCAATAACTTTTCCATTGGATTCTGGAACCCGATTTACATAGTTTCATTATGAGAATTGCTGCTAGTTTGATCCATTCACAGGTTTTTGGTTAAAAACAGCTCTTTTCTATCACCGTGTTCAAAACTCGGGGAAGAAAATTCGGGGTACACATGACAGGTTTTTCTCGTTTTCCCACAACTTTGGTTTCCTGGACACGTCGGGTCTCTCAGACGAACGATTCAATTAGGGTCCACGTCAGAGCAACACATCGCTAATACCTGGATGATACCTATTTGGCTAGAAACAATGGTCGAGTTCTTTGGACACAACCCACCACAATGGATATCCCTTGAAATGGGCGCTGCACTAGGTCAAGCCTGGTAAGCGAAAGGTCTAGGGCGGGGCGAACACCAATATTCTCTGAGGGAGTCAAAAGGGCGGTGAGAAGGGCTCTCGACACTACGGTCCTCTTGTTCGCCCGCTTTTATCGGGAAAGGGTTAAGAAAAAACCTCCCGAAGGGAAATTCCTCCAAGGCCGTAGGATAGCGACCACAGGGCAAAATCAAAGCCCTTGGCTCCTCCCACGACCGCCCTTTCCGCTCGACTATCTGCATTTTAACCCTACACCACAACCTTTTAGGAGTATCCCTCTGTAAGAAAAAATAATAATGAAAACACTAGTAATTCCTCCAGACGGCAGTGGTTGGATGTAATGGGAAAAGCCCATAAAATCCAATGTCTTCCAGTCGAACTCATGTAATTCCTTGTTCACCACCAAACCAAGCGTAGAAGAGCCTTGCCTTGCCCCTTGGCCTTCCCAGAGTTCAAGTCCTTCAAAAATGGAAATGTCTGTCGCAAATAAGGAGTACCTACTCTGGAGTCTGAAATTGGCAGATTTTTGGTTTATTATTTTAGAACCTTTAGAATCGACCATTGAAAAATAATTAAACAAATTAACCCCCCCCCCCCCCATTTTATCGTTTACGTTTCAAGGGACGTAGAATACGAATATCAAATAAACGAAGAATCAAACAAATAAAGAAGACTACGTCCACCGGTTTTTTACGTAGTCTTCTTCCTCCGTTCTTCTTCTTTAGTTTTCTTCTTCCCCCTGAACCAAAATTCACGAAATTTGGTATACCTGATTATGGGTCCCGTTTGGGTCTCAAATCTAAGGGGTGGAAAAACGGGGTTGAAATATCCAGAGTATCCCTATCTCGGAAAATTGTATTTTGAGGTGCGGGTTTTCTCGCACTTTTAAATAGTTCGATTTTTTTCTGAATTTTTGAGACCATCCTGAGCATTCTACGATGTTGCCATAAAACTTGAATTTGCCCTAAATAGCAGCGTGTATGGAACCTGGATTGAGAGAGTACATCACTTTCTTTCGTATCCGGGTGGCCCCGTAGCTCATTGGGGTAGGCAGTAGTCGGAATGAAATGCTGAAAGTCGCAAGTTCGAATCCGAGCCGGGACTAACACTTCACATCAACAATTATTTACCTTCAGAACTACGCCTGAATTTTGCCATACTGCTTTTTATGAAACTTAATTCCCATTAAGGCTCCAGTACTCGATTTAGGGCTTTCCTGGGGGGAGCTCGAGGCAGGTACTGACCACAGAAAACAGCGATCTACGCAGAAGGGGCATCTATACAGGTAAATAATAATCCGTTGTGTAATAGTTTAATTAACTGATGAGGAAATTAAATTAGCCGGGAGAAATGAAGTAGGTACTGACCCACTGATGTCACAGAGCAGTTCTTCGGCCGCAGTTTGGACGTTGCCCGAAACTTGACTTTCAGCAGGATTCAACAACAACATCTATCCATCCAACCTATGGAATAAACCTATGGAATCGGGCATGAAAACATTTTTCAACCCCCCCTCAGAATTTGACGGTTTGTGTTTCAAAGTACGTAGAATCCGAACAACTGATAAACAATTGTCTGTCCGCCGTACGCCATACGTGTAATTTTTCCTAGTTACCATTATCCAGATTAATGAAATTTGATTTGCTGGTCCCATTTGGGGTCTAGTTGGTCCACGAAGCTTGCGTTCGTCAGTAGCATCTAAAAAATAATGAAAAATAGTGGTTGAAATTTTCAGAACGCCGTTGCTTGAAAACTTTCCTTAGAAGGGTAGGTAGGTGGTTTTTCTGACGTGTAAAAATTGATTCCACACTTGAGGATTTTTTGAGACCACCAGGAGCATTTTTACGTCCAGCCGTTCGTTCGCAGTGAGGCCCTGAAATTTGAACCGAAAAGTTTCGTCAACATGCGTGTGAATCATACGTTATACATCCAGCCCAGATATTATCATTGCTAGGGAACACCTGATTATAATCACGCACGGCTTTAAGACATCGAATTCGTTGTTCCGTGATGTTATTTCAAAAGAAAAATGGTGGTAATTTTGGATTTTGTTGATAGGCACCTACTTGCTGTAATAAATTTGGACCCATCTTCGGAAAGCAGATACGCGTGCGGTCTACCCGCCATCCATCACAAGCTATCGACAACCACAGCACTGTGATATTAGCTACCCAGTAAGTGTTTCACATCCACCACTTGAGCTTCATTTGATATCCTCGTCTACACAGGGCCCATATTTGCACCTTTCCCTCTCTCTACTTGGTGGTAGTTATCTGTAAATATAGAGGTTTGCTGTCAAGTTGAATTAACGATATTCTCATCGACCGAGTTGGTACTTTTACATTCAAATTTTTCCCTTGATATCGTAAGGCGAAAGTGAGAACGAATATAATATTGTTGCCAGAAGATTGTCGTGATAGGCGCAAATAGAAAAGGAAATGTTTTCAACGTCGATTTTGTGGATGGGAAATAATAAGAGGGGCCCAAACGATAAATCACGAGTTTCGAGGTTTTTCCGTTTGTTGATGCTAACAAACGGGTGTTTTCTCCCTAGGGCGTGATTCCGCCGTCTTTTAGGGCCGCTGTGGGTGGGTGAGGGTTAAATAATTCGAAGGACCTTTTCATCGCGTGCTCTCCGAGCTTCAAGGGCGCCGCACGATCGCAACTTGATGGAAACTGTTGGTAACCTCAATATCTAACAAAGGGATGATTGGAAGGGACGATGGGCGTGGAAGGGGGGAGGGGAAGCTCCAAGAATTCGCCCAAATGTTCACGTGACAGGAATTTGATTTTTTAACATATTTTTTCTCGAACAGTTACCAGTTTGGTTGATTACAATCGTAAAAAACGTGCAAATTTTAATCATGTTGATTTTAGACGGGAAGTGTGACTTTGTATGAACATCATTTCACAACATTAGCCATCATTTTTAACAATATCAAACATTATTTCACTACATCATTCATGGCTCAGCAAATATGGTGTCATCGCTTGTGATATACAGGGTGGTTCCAAACTTTATGAACAACCATCGAAGTGTTGTAGGACTTATCACACTTATCACAGAAATACCATATTATTTTGTTGGTTCTGTTGTTTCACATGATGAAAGTTATAAAAATTTTGAATGGTGGAAAATGTCCCCCGTTGGCTAAATTCTGTAAAGTTGCTTGGGATATTACCCCTACTGGCGGCAATTGTCATGAATTCTGCTTGCATTTTTCCTCAGTAGTTTATGATCACGATAGAAGAAACGGGAAAATATGCCTCCTTCGTAATATGAAAGACTTTCAAACTTGGAGTTTTCAAAAAAGAGGCGGGGAAAGGGGCCCTGCTGTTGCCTGTGACGTTGTACGGGTATGGTTTCTGATTGGCTGGCCGGTGGCGTCAGAGGGTAACGGCACGAACGTCCCTGTGTCAGTGAAAGTGAGACCGGAAAGGTGTCCCGGAGAGGTAGGAACCTCCCCAGTATTGGCATCCCTGAACGTCCCCTTAAGGCAGGAACGTCCCAGGTAAAAAAGCTCCAAAAAAAGCTCGCATGTTAAAATTGTAATAGCGTATAATATAAAATAATGTAATAAAATATAATAATGCTACGTAATCAAAATATTTTTTGTCAATCAATGTTTTCCGTCGTCAAAAATGTGGGACAGTGAACCACAAACAACCTTCATGAACTGATATCGAGTGTACACTTTTTCATCGTATTTCGTGATGAGATTACTTCGATCGATTCGGTACCGACGGCCCCTTCTTCCAAGCGAAAACATAAGCGAAAGTGGCTAAGTAATCTCATCACGAAATACGACGAAAAAGTGTACACACGATATCAGTTCATGAAGGTTGTTTGTGATTCACTGTCCTACATTTTTGATGACAGAATACGTTGATTGACAAAAAACATTTTGATTACATGTAGCATTATTATATTTTATTACATTATTTTATATTATACAGCATTAAAATTTTAACATGTGAGCTTTTTTTGGAGCTTTTTAACCAGGGACGTTCCTACCTTACGGGGACGTTCAGGGATGCCAATACTGGGGACGTTCTTACCTCTCGGGGACGTTCAGGGATGCCAATACTGGGGACGTTCCTACCTCTCGGGGACGTTCAGGGATGCCAATACTGGGGACGTTCCTACCTTACGGGGACATTCAGGGATGCCAATACTGGGGACGTTCCTACCTCTCGGGGACGTTCAGGGATGCCAATACTGGGGACGTTCCTACCTCTCGGGGACGTTCCTACCTCTCGGGGACGTTCAGGGATGCCGATACCGGGGACGTTCAGGGATGCCGATACCGGGGGCGTTCAGGGATGCCAATACTGGGGACGTTCCTACCTCTCGGGGACGTTCAGGGATGCCGATACTGAGGACGTTTGTACCTAGGTGAAAGGCGTCTGGGGACGTTCCTACCATTCCCGGGCGTCAGAAGGGAGATGGCAAGTCGACGTGTGATGCAAGCAAGCGGCTTCTTTGAATCACCTTTTTCTTTTACGTGTTTCTGTTCATCCATAAAGCAACTTTTCCCTCAACTTTTTCGTTAGAGGAAGATGATTATCAATATAAAATCAGGTCCAAAACTGGTGGAAACCTTCAACAATCATAGCTATTTCAATTATTGCACATGAAGAAACAATAAAAGAACACCCAAAATTTCTGTAGGTAAATAAAATAGAATGATAAACCCATTTGACAAGGACTTCGCAGCGTTTTTGAAGTGTGACCGCGAAGGGCGAGCACTATTCCGCACCTTCCACCGAAACTGCAACGCCATTTCTCGCCTATTGTGACGCTTCGTAACGTGCATTGGCAAAGGGGAACGATGACAAAAGGCGCGGGAGTGAGGATGAGAGAGGGTGTGAGGGACCATTGATTGATATGCTCCCTACCAGCTACCCGCCGATATTCACAAACAAAGGGCATTTCTATCAATCGCCCTCCACTGAAAAAGAAGGGTTTTTCCGGAAGGATCGGTAAGAGACGAACAGGCTCGGGAAGAGGACGAGGAAGCACCGGTAGGTTTAGCCCTACATAATTTATTGTGACCTTCTGCCCAACTTCCCATTGTGAAGATTCACAAAGGGCAATACTTTACAGATTATTACGTGTCTCGCAAACTCGAAGGACAGAAATAACCTCTACGACAGTTTGTTGCTTGTCTACAACGGCGATGACGGGGGGAGGGGGGGAAGCATTATCATGATAAATATTTTCCTTTTGTCTGCTTCTCCACTCTCCTCCGCGTCCGCTCATTTCTGAAATGTCCAACCTTTCCTTTTACGCTGCTTTCGCCATTCCCTTTTTCTCCTTTTGCTTCCTCACTACCGAAGTTAAGGAAGCCTTGGGTTCGTGATTGAGTTAAAAAAACGCTGCAAATCCCTGCACAACGGTTTATTATTTTGTACAGAATACCCTTCTGTTACAGATCACAGCTCTCTGTATAGATAACCCGTCTATATAAATATGTACTATTCTATACATCTTATGTAGAGCGCAGACCCTCCGTAGCTTAATACCTAACCCCGTCCTCGTTACTAGGTACCTAAATCACGAGTTAAATGTTGCTAAAATAATTCTGTCGATGACATGCAGTAACTTTAACGGCAAAAAGAAACGCAAATAATGAAGTTCTGAAGGAAAATTGTTGATATGGAGTGAAATGGATGCCCCTTCTGCGTATATCACTGTTTTCTGTGGTCAATACCTACCCTTTCGCTATTATGTTGTTTTTCATCGTCTCCGGATCTGACACGAACTGCCCAACCGATTTTGATACAACGACCTGTACATTTGTTACTGAGCTTTAAGAGCACCCAACTTACCATAAAATCCAACGCAAGAAAGGCTATTATTCGGACTCTTCCGTAACGCAAAAATCGGCCCTCCGAATGGATTTCACTCGATGGACTGAATTTGCAGAATAGATTTTGGAGTCAGGAAGCGTCGTCACGGTACAGCCAGTGGAATGTTGGACCGCCAGGATTGGCTGTATAATTTTTACTGTCAAAACGCACTTCAATAACAGTTCATCTCAGTTCAAAAAGATAAATATGAGAAAGATTTGGCGGCTGATTCCTGACCTTCGGGTTACGAACGCTCTATCGGGGTTTTTAGGATCATCCAGTATCGTTCCGTGTATTCCTCAGACGGTGATTTTACGTCACTCCTTCACTGTGATGACGTTCGGCTCGAATGACCGCAGACTGTTGCGTTTAGTGGTACTCTGTTTTGTTCAAGGCTGTGTAATAGCTGGTTCTTATAGGCTTAGTAACGAACCAGGTACGTACGTATGTATAAGAACTATCTTAAAGAATAATCTGGCGGGAAAATCACTAGCTGTGTATAGTTCAAGGAGGGAGGAGGGGGGATGAGACAGAAAATAGTCATGGATTTCAACAATTTGAGTATGATCTGGAGGTATGGAGGTACACTAACGTTTTTATCTGATTTCGTCGCATTTTTTGTTACCTAGTTATTTGAGTTTAACTGGGGCCCCCTAGATTAGTCGACTTACTCTTACTTGGTTCTATAGTGTTGATGTGTGAATTAGAACACTTGAAAGGACTATGGTGTACTTTTCTGAGGAGGAATGAAGAAAACCAACATATCCGAATTTTGTACTGAACGGCCCTGTATCAACATAAGTCATTACTTTAATCCACGGCAGTATACTTATTTGATTGCATGAATTTATTTAGATATCAACACAATTTCAATTACTTCGAGGAGGCAATACCTCTATTTCAACAAAAAGTGTATCAATGTCTATTAATGGCATCTCAATAATACTTTCAACATAGTACTTATTATTGCATTGTTACCGTTAAAGTGCTGGGTTTTTGGGCCAGGAATCAATAGTTCGGTGTGCTGACCTCATTATCGTCCAAAAAAGGCCTCTACATCGTTATGTAACATATTTAACAGGATGTTTTCTATAATACACTTATTTTAAGTTTTTTGTTCCAGCATTCACTTACTGTAACTTGCCTGCAAAACAACAAGGCACCTCATACCGAATAGGTGGTTGCGAACTAGATGATACTGACTACTTCTTCTGCCGGAACAAGGCTGGAAAGATGGTTCAACAATTTATGCAGATCGTATACAGTTGTGAAGAAGGATTCGCTTTCCCTGGGGATGAGGGGGAAACGTTGTCTGCCTTTTGTATAAACGGGAAATGGAAGCCTCAGGAGTTCATTTGCCTAAAAACAACAGACGACGACGAAGATGCCGATGCTGGAACAACAGAGAATGTTGAAGAATTAGATAACTCACCCACTACTGAAAGTTTAATTTATGAGTAAACGTTCTTTGAATAAAATATTATTATTAAATATCCATTTATTTTCTGTAGATGAGATAGAGCCTTTGACGTGAGTTTAGAAATCGTATGATATACAATTTTGTTAGAAAGAGAGGTGGCTCATTCACGGCTTCCACATAACCAAGTTGAACCCATCTATCAGTACATTTTTCTACTGTAGAACGGGGCTTACGACGCCCCAAGATCAATCAAGGTTCGAGAATAATAGTAAAATTAGCATCCAGAATTTAAGTAAAACAATAAGAAATTCAGATCTTCAGAAACGACCAGATGAAAATAATTTAAATAGATGTCTGTAATGCTGTATCCAATAAAATGGGAAGTTTTCTTAGGGAAAATTCAGCTAATAATAATCATACGATTATTTTTTTCCCTTTGGTTAATTTTTATTACACCATGTTGTACAGCTTATTAGTAATGCATAGTTGACATAATTCTACTACACGACATCATCACAGACAAGTTGTTCAATTTTATAACCACGGAGAATATCTTATTCATTTCACTGCGTTAGTTCGCGTGACTTGTTTCTCGTCATTCTTCTTAGCAAATCATCCACGTCAAGCAAATGGACGGCTTCGGTGTTGACATGACCTCTTAGCTGCTCTAGGTGGGCGGTGGCAATTTTATTTATCGTTTCGTCGATAGTCTCCACCTCAAGATCGTGGTGGAATAATTGGTCTGTCATTCCGAATGTACCACGGTGCATTGACTATACTTCTTAATACGCTGTTCTGGAAGAGCTGGAATATCTACCGATTGCTCTGAGCAGTGCAGCCAGCCCCACAGCTGCGGTCCATATAGGTTTCAAGACTTGGTATGGCAAAACAAATTAACCCTTGTGGAGGGTGAATTCTTTCTGCACATACAACTTGGACCGTCTGCCCATCAACCAGTACTTTTTCAAAATTTTAGAAACAGTTCTGATTTAATTTTTCGAACATGCGCTTTCCATTTCAGTCTCGTATCTAATGTCATTCCTGGATACTTTGCGTCGTTGGCGTATAGTATTATATTATTGTTGAGGTAGACGGTCATGTAGTCAAGTTTGAGATTCGTGAAATCTACATGCACTGGCTTTGCTTCGTTTAATTTCTTCGTCCACTTGGCTGTATATTTTTGTATTTGGGAGATAGAGCATTTTAGTTTGTTTATAGAGGTGCTGATATTTTCCCCAACTGCTCTGCAAAGGTGGCTGTTGTGTTTCCTTAATTTCAGGTAGGTCACTGGTATATTATAGTACGTACAGGAGTGGACCAAGTACACTGCCCTGTGGTACAACAGCGCCAATCAGTTTAGGGGCAGAGTAAGCGTCATCCTGTCTAATGCGAAAGTACCGATCCGTAAGATACGAGTCCAGCAGATCGGCATACTGAGTAGACAGATCTTCTCAGTATGCACTCAAGGCCTTCATGCCAGACATTGTCGAATGCATGACTGACGTCAAAGGAAGATGTCAGACTTTTCTTTCTTCAAGTGATCGCTCAATTGTGCTGGTTATCTATGGTGCGGGCTATGTACTTGATCTATTGTTGAGTATCCTCCTGATGACTTCATCAGTGCCAATATTTATCTGCTGGCTCTCTCCCACAAATACCGAGCAATAGCGGTATCTTTTCCAGAAAAACTCGGCATTAGACATTTCTGGAAGGTAAGGCGAAATTACTAAAAAGTCCATTTTTTAAATGGAGTTTCATATTCGTGTTGCTGTCAATTCAGCTTCATACGTTTAATTTTCATTTAGCAACATCTTACCTTTTACCACATCTTGTGTTTTACCATAACAAGTTGTGATAATATTTCTTCCTTGTGACATTTATGACCTCTACAAAATTGCGCTTTTATTTATCTGATATGGGTACCCAGTAAACCGCTGCTACGATTACAAAACCGATAACATTTCTTACAAACGAGGTCAGGGCACATTTATGCGTTTAGGGTCCTACAAAAACACAAAACCTTCCAAGATAGACACGAAAGTATTTCAAATGAGTCGCAGAGCATTAGGCCCTTCCCCTCCAACAGTAATACCCTGAGGTGTTATAGCGGCCATACGAGTTGTCCGCGGTCGCACTCTGGGCTGACCACGCAATGGTTTGTCCTTGTATTCCGCAGAGTGACGTTTCGAACACGAATCAACATTATCTGATCGTGTCCCAGGGCAACCTACTCGAGTTTCAATTTGGCAAAACTAATACTGAGTACTGTATGAACACGGAAATCACCGTTAAATGGTTTCTTTACTTAGCGATTGTCATTTGACTAGCCGTCCAACTACCGCCAGGTGGGGTAGTGGTCTGTTTTGGAACTGTCCTCAAACCAGCAACCTGTGGGTTTGGGACTTTGTGGAGACCGAGTGTATCTCGCTGCTTTAAAAAGTAGTGAACAATTTTTAGGCTCTCCCCTTGTAAGTGGCAGGATCCGTAAGTGATAAGTGATAAGTTCCCCTCTCTTTTGGAGAAACTTCAAAACGTTGATCCATCAACGATTAATGATGTGTTGTTTGATGAAGTTGTTGTTATTTTCCGCAATTTCAACCACCCTGAACGAGAATCTGGAAAAAAAAGAAAAAGAAAAATTAACTTCTAATACTACTAAAATTTGAAATACTTGGACTTTCAGGTAGTTGACCGTGTACGTACGCAAAACCTTGGATCTGTCGTAAATCAGGGGAAGAATGAGCGATATGATCTCAAATTTTAGGGCTAGATGCGGGCTTACATGCAGACAACCCCTTAAGTATGTATTTCTTAAAAATTGTGCTGTAACTTTTGTATGCGCATGCGCAATCGTGTTTTCTTTTTTTTTTACTACCCGAAATATTATCATGAAGAGCTGAAATTCGGCTGGTAGATTATGTGGGTTGATGATGGGACTATATCTGCAGATAGCCTCGTATAAATGTAAATGTGTTGATGTTTGTTTTGCCGATTACTCAGCAATGACTGTGACAGGAAGCTCGCGGGATGAAGTGATCCTAAGGTATCAATAATAATCTAACTGAAGCCAATACATACATGGATAACTCATAGAAGTTTAAAACTAATTGCTTGCCTTTGCTTGGAATCCTTCTTCAATTCTCAATTTAAACAAAAATATTACCTATACGCAATTAATCCTGCTCCTGCTCAAATCAGTCGAAATACGAATTCCGATATCGATCTCACAAGTCAAACAAACCAAAAATGTTATGGAGCCAACATTAATTCATGTTTAAATCTCGATCAACAAGCTGATCATTAATGTCTACATTAAAACTCAATATATACAACAACAGAAAATTTAAATTCTAGCTGTATAATGTATTATATCTTATGTTCCCCATGCATACAGGTACATAATGTAGAGAGTTCAGTTTTAGATTATGTAGTCTAATTTTAGCTCACCCCTTCGGCCACCATCTCACCCCGTCTTATATTGGCAGCCTAACTCGAGGCCGAACCAAGTAATCCATAGATTACACTGGACCAATCTGTTTGTGTTATTATTCTAGACTAGCTGGTTGTGAGGAACCTAAGGCACATACTTTCTTTCGTATATACGAGGGATGTCCAACAGAATAAACCCATGTGACAAGGACTTTGCAGCGTTTTTAATAATTCTGGATCACAACTCATAATAAAGAAAATATACGTCAAGGCCTCAATATTTATGCTCCTATGCAGACGGTAATAATCGCCTGCCAACTTGGTAACTACCCGCAACTGCTACGCCATCCTAAACTGTCTCGGATATGAAAGTTTAAATAATAAAGAAGTGTGTGTGGACGCTTCTTCGTCGGTAGTCAGTAAATTTTACGTCGGCTTTCGCGTATTCTGGCGGTGTGTTAGTGGGAAAATTCAACTGGGTGGGCTAAACTTTGATGACTCGCGGCCCCTGAAAACCACTAGTCCAACGGTTTACGGTTCCCGCAGCGTCTGGCGATAGAATTCGTGAGGGCTTAAAGGGTTTCCCATTACCAGGACCAAAGGCTTCGCTTACATAATAGTGCGGGCCCTTAGTTTGGCGCATACGCGAGTGCGCATGCCGATTCCGAGTACGCGGTGGGTCTCATCCGCATTGAGTATTCCAGTCGATTAGACTTCCATCCTGCATCCACTAAGTTCCTATTTGTTCTGACTTCTACGAAAGATATTTAGTCTAAACCTTCGACAGCTGTCTCCATTTTTGTAAATTTCACTGAATTCATTCAAATTTTGCTCAACTTTTATGCATTAAAAAAACTTCTTTTAGGCAAAATATTTGTGGCAATTGAAATAGTCTATTTCGGTCTCGGGTCGCCAACATATAGGTACCAGTTTTGATCATTTTACGTAAATTTTGGTGATTATTGGCTATTTTTGACGTTTTTTTTAGCCACTTTTTATTTGAAGGCGTTCACGGAAAACCGTCATTTTCTTAGGCTTTGGTAGAGGATATGAATAATTCTGCTAAAAATACTGTAAACTAGGTATAAAATAATATGTTTTTATAGGGCCTGGAAAAAGGCGCGCAGAACCCCGGAAGCTGAAAACGAAAAACAATTCATGCAGCATGAAAAATATGAGGGAGTTTTCGAAGTCCCTCGAGGGTTTTCCCTCGCCCTTTCGCAACACGGGCTTGGGACCGGCTAAGGCGGGCTTAAAAATAAATCCTACTCCTCAAAATAAAATTATTTTCTAAAAAATAAAAATAAAAATTTCTGAAATAAAAAAGGGGAGGTTCCCGTTTGAAAAAAACAAAGTTGATGTGAACCGCGCCACTGAGGTGCGGTTCTCAAAAATTGCAAATAGCATGGTCGGCTGCAGAATCAAAAAATAGGAAATACCTACCTATGTGTATTTGAGTTTTGGTTTATTATTCTGTGAACAATACACATATGTATTCGCTTTGCAAAAAAAATTTATAACACCACCTCAAATTTTTTTCTTTTCCGTTTCAAGGTGCGTAGATTCCAAAAATGCAATGTCCGTCCGCCGTATCACGCATACCGGCTTCATTTTACACATGCTCCATTTGGGCTCTAGTTGTGTCCCGAAACTTTGCAGCCCGATCGGAGTATACCCAGGGGTGTTATGAGCGAAAATGTGTATAAAAGTTGGTACTTTTTTGTGTTTTAGTAACATGTTAGCAACATGAGTTTTGAGGTATTGTTTTCCATGTTTTCGGGGACGAGAAGACCGAATATGAAGTCGATTTTGACGAAAGAGTGGACAATTGAGGTTCTACCAAATGTTCAGCTCCCAAAATTGATTTTTTTTAATGAGTCAAAAACCTGGAAAATCGTCTGAAATCACCGTAATTTGTATAATTACACTAGAAAAATTATCAACACGTGGATCAAGAAGATTAAATGGCACTACCAATGATCAAAGATAATTTGAAAAAAAAGGAGCGTGCCTAATTTTTGTGTTTTAGGGGCCAAAATTGGTGGAAACCATCAAAAATGGCTATTTAAATTATTTTACATGAAAGAAACAATAAATAAACAGCCAACATTTTTGTGTGTCCAGTAGAATAATAAACCCATGTGACAAGGACTTTGCAGCATTTTTCAAAAACCCTCAGAATAACGTGAAAGAAAGGGTGATTCATTCATTCTGGGCCACCCTGTATACAGTGTATCAAGTGGGTTTCTTTCGTCAAAATTTGAACTGTTCAAATTTTGAACAATTCGTTGTTTGTCCAAATTTTGAACAATTGAGCAATTTTGAACGTTGTTTGTCCAAATTTTGAACAATTCGTTGTGTGTCCAATCGAATAATAAACCCATGTGACAAGGGCTTTGCAGCATTTTTCAAAAACCCTCAGAAAACGTGAAAGAAAGGGCTATCCATTCATTCTGGACCGCTCTGTATACAATGTACCAAATGGGTTTCTTTCGTCAAAATTTGAATTGTTCAAATTTTGAACGATTCGGTGTTTGTCCAAATTTTGAACAATTGAACAATTTTGAACGTTGTTTGTCCAAATTTTAAACAATTTGTTGTGTACCCAGTAGAATAATAAACCCATGTGACAAGGACTTTGCAGCATTTTTCAAAAACCCTCAGAATAACGTGAAAGAAAGGGCGATACATTCATTCTGGGCCACCCTGTATACAATTTATCAAATGGGTTTCTTTCGTCAAAATTTGAATTGTTCAAATTGTGTTCGTTTTACTTAATGTTCAATTTGGTGTTCAATCGATTCAATATGGAAGATATTGGGAGATGATAAGGGCACGACAGCGATGTTGGGGAGGGTGGAGGGCGCCATTGAAATAAACAGGAAGCACTTTCGTTTTCCTTCCCCTCAGGGAAAACTCCGGGGGGTGGAAATCAGCGATCCGGGAGTAAAGTGGGGAAGGAAGGAAAAACCGGGATACAGGGAAAACGAAGGGAAAAATTGTGGGGGGGGGAAACTTCTCTTTTTTCCCCCCCCTCAAAGGACGACGGTTCTGAAAAGACGATTTGAAGTTTCACAACGTGGTTCGTTATTAGCCCGTTGAATAAATTAACCGTGTTCGGGATTAATGTGGGGAAGATGGACGTAAAGACCGGGTGATCGATGGGGCGGGGCCGCCTGCAATGCGCTTGGTGGCCGTGCCGCACCCAACAACGTGGCCGGAGTCCCACCTGTAGCTCTCGGCCTTTCTACCTAGTTAGATCAATACTCAAACCCGTACCTACTTATCCTTCATACCACCGTGTGCCTCTCTCGTTTTTGCTTTAACCCTCTTTTCCACTCTCCCGCGTCCAGTTTTTTTTTTTTTTTTTCACCAGGGTAAAAGTGAATTAAGTACCCCGAGGCAACAGGATCTCAACGGTTCGGTCTCTTCGGACGGATCCGGACGTGGCGAGGCACGTTCCTCGCTGCACCGTTTTCTTGGACGTGGCGCTCATCCGCTTATAAGTAGTCAAGCGGATACGCGTCTGAAAAGGGCAACGAAAACTAGTGGCTCCCCTGACCAGGTGCCTCACGCAATTTGGATAACAGGCTCAAATTCCGACTACGTGCCAGGCTCAGTAACAGCGATTTTGGTTTATTACTTTCAATAATAAACCTTTGGAATCGAGCATGAAAAAAAAAATATATATATAAAATGTAACCCCCTCAAAATTTGATGATTTCCGTTTCAAGGTATGTAGAATCCGAAAATGGAATAAAAACGCTGCAAATCCCTGCACAGCGGTTTATTATTTCGTACGGAATACCCTTCTGTTACAGATCACAGCTCTCTGTATAGATAACCCGTCTATAATAATATGTACTATTTTTGAAAATAGGCTCAAATTCCGCCTACGTGCCACCTCAATAATACCGATTTTGGTTTATTATTTTCAATAATGAACCTTTGGAATCGAGCATGGAAAAAAAACCTGCTCATCCCTGCACAGCGGTTTATTATTTTGTACAGAATACCCTTCTGTTACAGATTACAGCTCTCTGTATAGATAACCTGTCTATATAATATTATGTACTATTTTTGAAATAGGCTCAAATTCCGCCTATGTGCCACGCTCAGTAATAGCGATTTTGGTTTATTACTTTCAATAATAAACCTTTGGAATAGAGCATGAAAAAAAAATATATAAAATTTAACCCCCTCAAAATTTGATGATTTCCGTTTCAAGGTATGTAGAATCCGAAAATGGAATAAAAACGCTGCAAATCCCTGCACAACGGTTTGTTATTTTGTACAGAATATCCTTCTGTTACAGATCACAGCTCTCTGTATAGATAACCCGTCTATATAATATAATATGTACTACTGTCTATTCTATACATATTATGTAGATTGCAGACCCTCCGCAGGTTAGTACCTAACCCCGTAATCGTTACTAGGTACCTCCCTAAATCACGAGTTGAATGTTGCTAAAATAATTCTGTCGATGACAAACAGTAACTAAAATGGCAAAAAGAAACGCAAATGATGAAGTTCTGAAGGAAATTGTTGATGTGGAGTGAAATAGATGCCCCTTCTGCGTAGATCACTGTTTTCTGTGGTCAGTACCTACCCTCCTGGTCAAGTATATTGAACCATTGTGTAATAACTTGCCCATCAATAATACTTCAACGGTTGTTCAAGATGTAAAAGTACCTATCAACAAAATCCAGCCCCCTCTTGGTAGATGAACCGTTGTGTAATAATTTACCGTTCTATAATAATTTACCGTTGTGCAATAATTTACCGTTGTGTAATAATTTACCCATCAATTATAGTTCAACGTTTGTTCAAGTTTCGGAAGTACCTACCAACAAAATCCAATAGTCCATCACTTATCAAATGAAATAATATCGCAGAACAACCAACTCGACTTCATACAGCCATCCTTGATTATTATCAAGTGCTCCCTAGTGATGATACCCGGGCCGGATTTATACCGTTGCATTCACGATCGTGTTGACGAAGCTTTTTGGTGCACACGAACGGCTGGACGTGCGCTCCGGGTGGTCTCAAAAAATTGTTTAGCTCAAGACAAATTTAATAACGTAAAAAAAAACCATACCCTTCAATCCAAAGTTTCCAGCTACGGCCTTCTGAAAATTTTAACCCCTATTTTTAACCCCTTAGAGACTGACAGTAACGTCGAGCTTCGAAGACCAACTAGACCCCGAACGGAACCTATAACCCGAATTTCATCAATTTTTTTTCATGTTAACTAAGAAAAGTGCTCAGTACGGCGTACGCCTGACAGACAGAAATTTTTTTATTGCATTTTCCATAAACCATCAAATTTTGTGGGGGGGGTTATTGAAAATTGTGGTGATGTAGGAAGCAACAGACGAGGCCGGAAGATTGATTGAGAATGGTTGTATATTTAGTGGCCCCTGGCTCTTTTATATTCCCCTGACATGATCAGAGGGGGGTCGGGGGGTCCCCACTCTGAGGTACTTCATTTTGGCACAATACATGAGTTGTGGAGGAGCAGCCGATCACAACACTGCTCCCCCCAGAATTTAAGTAAAAAATGAGTTAAATTTTCGTTGTTTCGCTGTGGCGGGTGCCGGGCGTGGGAGGTGCGTGTGCTGGTTGTGGTCGTTCCGTGGTGGCTGTCCGGGTGGTTGTGTGGGTCGTTGTCGTGGGGCGGTGGCATAGAGTGCGTAGTGTTGGCGGGCGAGGCTCGGGCTCCGGGCGTGGTTTGGCGGGAGCGGCGGTTGCAGTGGACGCTGTAGTGGCGAATTTATGGCCATCGCTGTGTGGTGGGGGGCGTTTGGCGGTGTTGCGGTGGGTCCCGTGTTGTACGTAGGTGGCCCCTACACACGATCAAACATGTTTGACAAACATTTTCTTCAAACATGTTTGAAGGTTTGAAGTCGTATCCACACGTTCAAACCAACCTTCAAACACACCCATCTTCACCAATCAGTCGTTCAGTGTTCAGCCGTTCAGTCGTGTTGCTTTCTTTCTCTTCTTCTTTAAAAACGTTGTTCAGTTTGGATACGAGTATGGATATTAACCATTTAAGTTATTTATATTGCCTCATCCGGAGTGAAGCAGCAAAAACAGCGCGCACGAAAAAGAGGAGATCTTTGTGGGCGAAAGAGTGGCTGTTGGGAAGAGCAACTTTCAGCCACGTTAACCTCTTGGAAGAACTGAGGTGTGCTCCTCAAGATTGGCACAACTACATGAGGATGGACGAGGTGTATCGATAGTTTGACTCCGATATATCGTTAATTTAGTCAAACTCGCCTACCTACTACGTATTTAGAAAAACTACCTACTTACCTACAAAATTTGAGAAAAAGGACCATCTGGAAAAATTGTCTGATTATTCCCTTGGTACTGTCAATTTTTGATCAATACCTAAATTTTGCGATTTTGGGGAGATATATCGGACTATCGATATGTTAGCCCTAAAATTTCGGTGTATCGATATATTCTGCTTCGATACCCATCCCTACACAGAACAGAAAATTGTTTGCATCACACTTCTCTGATACTACCACCGTTTTTCCTGCTGGTTTGATGGTTTGATGTTTGAAGCGCACCCACACGATCAAACTTGTTTGTCAAACCTGATGTTTGCCTACAAATTTTCTGACATTGACAGAAAACCTTCAAACGTGTTCTCAAACCTTCAAACCTTCAAACATGACCCCCCACACGGTCAAACATGTTTGACAAACGAGGTTGGCAAACCGTGTTTGTCAAACATGTTTGATCGTGTGTAGGGGCCTTTACATCTGTCGATTGATACCGATGGCGTGCGGCGATTGTCCGTTAGGTATGGGACTGTTTTCCCGTCGTTGGTTAGCACTTGATGGGGGCCGGTGTAGGGTGGCTCTAGTTTACCCCGTGGTGTGTCAACACGGACGTACACATGGGTCGCTGTGCGCATGGTAGTAGGCATATAAGACTGTGTGTAGTGGCGGTAGGACTCGTTCGTGCGGAGGGGTACAGTTGTCGGTGGTGGTTGAGTGAACAGATCCCCTGGGAGGCGTGGTGTGGCCGAAAAGAGGCGTTGGGCCGGCGAGTAGCCGTTATGTGTGCAGGGGAGCCGTAGCGTGCGATCCAATGGGTGTGTAGGGCCGTGATTACTGCGTCGGCAGAAATGGTCGAGAGGGGTGCGCATTCGAACCAGCCGGTGGCGCGGTCGATCATCGACAATATGTATTTTTTTGTTGCCGACGGTGGTAGTGGGCCGAAGAGGTCGATGTGTACGTGTTCGAGCGGCGCTGCGTCGGGAAATTCGCCGAGGGGGGCCCTGATGTGGCGTGTGTTCGATGTCGGCTGCGTCGGCGAGCGCCGTTGTCGTCTGTTGTGTATCACTTCAACCTCTTCGGAGACGGTAGCCACCCAAGGAGGCGGGGCGAAGGGTAGGAGGCGATCGGCGAGCGCAGTGAGTTTCATAATGTCGGGTTCGTCACGCGCCGCTATGTGTAGGCGAATGCTCTCTGGGAGGGCGCGGAGAAAAAGCTGTCGGACGAGTGGTGGCGGTGTCAGCCGGGAGTGCTCGGGTGAGTCGGCGAGCGAGGGCCGACGGTAGCTCGTCGTCGGAGGCCGGTTGGAGTAGGGCGGTGAGCCGGGAACCATCTGAAGGTGCGTGTGTAGCTAGAAGGCGGGTTTTCAACGTCTGGTAGCTGTTTGCGTTCGAGGGGTTGAGGTCGGCGCAGATATCCGCTTGTCGGGGCTCGAGTGCGAGGAATGCTCGGGCGAACTTCGCATGTGGCGTCGTGAGGCCTTCGTGTGCGAGTATGATCTCGAGTTGTGCGAACCAGACGTGCGGAAATGCGGGGTCGAACGGCGGGAGCTTGAGGATCGATGGCGTACTCGCTTCGGGAGTTGTTTTCGGTTTCAGCTCCGTCATCTTCGTTTTCTTGGAAGGTGCCAGTCCGTTGAGGTGTCAGCAGGAAGTGTGCTAGGCGCCGGCGTCCGTTTCCTTATATAAGGATCGGTGATGGTGGGGCGAAGTAGCGGGAGGCGCTGCGATAGCCGTCGAGGCGGGCGTCGAAGTGGGGCGCCGCTGTGGCGCCGCTGTGGCGTCGGTGGGGGCCGCGCGTGGTGGGGCGCGTTGATGCGGAGGCGGTGCTACGACGCAGTCAAACGGCGGGCGCTGAGCGGCGTTGTCGACGTCGGGGTCACCAGTGTGGTGATGTAGGAAGCAACAGACGAGGCCGGAAGATTGATTGAGAATGGTTGTATATTTAGTGGCCCCTGGCTCTTTTATATTCCCCTGACATGATCAGAGGGGGGTCGGGGGGTCCCCACTCTGAGGTACTTCATGTTGGCACAATACATGAGTTGTGGAGGAGCAGCCGATCACAACAAAAATAATCAACCAAAAATCCCTATTTTTCACCTCTTTGACTGACAGTAACGCCGAGCTTCGCGGACCATCTAGACCCCAAGTCGGACCTACAAACCAAATTTCATTACTTTTGGTTCATGGCAACTAAGAGAAGTGCGAAGTACGGCGTACGGCGGACGGGCAGACATTTTTTTATTCCATTTTCGGATTGTACGTACCAGAAACGGAAACCATCAAATTTTGAAGGGGGTTTGCCCTTTTTTGTTTGTTTTGTTAATACTCGATTCTGAAGGTTTGTTTTCGAAAATAAACCAAAACGCTGCAAATCCCTGAACAACGGTTTATTATTTTGTACAGAATACCCTTCTGTTACAGCTCTCTGTATAGATAACCCGTCTATATAATATAATATTTACTACTCTGTACATATTATGTGGATCGCAGATCCTCCGTAGGTTAGTACCTAACCCCGTACTCGTTACTAGGTGCCTACCTAAATCACGAGTTAAATGTTGCTAAAATAATACAGCCGATGACAAACAGTAACTAAAACGGCAAAAAGGAACGCAAATAATGAAGTTCAAAGGAAAATTGTTGATGTGGAGTGAAATAGATGCCCCTTCTGCGTAGATCACTGTTTTCTGAGGTCAATACATATAATGAACCGTTGTGTAATAACTTGCCCATCAATAATACTTCAACGGTTGTTCAAGTTACAAAAGTACCGATCAAAAAAATCCAGCCCCTTCGTGGTAGATGAACCGTTGTGTAATAATTTGCCGTTGTGTAATAATTTACCGTTATGTAATAATTTACCGGTGTGTAATAATTTGTCGTTGTGTAATAATTTGCCGCTGTGTAATAATTTGCCGTTGTGTAATAATTTACCGTTATGTAATAATTTACCGTTGTGTAATAATTTGGAGATGGAGGATTCCCAGTTTCCTGGTAACCTCTCCGTCTCCTGAAGCCTGACCTGGTAACAGGCCCGAGAGAATTGGTGCCTGACCCCTTTCCGCTCTTCTCCTGACTGAGGTCACACCAAGGTGCTTGCCTCAGCCCACGCATTATGGGTGTTCAGGAGAGGGAGACGCTGATCGCTACCGTCAAGGTAAGGGCATTTCTGCCCTTGCCCCTCTCGGTCATTGTTTGCAGCGTACGTCGGTCCCTGTATGGTGCGCCCACCCTACCAACGGTATGTACCCTTCGGGTATGGGGTGTTAAGAGACTGGGACAGGAGTTCCCTCACTGTGTGTGATAGAGCAGTGCGGGGCCCCGTGTCTCCCTGTGTCTCGCCTCACCAGCCAAACCCTGCTCAGCCCACCCCGAAACTTCTTCAATTCCGCTTCCTTACTCCAGGGGGGGGGGGGGGGGGCAACTCATATCTCACGCATACCCACTCATACAGCTATTACACCAACTACTTACATTTCTGCTGGTCACCTCCTTCATGCATACTCCTGCTATCTCAGCTAACTAACACTCTGGGGTGGGTGTTCAATCCCCTGCCCCGTCCTGATCCTCGGTCTATTCCTCATGCGTGGTAAAACCTCGGAGGCGAAGCCAGCAATTCTCGAGAAACCGTAGGGACTGGCGAGTATTTCCCCAATCTCGATTCCTACAATATTCCCTGGCATCACCATAGTGAGGACACTGGAGAAGGACGTGATCGGCCAGCTCCCCCCCCCCCCCCCCCGCAGGCGCACCGCGTGTCCTCCACTACCTTGAATTGGGCGAGCTTCCCAGCGAATTCTCCATGTCCCAACACAAACTGCGTCACCTCGTGTGTGGGACTCAACCACCTTCTCCCCAGCCTGCCCTCAACTCTCGGGAGGAACCGATGCGGTAGGCGCCCTTTGGGGGCCCCATCCCATTCGACCTGCCAGGAACGTATTAGCGCTTGGTGTAACTCCCTGCGCACGTTGCTGACTTCTCCCACAGGAATCCAACCAGACTCGTTTGTAACCTCCACCACCCCGGGATCACAAAACATTGGCGCTTCGCTATCCGGTACTCGGCACACCTCCTACATCCCTCCAGTCTCACTGGCAGAACACCCGCCCAGGCAGGCAAAGCCACTGTAGGGGCCGTCCTGTACGCCCTGGTGACTTTAAGGAGAGCCTTTCTCTGCGATGAGCCGAGTTTATACCAATGCATCACGTTCAGCCGGTGGACCCAGCTGGGAATACCAGGGAGAGCAGATGTAAGTACGTTTCTTCGTCCGTCCTCATGTAGTTCAGCCAGTCTTGGGGTGCACACCTCAGCTCATTCAGGAGATTTGTAAGACCGTATAAGCCTCTCTTCATGAGCCACTATTTTGCCCAAATAGGCCGCCGTTTTTTTCGGATCTCTCTTGACGCTGTCTTTCCACTTGGTCAGCAAGTAGACATAGGTAACAGAGTTGATTGAAATCCATTTTATTTAACCCCGAATGATCCAAAATTCCGAAAAATCAGAAGACCCGGACTTCAATAGACCAATAATCAGAAACTGAAGCTTGTTGATATAATCTTGTATGAACGTGTGAGTGCCACGTCAAACGTCAAACAGAGTTTGACAAGCGCGTTTGACAAGCAGATTTGATCGTGTGTGGGGGCCTTCAAACTCCACCTTGAGGCGGCGAGGAGGAGGCGAAAACGCCACAACGCCCGCGGACTATTTGCTGCAGTTACAACTTGTTTATCGATCCGTCGTGAGGGGTGTGAGGGCGGCGGGGGCGCCGGCGACCTTAATAGACCCGCGGGAGGCGCCAAAAGTATTTACGTGAAAAAATAATCATAACGAAAAAAAAGAAATAAAAAAATAAAAAAGTCGGGTCCTGCCCCACGTAATACGAACATAAATCTACCCTCTCTCTCTCTCTCTCACACTATCCCCGCCACACTCCAACTCCCGCGCTCGCACACGCTCATCCCGTCTCCCTCTTTCAGGCGGTCATTATTCCGTGACTACCGGCCGCAATCAGGGGCCGGCTATTAATTTGCATGATTAATAATTTTAATGGGAATTTCCAACGGTTATCGGGCGAGATGAAGATTCCTGAATGATATTCAAATCCCTCAACTCTTCATTTTCATTTTTCTTGAAACGCTGCGAATTCTTTTAAGGGTAAACGTCACGGGTTTAGTTCCAAGAACCACCACCACGCTGTGCTTCGAAATGAGAAAATCCAGTATTCGATTTATCCCTTGAATGGGTCAAACGATTTTCAATCTGTGAAGTGTTCTGTAATCGTTATAATCAACCTCAATTGGCGACATTCAGTTTTGAATTTTACAATTTTTTTTTCATGGAGTTTTCGACATTATTTTACTTAATTTAAACTTTTTAAAAAACGCTGCAAATTCCTGCACAACGGTTTATTATTTTGTACAGAATACCCTTCTGTTACAGATCACAGCTCTCTGTATAGATAACCCGTCTATATAATATGTACTAGTCTATACATATTATGTAGATCCAGACCCTCCGTAGGATAGTAGGTACCTAACCCCGTACTCGTTACTAGGTACCTACCTAAATCACGAGTTAAATGTTGCTAAAATAATTCTGTCGATGGCAAACAGTAACTAAAATGGCAAAAAGAAACTCAAATAATGAAGTTCTGAAGAAAAATTGTTGATGTGGAGTGAAATAGATACCCCTTCTGCGTAGATCAATGTTTTCTGTGGTCAATACCTACCCTCGTGGTCAAGTATAATGAACCGTTGTGTAATAACTTGCCCATCAATAATACTTCAACGGTTGGTCAAGTTCCAAAGGTACCGATCAACAAAATCCAGCCCCCTCTTGGTAGATGAACCGTTGTGTAATAATTTACCGTTGTGTAATAATTTACCATTGTGTAATAATTTACCCATCAACTATACTTCAAAGTTTGTTCAAGTTTCACAAGTACCTACCTACCAACTAAATCCAATATTCCATCGACTTCATACATCCTTGATTATAATCAGGTGCTCCCTAGTGATTATATCGGGGCCGGATTTATGAGTTTGATTCACGATCGTGTTGATGATGCTTTTTGGTGCACAGGAACGGCTGGACGTACAATGCTCCGGGTGGTCTCAAAAAATGATTTAGCTCAAGACAAATTTAATAACGTAAAAAAAACATACCCTTCTATCGAAAGTTTTCGAGCTACGGCGTTCTGAAAATTTCAACCCCTATTTTTAACCCCTTAGAGATGACTGACAGTAACGCCGAGCTTCGAGGACCCACTAGACCCCGAACGGAACCTATAACCCGAATTTCGTCAATTTTTATTCATGGTAACTAAGAAAAGTGGCCCGTACGGCGTACGGCGGACAGACAGAAATTTGTTTATTGCATTTTCGGATTCCACATACCCCTCCTGTACCTCCTCATGCCCTCCTCACGTACCTTGATACATACGTAAACCGTCAAAATTTGAGGGGGGTTAGAGCCGAGTGAGCCATGGATTACACTCGGCTGAAAGTTTTCAAAATGACTCTGTTGTCGCTTACGACGGTTGAATCCATCGTCATGCACAAAACCCAAAACTCCGAGGGCTAGGACACCGGCAATTACCCGCGATGAAAGAGGCGGATAAAGGAAAATTGGGTCATCTGCTGGTACCTACCTGGGGACGAGGAGAAAAGCACCTCGAACACGAAGGTGTTTTCAAATCCTCGAGATATTCCATTTTCTGTTTCAATTTCCTTTTTCTTCCTCTTAAAAAACTCTCGGGTCTGCTCAGTGGGAGGGGGGCTCAGGCGAAAGGTGAATATGGCTGGCCATTCCGCCCTTTCCACCCTCTACCTTTGGGTAGGTCTCTCCGGGGGGTTTCCTAATGAGAGATCCTCACGCAATCATTCCACATCACCCACGGTCTTGGTTTTAATGCATTAAAAAAAAAAGAAGAAAATACGTTACTGCAATGGATACAACATTTAGTACAAGTAGGTTTTTTTAATCGCTTTATTTACAATAAAATCAAATGATTACATCTCTTCTTCAATATTATTAACTATTCTCAGTTAAACTTTGCGCTCCGGCTTCGCCCCCCTGCACCCCAGCGATTGTTACTAGTTAGGGACTGCGTCCAAAACTATAAAAACATAAACATGCTTTAGCCTCTTAATTTTTTCTGATTCACTGTCTGCTGATTCTCGGAATGCTGGTTTTCTTTATGCTATATAGTATGTTAAGCCATGGATCGTGCGCAGCAAGGGGGAGAGAAATTAACCTAAGGTCGCACTCAGCTGATCGGGGAGAGCTGAGCTGAGCTGATCTCATTCTGTCATTTGTATTCAGCAGTCCTAAGGAGGTTCCCTATCAAATTTCAGCTTCGAAGGATCAGGAGGAGAGAAATTAGCCTGAGCTCAATCAGCTGATCGGGGAGGTACCCCATTTTGTAATTTGCACCCAGCAGTCCTAAGGAGGCTCCCTGTCCAATTTCAGCTTCGTAGGATGAGGGGGAAAGAAGCCTAAGGGCTTATTTCACTAGCAATGGATGTTTATCGGTATCGCGCTACTTTCGTTCTTCTCTCGCGTAACGTTTTTCGGTAGTTTGGTCATGGCTAAAGCACGTTCATGCTAAAATAAGTCCATCCTAAGAGAGTGGCAGAATACAGCGACCCCTCTCATTAGGTTAAAACTGTGCTGGTTGTCGTTGTTTCCTGTAG
Organism: Leptopterna dolabrata; assembly: GCA_954871275.1. Classification (NCBI taxonomy): domain Eukaryota; kingdom Metazoa; phylum Arthropoda; class Insecta; order Hemiptera; family Miridae; genus Leptopterna; species Leptopterna dolabrata. The sequence goes on along the minus strand of OX940981.1, from coordinate 33,446,824 downwards.
TCTCCATTGACCGAGTAATTTAAGTAGAACGAAAAAAAATAGGATTGAAACCGAAACTCTGCAGACATTGTTCCCATACCAGAAAAGGAGAAAAAAAATTTAAAAAAGTATATAAAGGAATGCATCAAGGAGATTATAATGCCATTAACTGTACTTTTTTCAAAGTATGTTTTAAGGCTACCTTTAAATTTACTTAGGCTGCGCTAGAACGCTTTGCCTCTGCTGGAAGATTAGAAGTAAGAATTCCCCTATACATTAATGAGTTCTGGCCCAATGTTGTTTTGGTTTAATATTCACTGAATAATACACCTATGTATTCGGTTCGGAAAATCTTTTTGGAACCCCCCCTCAAAATTTGTTCTTTTACGTTTAAAGGTGTGCAAAAATGCAATGTCCGTCCGCCGCATCATCGATACCTACCTTAATTTTCGGTCTAGAGAAATCGTTCTTTCGCATACAGGCTCCTTTTGGGCCTTAGTTGTGTCCCCTATCTCGACAGCCCGATCGGAAAACACCCAGGTGTGTGAACAATGGGTGCAAAATTAGGTATTTTTGAGGTTTTAGTGAACTTGGGCTTGTGATGCATCGTTTTCCATGTTTTTTAGGATGAGGAGTCCAAAAATGAAGTTGATTTCGACGACTGACTGAAGAATTGAGGTTCTAACGAAGTTTTAACTCTAAAAATTCAATATTTATGGGTCATAAACCTGTTAATATGGCTGTAATCACCAGAAATTTGTATAATAACACAGGAGGTGAATCAAGACAATTCACTGACAATTTTACTGATCATTTATCAGAAATAGCAACCTAATATTCGAGTCAAATTAGCTTTGTGGTTCTCTTCACTGAAGTCCCAATTGTGCCGCATTCAGTCGAGAATAATAAACCCACTGACAAGGACTTTAAACGTTTTTTTCCTTGGAGGCGAGAAGTAGAGACGACGAGAGTCTACCAGGAACTACGGAACTAGAGCTCAATAGTGAGATGATACCATCTCTATAAAGGTACATGAATATTTGAAAAATGTTCCGATTCTTTCCCGTTTCAGAGCATTCTGTATCCATGAAATAAGTGTTCTTCTTGCACGAAAAAATCCGCATCTTCATTGCCTAAGAAGAGGGCTTATTTTTCTATGTTTATCTTATTATGACGGTTCACAAATTTTTTTCTTTTCACACGGAAAAGTTCTAGACAATTAAGTTCGGCGTCAAATGAGACCATCTCCTGCGGTGTACCTATATATTTGTTCTAATAACCTGAATTTTGCCTCAAAACTTGTGTAATCTATTATAGATTACACGTACTTATAATGAGTAACCGTGTATCGATACATGTCACCATTATTTATCATAAAAATCGGCTGAAACTGACTTTTTTTAAAAATAAAATAAAATTCATAACCTTTTACAATAATTCCTGAGCTTCAGAACTAGCGTGCACGTGCTCGAACAAGCCCGTAGTGGACTTCCTGCGTATACTGCCCTCAGATTTCAGCATACAAGCGTGGAAGCCAGATTTGAAGGTGCGAGGCTGAAATGAACAGAGAAGGTATTCTAACGTATCTGGATTCGAAAAATTGCAATGACACGTTGGAGAGCAATGGAGCTTTTTTTTTCAACTCCCATAACAAAAGCAAAACACAAAAATTGCGTTTTTCTTCTTCAAAAACCTCAAATTGTAATCCTTTCGTACGAACAATGATTTATATAATATATTTTTGGTGTCATGGCAAAACCAAACTTCTAAAAATAGTAGCAGAAAATGAAGAAACTTGTCTAAAACATCAATTACCTGTTTTACTAATTATCACTAATTTGGAGGATAAAATGTTGGGCTAATAAAATTTTAACCAATAAATGGTTGTCATACATTGGTTCTACAGCTAATTCACAATAAGAAGCGTAGGCTGAATTTTTAGATTGCCACTTTAAAAAAAGGGTTTTTGCCGCGTCTGAATTTGTCATTTCTCAGTTTGCAGCTTTCCGGTCCCAGCGGACGAGAGGCCTAAGCTTTTCAACATATTTCGTACAAGCATCGAGGGTCTGGGGAGGGTTTCCCTCCGCGCTTGATCCGGCTTGATGGCAGTAATATTCCCCGGCTTGGATACTGTAACAATAAAACAGCCTCCTAACCCAATAACAACGTTCTTGAAACGGGATTTCCCGATTTAATTGGATTCCCAACGATCCGAACGATGCCCACTCCTCCCATTTCCTTTTCTAGCCGAGCGGCTGTATATCGGAATTTGATTCATTTTCGGATTGGCCGGCTCGCGTGTCGGTGATTGGCTTCCAACATTCTTTTGTCCCCACCAAAGGCTGCAACGAGGCTACTTGTTGATTTCAGCCGGTTGATTTTCTTTCATCCCCCAAAGTGAAGAGAGGGATAAAGAGCGGCAATGGAAATTTATAGAAAGCAACAGGGCGATCGAGTCCGCCTGAAAAGAAATGGATAACGACGTTATTTATTTTCACAGAAAAAGCAACACTCTGAGCGGCATTCGGTGTATTTTCATATTACTTTCGGTGTTGGCTTTGATTTTTCAAATATTTCATAATGGTTTGTCATTGAAAGGTTTTGATTTATTGAGAACTGAAAAATGGTTCCACTGATAGCAGAGCTGTGAACACGGCGCTAGGTAGGCAACAAATGCAAGACCGCTAGGTGTTGAGGGTGATAACATAACCTCATCTATATAGAGCTAACTACCATCCTGACTAACTGTTGACAGTGAATATCCAAAAAACCTCTGAAATATATAGGTACATTACATAAGAAAGAATATTATTTGGCTCTTGCTGTTCAAGGGCAGAAACCTCTATACAAGAACTCTTTCACCTCTGTACACGTGACATTCATTAGTCCGCTGTAGTGGCTTCACGTATCTCCAGTAAAACAAAATGGTTTGGTGTACCTACTCCAAATTAGCTGTTTTTGGATCTTACGGCGCCACTGCCGGCTCCGACTGGCGCCGTCATACTACCAAAATCTTCAAAGCAATTTCTGACAGTCCTATGAGTATACGAAAATTGCATGCCGTGGGGCCCATTATCACCTGTGTTCTGGCTGTTGCAGCTTCTCTCTCGGCGCCATGGCGCCTCTTCCTAACGATTTCGAGACACCAAAAACTATACAGTAAATTCGGAAGGCTCGAAGACTCTATCCTCACAAGTTTCAAGTCAAAAACCAAAAATTGCTGCATGTAGCGCGGCACAGACATACGCGCGTCAGCGCGATACAGGGTGTTAACACTTAAGGTGTGACATCGATTTATCAACTCATTTGCAACAAAAAGTTCCTCCTAGCAATTTTTTCGTGAGTTTTTTTACTTTTCAGATTTTTGTGTGGTGTTATTGGCCCTATACCACTAAGATGGTATAGGAAAGAGCGTTAAATTTCCTATCAGAGTGATATGGCTCTAACATACATTTTGGTCCATTCAGAGGGCAAAGAATTGAACTGAAAAGAAATCTATCAAATTTTCAAAAGCACAGTTTCCTCAAATGGCTTCAAGCCAGTACCTAGCAGTCAGGATTCGGCAGCCAGGACAACAAATGAAAATGACAGATTCCTTTCCTACCTAAAACTAGGAACTGATTTTTTGACGTTATGAATCAGAATTTTGACTACCTATATGTAAGTTAAATAACGTGGAATCGAAGTTCACTTTTTAAAAAAACTTTAATTCCAAATTACAACAAATTTATTTAAGTGCTAGAAACAAATACACTCGAAGAAGGGCTGAACAGGACTGCCCGTACAATTCTTTCTAGGCGGCGAGGGTCCGCAGGGCGCTCGCCGGGGTTTTCTACAACATCAGCTATTATTTTTTATTAATCTGCAATCTACATTATATGTAACTCCTCCACCCCTAGATTTTGGCATCACCTGGAAGGTTGATGTCAATACAAGTTTTCTGTTCCCTCAATGGAGAGGAATTTAAATTTTTTGATTTAGAGTTCTTAGCAATATTAAATATAAAATACAGCATAAAAATCAGTAAAACACAATATAGTATAATGGTCCAGCAGCTAGGCACTACAATATGAGAAGTATCGAAAGTTTTGATTCTCTGCATACGATTCAATCTGGCATTGTTGAAATTAACATCCTTCAAATTTATTGTGAAGTCAGGTTCATGATTAAATTCCATGTCTACTTTTACATCTGTGATTATTTTCGGTTGCCCTTCCGAATTGCTTGTTGTAACCAACTGTTCGTTTCGGAAGTAAACTGCATTATTTTCATCATTTATTAAGTAAACTCCATTCAGTAATTTTAATTCGGTTTCTTTATCTTTTCTCAGTTCTATATTTTCGTCTGTTATAAAAGTACCTAAATATTGATTAATTTCTGGAATGTATTCTATTTCATTATCATGTATCTCTAATTTCACATAAACACATTCTTTAGGAGTTTCACCCTGAAGGATTCTCTTTTCGCAAGTACAGTTGTAGCTTGATAGTAAATGGGTGGGACATAGATATGTACTTCCCATTATGCACATTCCTTTTAGAGGTTTAATTGTCGAATTATCTCTAGCTTTCAAAAGGTAAGATGTTTCTGGTATAATGGAGGCAAATCCGCCTTCCAGTTGGGTCGGAATAGGCCTTAAATAATATAAGTCAAACTCTCTGGGGTTTGTTAAAGGCAAGGTCAGAAAATAAATGATCTCGTCAGGGTGAACTTTACAATTTACTCTTATCATTGATTCAAGTTCTAACATGTTTTCGTATTTAATTTCTAGGGGTAATTTCCCCACATAGTATTTTTCAATCTTCTTAATTTCTTCGAATAGTTGTTTAGTCGATATTATACTTGGATGGAGGGTTCCCGTCTTACAGAATGTTAACGAATTTTCTATCTCTTGAACTACATGTAACATAAGATTGAACACGATCTGCAAATGGTTGACCAATTCTCTTGCTGTCCCTACTTCCGTTCTGAGAGAGTTGCTTCTAGCTAGATCATTTATTTCAATAATTTTATCATGAATTTCTTTGTGATTAAATTGTATAATTTTAACGTTTTGATTGAATTCATCTATAATTTCACTATTTATTGAGAACTGAGCATCAAGCTGATCCTGTAGTGTGAGTTGGTTATCTTTAATTTGCTCTATCAGACGGTCATATTTTTCCGCATCCGTTGTATCTAGATTTCCTGTGATCGCTTTAATAATACTACCTAGCCCATTAATTAATCCCCTCTTATTTCTAGGATTATGAATGATTATATTATCTAATTTTTCTTTAATTACCTCAATAGTGTAATTCGTAACTTTAATGTATTCATCTAATTCACTAATTATATTTACATTTTCCCCTAACTTCCTTATTAATTGTTCATTTTTTAGTTTGAGTTTATAAAATTCAGTAACCAGTCTGTCTGTCTTGTAGTAGTGAACGAAAGTGTGTTCAGTCGCAGTCAGTTTGGCAGTTCCCAGTTTGATCGGTAGTATTCCTGGGTTATGGCTTACATCTTTCACGCTTGTGGCCCTTGTGGCTGTAAGCCCGAAGGCCCTGGAACATTGTCCGTAGTGTCAGTTCTTACCGAATCCTCATCTTTCTTCTTTTTAAACTTTTTCTTAGGTCTCTTTACATTTGATAGGTGGATTTTCGTTTTTGTATTATGGTGTCTGGGCTCTATTTCAGCAGTATTTCGTTCGGCATTAACTTCTGTTATTTTTTCTTTAGCATACTTGTTTTTAGTTTTAGCTTGAAGTTGTTTGTTTTTAACATACACCTCCGTTGGTATTTCCGGGAGTTCTTCACGGGATTCGTTTCTACTCGAAATTACTTTTTGCTTCACTATTTGGTTTTTGTTGTGGACCTCCGAATATATGAGTTTGGTTTTTTCTTTGTGTCTTTGAATAAAATTTGAAGTCAGTTTTTGCTCAATATCTATGTCTATTGCTGCTTCATTATCGATGTGACCATTGATTATTTCAAATGGAGTTAATTTAGTCACAGAATGAATACTGTTATTATACGCAATTAGTGCATAGTTGACTTTATTTAAAATGGAATCATTTTCAAACTCTTCCCTATTATTCAAGAGTCTGATATGTTCGATAATAGTCGAGTGGAAGCGTTCTATTGGCCCGTTAGAGTCTGGATGCTGTGAGCTGATAAAGTGTATTTTTATTTTGTGAAGCGCTAGTAGTTCTTTCACTAGTGTGCTGTTAAGATCGGCTCCATTGTCAGAAATGATTTGAGAAGGTAGCCCATGGTGGGAAAAGTACTTGAGGAGACTGTTTACTACTTCTATGCTTTCTGATGTTTGTACCGGGTATGCCTGAGCGTATCTTGAGAAGGTGTCTATAATGGTCAAGAATTTCGTCTTTTCTAACGTGAATTTGTCTATATGTAGAATTTCAAACGGTTTGGAAGCTGTAGGGGTGATATTATACTTTATCTGTAACGGATTTCTGTCATATTTGCAAACTTGACAGACTTCACATTTATTGATAAATTCCTGAATGGATTTCTTCAAATTTGGCCAAAAGTAGAGTCGTTTGATCTTTTGGTAAGTTTCCTCAATACCTCTATGATTTTGTTTACCCACATGATAGGAAGACATTATTTCTTCAATTTCTGTTTCATCCACTACGTCAATTAATTTCTCATTAAATTTAGTGAATTTAATTTCCGAGGTTTTGAAATGTTGCATCATGATCCTAGTGAATTTTTCATATATGTCTTTTAGCGAATTTTCGAAGAAAAGGAAGCTATTGTTCTCGGTCCAAAATTTTTAAAACTCGAATTTCCGAAAGATTTTTCTACCAAAATCCGTTTCAGACCATCCTGAATTCACTGCCGAAAGACACCAAAAATTATATGTATATATATATATATTTATATATTTATATATATATTTATATATATATTTATATATGTATGTGTCATTCCAGACGATAACTCTCGAAAGAATTGAGATAAAAAGTTCAAATTTGCACGAAAAATCTGTCTTGGCAATCGACAGGCTAAGTTCGTAGATGGGCAGAATCGGGTCACTCTAAGGGGGAGTTTTGGGGAGTTTTAGGGGGGAAAAATCACCCATAAATTCCCAAAATGAAACAGTCTGACAAGTGACACCTCATTTTAAAGGTTTTTGTACGCTGAACACGATGGTGAAATCAGAATTGCGATATCTCATTCCGTTCTCAAACTGGAGCACTTTGAAGATTAAGGAACGTGGTTATTTCTTCGAAAATTCGTTCTTATAGCCATGCTGCATGACTGTGGTTTTTTCAAAATATATCCCGTACTTTATATTGGGCACGACGTATTCCTTAACGAATTTTACTACTTCTTCCTCCAGGTGATTTTCTGAGAACTCCACTATTATCCTTGTTTTTTGATTGAATAGTTTTATTATTTTTGGTTTCTTTGGGTGGAAGTTGACTGTACTGATTATTATTTGATTGTTAGTATGATTGACGGGTCCGTCACCTATTGGGATCTCTAGGGTGGTATTACTTTCCACGTTGGAGTGAACTGTTTGGCTATCCATTTCTTCCTCGTCCAAGTTTACGAAAATTGATTGATTATCGGTTTCTGCGGGCTGATTTGGTGGGATTGTTAGCAATTCTCTGGTTGATTGACCCTGTTGTTCGGTTGTAGGTGTATTAACAGCCCAATGCCCTTTTACTAGATCTTGTATTATTGCGTCCGCCTCTTCCAATTCATTTACGTTTAGCTGAATCCTGGAAAGTGCATCTGCATTCAAATTACTCGCCCCCTTTTTGTAGCAAATTTCATAGTTATATTCTTCTAATTTAAGTCTCCATCTAAACAGCTTGGAATTCGGTTCCTTTATGGAGAATAACCACTGTAATGGTTTGTGGTCTGAGAATATTTTGAATTTTCTCCCATAAAGATAGGGTCGGAAGTATTTGGTCGCCCACACCACGGCTAGAAGTTCTTTTTCAATTACGGACAGTCGGGTTTCTGTTTCGTTTAATGTTCTACTCGCGTATGCTACTGGTAGATCACTGCCGTCATGCATTTGGGAGAGCACTGCACCAATTGCGAAGTTACTTGCGTCTGTGGTTAAGTGGAACTGTTTTTCGAAGTCTGGGTATTTCAAAATGGGTTCGTTCATAAGTAGATTTTTGCTTATTTCAAAAGCGTTTACGTAGTCTGGGTCAGTGGGGTTGATTGTGGCTCCTTTTTTTAGCCGTTTGGTTAGGGGTTTTGTAATTGCCGCGAAGTCTTTAATAAACCGTCTGTAGTAGCCTAGTAGGCCGAGGAAACCTTTTATCTCTTTAGTAGTTTTAGGGATAGGATAGTTTAAGACTGCTTTGACTTTGTCATTATTAGGTTTGACACCTTCTGGTGTAATTATGTGTCCTAAGAATCCTACTTCCTTCCTCAAAAACTCTGTCTTGTCAAGCTGAATTTTCATATTCGCCTGCCTCAGTCTTTCAAAGATTTCCCTAAGTCGTACTATGTGCTCCTGTAAGCTGGTACTAAAACAAATTATATCATCCATGTAGACCAAACAGTATTCATTTTGGATTCCTCTCAAAATGTTATCCATTACTCTCTGGAATGTTGGAGGTGAGCCTGAAAGTCCAAAAGGCATTCTCAAAAATTGCCAGTGGCCTTGTTCCGTGGAAAATGCTGTTTTTTCAACGCTCCCCGGACTCATTTCTATTTGGTGAAATCCCGAGGCAAGATCTATTGTTGTGAAATATTGGCATTTGCCCAATTTGTCTAGGAGGTCAGTGATGTTAGGTAAGGGATATTTGTCTGGAATGGTCTTTTCATTTAGTTTCCTATAATCTACGCAAATCCTGTACTTCTGTTTTCCGGAGGCGTCTATTTTTTTTGGTACTACTATGATGGGTGAGTTCCATGGAGAGTTCGAGGGCTCTATTATGTTCTGCTCTAACATGTCAGAAATCTGTTTATGTACTTCGTCTTTATATATCTGGGGATACCTGTAGGGTTTGGTATATATCGGTGTCTCGTCAGTGGTCCTAATTTGATGTTTCACTTGATTAGTGAATGTAAGGGGAGTTCCGTCTGAATGAAATATGTCCGCGTAGTTTTCTACTAATTTGGTAATTTCCTGTCTTTCCTCTGAATTTAGGTGGTCTAGTCTCAGTTTTGTCAGGTCCATATCAAATTTTTCGTACGAGTACATGTTCAAATTGTTGCTTTCCGTCGAGTCTACTGTGGTTAAAGTCTCAATGTTGAATTTACCTACTAATTTTACTTCTACGTCTTTATCGCTAGGATTTACCATGACACAGTGAGCTACGTGTTCCGTTACTTTCACTATACACTGGGGTATTTCAACGGTCTTGAGTTTAATATAGGGGATTATCCCGTCTCCATTTCGAATGTTATTAATCCTTACTTTAACTTGTTTCATCGTTCTGGCCTCGATTTTGTAGCTTTCGGGATTTTTAATTGAGTGGTAGAGTACCGGAATATTTTTAAAACTTGTTTTCAGGGTATCCCCTGACAAGTCGATATTAGCATTTAATAATTTCAAATTATCCAATCCTAATAGTAAATCAAACTTGTCATGAAATTGAAATACAAAAAATTTTAAATTCAAGTTTCTGTTTCCGAACAACTCTCCACAGGGTACAGTAGTGCTGAATTTTTCTGTGGAAGTGCCGTGAGCGGTTGTGACTTGAAATGGTTCATTTATTAACTTTTTATCAAAATATTTTTGGGCAATTATTGGGTTAACAAAAGATTTAGTACTCGCTGTGTCAATGAGAATTCTTAAATTTAACTTAGGCATAATAATATAAGGTAGTTCATTTTTGTTATTCCCTACATTCATCAGGTTGAATTGGGGAAGGTTGGATGATCCATCTCTAAAAAAGGGTTCTCATCATGCGTATTATCAATATTTTCTATCGTTGGCTCTGACAACTGTTCTGCAATTCTTTCATCTATTATTTCCTCACTTTCCATGTTCCTGTTGTGAAACTGTGGAACCTGGGTTTTAATTGTTTGGACTCCGCTCATCGGAGTTTGTGCGAACTGGTTGTTAGGAGGGCGATAAGTATGCTGCTGAGTTGGAGGTGAGAACGGCTGTTTAGCCGGCGGGAACTTTTGCTGATTTGTCATTTGTCCCGGTATGTTATTACGTTGTGGATCGTGATAAGGAGGACGGTAGTTCGCATTCTGGCCTTGAGGAGGCTTATGGGTAATATATTGCGGGACAGTTCTCTGTTCTGATCTGCTAAAGTTTTGCCTGGATGAGTAAAATTGAAAATCATTTGTCAAGAGGCCATGAGCTGAATCTAGGTCAGCGGGTTTCCTAGACTGTAGGAGGCTTCCTAAAGGCTCTTTGAGTCCTCTTAAGAATACTCTTAAAGCTAGTTGTTGGAAAAAGAAAATCTGTTGTTCTGAATTCGGGACTGCATTGTTCTTTAAATACATCACTGCTAAATTTAAGTGTTTTCTGATTTTTTCGAGATACGCAAAAGCTGATTCATTGTTTTGTTTTAATTCAGTAATTTCTATAGTGATCGTAAAAATATCTCTTTTGTCTGCGTAACCTGAAGTTAAAGCGGTTCTGATGTTGTCCCAAGTAGTGCAGTTTGCACTTATAATGAGTTCCGCTGCTTTTCCTTTGATTTTGGCTAGGATTGATCTTATTAGGTACTTATTTTGAAAGTTATTAGGATTAGCTCTGTCATAAAATTGGTTAATTAATTCGTTACAAACTTCAATAAAATTGCCTAATAATTCTGGTTCACCTTTAAATTCTGGGACCATATCTAAATAACATGATTTTAATTCTTGGGCCATGATTCTGCTATCGGTACAGTTACTGAACAAGTCAATTGTTAAATTTGAATAATAATTATCTTCCTGACTTACAGTAGTATGATTGCTGTCCACATGTGAGGGTTTTCGGACGGGTCGCCGAAAGGAGGGTACCTCGGTGGCGTAGCGTTGGCGAGTCTGTCCAACCTCTTCTTCTTCCTTCGACGGCTTCGATGGGTCGGCCGTTTTGGACGCGAATTCGTTCGGTGGTCTCCTTGCGGGTACGGTCTCCGAACTTATTCACGGGATTTCTACCGGGTGGTGCGAGCACGGTCTCCACAGTAGATTTCCGGAGCGTATAATCAAACTGAGTAGGTGGTGCTCACGAGGTGGGTGAGCACGGTCTCCTCTTCAATTTGATTTCGATTTGTCCAGGTGGTCTTCGTCAGGCTTCTTTAGGTGAGGACGGTCTCCAGGTTTTGGTGGTCTTCACAAGAAGCTTTCAAATCGAAGGCGGTCTCCGTAGACGAATCGAAAGTTTCGAAAGATAGCACTTGGATGTAGGTTGCTGCGGCTAAGTGTAGAAACACACAACAAATTGCTCACTTTTGATGTCAAATTGCTTCCGCAGGTCCTACCGACTGCGCCAGTTAAATAACGTGGAATCGAAGTTCACTTTTTAAAAAAACTTTAATTCCAAATTACAACAAATTTATTTAAGTGCTAGAAACAAATACACTCGAAGAAGGGCTGAACAGGACTGCCCGTACAATTCTTTCTAGGCGGCGAGGGTCCGCAGGGCGCTCGCCGGGGTTTTCTACAACATCAGCTATTATTTTTTATTAATCTGCAATCTACATTATATGTAACTTGTATATATAATTCGCATTAATTTACTTCAGTGTTATTATTTTCTAAATAGGTCGGTGCACAGTTCTAGAAGTGAAATAGCTGTGAACTTTTTTTTTTAAATGTAATGTCCACAACATAATGTAGGTATATGAGAGTTGGTGAAACAATAGGTAGATAAGCATATATATAAGTACCTGTATAAGTATATAGATTATTACAGGGGCCAAGGTGGGGACCATACCCCCTCAGCCACATCGAAACCTAGGGTTATTGTCTGTACGGAAGTAAGTATCCAAGGACAACTCGGGTGTGAGAAAAACCTCCATACATACGAAAGAATAGCACTTCCCCTTCAACTTTCTTGTAACCATAGGTTCAACTGCAGAAGTTCTGTTGGTACAGATGCATTCAACTTCCACCCTTCGATATAGAACTGTCCCTCTCTAATTCATTCAAACCCTAACTCGCACCTATAAATTATTCAGTCATGATATAAACTGACAATTTCATCTAAAAGTAGAGCAGAGTAGGTAACGCGCTTCATTCTAGCACATTAATGTTGATCTTAGGGGGGGGGGGGGGGGGGAGGGGGTCACTATCGAAATTCGGGAAAAGTAATCAATTACCAAGTAAAACGTCTGCCAAGTTGGGTGGGCAGTATAGCTTCCTCACTTATTGTAACATGGACGTGTAGAATCAGTTTGTAAAAAAAATGATGCGTCAAAATGATTAAATAGCAACAAATAGAGTAGTAATAAATTACCTAACATGCGTAATAGGATCAAACATTTCAACATTTTTTCAACATTTCATGTTCGCGCATGCGCAGAAGAAAATTACAATACGATTCCAATGAAATTCGTACGGAACTATCAAAATATTATTCATGATGACCCTCCACGTTTGAACTCATTTCAACGATACTTAAGGTAGTTATGGAAGTTTCAACTATTTCACGTTTACGCATGCGCAGACGAAAGTTACAGGTCTTTTTCAGTGATTTTTTGTTTATTATTCTGTGAATAATACACTTATGTATTCGCTCAGCAAAAAATTTTTATAACACCCCCTCAAAATTTCTTCTTTTCCGTTTGAAGGTGCGTAGATTCCAAAAATGCAATGTCCGTCCGCCGTCCGCCGTCCGCCGTATTACGTGTACAGGCTTCATTTTCGGTCTAAAAAAATCGTTCTTTCGCACACATGCTCCATTTGGGCCCTAGTTGTGTCCCCAAACTTTTCAGCCCGATCGGAATATATCCAGGGGTGTTATGAGTGAAAATGTGTGTAAAAATAGGTACTTTTTGCGTTTTAGCAACATGTTAGTAACATGAGCTTTTAAGGTATCGTTTTTCATGTTTTTGGGGACGAGAAGACCGAATATGAAGTCGATTTTGACCAAAGAATAGAAAATTGAGGTTCTGCCAGATGTTCAGCTCCCGAAATTGATTTTTTATGAGTCAAAAACCTGGGAAATAGTCTGAAATCACCATCAATTTGTAGAACAACACTGGAAAAAGTGTCAACAGGTGGATCAAGACGATTAAACGTACTATCAATGATCAGAAATTATTTATTTATTTTAAAAAAAAAGAAAAAAAAGCGTACTTTTTTCGTGTTTTGGTGGCCAAAATTGGTGGAAACCACCAGAGAGCTATTTCAATTATTCTATATGAAAGAAACAATAAATAAACAGCCAACATCTCTGTAGGTATGTCCAATGGAATAATAAACCCATGTGACAAGGACTTTGCAGCGTTTTGGTTTATTATTCTGTGAATAATACACCTATGTATTCGCTCAGCAAAAAATTTTTATAACACCCCCCTCAAAATTTTTTCTTTTCCGTTTCAAGGTGCGTAGATTCAAAAAATGCAATGACCGTCCGCCGTACGCCGTCCGCCGTCCGCCGTATTACGTGTACAGGCTTCATTTTCGGTCTAAAAAAATCGTTCTTTCGCACACATGCTCCATTTGGGCCCTATTTGTGTCCCGAAACTTTTCAGCCCGATCGGAATATACCCAGGGGTGTTATGAGTGAAAATGTGTATAAAAATAGGTACTTTTTGCGTTTTAGCAACATGTTAGTAAAATGAGCTTTTGAGGTATCGTTTTTCATGTTTTTGGGGACGAGAAGACCGAATATGAAGTCGATTTTGACCAAAGAGTGGAAAATTGAGGTTGTACCAGATGTTCAGCTCCCAAAATTGATTTTTTATAAGTAAAAAACCAGGAAAATCGTCTGAAATCACCATCAATTTGTAGAATAACACTAGAAAAAGTATCAAGAGGTGGATCAAGACGATTAAATGGTGCTATCAATGATCAAAGATAATTTGAAAAAAAATAAAAGGAGCGTACCTACCTAATTCGTGTTTTGGGGGCCAAAATTGGTGGAAACCACCAGAAATAGCTATTTAAATTATTTTATATGAAATAAACAATAAATAAACAGCCAACGTTTCTGTAGTTTTGTGTTGTGGTAATATGTTAGTAACATGAACTGTTGAGGTATCGTTTTCAATGTTTTTTAGGTCGAGAAGACCGAATATGAAGTGGATTTCGACCAATGAGGGGAAATTGAGGTTCTAACGAAGTTTCAGCCTTAAATGTACGTTAAGTTTTGGTATAAAATCGTAGTTCTTCCGCACACAGGCTCCACTTGGGTCCTAGTTGCGCTCCGAAGCTCGGCAGCCCGATCGGAATACACCCAGGAGTGTTATGGCTCAAAAATGGGTGTAAAAAAATGGTTTTTCGATGGTTTTTTAAGGTTTTAATGTACACGAGCTTGTGAGGTATCGTTTTGCATGTTTTTTTTTTGAGCGAGAAGGCCGATTATGAAGTTGATCTTGTCCAAAGAGTGAACAATTGATATTGTTACGAAGTTTAAGCTCCCAAAATCAATGTAGTGAGTCAGAAACCTGGAAGGTGGCTGAAATCAACATAACTTTGTATAATAACACTGGAGGTAGTTTTAACAAGTGAATCAAGACAACTCAACGACTCTTTCAATGATTTCAATTGACCTCGCAACACAATTATCTTTAACGTCTGTTTTACAACTGCACACGTTATCAATTTATAAATGTTTTACAAATATGTACCTTTCTTAGATCAAATTTCTATAATAATTGACCGTTGTTTTATGAGTGAAAAACCTGGGAAATCGTCTGAAATCACCATCAGTTTGTATAATAACACTGGAAAAAGTGTCAAGACGTGGTTCAGGACGATTAAATGGCACTACCAATGATCAAAGATAGTTAAAAAAAAAGAAAAAAAAGAGCGTACCTAATTTGTGTTTTGGGGGCCAAAATTAATGGAAACCATCAGAAGTAGCTATTTCGATTATTACGCATGAAAGAAACAATTAATGAACAGCCAACGTTTCTGTAGGTATGTCCAATAGAATAATAAACCCATGTGACAAGGACTTTGCAGCGTTTTTTATATCGGACCATCTGTGACCCAACCCGCACCTACCCTCCAAATTTCAGCCCAGTTCGACCATTATTTCAGGTAGTTATGGGCGTTACAAGGAATTACCACAGACATACAGGGAATCAAAAATGTCCCTTGATGCCTGAAACGCAAAATGGTAGTGGAAATGTTCATTTTTGAGGACATAAATTCGTTTTTTACTCAATCACGAATCCAAGGCTCCAAGGAAATCCAAGGAATCCAAGGAGTGAGGAAGCAAAAAATAATAGTTCCTGCAAATAATACTGGTTCGGTATTCCTACAAATACTAACAACTCATCAGTTTATCACCATTTGGATGTCTTGTAAAAATAAAATAACCCTTGACCTCTTTCAGCTTCCATTCAGCCTCGACGAATAAATCCGAACGAACGCGATTTTTCTCACCCCGAGAGAGGAAAAACCAGTGGGGAGTGACGGGGGGGGGGGGGGGGGGGCAGATGAAAACTACCGCGTAGGTAGGTACTGCAGTCTGTAGGTAGGTTTTACAGTTGAGATGGGGAATCCAACATGTCGCCACCACAAAGCTTTGCAGTTCCCCACGTAGTTTTAGTGGGACTCCGCCGGCGTTATCTGCTCGTATCCTGCGTTTGCGTTGACGTAGAGGCGGCTTATCGAGGGTTGGGCGCTACGAAACAATAATTAGGTCAGCCTGTCAGAGGGCTCCCCGTCGATGAAGACCTTTTTTTTTTGTTCTATTTCGTTTTTTTCCCCTCTCAGCCTCCTATTGTGTGGAGAGTGTTAAAATGGAGAGAAACGGCAGAAAAACGATGTTATTTCACGGATCAGTGGTTGAATAAGCTCAGCGAGCTTTCGATAGCATTGACAGGAATGCAGTTACGGATGCTTTACTGAGGACTGAAATGCCCAACAAACTGGTTAAAGAGGAAAATTGGGAAAATGATACATAAAACGAACCCATCAGAACCCGACTGTGAGCTCTGTCTTAGCATCTGCATACTTTTCCTGCATAAACAACTAAACATGAGCTTTGTTCGTGCTGTCCACTTGGGGCTAGCTCCAAGCAAGTTCAGTTTCAGCATGAACCGAACGGGCTTGGTGTAGGGTGAGCTCTGAATACGCACGCTCGGAGCAGGGTGAGCCTGGAGCTTGTCCGGAGTAAGCCCCGAGGGCCACCATGAACACCGTATCATCTGCCCCGGGAAAGCACGAACACCGGACCACTTGGCTCGGAGCTCGCCCTGGATCTGCACGAACAGCGAATCTTTGCCTCACCCTTACTGCGCATGCCCGGGTTGCTCTGAACAAACTCTGAGGAGCTTTGTTTGTGCTGTCCCCTTGGGGCTAGCTCCGAGCAAGTTCAGTTTTTTCTTGAACCAAACTGGCTCGGTGTAGGGTGAGCTCTGAACACGCTCGCTCGGAGCAGGGTGAGCCTGGAGCTTGTTCGGAGTAAGCCCCGTGGCCAGCACGAACACCGTATCATCTGCCCCGGAACAGCACGAATACCGGACCACTTGGCTCGGAGCTCGCCCTGGGTCTGTACGAACAGTGAATCTTTGCTTCACCTTTACTGCGCATGCCCGGGTTGCTCTGAATAAGCTCTGAGGAGCTTTGTTCGTGCTGTCCCCTCGGGGCTAGCTCCGATCGAGTTCAGTTTTTTCTTAAACCAAACTGGCTCGGTGTAGGGTGAGCTCTGAACACGCTCGCTCGGAGCAGGGTGAGCCTGGAGCTTGTTCGGAGCACAGCTCAGCTGCCCCTGGTCTCCTGGTGGGGCACGCGAGGGCTTGCTCGGGGCTTCTTTGAGCAAGCCCGGTGGCCAGCACGAACACCGAATCATCCGCCCCGGGACTGCACGAACACCGAACCACTTAGCTCGGAGCTCGCCCTGGGTCTCCACGAGCGGCGAATCTTTGCCCCGCCCTTACTGCGCATGCCAGGGTTCCTCTGAGCAAGCTCTGAGGGACTGCACGAACAGAGCTAGGGTCTGCACAAACAAAGCTATGGAGCGTACTCAGAACAGGCCATCTGAAGGGTTTATGAAAGCCCCCTAGTCCCAGATAGCTAAACCAACGAAGGTAGAGCTACCTGCCCTGGAAATTCAATACTTAACTATCACAAAACCATGTGTCTACAGCCAGCCTAAGAATGTATTGTGTTTGCAAACACGGTAGGCGATTTTGGTTTATTATTCTGTGAATAATACACCTATGTATTCGCTCAGCAAAAAAATTTTATAACACCCCCTCAAAATTTTTTCTTTTCTGTTTCAAGGAGCGTAGATTCCAAAAATGCAATGTCCGTCCGCCGTACGCCGTATCACGTGTACAGGCCTCATTTTCGGTCTAAAAAATTCGTTCTTTCGCACACATGCTCCATTTGGGCCCTAGTGGTGTCCCGAAACTTTTCAGCCTGATCGGAATATATATACCCAGGGGTGTTATGAGTGAAAATGTTTATAAAACGCTGCAAAGTCCTTGTCACATGGGTTTATTATTCTATTGGAGTTCTAGAGATTATTGTTGGCTGTTAAATTTATTGTTTCTTTCATGTGGAATGATTGAAATAGCTATTTCTGATGATTTCCACCAATTTTGGCCCCCAAAACATGAAATAGGTACGCTTTTTTTCCCAGATCATCTTTGATCATTGGTAGTACCTGTTTACACTTTTTCCAATGTTATTATACACAATGATGGTGATTTCAGACAGTTTTCCAGGTTTTGACTCATAAAAAACCAATTTTGGGAGCTGAACCTTTGGTAAAACCTCAATTTCCGCGTCTTTAGTCAAAATCGACTTCATATTCGGTCTTCTGGTCCCCAAAAACATGGAAAAAGATACCTCAAAAGCTCATGTTACTAACATGTTGCTAAAACTCAAAAAGTACCTACCTATTTTTACACACATTTTCACTTATAACACCCCTGGGTGTATTCCGATCGGGCTGAAAATAGGTGCTTTTTGTGTTTTAGTAACATGTTAGTAAAATGAGCTTTTGTGGTATCGTTTTCCATGTTTTGGGGGACGAGAAAACCGAACATGAAGTCGATTTTGACCAAGGAGGGGAAAATCGAGGTTGTAACAGATGTTCAGCTCCCAAAATTGATTTTTTATGAGTCAAAAACCTGTGAAATCGTCTGAAATCACCATCAATTTGTAGAATAACACTAGGAAAAGTGTCAACACGTCGTGGATCAAGACGATTAAATGACACTACCAATAATCAAAGATAATTTGAAAAAAAGAAGCCTACCTACATAATTCAAGTTTTGGGGGCCAAAATTGGTGGAAACCACCAGAAATGGCTATTTCAATTATTTTACGTGAAAGCAACAATAAATGAACAGCCAGCATTTCTGTAGGTATGTCTAGTAGAATACCTAATAAACCCATGTGACAAGGACTTTGCAGCGTTTTTATATTTTTCTCTGTCAGGTTCACCTTACCAAGTGCGCGAGTGAGGTCATCACTCCAACATTCTACAGACCCCCTCCCCTCCTGGATTCTCCTCTCCTTCACCCAGGACAAAGCCGTGGAAGAAAAGGAGAATCCTCTCCCTTTCTTCCATGCCTGCCTGCATTTCACACCGGTCGCCTCGAATGAATCCAATATATTTACCAAAACCTCATGTAATGTATCTTGGTCTTTCACATAAGTATCTTATTGTGATTCTAGATCGCCGATGACCTTCAGAGATTATATATAACGGTGGTACTAAATCACTTAAAAAACAAGAGACATCTCTTTTCGGTCAGACTCTCTCTTTTGGTAGAAGAGCGTTTTATAGTATCCATGACAGGGTTATTCAGTAACTTCTAAAACAGAGAGTTGGCGGTCATCTTTGCATTTTCGATCTCTTTCAAAGAGATACCTAATTGGTGTCTTTTCTCGAAAGAGAGAGCCCCTTTCTCATTTTCGTTTGTTTGATAGTGATCGAGTTATCGTGTAAGTATCATCCTTCGTTCATCGGCTACTGTAACGGTCATTTTTATGTTTTTTCATCTCTTAAAGGTAAGTCGGTTCATTAAAAATATATACGTATTATTGATTCATGAGTAAAAACGACTAAGTAGTTACGGGTTGAGAGCTGTTCAGTAAAATAGACGAACCTGGGAGACACTGGAGGAGACTGTCTCCCGAGGGATAAGACCGCGCCATATCTGGGACGACCTCGAACTGTAAAAGTGAATGCTATACCGTCTACAGTGCAGTACACAGTATACCTACCGATAGTTCACAATATCGAACATACCTATACCTACAACAAGTGAGCCCTAAAAGTGTGAATTTATAGCATTTTTCAGTCAAATTAATAATTGTTCCAACCAAATTAATATTCGTTCCTACCAAATTAATAGTCGTTGCAAACAATTTAATAATCGTCCCCGCCAATTTAATAACTGTTCCAACCAATTTAATAATCGTTCCTTTCAATTTAATATCCGTTCCTTCATTTTACTAATCGTCCCTTTCAATTTAATAATCGTTCCAGCCAATTTAATAATCCGCAATTTCGAGATCAAGGAATCAGAACAGGTGAAGAGGCACCCAAAAACGTCGTTTGCAGGTTTTTTTCTATGATACCTAAGTAATAATAGTATTATAACATTAATTCCTGAAACAGAATATAATAACTTTTTTCACGAGTTCCCTCGAAGCTATTTTCAAAGTTATTTTCAGGGAGCTAAGTTCACGGTGAATTGTAACTGCAGTCTGTAGACAAATACATATTGCGTTCTGAGAGTCGGGCATTCATTTGTGTGATGGTGAGAGATGGGTTGCTTTCAACAATTTCCTCAGTAGCAGCAGGAGTGCCTGGTGTTAATTTTGGTTTACGTATTATGGTTTACGTTTCAAGGTATGTTGAATCCGAAAATGCAATACAAATGTTTCTGTCTGTCCTCCGTACGCCGTACGCCGTGCGGGCCACTTTTCTTAGACCATGAATAAAAATAGATGAAATTCGGGTAATAAGTTCCGTTCGGGGTCTAGTTGGTCCTCGAGGCTCGGCGTTACTGTCAGTCATCTCTAAGGGGTTCAAAATAGGGGTTGACATTTTCAGAACGCCGTATCTCAAAAACTTTCGATTGAAGGGTATGGTTTTTTTTAACGATATTAAATTTGTCTTGAGCTAAACAATTTTTTGAGACCACGCGGAGCACTCTACGTCCAGCCGTTCGTGTGCACCAAAAAGCTTCGTCAACAAGATCGTGAATCAAGCGGTATAAATCCGGCCGGGATTTCATCACCTGATTATAATCAAGGATGGCTGTATGAAATCGAGTTGGTTGTTGTGCGATATTATTTCATTTGATAAGTGATGGACTATTGGATTTTGTTGGTAGGTATTTGTGAAACTTGAACAAACTTTGAAGTATTATTGATGGGTAAATTATTACACAACGGTAAATTATTACACAACGGCAAATTATTACACAACGGTGAATTATTACATAACGGTAAATTATACACAACGGTTCATCTACCAAGAAGGGGCTGGATTTTGTTGATCGGTACTTTTCTAACTTGACCAACCGTTGAAGTATTATTGATGGGCAAGTTATTACACAACGGTTCATTATACTTGACCAGAGGGTAGGTACTGACCACAGAAAACAGTGATCTACGCAGAAGGGGCATCTATTTCACTCCACATCAACAATTTTCCTTCAGAACTTCATTATTTGCGTTTCTTTTCGCCATTTTAGTTACTGTTTGCCTTCGACAGAATTGTTTTAGCAACATTTAACTCGTGATTTAGGTAGGTACCTAGTAACGAGTACGGGGTTAGGTACCTACTATCCTACGGAGGGTCTGCGATCTACATAGTATGTATAGACATATTATATAGACGGGTTATCTATACAGAGAGCTGTGATCTGTAAAAGAAGGGTATTCTGTACAAAATAATAAACCGTTGTGCAGGGATTTGCAGCGTTTCTTTTTTGTCGAAGTCCACCTTTATTTGGGACACTCAGTGTACAATCATTCTTTGTGTATTCACGATAAATGCTGTAGCCCGTTTGTGGTATGAAACCTGCTCTCAATGACGCCTCTTTTATTGTTTCCCCCTCTTCCACTAATCGTATAAACAATGATCTTTGATGCAGCGAAATAGAGGCTTACCTCCCTCTTTCACGCCTCCGCCGTTGGTTTGCGGGAGCCTCAGACGATGCTACTGAACCACTACTCACTTCAGATTGATCGATCAACGTGGAACCGCTACTCATTGTGAAACACAACAAAAGTACCTAAAGGAAACTCAAATATATACCTATGTAACTAGGTGCACCAGTTGAATTTGAATTGAGATCAAGTTTACTTCACAGTGAAACAGAACATTCAGCATTCAAAGGATGCATGTAGTAGTTAAACGTATTATATATGCAAGAGGAAGATATCATACGGAAGGTACCTACCGATACTCCAAAATTTCCCTGTGAAATGCTATCAACCAGTCTTCAGTTTACATTGCAGCCCTCGAAAGTACCTATGATTATTAATTTGGTTGGAACGATGATTAATTTGGTTGGGACGATTATTAATTTGGTTGAAACGATTATTAATTTGGTTGGAACAATTATTAATTTGTCTGAAAAATGCTATAAAACTCAATTACTGATAAGGTTTAATACGAACCAGAACTTCTGCTATCTAGAAGTAAGTCATCTGGGGAGGGGTGTTACAGTGGCTGTTCTCGAGTAGTCCATTGTTCCGGTGAAGATGCAGTCGTTTGGCGGAAGCCTATCCAATATTCCGTCTTAACCGGTGATAATCTTGACGGTGTAGGAGGGGTACTCTTGAGGGTCTACCGTCACTATCCTCACTCTGTAATAGAACAAACAGATTTTTCTTTTAATTATTGTCCAAGTATCTACTCCGTTCTGTTCACCATTAGGCGTTTTCTTTTCATTTCTTCTAAAGGAGCTCATACTTTTCCAATTTTTCCAGATTATGTATCTAGGTACCTACCTAACATTCATTTTTAATCATTTTTTATGTCATCAAGCTACCGGAACTTGCATGAAAGCAGTTTTTAACAAAATTTTTTTGGTCATTTTATTTGTAAACGCTCCATCGCTGCTCAAATAACTAGCCCAATCACTATGATAACTGGGCAGCATTGTAAATGGTGGTCTCTCGGTTCTAACTTCAAAGTTATCAGTACTAAAGATGAAAACCTGTCCAGATTGGTACCTAATACCGGTTCCTACTTTTTGAACGTTAAGCCACATATCTAGGGCAAAAACTAGGTCAAGGCGAGACAGTGGATCATTCCGAATAAGCTAGACACGCACGACCTATCGTTACTGGAGGCGTAACGCAGTATAATTCAGAACTTACAAATAAGGATATGGGCCGGAAAGATAGTAGGTGCAGGTGATCCAAACTGGAGCTCCATTTTTTTCCAAGTTTCCCGCCTCTTACGATAACGATGATAACAAACATTGCACCATGATTGCACTTTGTTTTTAGTTTGAATCCGTACTGTTTGTAAGTACTTTGATCTTTGATTTTATAGAAAAACTCTGTCCCTGATTGATTAGTTTGTTCCTACTTCCTAGTCCTGTTCAGATTTGCGGTAAATTAATTAATGCTTCAGGTTTTTGACTACCTGCTTAATGATCCTGTGATCTAAAGAGCTACTACTTATACGCCTATTATACTATTAGACGTACGTAACATAGCGCAATTTATGCGTGTTTTTGAGACTTCGACCGCGATGGATGATATAGAACACATATTTTGCTGCAAATGGTAAGTGAATTATGTTTGTGTTTTCATTGTGTACCTACTTTCTGGTATCGCATAACCCGTTTTAGAGTCCACCAATTAGAAATAACAGACCGCAAAAACTCATTAATTGTCTGGTCGGGTTGCTGTGGTATAAAATTGGGCACAAACTACGAATTACTCCAAAGTGTGGGTACTTGTAGGGTTACCGTATCATTTTTAATGAAGGTAGGATAGACCACATGAAAGTGTAGTAACTAATTAAAAATAAAACTGTCAAGCTTTTTTTTCTAAGGTATAGAAAGTTTAAAAAAATCAATCTGAGCGAATGACAGCAAAACTAGGCAATAGGTACTATTTTTGTTTGATAATTATGTAAAAACTTACATTTATGAAAGGATAAGGTCGTTCTATGTATAGAACAAATCAGGTTTGAACACAACAAATAATTATTTCTAGGTATAAAACCTTTCAGAACAAAGCTTTAGTTGTACAGGGTTTCCGCTGCGATATATTTCGACACATTACCCCCTCATCAGGTCTGAAACAGCATAACAGGTCCTAAAAAATTTAAATTGGTGGCATGACAGCAAAAACTAGGTGCAATTGGAACTATTCTCTTTCCCTCTCAGATAGACTGACCATATTCACTAGATTGCTAAATTCGCCTAAAGCCCCCGATTTTCATTTTATTTATTCTGTTTTGACTGTAAATCCAAAAACGCTGCAAAGTCCTTGTCACATGGGTTTCTATTGGACATACCTACAGAAATGTTGGCTATTCATTTATTGTTTCTTTCATGCGTAATAATCGAAATAGCTATTTCTGATGGTTTCCATTAATTTTGGCCCCTAAAACACAAATTAGGTACACTCTTTTTTTTAAACTACTTGATCATTGGTAGTGCCATTTAATCGTCTTGATGCACGTGTTGACACTTTTTCTAGTGTTATTATACAAACTGATGGTGATTTCAGACGATTTCCCAGGTTTTTCACTCATAAAAAATCAATTTTGGGAGCTGAACACCTGGTAGAACTCAATTTTCCATTCTTTGGTCAAAATCGACTTCATATTCGGTCTTCTCGTCCCCCAAAACATGGAAAACGATATCTCAGAAGCTCATGTTACCAACATGTTGCTAAAACGCAAAAAGTACCTATTTTTACACACATTTTCACTCATAACACCCCTGGGTATATTCCGATTGGACTGAAAAGTTTCGGGTCACAACTAGGGCCCAAATGGAACATGTGTGCGAAAGAACGAATTTTTTAGACCGAAAATGAAGCCTGTAGACGTGATACGGCGGACGGCGGACGGACATTGCATTTTTGGAATCTACGCACCTTGAAACGGAAAAGAAAAAAGTTTGAGGGGGTGTTATAAAAATTTTTTGCTGAGCGAATACATAGGTGTATTATTCACAGAATAATAAACCAAAAGTAGGACAAAATGACCCATTTTCAAAAAGGAGGGAGGACGGGAGGTCATGTCCTCCAAAAGTAGGACTGTTGGTAAGCCTGGTACTTCTGGGAGTTCTCAGGGAAGAGGCTTCTAAAACTTTGGTTTACACTTTGACATACCGAATTCGCCCAACACCTTGCCATTGTACTTGAACTTACTGTCGTTGTAACTAGCTCATGGTCAATTCAATTCTCCTTCTCTTGAGATCGCTTAAATCTTGGCTCGGCTCGCCATACTAATTATTCCAAAGAAGTCATTCTTCATGAATTTTGAATTATTGTTAACTCTCCTTGTTTATTATATATTATTACAGTGGGAAGATTTGGGTTATTATAATGTGAACCTAATTTCGTTTGTAGACCTATAAAAAAACATGATAATTGAAGTATTATAACTGAAGGTGTGTAAAGCTGGGTTTACGTTGACGCGTAATCGATGTAAACCGCAGAGGCTGTAAAGGGCTCTACAGTGCGTAAAAACGTCTAACTGTTCACATGGACAATACTAGTTAGGTTCGTAAAGCGCGCAGTCGTCGAGATATAGCCTGTGCAGAACCCCAAGTGCAGGTCTGTAAAGGGCGTAAATATCTAGATTTTTTTTATCTTGGACGCTCTGGTTCAAAAGTCGTCGCGCCCAAAGAGCGTAAACCTGAAGAGCCAATCAAAGTCAATATTACACGTTAGTGTTTTACATGCTTTAAGCTGGCTTCACATTGACGCATAATCTACGTAAAAACCCGTAAAACTCAAAGGCCATAAAGGTTCGCATAAAGCGCATAAAAACGTAAAACTGTTCACGTGGACTAGTGTTAACGGACGCAAAGGGCTTATGTGTCAGGATATAGCTTGTGCTCCAGCCTCCATCTGCGCAGAACCCCAGGCGCAGATCCGTAAAGCGCGTAAATATCTAGATTTTTTGATCTTGGACATCCTGGTTAAAAAGCCGTCACGCGTAAAGAGGGTAAACCTGGTGAGCCAATCAAGTTTAGTTACGCTTGGGTTTTGAGTGTTTTACGTCGAATACGTGTCAGTGTGAACCCAGCTCAACTGTGTATGTGATGACACCGATGACAGGTACCTACCCAAACCCATCAAAGCTTCCAAATCAGCTGTGTGAAAAATTGAGCTCCCAAATCAGCTGTTAGGAAAACTGAAGCCGTTCGTGTTCCAAGCCAAAAAACATGTTCCAAATATCGACGATTAAGTCGAATGGTTTATCGTGAACCGTAGAACAGTTGGTACCTATAACTAACTTTCAACATCTCCTCACATGGCTGTCTAATCTCATGGTTCTGCGGGTCAAAAATGCCTGTAATTGGTAAAAATTGATGACAAATCACCAAAAATTACTCTTTATAGGATGGTATTTCGAAAATTCGTTTATGTTGGCTATGCTGTATATATAAATATGTACGTACTTAATTTTTTGTTTTTCAATTAGCGCTAATTTTTGGTAGGGACCAACCTATTCTACGATTCATTATTATTATTAATGTTATTATTATTTATTTATTTTTCAAGATGAACCATTATTGAACTTGTAATGTTTCAGCCTGAACGTCTTACCTGACTACATAATATTCCCTTGTGGGCATTACTTGTGCCAAAAATGTAAGGATATTACAAGCTGCCTGACGTGTGGAAGGCTAGTCTGCCTCATCAAAGACTCATTTTCCCTGGATTGTTACAGAATATTGGTGTCGAGAGGTATCTTATTCGTTCAACCTTTTGATATCAAAACTACGTAGATAACTGATTGTATGGTTCAGTAATTATTATCAGTCCATATTGATTGAGGGGAGGTATAACGGAGGATAGATCAATTCAAGGATGATGGAAGTGGTTCAAGCGTTTCTCTCTAAAGCAAGTTTTTGTTTCAGTTTAGTTGTCTCTGATATTCTATGTTCCAGGACTACACACTCCTACCAGTAAAGGCCCCAGGACACCCAAGGCCTCAAGCATACAGACTTCAGCAAAAAAAGTGGTCGCCAAATCTCATGCAGTCCTTAACACTTATCTTCCATTGAAACAGGAGAAACTGCTGAAGAAATCTCTTTGTGCGAAAGATAACTTTCATACTCCCAAAGCAGTGCGCAGTTCGGCTCGCCTGTCCAGCAAGAAGTTGACCTGTGAATATGCGTCAGATTCAAAAAGTTCTAAAAGGAAGATGCAAACAAAGAAAGACTCGGAACTAGAAGAACCTGGAAAAGTGGCAGAGACACCGATTAAGAAAAACTCTGAACGAGAAAATGTTGGAAAAGTGGCAAAGACACCGACTAAGAAAAATTCTGAAGTAGAAAATTCTGGAAAACTGACAGAGACATGTACTAAGAAAATCCCTGAGCTGAAAAATTGTGGAAAAATGGCCGAGATACCGAAAAAGAGAAGAATTACAAGGAATAGTTGTACTGAAAATGCAGAATCTGACGTGCCTGGTGAGTTGAAAGTCAAGTTATAGATTATGAAGATTGTTCAACTCTTTGGCGTTTTCAACCGTTATTCTACTGCCCTGCGTGTCAATTTTACCAATAGTTCGTTATTGTATTTACTCACTAGTAACTTGGAATCTGATTTACCCTCAAATTTGAGGAAATTTGAAACTGATCCACCGATGGTTTTTTACTCGCCATTCTATTCTAATCAGTCGTTCATGGCTTCTCCGCTTGCTGTGTCGTGGACAGATGGAAACATCTGTCTCCCTAATATCTGTTCAGTCAAATCGATTTCTAGGGTGGTTTGGGATTGTGTAGGACTGATAGCTGCTGCGGAAAGCACAGTATCCAACCTGGATCAATTTGGTTATTCGTGGCTGACCTTTTGGGTGATTAATTCATGGGACAAGTCAAAATCAAAATACAAACAGTGGCAATGGTAAAAAATTGTTTGCATAACTTAATTATTGTCCAGCAGTAGATAATGGGTGAGTTGCCTCGGGGTGGTGGGGGGGGGGGGGGGGATGGTGGGTCGGGTCCAGGCACTCTGGGGCATGGGATGCTGGCGGGCAGTCTGTGATTGCATTAATCTAATAATCTCTCTAAATTAATATGGGTACAAGAAGTGTAATGGTGACCAATGTTACTTTTATCAATGATATGGGAGTCTGCACACTATTAATAGTCCAGTTTGTGACATTGTGGCTGTTCTCGAGAACACTATTTTTCTTCTGGTGGAGACGAGGTCGCTTGGCGGAAGCCTAATCGATATCCCTTCTTAACCGGTGATTATCTCGCTGGTCTAGGAGGGAGGGGGACTCTGGTATGTGCTGAGCAATTCACCATACTCCATCCACTTTTTGTGGGCTTACCAGAAGGTTAACACATTCAAACCGACGTGACGCGAACCCGCGTCATCCTTCCCAAGCCAAAATTCCGGCATGACGCGGATCAGCGTCATCGTTCTGTGTGTTTTAAAGGCGGCATTGAAAATAGCCGGACGGTCGGATAGTCTCCTAACTCTCAGGAAACCTTTGTTGGATTGTAAGCTTTCAGAGGGCAAAGTTCGTTTTTTAGTCCCCCTCCACAAGTTTTCGAGTTCCTGTGCCTTGAACGTCAGTCTGCTCCCTCAGCTCACCTGTTCACCCCAAAGTGTTTTTTACTGTTTCTTTGCACTTTTTATCATTGTGATTGAGCCATTTCTACCAACAGCAATGAGCCTAAGTCCAACCAGAAAGGTAATTCCTTCATGTTATTCTATTATTTTGTTTTTTCTTCCGATGTCTCCAATGTATTTTCTGTTCAATCTCCTCATCCTGCATTCTTACTTGCATCCTTTGAAATCGCAGGTATATTCAGATGAAGAAATTCGAACACTTCTCGATGATTTGTGTTCGGACAAGCCAAAACACCGGCATGACGCGGATCCGCGTCCATAATTAATTCACCTATAATTACGTTCCTATGCATGGAACAATAATTTTTATCATAGTTGCTGTGTTCCAACATCTCTAACATACTAAAAATGGAAAAAAATCAATTTCGGTTTTCTGGATTTTTCTGGTCCAAACCGATCGAGTTGAATGTGTTAAGGCCAAAGGTTTCCCAGAAGGATTCCTTTACTAACAACCTGTCCCTTTGATGATGCATACGTCTGTTGGCTCCCCCACCCCCTTTGATACCTTCGGAGTGTCAGTATAATTAAAATGTACTGAGCTCATTTGAAGGCGATTGATGCCGTGTACCAGTTTAAGTTCCCAATAGTTTTTCCATCCTAATGATGGAGGTTGATCTCCTAGAGGTTGCCCAGATGAGCACAATTCGCTGGACAACAACCTCCACCAGTAAAATATTAATGAGGTCCATTACGATGGAGGTTAGTCACCTAGAAGTTGTTCAGATGTTTCCTGAACCAGAACTTCATACTACTTTTCATTCCCTTTTCCCTCTCATACCTCTACTACCCAGAAGTATGTCATGTGGGGAGGAGTGTGACAGTGTGGCTGTTCTCGAGCTATTTTTTCTTCCGGTGGAGATGGGATCGCTTGGCGGAAGCTTATCGATATCCCTTCTTAACTGGTGATAATCTTACTTGTGGACTCTCGAGGGTCCACCACCGCTGTCACACTCCTTCACAAGTCTTGTTATTATTGCGTTTATGCAAATTAAATTTTTACTATTATGTAGACCATTGTCCTGGAAGTAGTTGTGTCGGCAAATAAAATAATTTGAATTTTACCTACTTATTGGTTTGGTTTTCTAACGTATCTGATGTTCTGCAGGGATGTCTCCTGTTGAAGCAACACTGGAAGGCCAAGCTGGTCGACATGTTCACGCTAAGAAAGCCCGTCTGCTCAAAAATCTGTCTGCATCGAAACCTCGCCCTAGTCCTGTGGGGAAAGCAAACCTCAAGATTGATGACATAGTTAGAACTGGTTCCCCTCCATCGAAGAAAAGGAAGGTGTCCAGGGCTACCCAAATCCTCCAGACACGAGCAAGCCTTCGAAGTGGTAAACTTTTTACTGACAGCAGTGACGAGGGTGACGGCGTTTTTGTAGACTCAGATTCGACAGTGTGCTGTGGGGAAACCTATGAAGTTGTTGCTCAAGTCCATGCTGACCCATACATGAGCTCTTCAGCAAGCTTTGATGACTCGCAGGCTGATGCTATAGGGTACACACAAGTGGGATTAGGCCACTTGGATCGTCATGAGGAAGATGATGCTGGTGTAAGTACGTTGATTACACCAGTGGAGTCCGCAGTTGTAGCTCCGTCTAGCTCACAGGCTAGCTCTTCCAAAGCTTCTGCAAGTTTGCTAGCTGAAGTTCCTCTAGTCTCACTTACAGAAACTCCTCACAGTTCTGAAGCCCAATCAAGGTACCCAACTGAAAACTGTAAGTCTGAACTCCACCTGAGAGCTTTGAATTGTGGAAGTGATTCTTCCCTGGATTTATCTGGTTTTGAAAGGAGCATTGCAGGAATGAGGATGAATTTGAGGAGTGATGAATTTGAGGATCATAGGTGTTTTACTGTCGAAAATGATGAAAACCGTGTTAATCTGAGTTCTTTTGAAAGTCCAGCTGAGGGTTCTATAATAAAGTCATCTGTGCCTCCTGAGGAAGAATATCTTCAAGGTCAGATCTTGAAAACCCCAAACGTTAGGGAAGCTGTCAGAAGGAGCCATTCAAAGCTGGTCGAAACAGACCGCGTTATTAAAAGCCTTGCAACGACTAACCATATTGAAACAATCATATCTAGAACTCACGAATCTCTAGTGTTTCCTAATGATGACGCACCTGATTCCACGATTCCTGGAAATACGGAGCCCATGGTCATCGATATGGAACTTGACACCAGCAGGTGTGATGTGGCTGATGATGAGTATGATGACCCACTCAAGAAAAATGACGATGGTTCAAGTAAATCCCCATGGGAGGGTGTGTACAGTTCAACGGCTGAAACGCCAAAACATGGGAATGTTTTGAGTGGGAACTCAGTGTGTGAAGATTTTTTTACACCGAGTCATTCCTCAGATTACCTTGAGAGTTGCAGCAAAGCAGCCACCACCACAAATTTGACTGAGTCGCACAATCATCATCCAGTAAATGATCAGATGCCTTGTTACTCAAATGACGATCCACCCGCTGTTGTGCAGAAAACACTTGAGCAGCCCGAAATATTGTTAGTTAACGAACATCAGTCAGACTCTCTTCCTGTGATGCATCAAGGTCCTGTAAATGCCATTACGAGTTTCACTCCTCCAAGTTCAATGATCTTGAGGTCTTATGACATCGGCAGCAACCTGTCGTCCCAAACCTCTTTATTGGATCTCTGTGAAACCAGGTGGTCTCCCGCCCACAGATTGTTATCAGACGTTTTTTCCAAAATTTATCAGCCTGGGAAACCAAAGTCCCTTGTTCGCATGGCATTTGATGTTCTGCTGCTTCCTCTGAAGAATAAAGACGTTTTCCATGGGTAAGTCTGTCCTTATCGAGCCCCAGATTGTAACTTGTTTTTCGGGGTACAGTACATTCATAGCTGGCCTCTTGATGTTCTGTGTCTGGGCAGATAACCTAACAAACTCCCTCCACACTCTTTGGCTTCTCACCAGAAGGCATTCTCCCTCTGGCAAGTGGCAGAGTGAAGAATCAGGAAATATTGAAAACCCCCTTTTATTGAAAAAGTTCTGTTTCTTGTGGTAGGTTTAGGATATTACATGCAATGAATGTTGGTACACATTTCCACATCGCTATGTTACTCGTCCCTATCTATTAAATTCTCATCCTCACCCCCCCATGTTTTCAGCCTGTCCACAATCTCACCAATCACAGAAAGTGCGGAGAAAAGTGTGCAGGTTGAATTATTCCTCGAGCAATCAACTGTCAAAGTTGATCTGGGGAAGGATCCACAGAAAAGGAATAGTATCACTAGAAGACAGCTCTCATTTGTGTCAGGCGATACTACCCCATTCAAGGTACATCTGTCTGCATACTGGTGTATAATCTTTGATCGATGTTTGTTCGGCACATACCTAAACGTTCTGTATTTTGTTGGGTGTTCCACTTCTATATGGACAGAAACCGAAATCGAGTCCTGAGCATGTGGATGCTGAAGAATCCGAAGACATAGTTGAGGGTACCCCTACCAAAGATCAACTAGTCCGTGTTAATCTGTAAGTTTGTATTATGTAAACAAATTAACTCAATCGGTATAATCAAATCAGTCAAAATATTTTACTGTAAAAAATCATTGATATGGTAGTTGTAACAAAAAGCGAAGTCGGTATAACCTACATACCACCTAATTGGTGTAATTCCAAATGTCTTCTTTTCGTAGGTTGAATGATTCACCTTTAAGCCGAACTTTGGTTCCTGAGGATTCTCCTGCACAAATTCCTATTAAAAGTAAACTCACTGATTACAGTTTTGAAGCATTCAACATGAGCACTAAATGTCTAATTGTTTTTAGTGTCTAGTCTCTCCTTTTGGATTTGTAAAAGATACAATGGTGAATTGAGACGGAACGTCGATGGTACACCGTCATAATGTCTCACTATTTGCTTGCCTGATCTGTTCCAGGTGCTGTGAAAGAAGCTTCAAGGTACTCTATATTTGACCCTCTTCCAAACGAAGTGGAAGCGAATGAAACCAAATTCCTTCAAAGCCAGTCTAACTGTCAAGATACATCACTGAAACCGTCCATTCCAAAGATATCCGAGCTGGTTTCTCCTCTGAAAAAGTCTCCCAAGAATGGAAGACCTACACCACAAATAGAGAACCAACCACCAAGACAGAACTGTAACAGACTACTAAGCTCGACTCCAATTTCTCAAACAATGGATACTAGCCTGCCCGTCACCGACAGTGAAAGTATCATAAGTGATTCCGAACAGCTACCTTACAAAAGGAAACACCGTCTAGCTCTGCCTCTTGGTTAGTTAATCACAACTTTCATTTTGAACTAGGCCACATCTCAATCTTTTGGCCTTTAGTCCTTGATTATCTTACCTCCGATTAAAACCATTGAGCATACGTGGCATGAAGTGGTTGGTTGAAAGTGGATCGAGAGGTTAAACGACCTTGTCACCTGTGGTTTGAATGACCTCAATGGCGTTTGATGGGCCGGGAAAATAGTTGTGATGGAGTTTCATCTTGGTACCTTTCCGCATAAAACTGTAGCCTATCTACTGTAGTAGTAGTAGTCTGTAGTCAGTTCAGTGCTATAATTATCTACGTTTCTGGAAGAGGTAACATGATTGTTCAAGTTTTTGAGCCAAGGTGGTGTCTGGCCTAACCCTAACCCATCTAAACTTGACTACTAATTTATTATCATGAAAAATCATTGCAGAAACCTCCTTTTTTTCAATATAAAGAGAGCTTTGAGGTTGAATTAGCGACTTCTACGTTCGTAAGAATTTTCAGAACAAAGAGCTTTTGCGGCCATCTTGGGCCATCCACTAAAAGGGAGTCATAACTTCGTCTAAAGTGACCAAAATGACGATTTTTTTACGTTCCAGTCACGTTAAGTGGTTAAGTGTGTTTCATTTGTGTACCTATGTCAGTGCTGAAAACGACGTGATACATGGTTCTCTCCCGTACCTCCCAACCGGACCAAAGGCATTGTAATGGTTTTTTATGGATCTAGAATGAATGGGAAGTCAGGGGCTGGTGTCAGTGGGTTAAGGCCATGAAAGAGGCATTCTGACCCCTAGGCGTGCTTGCGACTCTACACCTCACATTCTCTTGAATGTGAGTAGGAACTTACTCATATTCTCGAACAGCCAGGCAGCATTAAAAGCCGTAGCAGTAGCACAAACTAGGTGGACGCTGGTTAGAGAATGCTGGGAGGTGCTGAACTGCCTGGAAGCAGAAAACTTAGTTGCCTTGATGTGGGTCCGAGGGCACGAAGGAGTGGAGGGCAGCAAATGGGCAGATAAGCTTGCATGACTGTGGGCCAGTACCAGTCTTGGGTATTGCAGTTAATGACGGTTTTTTTCATTCCTCTTCATTAAAACAACTCAAATATGTCTTAATTTTTTTTGTGTTTTCAGGTGGAACATGCAACCAAAACCCAAAACAAGAGAAGGAACAGCTAAGTTATAGCCCGATTGCTCTCAGGAATAGCACGGTAAGTTCTGCTTCTGAAGATAACCTAGGTGGGGCAGTGCTTCCTATATCAGTATGGGAGGTCATGGAAAAATTAAATAAGATAACGCATAAAAACATTATCATGATATCTCAATCGGTCTATAGTTTTCCATCACAGTTGTGAGTATTCATTCCAGAAGAACTGGACTTTCTGGCGAATTACCTCCAATATCCTCAAGTTTTGGGGTATGTTTTTGTAGACTTCAGCCTCGAGATAACCCCTCCATTCTGTTACACTTTTATCATGCGTTACTTGTGTTATATGAGTAATGCATGGTATGTGGCGTGACAAACTTGGGGATTTTACATGTATCAATCAATCTGTTTCCAGCTAATAAGAATTTCAAATTTAATAATCGCTTTATTGTTGCATAAAGCGACAAGTTACGAGTCGATTATTGTACAAGTTGTAGAAAACGTTTGTTGAAAACGCTTTGGTTCACAAAGTACACATGTAGACTTGTGACAGTGAATTCTTACAGGTACAGGTAGATTTTGACATGTTACAGGTGTTTCCATAATTTTCTACAAGTTCCGGTTCTAAAATTTTAAAAGGCGGCCGATTTTTAACCTACCTTTGTTTGCCTGTAAACTTGTAGAATTCTTAAAATAGTTCGGATTCACTTCGTATTTCTCACACAGTCGTTCTTCCCTGTCAATTTTATCGTTACTGATTACCTACCTACTTCGTGTGTAAAAAACTTCTTCTGAAGATGAAGAATATGAGTTTGTTCAACGTCGAAGGTGAGCTAGGTCTTTTTGATCGAGGATTAACTGCGACTTCCAAAGTTCATATATGAATTTAACGAGTTTTCGAATGTCCGCTGAGGCCCAGGAGCAGTTTTGATTGGTCGACGGATCGAATGTACCTACCTTCGGATAGGAATCGGTCTTCGAAATTGAGATTGTGCATTGCCCTTAACTGGCTAAGTAGGTCAAATTGTATCTGCCTGCTGGTAGGTAGAAGTATTGCTTTTTTGTTACGGTCGATACTCGACAACAAGTGGCAGTTACGTCAAAGTTGAATGCAACTACGAACAAAAGCCGGCAGCGACGACTTCAAGAACCTCACGTCAACGCCTTGACTGCTAGAATACGTCGTCGAAGACAATAAAACTGAAATTCCCCCACACTAGTAACTTGCTCTCTACAGTTGTAACTTGTTTGAACTTGTACCTTTTGGTTTGGTGGAACATCTGTACACTGTGCATTACAAGTACCTGCATTTGTAGGCTTGGTACACTTGTTGCATGTTGTTTTATGTAACAGGCCCCTGTTAACTGATTTTTTTGTTAAGGCCTTGTCTAAGCTTACTGAAGAGCTCTTTTCATAGAATTTTATGGCCCAGTGCTTGTATTTATCTGTATTTCTTCTCTTTTTTTCCCCAAACCCTATGCAAGAGGTTTAAAGTGACGACTACCGGTATCTATGATAACGTTGAAAAGAATGCCATCAAAAAACTTTGTGTTCTGATGAAAGCAACATTTTCTACCGAACTTACCCGTGAAACGACGCATCTCATTTTACCTGATGGCGATGACGTGATGTTGACCACAAAATATATGATGGCATTGTACAACGGTTCCTACATTCTCCCCATGAGATGGGTCTTCGACTGTCTAATATCGAAGTGTATTTTACCAGAAGTAAGTCAAGCTGTTGTAGTTTTTGAGATAGGTACATAGGTACATATAAAAAATCTAACATCGTTTCCTAAATCAGTTCACCCCTAGTTTTCGTGTGTACTTGCATGTTATGTATTTATGTATATTCTCCAGACGATATCTTTACGAGATAAAAAATGTCAAGTTCCCCTAAAATGTTTGTATTTACAAAAATAAAGAGGAGCAATTTTCAAAAACAGAAAGTGTCAAAATTTGAATTTTTTGGGTCCAGTGACGTTAAAAAATCACCGACGTTGGTATATACAATCACTAAGCTGCAAAGAAAGCTGAATCGAGACATTTATTCCGATACTCAAAAACGTTTTATTCTAAACAAAATGGTTCAAATACCTACCAATTTTTGGGGGTATTTCTACAAAACGAACAAATTGCTAAAATCACCAAATATATAAATTTACCTAATTAGGTACAGAACTGCAAATTCAAGTAATACGTCAATTCAGTTGTGAACATACTTTTCAAAACGTCACGTTCGAGTTTTTGTGGGTCAAAAATTGCTAAATCTGGTAAAAATGGCCAAAATCATATATTTAAATTCACCTAGTGGTGAAGAATGGTGACTAGATACATGAACAATACCATTTCAGTAGTCGAGAATTGCTAGAAATCGTCAGAACGAATTAAAGTCGCCAATATAAAAATTTTTGCTCATGGTCATATGGATGGTGAGTTGCTACTTTTTCTTAACCATAAATGATGGTGTTTTGATAACTCCATTCGTTATTTCAGGTTAATTACTTCTTCAAGCACTCCGGGATTCATAGGCGTATGATGAATCAACACAAACCAATGTTGTTCGGTAAATTTCTGTTTTATATCAGCCCTGAAGTCCGAAAAGATGAAGTCAATTATAAAGCCTTAAAGGTAGGTACTAGATTTTTACTATTGTTCATTTTTATTTTGTTGCCAAGTAAAATAGTTGTTAAAGAAAACTAATGTCAAAATAACATGATCATGTTGGCTCTTGTGAAAATGATCGTCATTTTTACTTATAAATGTCAACATTTGAGCGAAACATTTAGCTACCTACCTTTCGAATGAAGGTATTGCAATGGATCCGAGAATTTACTTCCGTGGTTTTATGAAACGTTTTTCCATTCATATTCATCTTGGAACATTCTGAGTCCATCCCTTGATTCGAATATCTTGTATCTTTGTATACATGAGTCACTCTAGACTCTAGATGATTACCTACCTATCTGACCTTTTCTACAAGGTTGGAAATTCGCCAAAACCTGTAATTACAAAGGCGTTTTCGAGGATGGGCGATCCGGATCACAATAATTTTGACATAAATTGCATACAAATGACCAAATAACCGTATAGGCATGTGACTATAGACAGACGAATATTTAAATAAACAAAAATATTGTTGTGCACAAAATTGAACAGTCGTTGAGTTTCAATTTTAAAATTGCTTGACATTGAATCTATTCTGTTATTAGCAGCAATAATAGGCAAAGCTGTTTATAATGAAACATTATTTAGATTACAGAAAAATGTAGAGGTCAATAAATTAGTTTTAGATTTTTATGGTTGGTTTTGGATTTTCATGGTTTCATGGTTGGTTTGGTTTGGTTTTCGTGGTTGATTTTCATCGTGGGCAGTTCACACGTTGGGAGTTTGTCCCGCAAGTGGCCGTATGTGACAAGCTTGACGCAGAGGAGGTGTGGTTCATGCCGAGTTGTCTGTCGCCTTTTCTTCCACAAATGTCACTGTTGGCCATGATAGCCGTAGGGCCCTGTTGGAGCGTGGCTGTAGATCGTGCTGCGTTACTTTAATTTTCATCATTTGAAACTGTCATCCTGTAAAGAAAGTTGGCCGGATTTTGTCGTTTATTCGGTAAATCACGGTTTCGCCTTTTCAGGATCTCATGAGTTTCTGCGAATGTAACATTACTGATGACCTTGACGAGGTCTGTCGTGCTGCCTCCCAAAATATGTGCAATGCTGTGGTGCTCAGGGGCGAAGATTATATTCCATCACAAAATATGAAAGGTACGTGTTGCTGCTGTGTATGCACGTATTCTAGATATACATGTGATTGGAATACACAGAGCAAAACATTCTACGCTGCCTCACTAATGATGGTAGGAAAGCCTACCTTTCTTCTATTCATACAACAATGGAACTCGACGACTCAGCTGATCAGGGTTGCTGCTAAGTATTTTCGT
This sequence comes from Leptopterna dolabrata, assembly GCA_954871275.1. Lineage (NCBI taxonomy): Eukaryota > Metazoa > Arthropoda > Insecta > Hemiptera > Miridae > Leptopterna > Leptopterna dolabrata. The sequence goes on along the minus strand of OX940981.1, from coordinate 33,409,651 downwards.
TCTCACCCAGCAGTCTCAAAGAGGCTTTATTACTTACAAAATTTTAGCAACATAGAAAGCCTTAGGGCTCACTCCGTATAGTAGGTATAAACAACCTTAGGCATACAGTCCAATCTTGATAGTCCTCGGTAATCCAACAAGGTCACTCGTGGAATTGGAGGGGGAAGAGCGTATAATTCTTACATCTAACCTACATTTTGGTGAGTTATTTTGCAGTATTTTTCTTTTAAAATACGTACAGTAATATACTGTACATTAACATACTCTACTGTTTTATGATAGTGTACTTTACAGTACATAGAGCCTATACTAATATTTTATAGAACCTATATTAATGATATTTGTATTTATAATTAATATTTTATTATACTTATAAATCGGAAACTTATTTTTCCTGCCCTATATGACGTATTTCCATTGTTAAATGGAACCTCAGTATTCTGGAATTTCTGATAATCTGACAGCTTGTCGGTCCCATGTCATCGGTCGGATTATTATCAAGATTGGACTGTTCATGCTGAAAAATGTTTGTGAAATTGAATAGTTGTTCGTCAGTGACCGCAACAGCATGTTTAAAAAAGTATCTCAATACTAATCATTTACTGGCAGCTAGCACTTGGGCGCCAAGGTACCACAGTTTGCATAATATATCGTGTGTTCTAAATTTAGATAGATCTAGGTATCTGAAGTCAGTCATTGATTGATAGATCTCGAAGCGTTACGGGTGATATATTTTCCTTAATTTCGCAAAGTTACAGATCGGCGAAGCAGACAGACCGACTAACTTGTCAATGTTGACATAGCTGGGAAAGTTCTCACACACTATGTGGGAACAGAACAGGAAATGCCGTGGGTAGGACGCGGGATGCTGGCAGGCTGCTGCTGTCCCGCCCAGTGCCTATACGCACATAAGGCAGGACGTTCCTCAACTCTCTTTCCCCCACCGCTCGTCATGCTCCACTCGTTTCGAGCAAAGGTGTGAGGGTGGACGTGGGGAAGGCATGCGTGAACGTAGGGAACGTAAACATTGGAAGGTGAGGGGGGGGGGGTCCCATGCCAGGCACCGCCATTTTTCTGTTCGAGAGCGATCGCCGCGTAACCCGTCCTGTGCCTACCCCACGCTGTGACCGCCGCGTCCCACCTAGTGTGCTTATCTCCATTCAGATACACAGAACCTAAAAAATATGACCCGTGTGCTGCGGCTGTTTCATGTCCTGTTCCCGCATAGTGTGTGAGAACCTTAGCCGTTTCTGGGCCCCCCTAGACGACGTAATGGAACAACTCACATTATCAGTGTTATTGCCCAATTCCATAATCTGAGTGGAGCCCAGTTATAGCCTGGCAAGGTCACTTCTGGCACGATTCACCTCACTTTGCCTTTGGAAGGGTACACCCTTCCACCATTCACCCCCCTTCATGTTTCCACTCTTATAATGAATATTGATTCCTTTAGTTGGAAAGCTTTTGAATCTGCACTCCTCTGCTTCTTGTTTCAGGTGGAAATAGTATAATCCAAGTCAGTTACAAGTGGTTTTACGCCTGCCTCACATCCTACGACATTCAACCATTCAATGAACCTAGCTTCTTCTGATCAAGATCCTCACACTAATTAAAATAGTGGGAAGGTCCAGTTTTAATTTCTAATTTTTATAAATCATGAAATTATCGAAACAAGATATTTGTTCATTTCTTTATAACAGTAGTTGTTATTTTTCCTCAAGGAGGTATGCCTCCTACGTGTAGCTTTCATCATTTCTACAAATATTTGTCATTACAACATGTGCGATTTTAACCATAGGTTAATATACTCGTACCTTTGAGCACTTCCTCTGTTTCCTGTCTACTCATTAAAATGTTGGTTTTCAACATGTTTTCAATGATGAAACTCGACCATTCGGATTTACCATATTTATGATTTCGTTGGTTTTTCTAGAATCTCCATTGTTTCTGATTAATACATACTACCCTCAAATGATAAATCTGACGGAGATTTTTTAAAAACCTGTAATATGTAGGGTCTCATGGCCTCATGCAATAGGAGGAAGATGAAAACGGGGTTTGAACTTTTTGGTAGATGAGATGGCATTCTGTGAGTTTCCAACTCGCTTTGGGACCAAACAAGTTTTAACTTGACTGGAAGATTTTTTTGAGGGAGCAGAGCCCATATTTTTGATGTCCTAAATGTAAAGTTTCTACCGTTGCCAGATTTTCAAGTGAAGATTTCACAGTTCCATCTAGTTTTCCTAAGTGAGCATTATTGTTTCTTTAAATTAAACTCTACTTTCAGCAAATTTCTTATACCTACTCTGTGTATAATGTTTGGTCCCCCCTCATTCTCTTTCACCCTCAATATAACTGCGTACTTGATTCTATACCAGGATATTCGGAAAACCAGAATAGAGGTACAGCTGGCCAAACGTAACCTGGCACTTGGGCTTGGCTTAAGCCTAGCCATGCATCAATTACTGAGAACCGGAGGCTAGGAGGTGGCTGAATAGAACAGCTTACTTACGGGCCGATGGTTTTGCCCAGCGTTAATTTGGCCGTCGATATTTTCAGAACGACGAATACAGGGTTTCTACCTAGGAGCCAACTTACATTTGGCCGGCTGTACCTACCTACTCGCATAGTAACTTCTTTGCATATACAGTTATTTGCGGGTTGTTCCGTTAACTTGCTTGTTCTTGCTGAATGGAAATCTTGACTACTTCAAACGCGATCCACATACCATTTTATTTAGATATTTCTTTGTTGTTTCGCTCAAAAATGAACAGGCCAAACTATTCACAAAGCCAGAGATCTCTTTTCGGTCTAACACTATGTCCTTATTGGGACGTCATCGTATGACCGTGCGTTCAGCGATGGTCGCGCGTATCGTGTGGTGATCGTCCGATCGAAATATGTGTCCTAATTCGCTCAACCTATTTGCACGACCAGGCGTTGTGCTACGCGATCGTGCGACCAGTTCATGCGTTCCTGCGGTCATTTCATAGTGGGATTCGTTCGGTGGTTTATTTTTTCTTTAAAAAAGGGGAAAGATGGACGAGGTCGCAGAATTTTTGTTTGGAAACATTTACATAAATGCTGTGGAACTAGAGCCTTCAACGAATAATAGAAGGAAGTCAGTTAACAAAATGTACAGTTCTCGGTGAATTTAACCTCACTTCATTGATTAGTTCCTATTCAAAATTCATTGTTAAAATTTTAAATGATCAGAATTGCTAGAACGAACGCAAGGTCGCACAACCAAAATCAAACTGGTTGAACTTGTGCGTTCACCCGACTGTGGATCGTGTGAACAAGTGGGGTTCCACGACCGATTCGGACACATCCTGTAACATAGTTGGATTCATTGTGTTGGCACCATTGGTGTGTGTGTACGGAGCTAGAAGTTTTTAGTTGACTGTTGGAGCGTAGGTAATAAAGTTGCTGTCGAATACTAAAGATTTTAATGTTATTAATTAACACCTAAAGATCCTACATGGTGTCCTTCCCATCCCTTCTGGACATCCCTTCTGGAAAAAGGTTTGTTTACATGCGTCCGTACGGAGTTCACACGATCCGATCACGAATCAAACCAATCCGTCTCTTCCCCCCTCCCATCGCACGACCGTCTTTCCGGTTCAATCCGGACACCTTCATAATAGGTTTGTTCCATCCGAGCGAGTTCAGTAGAACGTATTATGCGCAGATCGATCCGCGCATAAAACTGTGTTCCTACCGTGTCGGTTCCATGAACCCAAACTTCTACTTTCTACATTGACTGTACCGAACCGTGTTCCTTCCGCGTCAAGTGCAGAACAGTCCCGTACCGAGTGCGGCACTTTTCCGCACTCACGGCGATCGAGTTTTTGAAGTGAACCCAGCTGAGGTAACAGTCTGTAACCTCCCCAAAATTCATTTGTTCTGTTGGTGCCGTGTCGTGACCGCCGTTACCGTGACTTGTGCTCCAATTCAATTCTGAGAGCCAAAGAAGACTGAGAACCAAATTTGCGTTCCTACCGTCATATTTTCGAACTCGCACTCACTCGCACTCGTATCTGCACCTACCCCCACCCCATTCGGTTCCGTACTGGCGGGTGTCGCACTGATGAACTCGCACTGACGCGGATGGAACAAACCTAATGTTTGCTAGTCTATTCCATGCAAGATCGTACGAGCCACAGAAAACACTACTATACTACGTACGAGCACCCGACCATCGCTGAACTTACGGTCGTACGATGACGTCCCAATTAGGACATAGTGTAACACTCAAAATTTGGCAGAAGAGATTTTCATAGTATCCACGACAGAGTTATTCAGTAACTTCTAAAAGAGAGAGTTGGGCTATCTTGGCATTTTCAATCTGTTTCAGAGAGACACATAATTAGGGGTCTTCTCGAAACAGGGAGTCCCTTTCTCGTTTGTTTGATAGTGATCCTGTATCATCCTTCATTCATTGGCTACCATATCGGTAATTTTGATGTATGTTTTCAACATGGAACATGTTTTTACGGGGGTAAACCGGGCTGGAGAGCGTCCTCGTCCCTGTAACACTCGGCTCCCCTTGTAAACCCGTCGCCCACACAGTTCTCTCTCTACCCCACTCCTGTCACCTAACCCACTTCCTCTCCTACCACACGTGGTGCCTTCCCCAAGGAGAGTCTGGCCAGAGCCCACTCCACCGAAAATGCTGAGGGGGTTTGGCCGTTTCCGGCTGCAGCTGCTGCCAGCTACCATCTCACAGAAGTCAGGTAGTTTGTTGGCACAGTGGTAACGACGTGTATTACATGTCATTAGATTGCTGGTTCGAGGCTTGGAAATCACAAGAAGTCTACATATCTATGTATCCTCTGTTGTTATGTACCTATTCGAAAAACATGTTCCATGTTTGCTTGCTTTGATCCTTGATCTAAACTGTTATAATCCGGGGGTCTGGGGGTGTCCCCCCGATTTCATCAGACAGTAAATATACCTACCTACCATCATGAACACAAACCACTGGTGGCTAGACGGCCCCTACTGCAACGCTTTTTTTTCATCTGAAAGGTAAGTCGATTGTTCATTAAAAATATACACCTATTATCGATTCATCAGTAAAAACGTCTAAGTAGGTACGGGTTGAGAGCTGTTCAGTAAAATAGACGAAACAGAAGAGATTTTCTCCCGAGACTGAGAAAAAACCCAGATGTGATGGCGCCCTAGTAGTCGAATAAGAGGGTCGGCAGGCTAGGTACCTATGAGAATAGTTCGGGGGTTCTGAGTTCTGACCCGTTTTCAGGGATAAATCTGACCTTTTCAGGGATTGATGACCTCACAAAAATTCAATAAGTTGGTACCTACGTTATTCATGTTCGATAGAGAAAACTTTGTGAATAAATTTACAAAAATGGAAAACTAATATTTCCTCAGCAGTCTGGTATTTCTCCTCAGGTTCCTCCGACATGGAAGAAGACTGACCGTAGGTTTGCACAACAACAACAAACTGGGAAACCTTCAGTCGTTACTCTAACCTCATCAAAATAATAACAAAAATGTGACCGGCTAGCACCTGTCGTCAATTTCGGGATTTTTTTAAAATCAAGTTCCTCTTTTCATCTCTAAGACAGCATTTCATCATGAAAGAGTAAAATTCCGGTTCGTTAGCGTCTTTATTCACTTCATGACCTAAACAAGATGAAAAACATCCGCGGCTCCATCCTGGGGACTGGCCCCGTGCTCCAGGGATTCCGCTCAGCCAACATCAGACTCAGGACGTTTAGACGTCTCCCGGCCTTCAGGAGCAGTAAGGTAACGTATTCTTCTATTCATACGGGAACAACAATGAATACTTGCCGTTTATTTCCCAGGCGTCACGTCTCAACCGGTCCCAGGAAGAGTCAAATGGCAGTTGTTGGGGTACCGTCCAAAATGTCCGCTATTTCCCCAAACCCCGTTGACATCAACAAATTCATATCATCCGTGCCTGGTAAACGTTCGGGTAATCTGTCTCTAGGTCCTGTAGCACCCCGTAAACTCTCTAAGAGCATTCCGCCATCAGCTACAAACGCTGGCGAATTTCTCTCGACGAGTTTTTCCTCCAAAAATGCTAGCTTTGACCCGTTCGCAATAGAATTTGCATTGCTGCCTACGTTTCACTCGTACCAAGAACAGTTCCACGGTATTTTTAGGCATAAGGTTGGCGTGAATGTTGATCCCAAAACATCCACACCTGCCAAACCGTCAGAAGAGAGTATCGGTGACAGTTCAGAACTTCCCACATGGGATGAAAAATCTTGGAAGGCGCCAGACGCAGACCTAACGAATAGTTCAGAAAATGGTATAAGGGGGGTGAAAAAAGAAATCATATTACCAAGAGAATTGAAACCTTTGAGTTCCGAGGAACGGTTTCAAGTATTCGTTGATATCCACAGGTTTGATGAATCAGATGCGAAAAATAATGCAGAGAAGAAAGATATAAGTGGATTTCCTCTTGGAGGTGATCATACTACCATACCCACCGGACAGTTTATTATACATTCAGGTAGATCGTCGTACATAATTAACAGAGACTTGTACGTCACGAACAGGATTTTGGATAAGTTGAAGAAACGGGATAAGCAACAACCAATTGATGGGGAACCGTCAGAACCGATTGTGAAAGCCTCGTCTGTCAGCGAAGGCCTTGAAGATCCAAAGGCATCACCTCAGTTGGAGGACGAAAATATTATAAAATTGCTTCCAAAACGTTCTCTGGATGCATTGCCCAAATACACTCCCAAACTTGCCCATAAATCAAAGTCAGACACCAACTTTTTGTCGTCCGTTTGGCCTTTCTTGAATCCAGCATCAAAAAATCTCCCTAAAGACAATATTCAAGACGATACCCCACTCGAGCTTGCTGGCCAGCCCAAAGAGGTTTTCAAAAGTTATTCTGGTAGCTCAGTACCAAACAATAATGCCCTCCCAAAAGTTTCTGACAGTAATTATTTACCAGCAAACGTTGAATTCAGGAATCCCCCATTAGAAATGCTGAGTCCATTGGAATTCAGGGCTTTCGAGTCCAGAAAGAATTTGTACAAAACATTGGTGCGGAACACGCCTTGTTATTTGGTTGATGGATTGCACATAAAAAACGTCAGTGCTGAAAGTTCGAGTAGCCCTAAACTGCCTGAGGATTCTTTAAGTAAAGGGGATTCAGTAGAAATAAGCAATACCAGTAGCTTACCATGTGAAGGCGATGATGGTGAGTGGGGGTTACCATTTCGTAACAGCGATAAATATTTGAATGAAGCTGAAGATGATATTGTATGTGAACAACAGACGATTTTCGAAGAATGGTTTATTCCGCTGGGTAATGAAATTGATTCCATGCTGTCGACGCTTTCACTGTCCAAATCAAACGGTCCTGTTCTTGATGCTGAATCAAGCAATAGCCATAAACAGGTTGAAGTGCATGGTGATATGGACTTCAAAGACAGTGCAGATCATATTGGTGTCTCAGAAATTACTGGAGTTCCTGAAATCCACTTCAAAAATGGATTGACTTCATTCGAAAGCCTTGAAAACATTGAGAATGTTTCTCTGTTGAAGTTCGGTGACAGCGTAGAAAATCCTCGTTCAGGCCATGTACGTTTCAACAGTAGTTCAACTCCCCCGAAACCTCCAAACCCTCCAAAACAAAGCAACCCTAACGTGGATATCAAAACAGAAACGACTATCAAGTGCTGTCGTTCGGGGAGCAAGACCGATATACATGTCATTGAAACTCAAAGATACCTCGACAAGAGGTTGCCATACCCTTTTTCAACTGAAACTGTTTTGCAGGTCTGTGGCACGAACGACTCACTTTATAAGGCGGCACAAGCTGTTGAGAACTCGAAGTCCCAGTTGGTTCATCTTAGCAATGCTAACGCCCCAAATCCAGGTATGGCCATTCCAAAACTTCAGTTTAACCACATGTTGAGTAAAACTCACGAAATTGCAAACCAGAGTGCTAATAATAAAAAGAGAGTTTTAAAAATAAAAACTGTCACTGAATCTTCTGCAAGCCGTCAATATTCACCCCCTCCTAATATTTCCTTGAGTGAACCAAGTTCCGTATCCCATGTCCTGCAAGCTCCCAAACCTGGCTCTGATGTGAGTAGAGATGCTTTTGATAGAGATTTGACTAGAAGAAGCAAGTACCCTCATAAAACGGGTTCGAAAAAGATTCGGAGGAGTGAGTCTGTTAAACAGCTGAGGTCGAGAAAGAAACAAATTAATGACGAGATTGGTGAAAATATCACGGTTTTGGGTCCTAAGGACTTGGAGAGGATGTTTCCGACTCCTCCTAAACCAAAACCTGTGGAGAAACCAAGGAATGTCACCGTTAATAATCAAGCTGCTAATGCTAACGTGAATTACAACCCTTTAAATTTGGCTGAAGTATCGAAGGAAATGAGTAAAATCACACTAAAAGCCAAGAAGAATAAAGATAAGTGGCTTTTAGTGAAAAAGAAGGGGGTCACTAAGCCTGGCGATGCTGAAGGTAGAGAAAACATTCCCCAGGTTGTGGCAAAAGTTGAAAAGGAATTATCAGAAAAAAAGTTGGGAAAGGTAAATAAGGAAGCTGGATTATCCATGAGAGATCAAAAGATTCTTAAATCGATAATTAGTCATAAAGTGAAAGACAGTTTTAATACTGTGACCCAAAGAGAGAAAAACACTAAAACCAATTCTCCTCAAGGAACAAATGAAGGTCAATTGAGAAAGTCAGCGATAGTTGTTGGTGAACAGGCGTTAACAAGCAGTAAAATTAAGCAGAATAAAACAGAAACCGTGCTAAGTGAGGGAAGTTCAAGCCCCTCAAGTCAAGCTAAAGCTAAATTGCTCGAGAGTCTTTTCAAAGGGGGCGAAAACCTGATTTCAACGCCAACTAGACATGAGGAGCCCAAAGTTGCCAAAGAATTTGATGATGTTGAAAAGCACGGAGCTTTGGACGACAGTCCATTAGGGCTTGTTGTTGGAAGGGAGCAAGTTGTGGACAGCGTTGGAAAAATGGCGAAAAGTGTAGAAGGGGAAAGGAAACTTGAAGAAGTTGGTAAGATGCCAAAACGTGATGTTTCACCAACCCCGATTCATAACAGAGAGTACCTCTATGCAAATACAGTTGACCGAGATGGAGGTATATCGACAATACCGCAAACGCCTGAAGCACCCATGTCTTCACCTCAGAAGTTCCAAGGAGGTTTGGAAAAAGCAGATAGTGCGAAATCCAGAGTGATAGAACCAACAATGGGTTCGATCCTACCAATATTTCCAAAGGTGGTAGTCGAGAGTGATACTACAGATAAAACAGACGGTTTTTGGCATAATCCAAGTAAGCCGAAGTCTGCGGTAAGATCTGTGAAGAGGATTACAAAGCTTAATGTGGAAAAAGTCTCACACTCTAACAAATCTGATTTCAATGAGACACACGGCAATGAGAAATCGAAATTTACAAAAACTGATGGATCTCAAAAAATGAGAACTCATGGTCCGTCAACTTCTGTTGAAAGACTGCAGAAGCGAGTTGGCAAGAGTGCCATCGAGCCCAAGAAAACCTTGCAAGTAGCTGCTCCCACGTTTTTCCCGTTTGAAACCCCTACAGTGAAGGAGCTGGAGCAAAACATTTCCACGCCACAAGGCGAATCCTTTCCTCTATCACAGTCCTCATCATATCCCCATATTTATGAAATTGATTTTTGTAAACTAGGTACAGAGTCCAAACCAGGTTTAGATGCCCTTTCTCAGACCTCGTGCAAGGTCCCTCTGTCAAGAGTGAAGGAGTTCCCGATGATCAACGACGCCAAGATGAGCTACCCCACTCCCAAGACTGCCATTTCCATCAAACATGACACTGATGTGATGCTGCGCAGGACCCTGAGTCAAATGCCTGCAGTGACGAAGGTATTGGGGACGACTTTAAGCGCCAAATCCCAGCAAGCGCTCGAGAGATGGAAGCAGGGGCTTATTAATACACTTGGCGAAGATGGTTACAAGCAGTTCGTTGAGAGTAAGTTGAATGCCTGTGGATATAGATACAAAAGTGGTACGCAATGTCAATATTTCCACTTGTGAATGATCAGCAGCAGCTTTGCTGTAACACTGGCTAAAAACGCTGCAGACCCCTACACAACGGTTTATTATTTTGTACAGTGATCACAGCTCTCTGTATAGGAAACTCTTCTATATAATATATGTACTATTCTATACATATTATGTAGATCGCAGACCCTCTGTGCCTTAGTACCTAACCCCGTATTCGTTACTAGGTACCTACCTAAATCACGTATTAAATATTGCTAAAATAATTCTGTCGATGACAAAAAGTAGCTAGAATGGCAAAAAGGAACACAAATAATGAAGTTCTGAAGGGAAATTGTTGATGTGGAGTGAAAAAATATTCAGCCCCTGTAGCATTTCGATCTCGGGAACTTAGCGTATCAGTTCTTCAGTTAGACCACTACGCTAGCAGGAAACCAGTGATGCGCGCCCTCAACAAAGCTTGACGCCTCCATACCTTTACGGCAAATTGTACAGCAAATTTTATGGTAACATCGTAGAATGCTCCGGATGGTCTCAACAGTTCAGAAAAAAAAAAATCAAGCTATTTAAAAATCCGGGAAAACCTACAATTTTCCGAGATAAGGATACTCTGGACATTTCGACCCCTATTTTTCATACCTTAGAGTTTAGTGACAGTAACGCAGAGCTTCGAAAATCAGCTAGAACCCGAACGGGACCCATATGCCAAATTTCGTGAATTTTGGTTCACGGGAACTAAGGAAAATGCCACGGACGGAAGGCAGTTTTTTTATTCGATATTCGTATTCGACGTCCCTTTAAACTTAAACCGTGAAATTTTGAGGAGAGAGGGGGTAACATTTTTTCATGGTCGATTCCTAAGGTTTATTATTGAAAATAATACAAAAATTGTTAACTTAAAGTTCATACTCGTAGGAATTTCATGTTCCTTCACTTCTTGATCAGAGATTCCATTCTGTGTATGATCCTTATGAGGTTTATGGTCTTTGAGTACCTGAAGTATGCAACTTGCATAGGGCAATATTGGTGGATCACATACTTCTTCTCCATAGTTTGAACAAGAGCTAAACTGATATTGATGTTTCCAAAGATCAACTGAGACAAGGAAGCAACTTTCACAGCACAATGGGTAGATTTCTCGCGAATAAAATGGACTGCAAGGACGACCTTTGCATGAAGAGTATGGCAAACGTCTTCCCCCATATCTCGGACATAGGTGTCATCGAGAGTCAGGTGGTCCATCCCCAACTGGCCTACAGGGGTATTGTTGATTGCGTGGCCAAATATAAGTAAGTTCATTTTTTCAATTTAGTCAGCTGGCTTTCAGTTTAATACCAGTGCTTATTGAGTTGCACGAAAATAGTATGGTCCTGGACATCCTGCATGAATCTTGGATTTTTTTTTCTTTTCAGGGGGAAACCAGTAGCCATAGAGTGGAAGAGGTCTGACAAAGCCAAGCCTACTATCAAACACACTTACGACGCACCTCTTCAACTTAGTGCTTACATAGGAGCCTTAAATTTCGATAATAATTATAAATTACAGGTCAGAATTTTACATTGCTATATTGGTAATTTGGTGGATATAGGCAATCTGAACTAAAACCTGTAGGTAGGTTCCCAGGCTTTACGTCACCGTGTACCACTTTTAGATAACTGGGCATACCACTAGGTGTGTACCATATCTAATCTCATGATATTGCTCTTCATTAAAGAAAAACAAAACCTCGTGAAAATTCTCAATGCTGACAACCCAGCATAAGAAATGGCTTACCTTTCTGGCACCCTTCAAGAACCTTTGTTTTGACCTTTTGTGAACCTACCCTCAGTTCGATTTTGAGGGCGATTTTTAAATGTATTTATAAATTTGCAGTTCCGTTCCATTGTGGTTCTGCACATCGTTTAAAGTGATGCGCTAGCGCTCTAAGCGGTATTTGAGTAGAACTACTAAGCGATTTACCTGATACTTCATTTCTAGTTGGCTCAGAAATTCAAATTTCACTCGTTTTCTGCCTATACTTTGCTCAGTCAAGTAAATTTGTGGTACTCACGGATCGGGCCACGCTACCAAGAATCTACTTCATCAAAACTTACCAATTTTAGAAATATCCAAGAATGAATAGCGCAAAAAGTGGATAGGTGCGATCTCACCTTATTCTCTACTTCAATATTTAAATAAAGGAAGGAATACGTTTTTTGTCTAGTACCTACTATGAATAATCGTTCTGTTCATTCGTCCTCCAGGTTGAAGGTGGTATGGTAGTTGTGGCTTACAGCGATGGAAGCCCTGCTGACGTATTCGAAATTCCATTAGAGGATTGCCAGCGCTACTGGACTAAATGGCTGAAACGACTGTACCAGTTTTATGCCCGCGATTGAAGTTGCAAATGGTAGATGGTGAATATTTCCCATGTTAAGGTAACAAGTTACACGTCTGTATATAATAAAACGAAATTTGGTTATTCATTTAGTATTTTTCATTATTAAAAAAAAAGTTTTTGAAGGTGTACAGGTAGTGTATGGTAACCCACAAGAAAACTAGGAACCTACTACAGGCTATAGAAAGCCCTGCTTCTGCTGAGATAACCACAGAATGTGCCATATTACTAGTAAATCCATAAAAACTAGTAAGCCTCTCTACGTTATCCGTCTAGTCCTATGGACTAGGTATATTTCAGTGATCTGAATTGAAATTGGTTCTCCCACCCATTTTTGGGGTGATGTGTGCTGTTTTGATGGTTATGAAGGGACTGACTCGAGTGGGCGCCACCATAAATTGTATGGCCCTATTCCTTACGCGCATTCGTTTGCATCCCAAACCATGTTTGCTTAACGTACTTGTTTGGAATATAAAGTAAAACAGAAACCTTGAAAAGAAAGAGGGGTAGGTAACTTGTTGCCTTACAAACAATTTTAATAGCCATGGAGGATGATGCCCACATTTAGGTACATGCAACCAAGTAGGTACATCGCTTTTCCTCCTTATGCTTTCTGGCTAAATCAGTTTTCCACCTCACGTCCACAAGTTGTACTGAAGCAGAGGAAACAAAATTCTAGAAAAATACGTTAGAAAGTAAATATACTTTTTTAAATAAACATATTTTTTAAACTTAGTGCATAAAGTCATGTTTCACGACCTAGAATGGGACGATTTGCGATGTTTCTTGCTTTTAGAGCTAATTTTAATGTTCTCAAATTGTTCTTTGTCGTAGTTCTCGGACTGGTCTGATCGGATTTGATTCATCCTTATTTCCTCCTCCTGCTTCATTCTCATTTCTTCTTCTTGCTTGTTCGCATCGTGGTCGTACGTAGAGTGCAACATAAGAGCAAGGACACCGGCCCTTTGGGACATCTTTTGTTTCACTTGTCTCTCTTGTTCGAGCAGCTCGTCAATTTTCAGCCACTGCAATATACATAAATATATATATTTTTCGTTCACATGCATTAAAGGCTATTTCCAAGTTCTTAGAGGACAGCCGAGCGCAGCAACACTCTGTCACTTGGTTGTTGGGATTACCTAATCTGGTGAGGCAGGTAGCCAGGAGTAGTTGGACGTGAAGCCCCAGCCTGAAATAGCTGTTTACTTCAACTTTTACTCATAATCACTTCGGGTGAATCCAATTTAGATGATAATAGACTAATACAACAAGAAGAGTGACACAGGATGTGGTTTGAAATCTTGAAGGCACCCCTAATGGAGGAGGAAAAAACAATATCTACCATGAACGCCAGGTTCATTTGTAAGTTACTGGGTCCATTAGTTATCTCATAATGAGCAATCAATATCATTGAGAATGTACTGCGGAATTTACTCATTCGGGAATGACCAGCCATAGTAGGTACGAGTATATCTCTAATTTTCAATGAGTGATTGAGTGATTTTCAATGAGTGATTAGTGAGTTCACCTTAATGAGTGATTTCAGTACTGAAATACAACAATTTGTTGCGTGGTTTTCATACATAGTAATCATGGATCATATATCCGCCATGTGGCATCTAGGATCCACGAACCAAGTGAAACGGCTCTGAATAACAGCGGGAAATAGCTACTAGTTCTTTGGTGGAACAGGAACGCCCCTGTTTGCAGCTCAACAGGCCCTGTCCCTAGGGCGGATGAAACACTGAGGAAGCACACTTGCTTCCTGTAGACATGCGCCAAAGGGCATAAAGCAAAACATGCTTGTCTCTGCTTTTCATCTCAGTATTTGCTGCATGCTAATAATTAATTAGCTTGTGGTGTGGTTTTTAAAAATGCAAGATAATCCTTTTACTTTCATGTAACATAGAGCGTTTGACATTCAGGGCCCGTTTCACCAATACTCCCTAACCATGGTTGAAACAGATCAATGTTTTATTGAATCAAAGATTTTCTTATCTTGGTTAAGAACAAGTGGGTTTCACGAGTGTAATCAAAGATTATAATGTTGCCATAAAACATTATTTTCATAAAACTTCGGTTTAACGGTACAATGGAGGGATCGGCCCGCCAAAAGGAGGTACTGGGATTATGATTGATAACGCAGTTGCTGACGTGCATTGTGAGGTTAAGCACCTACTTGTGCTCTGTTGTTTGGCGTTAGGTTTTTTGTTTATATTGTTGATGTAGTGTTACGTTGTTTCTGAAAGAAAGTTTGTTGAATGTCGAAATCGTGGAAACCAGCATGGAGTCAGCATCACAAAAACGAAATCATGGACAGTGAAACAATTTTGGTTGACATTGTTCGCAAGTATTTCAACTCTGTCGTTCCTGTTATAAAACCTATTTTTTATGAAGTAGGTACATCAATTATCAATGTCCCGCAAAGGTTATGTACTCGTACCTACACAATTTCTCACTAACAAACGGTCCGATCTCACTCAAATTTGATGGGCAGATAGTTGATTGTCATCTATGAATTTCATTGCTCGCGATTGGATTGTATAGTTCTATTGGTAATTTTAAATTTCATAGCTCAAATATGCTTGCGCAAATGCGAAATCCCAATCACTCAAACCGAAAATGGTTTAAAAAAAATCGCAGTATTAATTACCCAAAGAACTGCATGATCGACTAGAACTTTTTTGTTGATAAGTTGGTAAAGTTGTTTCTCTCTCCCATCAATTCAAAGAAACGAGAAAGTTTGGAAGATTTTTCAGTTTATTATGTTGTACGTACCTCGTCACAGAATCGATATCATCGAGCTCAAAATAATATGTTCTCTCTCTCATCCATCGAAGACTGTGAATTGTGAAATCTTTGTCCTCCAATACCAACAGAAATCCCCTTCAGTCCCTCACTAATTTTTGTGGATGTAGAATAATAATAATAGTATCAAGAATAATAATAACAGAAGAACGCATGAAAACTGTCGAACTGGTAAATTGGTGATTTAGCACGCTGACCAGCCAAAATCGGCTGGTTAGTTTTGATCGTCGATTTGTCTTTTTTGATCATCGGTCTATCTTAAACGAGGTTGGTGAAACCTGTCACCGATGTTTAATACTTGATATCTTCGGTTTAATGAGTAAACGGTGATTAAAAACTGGTGAAACCGGGCCTCAAAAACAAGTTTTAAAACATCGATTAACCTTGCAAATCAAGGGGCAAACAAATACCGACCCGCGTCAAGAAGAGGAACAGTGGAATTACCAACCTGTCATTTCTCAAGCGACAAGTGCTTCTTACTTCCGGAAAACAAGAAGCATGTGTCTTCAGTCTGAAAGCTCTCATTCATTTTAGTGTGTTGGTTTAGACAAAGCATGTCGCCTGTCAACAGGAAGCATGTGTCGCATCACACGCTTCTACAGTGTGAAACCCGCCCAACAGATCTTCTGGCAATCTACCACAGACTATTGTGAGGATTGGGGAACATCAAGGCAAGACGTAACTTGAAGAAGTAATCACCCCCATTTTGGGGTTGGGCAAAATTATGCTCCATTACTACATTACAGGCTTCATATCATGTTCAAACCACAAAAACTGCTGCAAGATTTCAAGAACCAGAAAAAAGTAAGTGAAGTAAACAGCCATTCCAGGCTGGGGCTTTTTGTCGGACTGCCCTGTCAGCGTCGCGGGCATGATCACCTGTCATCCAATGATCAGAATTCGACCTGAACATTTCTCTCTTTACTTGGCAGTGCGAGTGGAGAGGAGTTGGCCCAATAGCTACATGGGTCATACTTGGACGTGTCACGGCGGTACTAACCACCTCTAGGTATCTTAGCTTCGGTGATCTCACGGGAACCGGTTTATTCCAGCTGATGAGGCCGTTTTCAAGGACCAGAATTTCTGTGAGTTCTCACAGTCAGCATTGGTTGGGACATTGAACTAATACACCAGACCAATTGTCGCAGCAGCTAAAACGAACTGCAAAGGATTTTCCCTATACTGCTAATATCAACGAGTAGAAGTTTGGAGCAAAGCACATTGGCCAAACTATTTGTACAAATATACTTTCATCATACCTGTCGCACGCGCTCCATGTCTATTTCAGCTCGCCGTAGTTTCTCCCAGCAGTGGTGTCGTTGACAGTACTTCTTCGGCTCTCTGCAAATGTCGCTTGTCACTTCAAACACGTTCTTCACAAACGGGCATCCGCAAACCTACGTGCATGAATTGAATCATCGGTATAGTGGGCAGTGGTTTAAGAACTGCCTACACGCTGTAGATAATTCTGTCTAACACAGGAATATAGTGAATGCATTTGGAATGGCTCAGTAATTCTCCACAGAACCGGTCAGAGGAGGGTAGAAGCATACTTCTATGTACTATAGTTAGTACTTCAGTGGTTTCGAGTACTGATAGTTCCTTTCAGTATTTAGTTCTATGGTGACTACTTTTCAAACGATAAGTACTTATCATTATAGCATTATTATTATAAAGTAGGTACCATACTCTTGACAAAGATTAGAACCCCCTGCCCCATACAAACCTCATTAGGATCGATCTTTGGGTCCTTTTGGTGTTCCGGACAGAGCACGCGTAGCCTTTTACAGTACGTTCGGTTCGCCGGGTTGTAAAAGTCGCAGAACATATTGTTACCTTCAATCCTCGTTTTGTAGATAGACCCAAACGACGCCTGACTTTCATACTGCAACATATCAGAGACATGAAACTCCGATCGTACTCCACAAGTTACAGTGATATCAGACTGGTGGAAATGAATGCAGCTCACCTTGTTAAAACACTTTTCCATATGCTTCAAAGCAGAGCCCGTGTGGATTTCATGACCACATGTGACACAATAGATGCTAGACTCTTCTTCAGTTTCCTTGCGTTTGTTTTTTCTGTACTTATCCTCATCCTCGTCAGCGTATATGTTTTTGGCTCTTTCTATGATTCTGTCCAGTTTCTGCAATACCATAAAACAAATGAAGCGAGAATACCAGAAGAAATGGAACAACAGAATAAGTATTATGTTCGTATATAATTCGTTCGTACCTGATGCTGGCGGTCCAAGTCTTGAAGCAGACTTCTAGCAATTGCCAGTTTTTCTCTAATCGACTCGAGTTCTTTCTTATCGTGCTCTTCTGCTATACTGACTGAGATCGATTGGTCTTGCAAACGCTGTGGTAGTACCTGAGGTAGAGAAGCAAATTATAGATCATTCAGATTTTACAACGGTAGCAGAGATTAAAACTAGTCAACATCAAAACAATCCACAAAAGTGCATGGTTCTTAGTAAAGGTTATGGTTCTTGGATTAATATATCTTTATTTTTCAATTCCTTTGGCCCGCAACTGTTTTTGAGACTGGCACAGTGTGTACACTCAAAATTTTAGCTCTGATATTTTTTCCATGCCTGAATGCGGGAAACTATTTACGTACGAAAAAATCAGTAAGGAACGTAGGATAATATATCAAGTTTCTCAAACTCTGGTTTCCTAAAGAAATCAGGTTACGACTAATACTCGGCTTTATGAATTGGAATTACAGGTTTTTATTGGGTTTGTTCGCTGTGGTGAGAAAGCCACTAGCAAATCACCAGAAAGTCATTTGGATTTCGCAGTTGGCTTTTCTTTTTTCTGATCGTACAGCATCCATTTCGTCCTGTTCACTGTGTTTTTCTGACCACTTTCGGGCCGGTTTCTAATCGCCATCTCCCGTCAGCGATATCCAATCAAATCATTTTATTTCTATCTCCGGTCGCGTTTCTGTAAAATTCCGTTCAAACCCGTTCGCTATGCTTGTGACGTTCAAGTGGTTTCCGAGTTAGCGTCGGTCACGCAAGCTCACTGCGTGAAAAATCGTTAGCTATCACCCGCATGCCCACAGTGGACAAACCTATTGCTGACTTGTATGCACCAGCCCATGCAACTACGCCGTAAGCCAAAAGGGATTTTAATAGAGCATAACAGACTTGTCTTCACTAGTTCAACTTTAATACCTTTCTTAGAGAAAGGAAGACATGTATTAATTCCCTGAATTTGCTGTTTAGTTTGCAACAGATGCTTCTCCAATTTTAAATGCAAGTTTATACCAACCCCCAGATATTTTATTTCCTCTACTCGCTGAATTCTGGGCAGGCACATAAACACGTTTTGTAATTAGTTTCACATGGATTTGAAGTTTTAAGGTATGATCGTCTAGCTTATGAGTTTTCAGATGAAATTTGAGGAATTTAGTTTGAATACTTATTATACTCATAGAAGAAATGGTCAATTCAAAAGGCACAGGGAAGGTTAGAAGCTATAATAAAATTGGAACTTAATCTTACGTGAAATATCCGGTTAGTTGCAAGTTTCACTCCACATTTCTGACTGCAATACTTGCTGTTGGGTAGAGCTGATAGTGTGCACCCCGGACCGTAACACTGCATACCAGGTTTGTAAGTGCTACCAACCACGACCTCTTCTTCCGAATCAGAATCGTCACCCTTTCGCTTAGTCCCGTGGGATGTTTTCTAGAATAAAAATAAACCAGTTAGAATAAATGAATGCCATTTGGTTTGAGATTAACGGATTGCTCAGCCACATTCAATAGCTGTCAAGCGATGAAGCAACGCGGTGTTTTGAAAAATATGAAGCAAGAACACAGATCCATGTCCCGTTCCTACTGTACGACATTCGACTAAGTGACGTAATTATGCTTACTTTTCGCTTGCAAACCCGCATCAAGCATTTTTCCTTGGGCTTCCTCGAATGCTTACGGGAGTCCTTACAATTTTTGCAAGTCCCGCAGTTGGAGCTACGACAGCAGTTGCTGCATTCCCCGCAACCTCCGCTTTTTGACGAGCCGGACTTGTACTTTTTAGAAACTGGAAAGTTAGCAATAAACGTTAATATAATAATAAACAGGGCAGTTTGGGTTCCAGCTGACACGCACAGTAAGTAGTTCGATACATCCCTGCTTCATACAACCGTGTGCAAATTACAATTCATATATAAACCTTACATGCCTAAAGTAAAACTAACAACGATTCCAGGCTGGGGCTTCACTGCTTTAGCTATCCTCTGGGAGGATCAGAATACATCAGAATGTAAAGAAACTTTCCATGTTTCTTGAAATCGTTGGGCATGACGAAAAATATGAGATATTTCTTATTTAGTACTGATACCGTTGAAATGGGTAACTTACTCTTAGTTTCCGCAGTCTTGTGTTCTTTTTTTGGCGGGCGACTTTTGGGAACCGGCATCTCAAAGGCATCGTCACTATCGCCCGAGGGTCTAGAGGATTTGAAGACAATTGATAGAGTGGGGTCATCCAATTGACATTTCTGAAAGAATATAGTAAATAATATTTACGTCTCGTACATAAAATTACCTGTCACAGTACGATGCAGAAGAAGGGACAACGCATGCAGGTGAATATGCCGACTCCTTAATTTCTATAGACTGCTGTATGAAATATTTAGGAAACGACCACTGTATTATTCCAGTGGTATTTTTACGCATGCAATCGTCTTCGTTTCACTAGCAGCCCACCCACAGGATCTATGTATCCAAGAAAATAGCGACAACTAGGTAACGGTAACTAACTGCGAGCGATTGGTATTTAAGATAATCTTAATACAGCTATGCTTTGGATAGGTATGGATTGGTAAACGAATAAGTGGGTACAGGAAACTAGTATGGAAACAATACAAACTCAATTTATAGCTAGAATCATTATTTGGGCTTACTTCACAAAAATACTGTTTGATATTTTTGGAGTTCTTCTTCGAAATGCCAATACAATCGCCGTGAAACCACTCTTCGCATAGATCACAGCCTCTGAAACGGAAGGTACCTACCAGTAGGTATATACACATTTGACATACACGCAGACGTGACACCTGCGCCAAAATTGTTTTTAGTAGGTATCTGTCCTTCCGATTGGTTATTAAATCTGAGATTACGAAGATTGGATATAAATCGTGAAATATCGACATAAAATGTGGACGTGCTATGGAGTTGTTACTGAAACAATGGGGGGGGGGGGGGGGGGGGGGACTAATCAGACCTCCGTCATTAGAGGCAACAGTATCATAGTACGATTGGGAAAGAAGTACTTACATCATGAATCGAGAAGAATCAGTAGAACGACAAACGCAGTAAACCTGACCATCTTGCTTTAGAAGAGTCGCGATTTTCGACTTCCTCTCAGGCAGCTCGAACTGTCGGGCGATTTCTTCTCTCTGGGGCATAGATGAACTAAGTAAGTAACTAAAGTCAGTCAACAACATGAAGTACATTTTTTGTGTTTTATGGCTACCTAATTGAGAATGAATACAGTGGTAGTAACTGGCGGGTAAGGATAGGAAATGATGTCATTGGTACCTCTAGTACTAAATCATGTAAGTAGTAGGTAGAAGCACACTTACCGATAGCATCTTGATGAAGGCCTACAAGAAAACTCTGTCTCAAAACAAACTGAACTGCTGCTTTCTATTAAATCGCTCAGAGGAAGACGATCAAATAAATCGTAATCATTAAAAACAAATTACCTTAAAAACTACAAAGTAATGAACGTATGTACTCTCATACGAATCTACGATCTACTCCACTACAACAATACCTGAATCTACATTGTGTTCCTAGTATTCTATGCAATGTGTCATGTGTCGAGGTCGAGACCATAAACAGGAGTGAAGAACCAACTAGCTACGGAAAACGTGCAGCCAACCTTCAACGAATTTCTTATGCAAGTGGAAGGAAGCGTAGACTAGATGAAGAGGATCTATCGTTTCTTGACACATGACTTACTAATTTATAATCAAATGTAAGGTACAATAAAAATAAATTAAGTTACAGTTTATAATAATAAACGACATGCTGACAACAGAAATATGATGAACAGAGATTAGTGGCAACGCTGTGCACGTCGTGTGAAGTTTGAACTCCGTGGAGGAAGAGAAATGGGAATTTTTGTAGGTTGGGCGAGGAAATAATGATGTTATTTGATACAAACTTATGGATGGTAACTAGTTTCACCATTATGACAACGAAGAAAGCCATTTTTGACGGACAGCTTGTCTGGCTGCACGCTGCAGTTTTGCAGCCTTCAAGGTGGTCGGGAACCACTACCTACGGTAGTATCAGTATTCTGCTACCTACATGCTTGGATTGATAACAGCTGATAAGGTAGTGCATGGTGATCAACTGATAACAATGGTTATGGTTAACGACTCGGCGTTCTACTGAATTTTTGCGTTGCTTTTGCCGTTTTGAATTTTTAAGTTAAATTTGCGATTCAATTACTTGAAGGTACCTAATGTGACTACCTATTAAATAAATCGTTAGAACATACGTGTTTCCGTGTGTATTCATGACTGACAGCTATTTACGATTTGGTGAGAACCAGTTTGTTTATTGTTTTTAGTTTATTGTTACTACTATAAGTACTCCCCCCCCCCCCCCCCAGTACCCGAAGCACGAAATTCTCTCCGTAGACAGAGAGACCTCTTGTGTGTGACAGATATACATACTTACCTACCACTTTTCAAGTACTGAGTTACCCTTATAACCCTGGTGGAATTTCATGAGTAGGTATTGTGCTGATGGGTCATTATTCTGCTACCTGTTAGATAATTATATCCACTGCTTATCTATATTGTACTACCTATGTTAGATTTATATTATGATATGGTAGATGTAGGTGGTTGGTATAGATGTCCTTTTGAACTGTGTATGTAGTAAAAAGTGATTCTGAACATGGAAATGCACCGGCTTCGGATCTTTGGTTGGAATGTGTGAAGATGGGCACCTAGATGTTTGGGGATTTTTCCGTGTAGGTATCCATTTAGGAGTTGAGAGAACATGTTTGATGTACTAGGTATACCCATGCGTGTGGTAAATGAAGGAAACGGAAGTTTCAGTCTGCTAGTTATGGTACAATAATATATTAAGAATGACAGCTGTAATCTTTTTTAGTAGTATTGTAATTCCGTACTTACCCAGGTAATATCTATATGAGTTTTTTCTTACCCGCAGGAAAGAACTTCAAAATGCTTACCAGGAGATCAAAACTCTTCGTTTCTCTTTTGAGGGTAACCAATGGTTCCTATTGTACTGTAGCTGAGCAGGAAGTTGGCTCGGAGGTACGTACTTGCCGCTCAATCGAGAAACTTGAAGTATGATTTAATTATTTAAAATAAATGCTATTTGTTTTAATATTATTTGAAATATTGTGTAAACCTATTCTGCATGCAACTTCTATTTATATTATTTTCATTTAGTCATGCTAACCCGTCATAGCAACAAACGTAGGGTACAGTTGTATTAATATCTGGAGAGTGCCTGAAGCAGAATCATCATCTCTCTGTCGTATCATCTTTGGAAGTAGTTTTTTACCCCTCGAAACAAGAATAGGTACTTGCTACTGATAGAGAATCTTTTATCCCTAACTCTCTTGCTTCGTTTAACAGCCGGACAATGCCTCAAGAAAAGTCATAACCCCAGAAAACCGGTGGGCTGTTATCGCAGAAAAGGTCACTCCTCTGGCGGATTTGGACTACCCCAGTCAGTTGAAACTAAAAAAACAATGGAGTGGGGACGTTTTGAGGAAAATTAAATCAATGCCTCTTCCCAAAGTACGGACGACTCTACACACCATAATTCCATCGGTTGGTGCTAGATTACTCGCATTTTCTTTATTCTGGAATATGTTGTCTTTCCTTGACAAAAACTTATTGCAAATCTATTGCAGAGAATACAATCAAATCTACAGGTAAAAACATTTTATTGTAAAAAATCATTGACATGTTTATTACAACGAGTTCGATGTATGATACTACAGTACGGTTAGGCTTTCTTCGTTATTGTTTGACAAAAATAATTGCACATACCTACTTCTTTAAATTAAACTAAATTGTTCGCCCAGATAAGTATTGTTCTGTCATGGAAAGAAAAGAGAAACAAAAACAAGAAAAGACACAGACCAGTTTTCACTGGTTGGCCTATGGGAAGATACAGAAATAATGCTTCTGGGCAGTCCTTGATTTTTTCCTGGCGATCTCCCGGACATAGGGGGAGGCCAGCCCTTAGCAGAAAAGCTCCAAGCATGTTTCAGGGGGTCACAACTCGTTTTGCCCAAAAGGTCCCAGCATGAGTGATCGGAGAGTGTACTGGTAGATTGGGGACATTATCGCTCGGTCACTACCATCATCGAGTAGGGAGGAAAGTGCGGCCTTCCTCGAACCCTCTCCGGCCAGACTTTGAAGGCTTGTCCTGCCAGGTAGAATGTTCTGTAGAGTTCATGAAGAGGGCATTCGAGCAAGAAGTGGGATAGGGTTTCTGGCACCGTGGGTCAGTAGACCGTACACATAGGTCTTTGTTGTCCAGTTGGTACTTGCTGTGCTTATGCCAGAGCCTAATTTTATCCATGGCCGGGTTGGCAATTGCCAGCCTCAGCTGCACAATCAGGTGCTCTTTGTGGATATTCCTCACAGTACTACCCAGTTAGCATTACCTACCACCGTAATCCAATATTGCACGGAACATCGGGTTGTAGCTGCTGTTCAGGCTGATGGTTCTAGCGACGATGTCCGAATGAACGACGCTTGATGCTACCCCACTCCACTGACACTTCGATAGAAGTAAGGAGATTGTCAAGCTGGGTAACCTAGTTGAAATACCATATTTCTATGGCTCCCATGGAACTTCCCCAGCTCCTGCACCCAAAGCAGGAATGATCAAAAGTTGATCACTGACAATCATTTTCTGTTGAGCCAACATCCTAACTTTTCTGAATAATATAAATACCATTTTGATCCAACCTCATGTTTCAGTATCGTGTTTCTTTCTATTTTAGAAGTATGCCTCAAAGCACTTAGGACTCGTGTAGCCATTGGAAGCGCATGATATAAATGTATGTGATGAAGTAGAATGTGTAATGTTTTTGATCAGCTTAGTTTGGTGGTTGTAAGGGCACTAGCGGTGCGTGGGGTCTGAAAACGGTGGGGTGCCAGACCAGAACACAAAACCAACATACAAAATACACCAATTCACCAACACCCTTCCCCTTTTGTGATTGATATTCAGCAAAGCTTATCTCTTTTAATCAACACTCTATTGTCGTGCGACAATGTCGAAAATTTCTACTGCAAATTAGCCACCAAATTCATGTGTTACAAAAATATAGTAAACTAAAATACAACAATACAATGACCCGTCGGTCGGTACCTACTTGAATGGAGAAGCTATTGACTAGATGTAGATAGTTATCTGTGTGTTGACGCCGATCAATCCACAAACAGCAGACAGGACAAAACGCATGTAGGTATCACAAATACAAATCTGTCATTGGAACCGGACCAAACGCAAATCGCAAAAAAAAAAAAAATTGAAAACTGACAGAGAGAGAAAGCGAATGTGATTCGGTGGAGTGAAGTTCTCAGCTTAGTTGTCATCTGTAGATGTCGGACATAAGCCGATGTCGGACATGTGATTCAGAGACAGCAAAAAAAAAAAAAAAATCAGAAGAAGAAGCATGTTGTATCGAGATGACAAATTGAATCAAAAGGATCGAATCGATTGTGAAATGAACGATTTTGGGGTTGAAATCAGATTATGGGGCTGGTGCCCAAAGTAGGTGTGGCGTACAACATTTTTACTCGCCTGAGCGTGCACGGATGGGCCACTTTTCTCGGTTGCCGTGGCGACACTGGGTCCCATGACGAGAACCTACCTTCCAGTTTCAGGAGCCTAGGTTTCGATTTCGATTGCAGGACATTGATTACTGTCACTTTATTCTGATAACATGCTTGGTGTATGGAGCTAACATTAAGGAACCACCATGGCTGCTCTACTAGAATATTGAATATCCATAGCTAGGTAGGTAGGTACAGTGAACGGAGGGAAATTCAGATGCCAACTGAACAAAGGTTGGTCTTTATTACTCTAGTCTTTTTGGGTGCCAGGGCAGTGGCCTTATGGACGCAACACCCCTGTGTAAGGGTGTGTGTCAGTGAAAAATACTTTTCTGTACTTATTGATTTCTACGTGACTATTCCATTCCCATGAATACAGTGAATAGCGTTCTGTTGTGTTTTCAGCCGGTTGTTGACCATTATCGTAACAAGGATTCATTCAGTATTCGCAAAGGGATTGATGGCAATCCAAAAACAGTTGGGCATTTTGTCGGAAGTCCCGCCAAAGGGGAGGTTGTGTGCATCGAGGCTACTCATTTGCGGAATTTAAAACAAGGCCATCGAAAATTGGCTCAGGTAATCGAGTAAATTTTTACACACTGGAAAGTGTCCAATCATTTTCTACTCGTATTTTATTAGTTTCATTTACTTATTATGTTATACTTCTGTCTACGATACCATAATACAGTGGAATCCCGGTAATTCGTAACATCAACAGACCGAACCAAATTTCGAATTACCGGGATTTAGAATTGTCAGGATTACGAATTAGACGGATAAAAAAAAAAAATTACGAATTATTGAGAGTATATTCATACATAAAAATACAGTTTCATGCAGTCAGTCTGTACATATAAAGCAGGTTTGATTGCTGCTGAAAAAAAAATCAGTAATTTTCTTCTTTACACGAGATTGTCCATGAGCTTCATCAACAGCGTTGTCAAGCGTCACAACTGCTGACTGCCTCTTCGCCAACTTCAGACTGAAGAATGCTCGGACGGTGTCCAAACACACTTTAGCTTGTTTTGATGCCACTTCCGTAAACGTTCTGCATCTTGGACGTCATCAGAGTCGTCATCTGCCTGCTGTTGTGGAGCTGGGTTCAAAATTTCCTGATCTGTCAGAATATCGGCAACTGCAGTATCATCGTCGAAATGAACGTATTTGTGATGAATTTGAAATTGGCGCCTTCATCACGAGCGGTGTGAGGGAGGATGTGCCCGGTTTGGTTATGGGCGGACCACCACCATGCCCAGGATCTTTTTGGGAGTGTGTCTGCTTTGGTTATGGGCGTACCACCACAATGCACGGAATCTTTTAGGAGCGTTGCCTGGTTTGGTTATGGGCGGACCACCACCATGCCCGAGATCTTTTAGGGTAGTTTGCTTGGTTTGGTTATGAGCGAATCACCACCATGCCCAAGATCTTTTAGGTAAAGGAGAGAGACGAGGTAAGGAGGAGAGAGAGTAGTCAGTGACTAGAGGAGAGTGTAGAATGGTTAGAAAGGCTGAGGCGGCGAGTATTTATAGACCTGGAAGCCGTCTCCCTCCATCCCCTAGCTGGTAGGGGATGGTGGGGACCCAGGTTGGGCTTCAACCCCCTGCGACTTTCGTCCCCACTTCTGCGAGTTCATTTGCGAGATCTTAAGTTTGCATGGAGAGGTTCTGGGAGGATACCACGACAGTATTCATTGAACTTTCAGGATTTTCTTCATTTTGAGGAAGATGATTCCATTCAGCGGGAGGACCAGGCGAATCCACTTCACTGGTTGGGTCACTTTAATCATCTTTGTTGACAAAAACCACACGTTTTGAAGCAGTTTATGAATGGTGCGCTGACTGACATTTCGCCAAGCTTGGTCTGCAGTGTTCATGGCAGTTAGAATCAGTAGCGGTGCGTGGGCTCTGAAAATGGTGGGCCACCAAACCGGAACACAAATTAACAGCTTTTTCTACAAAATACCTGTAAATGTTTTCCAACAGTGGAGTCTTCTTATGAGAAATGGGTGGATTTTAATCAACTGCAGCTCAGAATGTAAACACTGTGTTCACAATAGTTCTGACCAGTACCCAGGATTACCAGAAGCTAGAAGTTCTATAGCTTCATACTAATACTCAGCAACTTCCTAAACTTTTAATCATCACTCTATCCTTGTAGGAAAACGTCGACAATTTCGACTGTAAGTTAGCCACCGAATTCATGTGGTACAAAAATGCAGAAGCAAATAAACTAAACAACCACTAAAAACAACGAAGTAGACTAAAATACAACGAAGTAATGACCCGCCGGCCAGTACCTACTTGGATGGAGAATCAGACTAGAAGCCAGGTACTTATCTGTGTATGTTGACGTCGATCAATCCACAATACCACAGACAGGACACAACTCACTTAATTATCCCAAATCCAAATCTGTCCTGGGAATTCGAATGGGAACATACAAAATTCGAAACGTAAGCAGAAAATTGAAAATTCAACATTGGAACAGAACGGCGAAAGTGATAAGAACATGGAATAAAGGGCTCCCTTTATTCCATGATAAGAATTTTTAGGGGAGGACAGATAGAAGGACAAGCATCTCGTATCGAGATAACAACATGAATTGAAACAATCCAATCGATTGTGAACACAAACGATTTTTGGATGGAAATGTTGGCCTCGGGCCCAAAATGGGCGTGGCTAACCAAATTTTTACTCGACTGAGCTTGCGCGGACAGGCCACTTTTCTCCGTTGCCATAGTGACACCCTGTCCCGGGACCTGCCAGTTTCAAAAGTGTAGGTTTCGATTTCGATTGCAAAGACATCGATTACAGTAGCTATATTCCGATAAAATGCTCGAATATCCATAGCCAGAGAACTCTGTCTTCTTCTTCTTCCCAGTTACTTGTCTTGGCCGCAGCCATGCCAGACATAGGTTGGGACAGAGAGAGAGAGAGAACTCTGTCGAGTCGCTGTTGAACTTCGTGAAAAATGCTAGGTACAGTATACGGAAGGAAATTCGAATGCCAACTGAACAAATGGTTGGCATTTTTTTGGAGTTTTTTGTGTTTCTGGATGCCGGGGCAGTGGCCCAAGTGGCCTTATGGACGCAACGCCCCTGGTTATAATAGATATTTTCATCTCCTCATTTCCGCCCTCGATGGAGTTCAAGAGCCTTCTGACAACTTCCTGACGATAGAAAACGTTGGCGTTTTTTTATTATCCCTGGGTTTGTTACTGGCTTATTATACACATACGTATTTGTTAAATAAACATTGTGGGTTGAGCGGGATAGGCCTCTACGAATTATAAGGCGTTTGGGAACACCAACTACGATCTGTTGGGAATCACAGTCCACAATTTTTTACGAGTTAACGAGAGGGCAGAAATCCATTGTTTTCTTACGAATTACCACGATTTTTTCAAGGGACCGACTGCTTACTACGAATTACCAGGATTTTTACTTCATCGGGATAATAAATTACTGGGATTCCTTTGTATTTGTTACGGTTTTTGCTTGAGTCATTTATAAATATGAAGAACCATGAATGCTTGATGTTTTACTCTTTAACTCCGTTATCATCTAGATGTTCCAAGACTTGATAAGAGAGTCACCATTGAAAGCTTGTCATGACCTGCACGATGGTGGTTTCTGGAAGTCAGTAACTGTGCGCTCAAACACGAATGGAGACACGATGTTGGTCATTGTCACTCACCCTAATGGGGCTTCAGGTGAGGAAGAAGAGGCTGCCAAAGTACAAATAAAGGAACATTTCCGTGACTGCGGTCTCACTTCGTTGTACTACCAATCTAGGTAAGGCGATTTATTGCGTACCTGTTGCCGGACTACTTGGGCAACAGGTCCAACGAAGGAATCCAATTTGGAATGTTATTAGGATTTATATTTCCTTTGTAATATTGATACAGCGTTTTTTTATTGCTCAAATACCCGTAAAAAATGCCAAGGCGAGGCACATAGCTTCCTTGCATTCGTAACATGGTTGTAAAATAATTGAACTATACAGGGTGTACATGAAACAGGTCTGTAAGAAGCCAGGAATCGATTTTTTGGCACATTTCCGATCGAAAGTTTCTCGTAGCTACTTTTTGAAGCCCTTCGGTAAATTTTTTTCCTCGTAAATCACGTTTTTCTACAGTAAACTGGCCGTAACATGCATTTGTAAAGGTGCAAAAAACGTCAAGACTACCATTGAAAAGCCCATAAAATTTTCTTTCAGAGTTGTTTTGAACTCCTGAAATTTTTGATTGAAAGTTGAACTTCTGCGAATCCCAGGAACGTTGAGTAATTCCAAATCTAGCTTAAATAAGCCCCCCCCCCCCCCCAATCTCACTTGCCACAGACGGGAGACGGTTAAAACTTCTTCAGGTTCTTTGGATCTTTCCAACGAATTTTTTTTTTAAATTTTATTTTTACAAATGAATGGCTCGCTACAACAAGGGTGTATCTACGGAAATTGCAACTTTTCAGTAGAGCGAGAAAACGTTTGAAAATATATGAAAGAAAATTCTGTGGTGTTTTCCTGTTTTTTTTTTTTTTTTTTTTTTTAACTGTAGTTGCCGTCTGCGTGCGTCAAAGAACTTGACTGAAGAGCCTGAAGTTTAAAAAAATACTTCACCTGGGTTAAAAACTGAAAATACCTCAATTTTCGGAGCAACAAGGGTGTAATTGCTGTCAGTTATACTCTTGTTGCATGTTTCGAGCATTATTGCTTATCCCTATTTCCTATTTTGGCTTATTACGATCACGCTTTTTGCGGCGTATGTCGGAGCCCCCCAGAAAAGAATAAAGAATAAAACACTTCAGTATTTAAAAAAAAAATTAAAAAAATAAACATGAACAAGCATTCATTTTTAAAATAGTCCGAAGTGACCAGGAAAACTTTTCAGGTAAAATTTGAATTTTGAAATAGGTAGTACCTACTTTAAGAAGGCTCCTATTAAGTACCTACATGAATATTACCTACCTAGTCAGAATGAATCTTGAACCAAAAACCATCAGATGACAGCAAATTGAACATCACATAAGTGTAGGTAAATACCTACGTAAACAGGAAACTAGCATAGGTCCCTACCTATTATTAGGAAGTATTTGGTATTACTAGGGAAACTAATAATATTTGTAGTAAGTATTGCTTCAAGGAAATAGCGTAGATGAACAAAGAAAATCAAACGAGCAGGTAGGAAAGCAGTAAAATACAGCCAACCGGTTTGAACAACATATGACCTTGTTGCACTGCCCTCATTTGATGGAAGTTTCCCATCAACAAACCGGTTTCTGGAACATTTATATGGCTGACCGGCGTTCCTGGAGGTCTTCCTAACATTTCGGCCCCATTTAGACGGGTTAGCTTCACTTTTTGCTTCCGAGTCTGCGAAGCAGCGGAAGCCGTGTGTTCACTTTCGTGAGCCAAAAAATTTTTGTCATCAGAAATCAAAATTTCCACTTGCATTTTGCGTTTCAAAGCCTACTGAACAAATTTGGTTCCGTGTCTGTCGGTCTGTGAGTCTGTCCGCATTTCCTTGTTACAGCCATAACTTCCACGATTTTGAATTGATTCAGCTCAAATTTTGAGGGATGGTGCGGATAAGGCCCCTTGAGGTCCCATACAAATTTCAACATGATTGATCCAGCGGTACGCCCTGCGCATGCGCTAACGTTAAATTCAACAAACACGCATAACTTTCACAATTTTGATTCAATTTCGCTCAAATTTTCAAGGGTTGTTTGGACAAGGCCTAGTGAGTTCCAATATGAATTTCAGCATGATCGGACCCTCGGTGCGCTCTGCGCATGCGCTGGCGTGAAATAGATTCAATTTCCTTGTTACAGCCATAGTAACCAAAGATTTCACCCAATTTCAATGCAATTCTCAGGGATTAAGCGGGTAGGGCCCATTGAGGTCCCATATAAATTTCAACATGATAGAACCAGCGGTTCGCCCTGCGCATGCGCTAACGTGAAATTCTTCAAACACGCATAACTTTCGCAATTATGTATAATGGACGAATGGACGTAATGTATAATGGACGTAATGTTATGTAATATGTATATTTCATGTAATGTTATGTTATGTAATATGTATATTTCATGTAATGTTATGTAATGTTATGAAATGTAATGTTATGTAATATGTATATTTCACGTTATGTAATGTAATGTTATGTAGTGTAATGTAATGTTATGTTATTTTGCTTCCGAGTCTGTTCTATTTTATAATGGGTCACTCTGATTGTGACGAGGAAGCTCCTGTGCCATCACCTTGGCAGTGTATTTTTCCTTTGTTCATATTTCGGCTGCTGGCCAGCGAGATCTCGAGGGGCGCGTCGTCAGCCATTTCGTGCAGATACGCCCTTGTTGCCTCGGAAACGCTGTTCACAGCTGAGGGACGTGCTGTTTAGGAGGCGGGTTTGGGGAGTACCAACTTATGAAACAAAAATTTCCCCATTACCCTCTGAAAGGGAAGATCCAAATGACCTTGTTGCCCTGAAAACTCATTTTCCATAAAAATGTCCAAGAAAACACCCTTGTTGTAGTGAGCCATTCAAATACTGCGGTTGTTGCGGAGAAATTGACGTTTATGCTGAAAAAAAACGACGTTTGGATAATGGGTTTTCCAGGAGGTTGTCTTTTCCGTTGACGAACTAGTGAGGGTCGGCTGTATTGATGCGATATGTGTCGGATTGTCTCTCTCTCTTTATCGTTTCTTATTTCAGTGAACCAGTAAACGAGACCAGTAAAAAGACGTTATGCATGCATAGCGTCATCGTCTTATCGTTGACCAAGGAGCGGCTGGTTCTGTTTTCTCATCTTGGTGTAGCTAGTTCATTAAGATGTAATTAGCTACATAATTGTGAATGCTCAACACAGTCAGTCCAATGTCACTAACATTAATGTAGTTACGTATACATGAATGTATTACATTATAATTAGAGACATTATAATCTCTCTTGGGCGTCTATCTAATTTTGTGTCAAGACAAGTAGTGGCAGAATACCCCTCTCTTATCTTGAAAATGACCAATGATTCACTACTTTATCCACAAAGGAAGATATTTGATTGATTGATCAAGATCCGTAGTATACCAGGAGCATGACGGCATATTTTTCAGCTTCTTGCAGACCTGCTTTTTTTGTCCACCGTGTACAACATCAATATATCTGCGTGATTGGGATGGTTTATAGCGGATTTCTAGTTCGCATATGTGCAGATGAAATTGCCCAATTTTGATGAAATTCATTTGGACTACTCAGGGCCTAACGGGCAACTCCGATTTTCAGCTCATGCCAACCATTCTTTCTGATAGTTTTGGGCGTTGCAAGGATTCCTTCTAGGTCTAGACGAAAGACAGCCCAGTTTTAATGAAATTCACATTGATCCAAGCTCTAATCCGTACTTGCCCCTCAAATTTCAGTTCATTACAACCGTTCCTTCGGTTAGTTACAAGCGCTGCAAGGTCACAGAACCAGATTTGTTCTGAAAGATGAGAAACGCAAAACGCGAAACGAAAGTTTGATTTTGGAGGCCATTTTTCACCCCTAATTGATTACAAAGCTTCCGCTCCGTTGGTAGACTAGGAAGCAAATTGTGGGTCATGCAGTTGTTGGATAATACTAATTTCTCTTCTCTCTTTGTGGTTCTGTTAATTATTGTCAAGTGGTAGGTAACTTAGCATGAATCCAATCCTTAGCATGAGTCCGAGCGGGCTAGAGCATCCAATCTTTATATCCCCGTTTGAAATAAAAGTTCGTGGCGTCTTTTGTTCTCGTCTCGGGCGAGCACCTGTACCAACTGTGATAAGCTTGTATGTGCTTATACGACCAGCGATTAGCTCTTCACCTCTGATAATAGTCTGGTGAAGCCTACAGGGGCAAAATTTTGAAATAGCAAGGTAGTGTATTACAGCGAGCAAAAAGTTCCCCATGGATACCTACACCTTGTTAGGTTAGATCTAGGGTTTAGAAAAAATAACGAGCATGAACCCAATTTGTCCATGTTACTAATTCGTTCCATATTCGTGATCCACGCTGAATGCATCAATTGTGTTTCAGTCCGCACACTCGAGCTACCCATGAAACTGCTCCGTACGAGCTTTTGATGGGTGAGCCCCACATCTATGAATGGCTTGGCGCATATAAGTTCCGCATATCTCCAGACTCGTTTTTCCAAGTTAACGTCGAAGCCGCGCCTCTCCTGTACCAGACAGCCATCAATTTCACTGATCCCTCTCCTAAAAGCACATTGCTGGACCTTTGTTGTGGAACAGGTATTGCTCCTAATAATACATTCACAATTAAATTGTAACCTGCCTACTTATTCTTTCAACTTTGATACAATATAGCATAATTTTAATCGTTTTTTTAGGAACAGTCAGTATATTTGCCTCTAAAATGTTCCGAGGGTGTTGTGGTATTGACTCTGTCACACATGCTATTGACGACGCCATATTCAACGCTTCAGCGAACAACGTCTTCAACTGTCATTTTACAACTGGCCTAGTTGAAAAGGTACCTACTCAAGCAAGTCAGCATTTTTGATAGGTCATGTTTTCATCACATAAAAAATGTATGACTGCGTTGATGATTATACAATTTAGTCATTAGAAACATTTTGTGCTCAGTAATGGGATCTTTTCTATTTCAGTCCCTCGGAAGGGTTCTAAGCGAGTTGAATATGATCCCTGAGTTTTCAGCCATCTTGAATCCTGGGAGAAGTGGCCTCAGTAAGTTCAGTTATGGTTTATTATTCTGTGAATAATACACCTACGTATTCGCTCAGCAAACAATTTTTATAACACCCCGTCAGAATTTTTTTCTCTTACATTTCAAGGTGCGTAGATTCCAAAAATGTCTGTACGCCGTATCATCCATATCTACCTTTATTTTCGGTCTAAAAAATTAATTCTTTCACACACAGGCTCCATTTGGGTCCGCCGTGTCGCAGCCCGATCGGAAAAAATAGGGTTTTTTTGGTGTTCTAGTAACATTGCGTGTGGGGTATCGTTTTCCATGTTTTTAGGGCGAGCGTACCGAATATGAAGTAAATTTTGACCAACGAGCGAAAAATTGAGGATCTAACAAAGTCCAAAACCACGTCCAAATTTACGTTAAATGTTGGTGTGAAATCGTCGTTCTCCTGCACACAGGCTCCATTTGGGTCCTATTTGTGCTCTGAAGTTCGGCAGCACGATTGGAATACACCCAGGGGTGTTATGCGTGTAAAAATAGGGGTTTTCATCAAAAATAGCTATTTCAGTTATTGCACATGAAAGAAACAATAAATGAACAGCCAATATTTCTGTAGGTACCTATGTCCAGTATAATAATAAACCCATGTGACAAGGACTTTGCAGCGTTTTTAGAGTATACGTGACCTTCTTGTTCTAGTTATTCGATTATAATAGTGACTAACCATTATTTTTATTCCCTATTTTTTGTTACATACGCTCTTTATGTAGTGATAAGTAAGATATATGAATCTGAATTCGATCGGTTATTTACCATAATTTCAAGTCGCTGGTCATATGTCATGAATGTATTTTGGTAATAGAGAATGTACATACATGGTACCTTTGTGACAGTATTTTTACTTTATATTATGTGGGTATTTTCTCGTAATTGATTTCAAAATAACATAATTCCGTTACTGTGGGGTTTCAGATAAGCGAGCCACCCGGGCAATAAGGCATTGTCAGCAGATCCGAAACGTCGTGTATGTCTCTTGCAAGGCCGACCACCCCAATGTTTTGAGCAATTTCTACGAGTTGTGCCACCCCAAGTTCGACTCGGGGCCACCTTTTTTCTTGACGGACGTTCAGCCCGTGGATATGTTTCCACACACGAACCATTATGAGCTGTTGCTGGTGTTCCGTCGGTGATTCTTGAAATAGTGGTGTGTCGTGTCTAGCTAACGGTGAGTGATCGTGATGTAGATGCCAAGAAATTTAAGCTGTAGGAATGAAGTTTGTACAGAGGTGACCCTGCAGAGTTCTTACGGTAATTCACTTACCTTTATTTTAATAATGTCTACGTGTGGTATGAGCAGGAGTTAGTATCCAGACCTGTCTTGAGTTGTGGAAATAACTTAATCATCCACAGTACTACCACCATAAAGTATCTCTCCGTTTCGTCCAATGTCCTACATATTTTGGCTTTTTATGTTATTTTCTAATGGATAATGTGATGAGTATCTCTTTGGGCCGGTTTCACCAACGCAGATTATCCAGAGGAGTTCAATCTCGACTGAGGTTTAAGCCATCGATTCTGAGAAAAGACAGTTTCACGAACGCCCAATCTCGGAATAACTCGCGCTAACGGCGCATTAAAGTTAATACCTCGTTTTAGGTAGTTTAAACCTCTGATCTACGGTTGATCTCCGATTCTCCGCCAGGCCATCGCCATTTTGAAATCTATTTTATCAGTGTTTTTCATACTTATCAACTTGCATCAATCGTTTCATGCGATGAATCGTTTCATTGAAGTGTTTGAGTCATCCTCGGATGAAGATTTCAATGAACTTATGGAAGTGGCCGTGCTCAGACGGTGGATAATTCGTGAAAGGGTCGAGCATTTCCACAAGTGGGATGACGGCGATTTTTTCGCGAGGTTCCGTCTCCCCAATGAAGGGATGAGCTTCGTGCTCGATGCAATAGAAAGCCTTCTAGTTTTCGAAACAGAAAGGTGAGTCCAACCAAAAATGTGTAATAAATATAATTTTACACCGAACCAGGTTGGCAACAACGTCGGACCCATCATTGTTTATTTCCTCGAGTAGGTACACAAACCTTCATAGTATGTGGTAGGTACTTGCAGACTGCGTTAATAAGTACATGTATAACTTCTTCTGCGTACAGCGAATTAATGTAAAAAGTTTATACAATAGCCTGGATAGGCTATCTATAATTTATTAAAAGAGCAGTAGGTAGAATGGCAATCAGCTCTCTCGAAAGATGATCTTTTGTAGTAATGACAGAGTGGAGAGGAGTGGAAGTTCTCAGAATGACAGAGGCATAACTGAGAAAAAATCGCGAAACTCCCATTCCTGGTTACTATTATACAGTTTAATGTCTCCCCAACAATGGATGGCAGACAAAACGTAATTATCTATAGAAGAAATGTCACAGATCCACCACTCATGGATGAGCATCTCTCCTCCATGTCATCTGCAATACGGGATTGGTGTTTCTGGGGATAGCAGTGCTGATGCAAACTAAACAATCTTGGCTTAAACCCAAGTTCGGCTAAACCGCGGATCAAAAACGTTGGTGAAACTGTCGAAGCTCTGAACGGCAGATCAAATTTGATTCCAGGATTTATTAATACCAGGTTTAAGCTGCGTTGGTGAAACCGGCCCTTATTATCTTGTTTGGAGGTTCACAAGATTTCTCCGCTAATCATCAATTCTGATAATCTTAACTGAAAATGTTATGACTTCCTCCTCTAGAGGAGACACTCTCAGAGGTAACAACAGAGTCACCTTCTTAATTCCTGTTGGTATTAGCCGTTGTTATTTTACTTCAAGATAAAGTTCAATTTTACGACGTTTTCCATTGATAAATAATTGTAATTAATTACCTAGGTATTACCTAAGGAATCAAGGGGGTTCATAATAATCCAAGATCCAACCGAGAATCATTTATCTGGTAAAGGAAGTGTCATGTACTTAAGACGTTGGAAGAAAGTGATATATTACCTATAATAAGTAAATCATGATCGTATGTCCCCTTTGTACGACTCGGTAGCCCTGGTGGTGAAGTAGGGGGTTGCTTGGTTTGTTTCAATGTAGAACCTACTTTTAGCTATTAGAAGTTGCAGAGTGAGATTGTGGCTCCTAAGTGGAGCCGGGCTTCCATGATTTTAAAGGAATAAAATAATAAATTCACAGTGCTATGAGTTTTACTATTATATTGGCTTCCAAGACGTCTAGATATTGTTGTGTCTACTGATCCTCTGAGCACTGGGCACAGGGTATTCCTGGTTCATGGGAGAGAGTTGTCATTCCCCGCCCATAAATTCTTCGGGAAACCGCCAAACGACGAATATCTTCCACAGTACGTGGAGGCACTGCAGGAAAGGATCCGTAAAGGCTCTGGCACACAGAAAGTGAACTGTTCGCTGCGGACAGTTCGCGGTGAAATGACTGGCAAAATGACCGTGGTGAAAAGAACGCGAACGGTGGCGGCGAACCAGTGAGAAACATATTCTACTGATACTCTTCTGTACTTACCTATGTAGTATTAGTACATTTTACTACTTCTATATCGACTACTACTATGCGACTACTACAATACCAACTACTTCTGAATAAAATGTGACTTATTGTTTTGAGAGAGTTTTTCTGCGATACCTTTCCATGCTTCTGCCTTCTTAACTGGGTCCTTGTAAAACGGATGACGGGTATCATATAAAAATGTGATCTCCTGTACTAGATTGATCAATTTTTCATTATCTTCTCGACTCATTTTCCTTACGAACTGCATGAACTTTGTAAATTTTTACAACCAGTTTGCTTGCCGCGGCGGTAGTCCGTCTTCTGTTTGGCTGGGACTATGCAACATCCAAAGGCAGAAAGTTTGCTGCTGCTGCACGAACATTTCGCTTTCAGTGTGCCAGAGCCTTAAGATTGGTGATTCGTGTAGAAGATATGGAAAGAAGGTATCACATTGGATCAAGACTGACTCGATTTAGGAGGGTCGTCGGTTTGGCTGCACAGTCCTCGGAGGACCACAGGGCACAACCCGGTGCTTCAATGTCCCTGGGAGGGGCCCTACCTAGTAAAATGGATGAATGATGTCTTTTTAGGAGTACGGAACCTCAAGGGAAAACTGAAGGTTCACAGTGACAGGCTCTCCCCCTATTGCGGACTCTAAAAAAATAGGTGGAGGAAGTGTTATGGGAATCAGGTGTTGAGATATTAGGAGTATATAGATCTTAGAGTCTAGACTCGAAAAAATTGGTTGTCTTTTTATTTTTGATCGAATTCGTAGCTCTGTATTTCTTAAAAAAGAAAATTGTTGTGACGTGCGAGTTTTGAGAAGCGAATTATGTTGACAATAAGCAAGATTGCCGTTCATCGTTACCATTCAGTAGATACCTACAGTACAATACCCTCGTGTTCTCCTCTCTACCAGGGGTTGACTATTTGTGACCAAAGTTGTTTGAAACCATGGATCTCTTGATGAGCCTTGTCCCTGAAACGTTTGAATGCACAGAATATGGACAGAATCGGCGAATAGACATGTCATGGCCTAGAGGTAGGGCAGGTTTGGGTAGGTTGTAGGAGAGAGGAAGATGTGCTTGTTGGGAGTCTTTTTGGATAGCTACCTCCTCGCGGTTATCACCATTGCGAGTGCTAGAGGAAGGAGCGTCCCGCGGTTATCACCATAGCAGACTCTAAAGGAGAAGGATGCTAACACCCTGCGGTTATCCCGTGGTTACCACTACAGCAGTTGCTAAGGGAGGCAAAAGGGTAGGAGAGAGAGGAGGCATAAGGTGAGTGAGAGAGAAGTCGCAGGTAAGAGTAAGGTCAGTCGATTGAAGAGCTGGGCGAGCCGGGCGCCTTATAAAGATGCCTCCACCTCGTCCCTCGCCTGTCAATGGTCGTTGGGAGTTCGATGAAGAGGAACTCTTCTGGACTTCAGCCGAGGCGTCGCACTGCTCGTCTTTCTCCTTGTTTATTGGTTAAATCCATATTTACAAGTTACATGTGAGTGGTATATATTGCGCTGAGGGGTACCACGACAAGACAGTTTCAAGTGATTTTTATGAGCCCCCTTAATAATTATCCTCTAATTTGGATGTGTTCCTAATTTCTGCTGCTGTAGAAATTTCGACTTTGAGGCACACACCTGAGCATCGAGCTTCAAAAATGATCCATCATTCGAATGCACCATGTTGATTATTATCACTGAGCGTTCTTCCTGGCGAAGGTCATTGTTGCCCGTGACAATTTGTAAAAGAAACAAAAATAGCAATTTCTTTATCTTATTGGTATGACCTTCTCATCACCGTTGCCCTGAGCACCAATAGATTACGATACGATTTCAATCCAGTTCGGGTTGTGTAAAGGGACCTATAAGAAGGCTGCTGGACCGCTGCTTGCAGTCTTTACAACCTTCTTTACCAAGGGCTTCAGAGTCCAATAATGAACGAAAATTTGATGAACAGAGAATAACAGGAAAAGGAAGGCAGGAGGGAATATGGCATCAAGAGTCTTCCACCCGAGCTAGGGAGCCTTGGTTGCCTTCCTTTGAGACGACGAGCGAAGCCTAGTTCTGAGTACAGAACCTATGTAGTCCCATTCGAGAAGGGGAGCAGACTGATTCTATTCCTCAAACTGAATTAGCATTGTCCTTTTCAGCACTGAGCACTCGGAA
Source organism: Leptopterna dolabrata (assembly GCA_954871275.1). Classification (NCBI taxonomy): domain Eukaryota; kingdom Metazoa; phylum Arthropoda; class Insecta; order Hemiptera; family Miridae; genus Leptopterna; species Leptopterna dolabrata. The sequence goes on along the minus strand of OX940981.1, from coordinate 33,370,203 downwards.
GTCGTATCTCCCAAGGCCTAACTCGGGTGAGCGCTTGAGAGTAGTCGAAGAAGGTCTCGTACATTTTAATGCCTCAAATAAATCGAAATCCTGCAGTTCTTTCAAGGACTATGTGATAGGTAAACATTTTGTGTCCGAAATCAATAATATGATCAACGGACCTTCGTAAGGAATCTTGGAATGGCACTCGCATACCCGGTCTTCGATTCATTGCAATCAGAACTAGTATTTTTTTCCTCCCACATGTATCAGAAATCAGAATCCCAAACAGCTCGGTTCAGTTCACCTGCGAACCAAACGAGAATGCATGACTGCATTAATGCATAACTGAGTGAATACATTAATTGCAGGAATTTTTGCAGATTACTGTCACCGCAAGAATTTTGTTCATGTTTATCCTTCAGCTTCATATTTGTCTGGGCAGTTATTGTGGGTGGACTGTAAGCTCCTACTCGTGATATTAACACTCTTCTGATTTATTGTTGATACCAAGTCTCGCCTTTGTGGTGGAATCTGACCACAACTTTTCCCATTAGCGAGGATCATAGTAAATCAGACAAACGTAAATGCTGATGAAATGATTCAGTGTATTAGTAGGTAAGAGCAAGTGGCTAGTTAAGCTGGTAAACGTAAAAACATCTCATGTTAGAAAACAGTAATTTTAAAAAGGTTAAAGTATGAAAACATCAAACATAGGAGTGCTGCATTCTGGCACAGAAGGCGTTGGCGAATGTGTAAGGAGCCCAGGTCCGATGGTTTTGTTCTGGAATTTGACCAAATTCTCGTCAATGCTGCTATATTTACCCAAATCACCAGATAACAAATGGTAAGGTAATTCTACATACATAGCTAGTTTGAGACAGTGGATGCCAGAATAATCAATAATTTGGAACATTAATCAATGTTTATCACTCAATTCTATAATGGTTAATGCATATTGATCATGATCTCGTGGTTGGCATATATTTTGAATATACAGTTTTTATATTAGCACGTACATAACGATCATATTGTTCCTATTTTTCGTTCTGTTCAGTTCCACATAGGCGTGTATTAGAAACCTTAGTTGATATGCTGCCGTCAGCCATCTATGCCAGCACCCCTACATTGCTCCACGAGTGCCAAAATTGGCCGTAGGTCCTTGTCGTGCAACTGCTTCCGCCACATCCGTACAGAACTCGGTGACAGCTGGTAGTATTCAGCTCAAGAAGTAGGTACCTAGTTTACCTTTGACATTTCATGACTTAGAATGGTAACAGAGGAACATTATAATACTAAAGATGAACCAGCAGTTCAGCTGCTATTTCTTAAATAGGTACCCATTGATTCTTATTATCAATTGATTCAGAGGGGACATGTTTTTTTCAAAGAATCAATGTAACTAGTGTCAGCGTTTTATTAATTCCAATTATTAAGATTACATAAATATAAACGACTGTACATAAAATAAATAACAGCAGTAATTGTTATCCCATAACTTACTCTACTAGGGAGGGTGATATGGCATTGGTTCCAAGATTGCTCATACCACATTTTACATTTATTTGTTCAGTATTTTATTTTTTCATCTGAATCTCCACCTACAGAATAAGCTGCAAAATCCATACATGATAGGATTTGTTTGTTAAACAGTAAACATACAAAGTTACTATATCGGTTAATGTTCAACATTTATAGTAATAAGCTGAAATTGTATTTTACAATTTTAATTAAAGAAGAATCCCAAAAATCGAGACAGAAGGTACAAGACCCTGGATTTTTACATACACTTTGATGGCACTTAAAAGTATATTCAAAATATAGTCTAGGTACCCACCTAATAAAATTTTCATATAGGTACAAGGTACATATAGTTATAATGTCTAAATTTTACTTTATTTCTACTTGATACCGAAAAGTTCGATTAGACTGAATAATAGGTACCTAGAAGAGCGACTAAAATTCTACTCGAATAGAAAATAGTTTCGTGGAAGTTTGAGGTTAGTTGAAATAAATTTGTTGTAAGGCCACTATTTCTCAATTTTTTTTTCTTTTTGTTGTTCGGTAGTATTAGAAATATATACGCCTTAATTTTATTACTCACAGCTAATAGAAAGTAAAGCAGGTCTCACAAATTATATTCGGTTAAAAAATGCATGTATGCAGTTTGGTTCATTCAATAAATAATTTTGCGTAAAATGAAAAATACAAAAATAATTATATTTTGCTACTCTTTCAAAATAGGTACCGTTTTCCCTTGTTTTTCTAAATAAGAATGAAATCAAAAGGGTATACAATGTAAACCGTCCGAAGTACGAAAAAACAATAGGTAGGTACTTGCCAGTTGAGAACTGGGCGTGCCTATGAGCACGCAGCCATAAAATATCCCTGTTCATTCCATTGTTCGATTTTAAATTACAAAACGAGAGGAAATAATTCATCTAAATGCAGCTATCTTTAAAAACAAACTCACCGCCTGTGTTATGTTACTTGGTTGTGCTCTACTTGCTGCGCTCTACTTGTTACTCAAAACATATTGTTCGCTATATAAGCCATATATACATACAACAGGCCAGGGAACAACATAAAATGCCTACTAATAAACACATGACTCATCAAGCGCATGCGAAGGGTATCACACCAAAGTTTTTTTGTTTGTCGAAAGCCGTTTTTAGTTATATTTCATACATTTTATTTTAATTAGAGAGAATAATAAGTGTAAACCCACAACACGTTATAATTTAAAAAAAAGAAAACTTTTATTAAACCACTAACTTTTTATAAACCATCAACTCCATAATTAATAAAACAGATTAAACATTTAAAAGGTTAACAACTTTATCGATTATACATTTTTTTTTTCTCGAAAACTCTGTAGAGCTCATTGACAGAACAGTTTACCCGAATCAGCTAACTTGTGAACGTTTTGAAAAATGTTTCCAACTAACTACAATTTACAAAATAAAATGAAAAAAAAAACTGTAAACCTGTTTCAATTTTTATATAATATACCTTGTAAGGGGAAACATACAAAACTCTGTACAACTTTAAAAGAACGAAATCAAACATATTTTTGAATTTTTTTCGAATTTTATGAACGCAAACTTCGTTAGGAAATGGTAGTGAGACGAAGCATTAGGTTTGAAGCAAGTCCTACAGATCGTAAATGAAAGCGGGGCAAACTACGGGAGTGAAAGGAATTTTTAAAGTGATTTCGTAATGGTGCTCCTTTGCAGGATTTTTCGCAGGTCATTCATTTTTTGAAAGAATATGGGAGTTGTTGAGCGAAAAACGTTGATCCTGATGAGGTGTATAAAAATATGTTACACTGCTCGGAGGTTTCGGGAGCCTTTTTTTCGTTTTTATAATTCAGTAAGAGGTCTCACGAAAAATGTAGGAAAGGTGTTGGTCGTGGGTTCAAATTCGAACCTTTTCAGGGTCAAGTTTTTTCGGTTAAAACCGTCCAGATATTCATTCGTAAAGAATACGAGCCCTCATTCGCATAAACTGGTAGACGCAAAAGGTAGGTAAGAAGGGAGGCAAAATACCTATATTTGATCCATCGAAGGAACAGCTGGTTAATGAAATTTTCTTCAGAAGGTAATTTTATTACAATTATTATTTTTTAATATGGTGTTCTTAATGATTTTACATGAGCTTTTGTTTTGCGCAGTCCGTGCAAAGGATTTCTTCAGCATCCGTGATGAAGCCCCTGCCAACGAGGGACGTCTTGCAAGTTGCGCAGATGAAACAATCGTTGTGCCAGTGGCGATCTTCGAAAGAGATGAACCTGGTTCCGCCGATGCCTGCAATTACACACAGTACTTAGCATTGATTAAACTGATTGATTAAAATTACCCATGATATGGGGGGGGGGGTCAGGAACCCTTGAAAACCTTCGCCTTCTTATTCCAACCACAACTCTGTCTTTAGTGTCTATGATGAAAAATAATAACTACTCATGGGAGAAACTACAGAAAATTCCATATTGATTGAAAACAATGGGGGCTTGTGGGCGATACCTACTTGGTAATCCCATCGGAGTTGATCCCAATGGGCTATTTGCATGGACCATAAAATCGGTTTATATTAATTTTTAACGAAAGTCGATTCCATCCTGAGAATTTCGAGACCAACCGCACGCTCCTACGGTAAGTAGTTTTTTTCTACGATTTTTCAAAGTTTCCAATGGTTCCTTCGTCATTGCAGCCCTTTCGCCTGGGTGGGACCCCCCTGCCCGCTTTAACGTAGGAACCTCTGGAAATGTTGAGAAACCATAGAAAAAGAACTACTTACCGTAGGAGCGTGCGGTTGGTCTCAAAACTCTCAGGACGGAATCGACTTTCAATTAAAAAAAAAATTAAATAAATACCTAAGTGCAGATAGAATACCGGACCATGATTATGGGAGCCGGGAGCCAACTTGTATGATCTAAATCGGTTGAAGTATTTCATGTTTGTGCATGCGTGAGGTTTCAATTTGTTTTAATGAAATTATTATGGGGCAGTCAGGTGCCTAATAAATTACCTAACCTTAAAACCGTACCTCCAAACCGTCGTTACTCCTTCATCCACAGTAAAACTCCATCATAGTAAAAGACAAAAAACCAAAGCATCACACAATTTTGCAAACCGAACCAACCGAAAATACCTATGCGTGCACATACAAAAGTACCTTTTGGACAAAATTAAATCCACCTAGGATCATCCAGGTCCTGGGAACAACCCCTACGGATTTTATCATAATTGGAAGAACCCGAGTTACGCGCGTAGCAAGGATACCTATGCGGACACATACAGACATGAACCAAATTTGTTCAGAATTTTCTGAAAAACAAAACTGGAGATTTGATTTTTGGGAAGGGAAACAATACTACGGGCCTTTCCTAAACCGATCAGGACACAAACGATTAGAACGCTACCTTTCAAGGAATTATTCACGAGGTACTATACCCTACATAGGTGAAGCCATATATCACTGTAAAATTACAATTTGCACAAAATATACCGAATCCCTTTTAGATTCCGGTTTGCAGCTCAAAGGTGCCATATACATATTATAGTTACCTACACAATATTAGGTACCTACCTACTTTCCATTGTAAATTCAGTGAACATTTTATGATAACTTGCAGATTAGGTACCTATACAAAAATGTTATAGGCATGTTTTTGAGTCTTTTGCGTTTCAAACATTATTGGGAGGAAAACTCTATTAAAAATAATAAATTACAGATTGATTTAATCTACCTGTAGTACCGAATGATAGCAAAACCACTATCAGCGTTTTTGATCATAACTTTAGAACCTGTTTGAATGACCTAATAGCACCTTTACCTATTAGCACGGTCAGTATTTAAAAACTGTGATACGCTTAGTACATGCATGTGCTATTTCATAGATTCTGATAGCATACTGACCAGTTATCGGTTTGCAGCATGACGTGCACCTCTTAGCGAAAAGTTCGCCAAAGCAGTCAGCGCAGTAGGGCTTCTCATCCCGGGAAGTGAAGCGCTGACCAGCGAGAGAAGTGTTGCAGTTAGTGCAAGTGAAGCACTCCCTGTGCCAGGGCTCGTTCTTGTAGGTCACACCTCCGCTAGTAATGATCTGAAAGAGGCAGTTCAATGTTAATACCAAGCAAAACGACCGCCTCATTATGAAGTAATGTACCTTCCAAAGTGACGCGAATTTTGCAACAAACTCCATTCCTGTGATATCTACTTTGGTAGGTAGGTATCAAAAATGTAAGCAAAAAGTTCCAGTCCCTAAAGGACAGAGTCAGGGAGAGCTCAACGAGTCGCACAGGTAGTTATTGGAATTATAACATCCTAATAAAATAACTTAGTTGGTCTACCTGAGTTTTCACATCACTCCCACTGTACTTGGGCCACTATGTTACTATCTGAATACGGTCGGCGCAATTTGGCCCCACGCAGTGGACGTAACAGGTGTATACGTTCAAGGACCTTCGATCGTAGTACACATTCGGGATCAATTTATTTAAAATTGATTTAAAAACAATTAACATTGATATAAAAATTATGATTGAAAATTTCAAATTTCAATTTAATCATTAAATTGATTGAATTGATTAAAAATTGATTGAACCAATTAATCGAAAAAATAGAATCCTTGGAATTTCCATAAAATGTTCAACAACCGTCAAGTAGCCTTTTGCAGTTCAGTGGTAGGAGTCGAGCTGAGTGACAGAATTGAGATGATTGCAAAACTAGTACTCAAAATGATTGGATTGAGCGAATGTCAGAAGAAATCCAACATAAATATAATATGTAGGTAACACAATTTTTGTAACCTAATGTACAGTATATGTGCAGTATATGTTGGTATACCTATATATATATATATATATATATATATATATATATATATATATATATATATATATATATATATATATATATATATATATATATATATATATATATATATATATATACTCTTTTTTTGGTAGATAGATGGAGGGTGGTTTGCTATACAGTTCAATCAATGCATGAAGTATTCTTTTGACTATAAGAAGAGTACCTACCCATCGCTTCCAACTATCAGGTTGACAGTACCCAGGGGGTGACGGGTTTGATGGCGAAAACCAGACCAGTCTGTGCAGTTAGGAGTGGGGGTAGCCGTGACGTCAGCCTCGATGGTGGATCACCTTCATATCCCACAGTCCGAGCTTACTCTTTATTTCCGATTATTTTTATGGTTTTTATTTTACCTAACTTATTACTTCACTCTTTCCTGTTTTTTCAATTTCCGTTTTAAATTTTTGAACAGTTTGTTTAGTGCAGTGTTGTGTAGGAGAGTGAAAAAATACCGTTGTGCCCAGTTTTCGGGTGCTCTTACCACAACAAGAAAAACGCCGTGTTTTCACCATTGAAACGGGTATCGTTTTATTAATTTCCGGCTGCCGAACCTTTCCGTAGCAAATGGGTAAATTTCTGTGGAGGAAAGATTCTATTAATCTTAAATGTGCTAAGCTCTGCAGTGTACATTTTACTTGGGATGATCGGCTTGATAACCTGAAAAATAGGCTTATTTTGGTTGGTCGCCAGTGTCAAATAAAACTGAAGCCAAACGGTGTACCACCTCAGAACGGTCCGAAAACCGAGTTAATAAAACAATTTTTAATTCTACATTTCGTTGTTCTGTTCTGTTGTCTTGATTTTGGCTCTTTCATTTCGAGATATCTATATATAAATAAGTTGATTTATTCCTATTGTTTCTTATCCATAAATTATTGTACTTGCCTTTTCAAATTCCTACTTGGGGTAAGATGCATAATACCAACATGAGAAAGCTATTTTATTGTAACTTCTGCTCATCTAATAGTTATTATGAAGTAGGTAAATGTTACCTAGGATTCAATGGACTGTTCGCCCGGAAGTGGGCGTAAGCACTCAGCAGTGCTCTTAGCTCAGCCCCACAAAGAATACCCTCCCGTCCCCAAGTGGAAATACAATAAATTGATTTGAAGTAAATAGCATTGCTGTAAAAATCGTTTACATTCTCTAAAAACATGGGAAAAATTAGGCTGGGCACTAGGTTTATTCTTCCATCAAGGAGGATACCTACATTCAAATTGCTTGTTTTATGAAACATCCCTTGGTTTACTGAGTAATAAGTAAATGTGAATAATAATTTCGACAAATAAATAAAGGTTGGATGCTCAAACATTTGTAAATTCACTTCGCGTAATTACAGGGAGGTGGGTCCTCAATAGGTTGAAAGGTACATACTTTTGCCGAAAAAAGCGTTCTTCTTTTAAATAAACCCACTTGATGGACTCAACTATTTGTCTTATTTTGAGGTTAAGGGCGTGACGAACAGATAGGCCAAACCACGACAGGGGGCTTGTTACCAGCAGCAATAAAATCCAGGGTATATAATTATATATTAAATAAGATGCCAATATTGGCACTGTTTGTTTTCAAAAGAAAACAACGACGCAGACAACTTCTACTTACACTAACTTGTAAAATGATAAAATGTAATTGTGATACAAAATTTTGTATGACAAAAAAATACAAAATCACTCGGATTTATGGTAGAAATCACATTAGTTCATGCTGAAAACGGTTTTGTTCGATCACTTTTATCTCGTTCGCACAAAGCCCTGCCTATATTATAAATGATGAGCTCGGAGGTCGAATTGGATCGCACTGAGTTTGGACTGCGATTCTCAAAGCGATATAAAACAACTCTGACCACATTCCCTTGAATAAAGATTGAAGAGGTTCTAATTATAATATTTTAATCATCCGTATATAATTGCAGCCCGAAGTTACTCTCGTTCCACCAAACTGAATCCATTGATACTAAAAAGAGGTAGGCGTGGAGGAACCAACAGGAGGTTTTCCAAGAGAAAAAAGAAAAGAAAAAAAACTTATTTGAACATAGACCTGTAGGTAGTATACCAAAAATTTCCAGTTCACCTCTGAACGTGCCTTCTTGATCCTTACCTTTTAAATACCTACGTATTTGCAGAATAACCCTAAGTATTATAAATTAAACAGACCTTGTTGCATTTCACGCAACGAGTAGCGAACTTCTCTTCGTAGCAGGTGGCGCAGTAGATCTCCTGCTCCCTGGGAATGAAGCTCTTGGTCCCGATAGCAGATTTGCAGACGCAGCAGCAGAAGCACTGCTCGTGCCACTGCCTCGTCTTGTATTCCATCTTCTTAGTTCCTGAAAGCACAACAATAAGTTGCCGTTTAGTATTTAGCATGATGTGGCCGAATATCTGACTGGATTTTAGATATTTTTTCAATGTTTTATTTTTTCTTCAGTACAGGTACTTGAGGTCAGCTTGCCGATTTCAAGCACAAAATGTAGTATTTCCATCATGAAACGGTTCGCATACAGAAAGTGACCTAGTCGTATTTGGGGTGCTGCTCCGAAGCTAGGGTATTTAAATACGAGCCATCATTACAGCAAATGGATCAGGTCAGTTGAGCAGATGGAAAAACAGTATTTCGAGCGGGTAGGTGGTTCTCATTAGAGGTAACGAGGAAACCCCCACCACCATTTTGATTTCGAAAATCAGAGTGGGCGATTAAAATAATCAAACCAGGAATGGTGATTCGCTGAACATGAAAAGGATCATAATAATGGGGCGAAAATTGGAATTAATTTCCAAGACAGCGAGGAGGGAAAAAAATAACAAAAACCACGCCTCGGACATATATTGACAATTTGATCTCTTATAGTTACAAATCTCCATTCACCATCAAAAGGGTACATATGTAGGTAGGTAGGATAGACTTCCGATTTTCTACACGATGGACCATAAGACGGACAAGAAGAAGGTTTTAAATAAAGGCTGTAGGTATAGAAGAAAAGGCGACCACCGAAGCTCCGGAAGTCTCAAAAAGCAGCTAGTAGCTTGTGAGTAGCCTTGAGTCGATCGTAGAGTATAGCGCGAGTAGACTCGCAGCGTGTGACTGTGTACAGACTTTCTACTACACTACTACTCCGACACATACTTATTCGTACTTCTCCAAAATTCAGATTCGTTCTCCCATCTCAAGTTGATAGTTTTGAGACGATCATCGCCACTTGATGAGTTCACAGAGAAGTGAACAACTTCTGTATGTAAGTCAGAGTATTTTTCATAAACATTCGTTAGAATTTAGCACATCAGGTTTAAAATAGCACGTGGTAGACTTTGAAACCCATTAGCCTTTATACATCTAAATTTCAGCTGCTTATCTCGAAACCACGCCCGGCAGGGTGGACCAAAAATAGGTCACATAGGAACCTAATTCATCTCTTCGACTATGATGGGTAGGTGGTATGCCACACGGAAGGCACGCAGATAAGACCGTCCCTAATGTCAGTAACTAGCCAAACGATCATTCCATCACAACCAAATGGCAGGTTCTCATATACCTGAATAACTCGCAACTCAAACTAACGGGTTTCTTCCTGCTAACGGCTATCCACTCGTCGTTTTCAATTAAACTGCAAATATCAAGAAGTTCAATTTAAGATAACTATGTCAAGAGTTTGTGAGGGATAAGCGGACATATCATATCAACCAAGGATATCGGTGAATTAGTTCTACCCAAGTCATGGGATATTTCTCAGGACATGATCCAAGATCCACGCTCACAAATAATTATTGGGGTTGCAAGAAGGTAAAGTTGCACAGAGCAGTAACTAGTGCAGTACCTAATGCAAGTACCGAACACATAATAGAAAGCTGGACAATCCTGGTGCAGAACACTGCAAATACTCTTCCAGTTACCATAGAAGAGAATAATGTAATTTATTACTCATCGTATAATATTATATGCAGTTTTTGATAATTATCATTTGCATAGACCTTTTGTATAGGTCACTGCTCTGATCATGTTATTCTTGAAACTCCCAAAACTATATATATTATATATGAAAGAGAAGTACTAGTTAGATGAAAATTTAAGGGTAGATAGGTCCTTGCCCTCACATAAAATTCATCATAGGTATTCTCTATTTTTATGAAGCTAAACTTCTATTCAATCTACGATACCAAAAACGATCAACCGAGTGAGCACTGAGGCCAATTTCTTTCATCATGTATGCAACTTACATAATACATGAAAGTGATAACAGGAGGTCGGTACCTCCACATGAGTGGTAACATGAGGGTATTTTCTCCTCTATAGTCTGTCACTTTGTATCATCATGGCTGAAGTTCAACAGCATCCATTATTTGATTTGAAAGTCACAATAATTTAGAGTCGAGTCTAAGATCCAGCGAACATAATAATTATCATTTTAAGCATTGGTAGGTGTTATTGTAGTCCTTCAATAAGTGAAACTCTATCATTTTACAAAAGAAACTGTAAAAAACGCTGCAAATCCCTGCACATTTTCATTTCAGAAAGATGGACGAGAGAATCTAAGATCCAGCGTACATAATAATTATTAGTTGAGGCACTGGCAGATGTTATTGTAGTCCTTCAATAAAATAAGTGAAATTCTACCATTTCACAGAAGAAATTGTCAACCAATTAGGTTCGCGATTTATATTCATGTTTCGGATTTCAGAAAGATGGACGAGCGGCCGAAGCCTACGGTTACTGGAAGATGTACTCAAATTCAGTTAGAAGTTTGTTACTAGTCCATTAAATCCGGATATCTGATTGCTCAACACCTGATGTTGTAGATTAGAGTATAGGTATTTTATTATGTTGTCTCCCATAACCTTCTCTGACTACGCTCGAACTTCATTATGTTGCGTTCAAAGGGATATTAGGTATCTATCTATACAGAAGAGATTTCAAGTGATGAGCGTTTAGGATGCCTCCCTCAATGAGTGAGATACCATACCAACCACCACGGCATAAGAACGACCTTGCTACATTTCAGAGGCCTCGATTCCCTTCGTCTTGATTAACGGATTAATTTTCCGCTAATGGTTCGCTTTCACCAGATAATGTTGCACCTTGTAGAGCTCGAAAGATCCAACTTGAAAAGGCTCGGGTGGCAGCTTTAGCCAAAACTCGAAGTAATTCGACCTGAAGCCTTTGCCTCTCCCTCACCTCGCCTCCATCAATTTTCATCTCGAGTTAGTCAGTGTGGAATAAAGGAGCACCTGAGACTGCGGTGACGCTTTGTTACTTTAATACAGTAATTTGTAGGTTTGAAGACTTAGTCCCCTCTTATTAGTTTCACAGCCGAGGAAGGTCAAAATATGGCGTTCAAAATCAATTGGTTTCGCTTTATTTGCGCAAAGGCCTGTTACGTTAAGATAACTCTTGTCCAAAAGCCGAAACTACGGAGAAAAACTAATATGTTCATATTCTGCAGCATGACTGTATGATCAAAATATTTAACGATTCCCTGAGTAGGTATATTGCTACTAAGCTAGCAGGGTATTGGTAGCCGTTTGATCACTTTTGGGAGGGCGAAAAAATGATCGCCCTCCAAAGTCAATATTCTCCACTCGAGATTCGCGTTTAAGACCTTTCTGAACATATTTGATTCCGTGTTGGCCTTCTTACGAGTATTTAGCACACCTCATTAATACCTCGTTACACTAAAGATTGTAAGTAGGTACTTCAAAATAGTCGTCGTCATTAAATTACCTCGTCGTCCTTCGCAGGGTTTTTAAACGTGAGAACTAGGAATAATATTGGTTTTAAACAGATAGTCTACGCCTTTTCTATTCAGAAGTCAATCACACATATATACACACTTTCTGATATTGTTTGAATAGATGCATCAGAATATTCAGTAGGTGCCACACCTGATCTGTGACCCAAATTGAGAAAAATGGGATGAAAGTATCTGAATATCAAGAAATGAGGAAATTTGACGAATTCAACATTTTTGAGTTTCTTGTTCTTGAGTGGCTACTGGCTACCCGATAAATACCTACCGTTGTTTTCAAGCGACACTCCCATTATTGTAGATAAAACGGGTTTGTTTTGTGACACCATTTACCAAATATTTCATACAGGTATCCTTCTTACCGACATTTCCTATGTTACTTGTATGGCCCAAGCTAAATCGATGTACTGGGTCTTTCTAGTTGTAAATAATCTCCGGAAAGGAAATTTTTGGAAAAAGAAAAAAATGATCGCGATATGGATCACTAGGTCATGCAGTGAACATCGTGGAACTCGGAATGTCTTGTTTGATCTCTCTTTTCATATTCGAAGATAGAAAGGGAAGTGAATCTCGAATAGCGGGTTCGAGGAGACTATATGGGCGTTGAATGCGGGGGCCTACAACAGTGGGCGTTGATGGAAGCGAGTAGTTGGGAGAGGAACTGATTAACACACACATGCACAATCATCTGCTTCCTATAGCTGTGCATAAGATTCGACCGAAACGACTCGGCCTACACCGATTCACAATGAATGAAGTCGGGACACGTGTTTTCGTCAAAACTCTCAAGCCCACAACCTCTCTCAATATAATAGGTCTAACGCGAATTATGAAATCTGATTATTTCCGCCTCCCTGTTCTTTGAGGAATGACGTTACAACTCAGCCCAATGGCAGAAAGTGATATATTGATATGACATTTTCAGCCTACTGACGTCTCAACACAACACTGGACTGCTGAATACTTGAGATCGAATACTTCACGAGTGTTTCAACGAAGTATTTACCCCTACTAAATGGCCCACTTCACAGACGAGTTTCGGATTCTCAAGCCAGGTACTGAAAGGAACACACCTACGAACATTTAGTAGTTAAAGCAGCCCTGTTGGTTTAGTAGATGAATATGTTGATGGTTCAGGAGCTCTCTCCTCTCAAAAGTGGGCCAACGGCACACGTTAAACTACCCACAAAATATACCTACATGTCTATCATTTACCACTACCCCACAAAATATACATTTCGTAGTAAGTTAATCAGAATATCCAAGTTTGCCATTGGGATCAAAGTATGAAGACACAGTGAATATCAATAACAACCAAAATGTTAATAAAAATACCAGGATATGATATTCCATATAAAAGTGATTTAGAAAGACTATCTATCAAGGCTATTAGCCCGAATTATTGTGCAGATTGCTAACCATCATTTTCAAACGATTAAGTTTCCTTCTTGCTAATAATTTAGTTAATCTATCAATCTTCTCTTTATATTAATTCCTGGTCTGATTTGAGGAATTCCGATGGCTCTAGCGTTCGTTTTCACCACCCAGTTCAAAAAAAAAAAAACTAAGGGGGAGTGTTGTTTTAAATAATAATAAATATTCACCTGGATACTTCTACGAATAATGGTGGATCCACATTTTTTGGATAACGTAAGAAGCAATATTTTTTTATTTTACAGTTTGAATTGAAGATATGAATGATGTATGGAAAGTGGCAAGCTCTCGTTTTAGTTACTGAAACTTGTTCGGGTTTGTAATTGCGAAATCGTTCCGAGGGCTGAATGCATAATGTCATGGATATAGAGCGGCATGTCAATACAGCGTTCCATCTGACATCTGTCAGAGTGATGTACAGCAGATGTGGCAGCTTCGTAGGCCTTGGTGCAGTTGTGCACCCGCCGCCTAAAACGGACCCCTCAAACCACCTTGTTAATCTCAAGCTGGCGGGCTGGTAACAGCGGAAGGCCACTCGATTTGCTCGTAGCGAGGTAATTCTGGAGTAACTCGAGTGGCCAGCACGAAGTACTAACGCAAACTACCTATACAACTTTGCTACGATATAACCCATCGCTGTTTTGAGGAAAGTCCGTTAGCGCGTCATTGACAAGCAATGCTGAGTTATCCTGTGACAAATGATCACTTCACTACGTAGATAAGCGGTATGGATGCTCGCTGGTCGCATCTGTCACAAAAAACATCCCCAATTAATCCTTAAAAAAAAAAAAAAGCCTAGATTGACTGGATCAATAAGCAGAGAATAGATCAAGAAAGCGGTGAAATCGGGAACAAATTATTTGAACAGGCAGGATTTGTATCAGTGGCCACCTAGTTACACGACATTCTTTTGTCATGAATTGATCACTACACTACGGTAGCCATACAGTGAACCTTAGTTTTGGAAAATTGAGTATTAATATATAAACCAGGAAAATGTGGACCAACAATACTGTAATGGGGTAGAAAATCTGCCTTTTTCGGCAATTTGACTTGGGCGGTGATTGATCGATAATCGATTGACTCGGGCGGTTGGAGGCATCGACGCGAAGGCTGTCTGCGCCGCTTCCCACGCCACGGAGGGGTGAGTTCTGGAGGAGAGGGGCAGAAGATATACCCCACAGCAACCGCCATGACACCGCACTCGAGACTAGACCCCAGAGACGTATCCGCGACATATACCTGAGACAGTGGAGCTGAGAGTAGTAGTTGAGAATAGTTAGAGCCTTAAGCCAGAGTTGTGACCCCGTAATAGTGACCCCCCAGTACAGATCCGGACATTGAAATTGCTTGAAAATGGAAAGACTTGTGTGACGGGAGAGAAGAGCGGAGAATATCCGAACGTATCCACCAGGAAGCACAGGGGTTCATTGGAGGTTTGAACCCATTTCTGCCACAGAGCATTTCCCTGTTACAGGTGAGACCAGTTCGCCTTTGGGTGGACGCTGGAGCAGAGGACCGCACGAGCAGAGACGAAACGCAGCCAAGGAGGTTGCCTAGACGAGGAACTTCCGCCAGTTTCCAGGAGAGGTACGACTTGCACACTTACCCCTTTGTTTGATTCACTTTACGACAATCACGTAGCAGTGCCCTTCAGGCGTCCAATTTGCATAACATTTTTGCCAGAGGTAACAGGAGGATTATTCGTTCTGTTCCAGAACCTCCATATAGTAGTTGCCACGACCCCGAGCCTTGGCCTTAACGTGGACCCCTTTTCCACGTGCAGAAGTCCCTCTGACCACAGATCTGAACCCATCAGGATATCTGACCCCGACTCTGGTGCGGACACAACACATCACAGTCCGAACCTACTAAATTGTCTTAAATTCATTAATCGCTACATTGTCCCTTTGCATTATCTAGAATCCCGAAATCCCGCGTAACGTAAATTCACCCTCACTTTTGCCGCATCTCGTGACCCCCTTTGTTGTATTCAATAGCTACCTCAATAAATTCACTCGTTGTTAATTAGTTTGCATACGTTCCCCAGTACGGTAATTGTACTTGCCTTGTTGCAAGCCCAGGTATTCTGGTAAGTCACATAGTGTTTCCTGAACCCGAGCCAGTACTGTGCAAAGCTGACCCGGGGCCGACTGCCTGCTACAAAACAGGTACTTAATAGATGTAAGTGTTGGAATTCTCTTGAAAGTATCTTGCCCACTAGCTTCGCCATCCATCTGACTATAGGTAAATTAGGGATTCAGCACATTACAATACTAACTGTAGAAAGCGCTAGGGGTCGGTACCGCAATGCGATTCCCATTTGCACTCTAGCTGCTTTGTAGCAGTTGAGGTACTTCAACGCACACCCAGCTCATCACTGCTAAAACTCCATCTGCTGAAAACTGCAAAACCGAATTAAGGTCAGCCGGTCATTATTACGGGGGTTTGATGCAGAGAATGAATCAAGAACGACCTACACCGTTGCTGTCGTAGAAGGTAATTGAGGTAAATACTCTCTCGCCTAAATTAGGGTCAACAAGGCTATCCTTTCATATTTCTCCGCCCAAGTGCCTAACATCGCGAGTGTCAACTGGTGTGCCGAATACAATGCAGCCGGATGCAGCCAGTTCGACAGTTCGAATGTATCTCGGTATGAAATCAGTTAGGCTCTACACTTACACGAAGGCAAACATACAAAGATTTATCCAATGAGCTAAAGGGTGAGCTACAGGAAACCATTCAATACCTATTGGTTAAACAATTTTTATCTGCAAGATACCTACCTGCTTAACTAACCCTTGAAAACACGCTATACCTAATCATCCCGAACTATTATCTTCATATCCATACATCAGAGACCACACCAAAGGCTGTGTTTTGTCCATGGACAAAACAATCACGTTTTGTCACAATCACGTTGTCTCCTCAATCATCCTGCGGGATTTCGCGAATGGTTTTTTCGTTGTATATATCTACCTTAATTTAGAACAGATAGAACCAAGTGACTCAATCTTCTGAAATTCAATGCATCAAGATGTGCATAAAGTATTACAAAATAATGAACCAAAATATTTGTGAATGCACGGTACAGCCAACTGCATGATTTTTTTGAAGTGCGGAATTTCAAATCAGGTAGTTATCTACAAAATATTAGTAGTAGTATAGTGGTTCTGTAAGATCTTCTAGGAACCGTGAAATCGCACTTGATACAGGTTTATATCCATATTTGGTAGAGTAAACTACTGTGATTGACAAGAGATAAGATGAGGGCTTAAATTCACAACTATTAGCCAAGAATGTGACCAGTTTTTCTAGAAACCAGTTTTCCTTTGTAAGGACTTTTTTTTGTCCAAGTTCTCTGGACTATATTAGGACTTGAAGATGGATGAAATTGCATCGACTTCGCATTCAACCGAAACTTTGCTTTTAGCCTTGTCTCTTATAGAGGCTTATCGCATTGAATGGTCCAAGATATCGACGGACAGGCAGAGATAAGTGTGGAAAAATAAGTCGGTCGGATGTAAATGACAGAGGACGAAGCAGGTGGCGTGGTCCGGGGTTTACGCCATATAAAGCGATCGAGGACTCGAAACATCGCCATATAAACGGAGTTGTTCTTCCTTGGGCAACGTCACTGTGTTGGTTCGTCGTCTGTCCCCGTTTCCTTCCACATCGCTGGAGTACGAAGACAATATCAACCTTCGCCCACGGTATTTTGTCAATGGGATTTTAACGAGAGTTTTACGTTGCACCGTTGTCCAGGTTTGACTTGAATTGAAAATCAGGATCTATGGAATACTGAAAATGTATCTCTAGGAATAACACCATTACAGGATACGGAAGATCAACATTTTATGATTTCATAGAATATAAGAATAGCTGGATCACCTGTGCCACTGTGGCTCCCATCAAGCCGGAAAAACCCCAGTGATACCTACGTTGAGAAGCGTTCCTAGGAATGCCAAGATTCCTGCAGCTTTGACGCTTTCACTTTTGTTATTTCGCATCCTCTATTTTGGAAACACCGACTGGCTGTTTGAATGGAAGATGACTACGGCTCTCTTTCACTCTTGTTGGTTTATTATTTTCAATAACGAACCTTTGGAATTGAGTACGAAAAAAAATAAAAAATTAACCCCCCCCCCCTCAAAATTTGATGGTTTACGTTTCAAGGTACCTACGTACAATCCGAAAATGCAATACAAAATTTCTGCCTGTCCACTTTATACCGTACGCCGTACTTCGCACTTTTCGTAGTTACCAAGAACCGAAATTAATGAAATTTGGTTTGAAGGTCCCGTTTGGGGTCTAGCTGGTCCGCCAAGCTAAGCGTTACTGTCAGTCATCTCTAAGGGGTGAAAAATAGGGATTGAAAGTTTCAGAACCCCGTAGCTCGAAAACTTTCAATAGAATGGCATGTTTTTTTAAACGTTTTTAAATTGATCTTGAACCAAAGAATTTTTTGAGATCACCCGGAGCATTGTACGACCAGCCGTTCGTTCGCACCGAAAAGCTTCGTCAACATGATCGCGAATCAAACGGAATAAATCGGGCTCAGATATTTGCTAGGGAGCACCTGACTATAATCATGGATGGCTGTATGAAGTCGAGTTGGTTGTTCTGTGATATTATTTCTTTGACAAATTATGGATCTTCTGGATTTTGTTGATAGGTACTTTTGCAGCTTGAACAAACGTTGAAGTATTATTGGGTAAATTATTACACATCGGTTTATTATGCAGCATCTATACAGGTAAATTATTACACAACGGTTTATGATTGAGTCCCGCGTATTTGTATGAAACTTTAATTCCCGGGCCGGCTCCAGTACTCCATTTAGGGCTTTCCTGGAGAGAGCTTGAGGGTATTGACCACAGAAAACAGTGATCTATACAGGTAAATAATAAACCGTTGTGTAATAATTTGCAGCGTTTTTTTCTATTGATGAGAGAGAAAAATAGTATCACCATATTTCTATTTCATTTTTAGAAGTTGGTACTCAAGTTTTCTCGAATGATTCACAAACTACAAGACTTGTGAGTGAGAGCGATAGGAAGACAGGAGATTCGAGTGAAACTTTCCCACGGGATCCAACTTCAATGAGGACAATGGGAGGTTCTGCGACCGCCAATTAACCTGTGAAATGCATTTTCTAATTTACCTGCTCATTGCATAGAACTGAAGATTGATGATTCCTTGTACCCGCAATGGATATTCGAAGTAGCCGTATGCCGTCTACATTATAGATATTCTTATTATTATAGTTTGTTTTAATGTGCCTATGCAAAATCGTACGTAATAATCCAACAAAATGGAAGTTATCATGAATCGTACAGTAGAACCACAATAAACCTCTACATTTTTTTTCAAAATAGAAAAATATATAATCTAGTTACCAAACCTGTAGAAAAGTAGTATTAATCTAAAACACAATGGATTAAAAAGAAAGAATAAGAAAATCTCAGGTTCATTTTTCGCAGTTGGTCAGTGCATCTTGGGAACCTCGCCATAAGCATCAGAACTTGAACACCTATTGGAAATTGAATTTCCATACCTATCAGATATACAACACCGTAGAATGAAAAAGATGATACCTAATAGCACAAAATTGCACATGCAGATGACGTCATAAGATGCAGCGGTGTTAGGCGGTGCATTTACAGTTGTACTAATGCACAGACGGATGCATGCACTGACAGTTAACCTATTCGGTAACTTCGAGTATTTATGTTGGTATGTTGAAGTACCGATCAATAAGTTACGACCAATAATCAATTAAATAATCACACAATAAATACACATTGACCGAGGAGGAGAAATGAATATTAACCAAAAATTTAGGCCTTCTTTTAAAAACTTGTCGGATCCAGGAAAAAATCGATTGGTCTTCAAAATACAAGTCCAAGGCCTGGGAGCGTGAAGACCTAACGAGAACGAGGCATTAACTGAGTCTCTAATTGGCGGTTTCCCGCATCCCGCGCTTTACGAGGGGATAACGATTCTCACCATTATAGCAGCCCACTATTATAGAAGTCTGTCGGCCTAATGGTCGCCAGAACGGTCGCTCCGACAGACGACGACCAATACCTAATTCCGGCCCACTCGCAGAAAAACTGAAATTAAGGGCAATGGCTCATTTTTGCAGATTCCCTCCCTGGTTCGGGGTTCACGCTGTCGATGAAAGGCAGTGATGAAGAAAACTGGTCAAGCATTTGCCAGGAGCCACGCATTGTGAAGACCAGTGAATCAACCTGGGTAGGTACCCCCATTTTGAAAAGCATCCTGACAGGCCAATGAACGAGCGAGGCGTCATAACCTGCGCAGCGCCAATATTTTTATTTCAACTTTTCGGAAAGCTCTCGCTGAGATCCTTAATTTTTTGGAAAAAAGAAATTAAACATCAGATGCATCAAACAACTTTCTTTCCCCGTTCTCAGGCGAAGTTTGACCGCACTTGGAGTCGATTATTACACAGTAGAGTTGTCCATTATGCTATGCGGCTTTTAAAAGATCGCTATTTGCACAGAGGTGGTACCTGTGTGAGTAAATATTTGTAGGAGATGTCAGAAAACTAGGTACTGACAGTAGGATCGATTTTTTTCCCTCAAAATTGTTGGATATGTAGTGCAATTGAAAATCCATTAGTGAGTACTCTCTATAGTTTGTGGCTCGAACAATTTTGATAAAATTAATATGTGGCTATGAAAAGCATTTGAGAAAGTCACGAGAGAATCATCAGCATTTTCAAGATTATTGAATCAAGCTATTGAAAAGGGTAATAAAGGTACTAAAAACAACGGGGTTTCGTTTATTTTGATGAGGTTTTCACCGTAAAATACACATCACTTTAGTTAACTTTCCTACGTATGATTCTGTTGGTGAACAGAATTTGAGAACCGAAATAGGAATTATTTTTACAATGTTCATAACGGCAGAAATCTTGAGTACACGAGTTACATACGCGAGTAATGAATACAGATACGTAATTTTTTCTTCGTTTTGAAGATTTAGATAATTATGTTTTCAGAATGGATGAACTGAAGACCCATACCTCTATTCCGGTGGGGTGAGTTCCCGAAATTGTTTCCAGCGTGCATCTGAAATGCGCCCTTATTAATTTATTGAAATAGGCAGCGCATTTGAAATAAGTGCAAAAATAATTAATAATGACAAAACTACGGCAATTTCATTCGTTTATTCAAGTATTTGGGTTCAAAAAGGCCGTTGATTGAAAGAACAATCAACCTTTTAATATTTTACTCTTCGAAAGAAAATACATCACTCTCCGATTTCATTTGTCTGCGAGAAAGAAAGGAGGGCTCCTCGTTAATACTGACGGCTGAAGAAATACTTTGAAGAGAGTTCGGATTTCAAAGGGGGTGAGATGGAAAGTAAGAAAATAAAGCAAGGCAAACTGAACAGTCCAGCTATCAGAAAACATATGGGATCTCGATGAAAGTTTCATTATGGGTAGGTTGCTTTAATATTATACCATTATCTGAACCACTTATCGCAATATTGGCTGTCTATGATATTCTTAATAACTTGGACCTATTATTTATCATAGGGTAATGTGGTGATGACTTTGTAAATAATTATTACAGTGAGAATGGGTTTTCGGTGGCCCGAACAAAAAACAATCTTTTTACGAGTTTAGTCGGCTTTGAAGGGTTTCATTCGGTTTTTCGAATGTCAAATAAAAAGTACTACTGATTTAGATGAACTTTAGGTTAAGGTAATCGAGATATCAACGCCCATCCATCCCAATACAACAATTATTTTCAGTTATTGGTAGGTATTTTCGACTAGAAAGATTTGACTGGGGATTAGGGGGAAAAAATGTGCTTGTAATGCAGATAAAAGTACTTTCTAAATATACCTGTATTAATACATTATTAAACGAACATATTGGAAGTGAAGTCTATTTAACCTATAGTCTTCAGTCGTCAAATAACAGTTTGCAAATAAGTTTACATGGATTATACGCTTCTAATAGCTGTCAGATGAATTTCTTGATGAATTTGCTTACAACTACTCTATCAGCATCAACCAGAAACCTTCCAGTATGTCGGCGTGTCTATCTCATACTTTTTCCTTCACAAGAAGTCGTTCCGTGATACACCCGAAGTCGAAACAACAAAATATTACAAGAATTGATCCCGTGCTAAGATCCTGTTCGGATCGAGACGCAGATGGCCTGAGGATGACAACGATCGGAAATAAAATTTAATGACACCAACGTATCGTTGGAAAGTACGCTTCCCCATTTTAACGTTCCATGTTACGACGGCTTTCGACGATATTTCACGTTCATGATAAGCACCCATTAAAAGTTAGTTTACTATCATCTGCCGGCTGTGAGACGTTAGCCTTCCGTTTGAGGTCAAGGGCGGTGTGAGTCAGGTGCGAATTGGACATACTCACCTCCGAATCACGCCAACGTCATATTTTTCATTTACAACGAATCAATTTACAACATAATATTTATATTTCACCATATTCGAGTGGTAAGCTACAGTTCGAATTATTTGTTAGCTGTGAACTAAGTAGCTTAAGTATATAGGTAGTATCAGTATGCCTGTACCTGGTAATATGTATACCAACGTGTCGCTGACTAACTCCATATGTGCAAATCTACCTGTACCTCAAACCTAATATGTGTACCCTGCAACTCGTAGGTAGGTACAAACACATAGTCTTTCACTATCCTTCCGAACATTTTTCTTCCCATTACATCCTCTCCACCTAAATATCTACGATAGGTAACTATTCGCTACGCTATATTTCTACATAAATGGATTGTTACCTTTGTGTAAACCTACTATAAAAATACAACCCCACTGGGTATAGAGTTAGGCCCTTAGCAACTCTAACGCCTTGGCTGCGTCATGAAAATTTCCAAAATTTGCCAAAAATATAATATTAAAAGCGAAAAAACGTCCCAGTGATAGATTAGTTACCGATTTCGATAGGTACCGCCAAACTTTGAGATGGTGTGTTATGCCAAGAAATTTTCGTTCACATATTTTCAACATTCCATGGATTTTGTTATTATATTACTGCTTATTTAGGCACTCAGAAAAAAAATTTATGCGCTATTTGCACTCAAACTACGAATGTTTAAATAAACACAGGCCCAATATTATTGTTGGCAATTTTGTAAGGATATTCTGAAGTCACGCAGATGACAACAATACCCTGATAAAAGCGACATAGTGATGGAGTAGGAGGACATACGTATTCCTAATATTCGCACACATCGAATCAACATCATCTCCATACGTTGGCATACATTTAAATAATTCACCAGTAAAGATTCAGTCAAGGGAGATGGAATGGGGCGAGGGGAATAAGGATTACAAATGGTCCCATTAGGATAACGAAGGACGATATTCGCGCATTCTATCCTCCAGGTTGCCGCTAATTAGAGAAGACTTTTTTGTGACGGCATGTCCATAAATGGAGCCTTCCGTCTCAATAGAAAATGAAGGGTTATAAATGATCCTGACTCCAGTACTCCACCGTTTATTGAGTCGTTATTGATATCAGCGTGTCGTGAATCATTCGCACTCATTGTTCCGCGCACCTTTTCAACACGTCCTTTACCATTGACACATGTGGATTTATTATCATAAGAAATGCCAGGCTCAAATATTGATGGAACTTGTGGCTAATGAGTGATCATGCACCAATAGATCTTTCTCCGCTCGGGCGTCGAGAAAGGTACTTTCTCGACATTATTATGACGATCCGCAACATGCACTTCAAATTAACACAATAAGGAAAATTAGCTGAAGATATCAACCCTGAACTCCATTCCCAATTAAAACCCAAATTTGTATACACCTATTTAATACAAAGAGAATATTAGAAATAGTCATTAAAATTTCAAATAAGAAAACAAGAAAACCAAATGGAAAAATTGTTGTTCGACGATGTTCAGACAGTGAACAGATACTCAGCTTATCCAGATCAATAGCCAGATTTCTTTGAAAAGACTACCGTTAATATGATACAAACATCATTGTTGAGTGCAAATTTGCTGCATACACGATTTTAACAATTTATTAGTTTATTGGTTCATTTTTCACACTCGATGTCAATAAGTACGAACAGAACTCGACAACGAAACATAAACTGGATGATGTTGAATAGAAAAGGAACACATACAAATATTAACATATTATATTATTATATCGTTTGTTTAACCAAAGGAATGCGATTTATACGAAAATGTTCAAAGTTGGTACCAATTTTGTTTTGTCAGTTCTTCAAAAAAGGACCAATACAAAAATAAGCCGAGATAACGATAAATGTTTGAAGAATTGGATTTAAAACTGACCAGGAGGCAAAGAAGAATTGACTAGCGATGGAATACAATGCATTAAGTAATTATTATGAATAAGGACCCACGAAAAACATTGGTTGCGTTCACCTCATAGCAACAAGAAGAGGTTCCTTTCTGTTCAATTTAAATTGGCAAAAGTAGGTATCTAGCAATTGTTCGTAAAAACTTAGCATTAAACTTTTCGGTTTTTTTTTTCAAGCTGTATTCAAATATGGCCAAGACAAAAATACTTCCCTACCTAAGTTTCACGTACGATAAATTATCACATTATACCCAATGTAGGTATTGAGTGTTCATGTTCCTCAAGAGCTTCCACAGTATTATTGGCTTGCGATTTAATTTCAAAAACATCTTCCAATTATTAAAACAACAGTTTCAACTACTGTTTAGCAAACACGCAGAATAATCTTATAGCCTAACGATTTTGTCACTTGGAGCTAATGATATTATCAATGGACTAGTTTAACATGGAGTGCTGAAATAAAAAGGTAAACGAGAACGGGAAATGAATAAGGCAACTTCATTAGTGAGAGGTGATTAGCGAAGTTCAGTAGCACTTTCTAAGAAATGCATCTGTATCGTAAAAAAGTGGATTCAACTCTAGAGGCAGATATTTGAAAATCACGAGGCTACGGAAGAACTACAAATTAACTCGATGAACTTGTTATTTCCACTTCTCCTGAAGTTAGGACTTCCTATAACAGCACGAGTATTGATACACCTATGCTTTGTGAAAAGAATCAACTGCCCAGTCAAACACACCCAGCTCTGCCCCCTACCATAAGAACAATTTTTGATTATAAATTGTACATCGTAGTGAAACGCACACACATTACAACGGTTCCATACACACGGTTCCTCTGGGCTGTGGATTCCATGTGGATATGGAGATTCATTTTCAACGGCGTAAAAAAAAAAAAAAAACCTGGGAGAAAATTAGATGAATTTGGGATCAGAAAGGAAAACATTTTGATGATAAAATAAAAACGCTGCAAAGTCCTTGTCACATGGGTTTATTATTCTCGACTGAATACGGCAACACTGGGAAGCTATTTGACAGTTTTATAAACTCGAATATTATGTTGCTATTTCTGATAAATTAATTTCGATAAGTGAAATTGTGATCGAATTGTATTGATTCACCAGTTAATACTAACTCCTGTTTATTATACAAATTTCTGGTGATTACAGCCACTTTCACAGGTTTTTGAACCATAAATATTGAATTTTGGGAGTTAAAATTGCGTTAAAATATCAATCCTTCACTCAATGGTCAAATCAACTTCATATTTGGTCTCCTCACCCTAAAACATGGAAAACTATACATCACAGGCCCAAGTTCACTAAATCCTCAAAAATATAATTTTTCACCCATTTTTTTTTATAGACCGAAAATTAAGGTAGATATCGATGACACGGCAGACGAACATTGCATTTTTGGAATCTACATACCTTGAAAACGTAAAAATAAAAAAATTCTGAGGTGTTGAAAACAAAATAAGTACCTACCTACCTATATAATAAAAATAAATAAATAAAATAAATAAATCCGAACCCAGTACACAGGTGTCAGAGTACAATAAACTAAAATGGAGTTATTGAAAGGAGGTATTTCCACTAATACATAAAAATACTCGTATACCGGTTTCGGTGACCGAACCATCGTCAGTAGCAAACAGTAACTGTTCATCGCGAGTGATTAATTTTAAATTTTGAGGATTAAAGAATGCGGAATATACTGGATAATCGAGAAGGCTATTAATAAGAAGTTTTTCATTTCGATTGATTTCGATGTGTGCCCTCCTCATTAAGAAATGATAAATACGGCGTCCTTCGTTGGCTATAATCACTATCATCACTTTTGGAGGAAATAAAGAAATGAGAAAAATATAAAGAAATAAGTTGACAGGAAGGCCGATAAGCGACGACGAAGTAGACGGAACATCATTCCTAAATACAGATCTGACTCAACAACCTCCAACCTACGATGGGACCACTCGGGACGGGCAAGACGCGCGGGAGCCTCTGAAAACAATGGACCCCCTCCCCCCCATCCGTTCCGCCACTTTCGCAAGTTTGATTTTGTTTGTAAATCTTGCCGATCTCCCCGTACGACGAATCTATTCCATTTTAAACGGTTCAATGTATTTTTTTCCCGTTTCACGTTACCGCTTCCTTAAATGGTTCTTCCAGGAACGTACGCGTACCAGTACCATTAACGATCGAATTGAATTGAAATTTTTATTGCTTATTACATGAAATGTACAGCAAGGGCCGATCACACGCAAGGGGTGATGACACTGGCCGATTACAAAGATACTAACACAAAACACAAGTACATCTGAGACAAATAACAAAATATGTATCATATCCATTAGAGTTCATCTGACACTCATCCATAATTAAAATTTTGCTACATTTATAGGCTATAAAGTAATAATCCGAACCAAACTCGCTGAGCTCGTATAATAAATTAATTAGACAATCATATTCATCGCAGGTACCTAGGAACATATTTTAGAATTTAAATAGCACAGTAACATTGCTACAGAATGGAAAAAACGCTGCAAAGTCCTTGTCACATGGGTTTATTATTCTATTGGAGTTCTAGAGATTCTTGTTGGCAGTTAAATTTATAGTTTCTTTCATGTGGAATGATTGAAATAGCTATGCCTGATGATTTCCACCAATTTTGGCCCCCAAAACATGAAATAGGTACACTTTTTTCCCCCCAGATCATCTTTGATCATTGGTAGTGCGATTTAATGGTCTTGATTCAGCTGTTTACACTTTTTCTAATGTTAGTATACACATTGATGGTGATTTCAGACAGTTTTCCAGGTTTTTGACTAAAAAAAAACCAATTTTGGGAGCTGAACCTTTGGTAAAACCTCAATTTCCGCGTCTTTGGCCAAAATCGACTTCATATTCGGTATTCTCGTCCCCAAAAACATGGAAAACGATACCTCAAAAGCTCATTTTACCAACATGTTGCTAAAACGCAAAAAGTACCTATTTTTACACACATTTTCACTCATAACACCCCTGGGTGTATTCCGATCGGGCTGAAAAGTTTCGGGACACAACTAGGGCCCAAATGGAGCATGTGTGCGAAAGAACGACTTTTTTAGATCTAAAATGAAGCCTGTACACGTGATACGGCGTACGGCGTACGGCGTACGGCGGACGGCGGACGGACATTGCATTTTTGGAATCTACGCACCTTGAAACGGAAAAGAAAAAAGTTTGAGGGGGTGTTATAAAAATTTTTTGCTGAGCGAATACATAGGTGTATTATTCACAGAATAATAAACCAAAACGCTGCAAAGTCCTCGTCACATGGGTTTATTATTCTATTGGACATTTATTTATTTATTTATTTATGTACGGCAAGCCCAATTCGACTATAATAGGTATCTAAAGGAATGCTGGCTGGTCATTTGTTGTTTCTATCATGTGTAATAATTGAAATAGCTATTTCTGATGGTTTCCACCATTTTGGCCCCCAAAAACAGGAATTACGCTCCTATTCTCTCTCCCCCCCCCCCCCCCTCAAATCATCTTTGATCACTGATAGTACCGTTTAGTTGTCTTGGTTCACCTGTTGACACTTTTTCTAGTGTTATTATACAATATGATGGTGATTTCAGACAATTTCCCAGGTTTTTGACTCATAAAAAATGAATTTTGGAAGCTGAACCTTCGTTATAACCTCAGTTCTTCACTCTTTGGTCAAAATCGACTTCATATTCGGTCCTCTCACCCTCACAAACATGGAAAAAGATACCTCAAATAAAGCTCATGTTACTAAAACACCAAAAATTCCTAATTTTACACCCATTTTTCACCCTTAACAACCCTGGGTATATTCCGATCGGGCTGCAGTTTCGGGACACAAATAGGGCCCAAATTGAGCCTGTGTGCAAAAGAATGATTTTTTTTAGACCGAAAATGAAGTAGTTATGCATGATACGGCGGATGGCGGACGGAATCTACGCACCTTGATACGTAAAAGGAAAAATTCTGAGGGGGTGTTATAACAATTTTTTGCTGTGTGAATACATAGGTGTATTATTTACAGAATAATAAACCAAAAGTGATATAATTGAACATTCTGGGAACTTTTGTATTTCCGGCAGTACAAGCTACGATAATCTGGTAAGTACCCAATATAAGAAAAATCAGCTACAACACTCAAACAAAAGGCTTTTAGTTTCAGAGCAGATTTAAAAAAAATCAGTCCAACTCATCTATCCTCACACATAGGTAGGTACCTATTATTATTATTATTTTAATACTTTAAATAAGGGAATGCAAAAAATCATCTGGAGGAAAGGTCACCATCGAGCAATACATAAATAAAAGTTAGAAAATGTTATGGAGAATGTAAAAACTGTTACAAAGCTCACATAAAGAATGGAAACGCTTGCATACGAGTCTGCAACACATTGGGACATTTTATGTCCCAATGGGAATTTAGGGATAATTGACGGTATCATTTACGGGTTGCAAGATTACCACGATCCGGGTTACATGGTGACAAGGTTACCACATTCGATTCTAGTAATCAAATGACTTTCTTCACTACCTGTTGCTGACTACCTTGTTTACCCGCCTTTTTTTCATCATGCTCAGCTCAGCTACCGCGCCAGGTACGGGGGTAAGGTTAACAAGAAAATGTTCAATAAAATCACACGATTCCAACGAGTGGTGAACGATTTTTGTACTATGAAAAATGGCAAACATGAAGTTCCGTAGAAACGAATCGGTTGTAAGCGAAAATCATCAGAAAGAAACCGGCACCCCGCCGTCCTTTCCTTGTTTAGTCTCCATTACTACTCACTGTAACGTTTTTGTTTACCGGTATCGTATAACGGTTTCGTACAACGCTTTTCGGGTCCATGTGCCAAAGTAAAGACATAAAATGTCAAAATGTAAATCTGGCAGGATCTCGTATTTGTTGGGTCTCTCAACAAGTTGCCAAGCTATCAGCCCCTGCTTGTTGGGGCAACCGGTCCCAGTACAACACGATTGGAGTTATAATTATTTTTTGTTTGTAATTTCCATCGCTAAGTATTGCTATATAAATTACTGTTTGTGTTGCTGCTACTGTTATGTTGAAATAGCCGAGGTTCAGGCGGGAGATGGGCACGATTTCTTGCTCACATTTTACTGCCGACGTTTCGCGCCGCAACGATGACAATAATACACCCATTAAACCATCAGATATGTAGGTAGGTACCCATTAGTCAGGTACACCTACGGAGCTCGTAGAGAATGGATTTATATTACGTTCAGCATACTAACGTAGGTATTTATCCTATTTAGAGTGATTTATTTCCTCGTCAACGTTTGTTCTGCTTTATAAAGAACCTCTGAATAGCTCGAAAACATTCAACGGAAGGATAAGTGCTTATAGAAATGCACGAGCGTATCACTGAAGTATAATAGTGTTTATAGGGCGTATCACTGGCCGATTACTCTCAACAAGTTCCTTGTCGAGGAAATGTTTGCGAAAACGCAGACGGAACGCAGTCCGACATAGACAAATACGGGACAATTTGGGGATCAACCTGATGTCATCTCCTCGTGAAAGTTCTGTCGGATAAATATGGCTGTTTCAAGGTTATTGCGCACAGTAGCTTCTAGATCTCTACACCGAAAAGTATAAGAGGACCGGAATAAGTAAGTAAGGGATATAGAACAGAGGAAGGCAACCGTCTATACAGAAAATAATAAACCTTTGTGGAAGAATTTTTAGCGTTTTTAACGTACTCATCTAGGTATGGTGTCTTTGCTCACGGTTGTCCCGTGAATATCTGGAGTCCGAAGATTTTACCGACGGGCCCCCGCAGGCTCCCCTTCAATGTTATTGCGATCGAAGATTATTTTATGAAATTGTCAATGGTTTTGCAGGATGGTGTCCAGAGGATCAATAATTCTTAAATTAGCCCATGTGCCATGACTCGTATAATATTTATTACATTTGCCTCCGAAGTTTTTATCTATTTATGTGAGTTGGTAGGACATAAAAAAATACATATTTGATTTCTCACTACATAGATCTAAATATTTTGAGCACCGACTAATTAGCAGAACTTGAGGTAATAATTATAACTTAATAGTAGATAAGATATAATTCATATTATCCTCATTAACGATGTGTGATAATAGGCACCGAGGTTCCCAATCTGTATGTGGAGGCATGATCTTTCATGACCGACTTTCGTTACCAATCAAAATTGGAAAAAGACAGTCGTTTTCCAATCAAGGGGATTGCGTCATACTAGAAGAAAAATCCATTTAAGTACGTCCTCCCAAACAATACTCATCACCTTCAAAGAAACGGGGAAGCCAAGGAAGTTCGGAGACGTCTGAAACCAATTATAACTACCCACAAAAAAAAACCAATCAGAAACGGGAACCGTCGACTTTGGGGAGAAGAACCCCTTGCATACCGGAAAATCGATAAGGCACCTTCCCAGCAGGAGTAACGCGCAATATTGATCCTGAGGGAGCACTCAGAGGGGCCTTTCAAGTAGACGAGGCTTTCACAAAAATGCGCTTTGAACTTTATGAAGTGCAGCTTCAGACTCGATGGGCGCTACGCAAACACCAACGCGGGGTTTTTAAGCTCCTCAGTCGACTCCAGACAATTTTTCATGTACTTATTTCTCTTTCTCTCATTTTCAAAGTGAAGCCGTTCCAGCCAGCAGTAGCTTTTAAGGGATTTCTAGTACCAGAAACTAGATATTAACACGTCCCGTGCGGATCACGCACCTGGCGCGTGATTCAGGTTTTCACTGTCAGGCGGATCACGCGCCTAGCGCGTCAGGAGTCCTTCCTAATTCAAACTCGTTTTTCTTTTCGTCCGCTCGGTAGCAAAGGTCCCGTATTATTTTTACGTGCTAGAAATGAGTCTGAACTGCCGACAGATGGCGCCGTTTGCGGTTAGAAGATGTGGTTCCCATTTTTTGGGTGGTTTTACAAGGCAGACATTCTGCAGTGATTTCAGTGGTTGTTTCTCACCTTTTGGCTTCATTTTTTTACGTGCATCATATTTTCGTCGTGAAAACGTCAAATATTCAAGGTAAGTTTCAATATATACTTCCTAAAAATGCATGATCTTATTTGTGAGACGTGAGAAATATCAATTTTTGCTGTCTGTCACCGTGCACTTGCTCCCCTACGTTCCATTGTTCTTTTCTCCCTTTTTATTTTCAATATTTTCATGGAATAAAAACCCTTTCAACGGGGTTTTGTTGGGTTACAACACCGAAGTATTTCTTGAGTAATGTTAGGTACCTACTACCTATATTATTTCCAGATGACTGATGGACCATCTTCGTCAAAAGTGATTCTATATTTTTCTATGTGGGATGATTTTAAAATTGACTGATTTTTTTCTCTATTTTTCTATTTGATATGATTTCGAAATCGACTGATTTATTTTTATATGTGATAAATATGATATCACGGTGATTATAATAATTTTGAGTACCTACCTATTTTTCACGAAATAAATACATATTTGTTCCAATTTATATGAATATTTTTCTTTCAGATCAATACATTTTCCCTTATCTCACATTGAAGCTCCAAAATCGCGTAGAATTATTATCCTAGGTGATGCGACAGGATGGAAAAAAGCAAGAAAAATACCCTGGGTACCCTGTGATCTCACCCACCAGGCGGATCACGCACCTGGCGCGTGACTAGAATAATTCTAAGTAATTCTATCAATAGTGACTTTTATGTGCCTAATAACAACTATTGGAAGAATACTGAAGTGTTTTGTAAGAAAAAATGGTTCAGCTTGGGGAGTTGGCATTAAAAAAAAATCCGCAGTGAACGTGTTAACAGCGAAATTTGGATCTGGGTAAGTAGTATAAGTGGTAGATGCAGTCGTGCTAATGGTGAGAATCAAATAGATAGATTTGTACAAAAATATCATAGGCAGGTAATGCAAAATAGTTTGCTTTCATCTTGTCTTTAACAACAATTTAATAAATTCTGAAACTAAAAATCGAGGAAGGAATCGCTGTTTCATGACCCATCTGCTTTGGAGAGCACTTCCCAAATGCTGGGGCAACGCCTGTAGATGTGGGTTGATCCTGTCTGCAGGATTTGGCCCAAAAGTCCGTGATGGGAAATCTGGCATCTTCCAGTGAGGTAGCGGCAAAATTTCATCGTGGAACTTATTGAAATAGGTAACAACCTATTACCTCCCACCCACCTTTTGGTAGGTTGTTAGATATACTTAACTTGACATGATTGTGCTATTTGGTGGTAACAAAACCTAGCTACAAAGTCATACGACGATAGGTTAGTGTTGCACCTATGTGTAGTGTGGAGGATTGCCAGTAGGAGTTGGTCTGTTGCACGTCACCTTCCTGGATAGCCGTCTCTCAAGGCCCAGCTGGATTTTTAGCGTAGGTCAGTAGATAGTAGGTCTATTAATTATTATTAGCTGTACATACATAAAAATAGTTGATTATTAAACCGAAAACAATGGGAATAACAAAATATACAATACTTTGACTCTTCCAGATGACTCAATCCACCTACCCTATATTCTGATGACCGAGACTGTTTGTTCAAATTGAGGAATGCAACGTAATGGTTCTACGCTGAACTACGATTTTGAAGAAATTCATCACCCTGAAAATTCCAGTTTTTCCACGAAAATTCAGCGTAAGTAGTCAAGTAGCGTGTCTGCTCTATGAGCGGGCTGTCCGCATTGGGGAAGGTCAGGACCGGCGATTCGGTGTCTGGGACCAATAATTTTCTCTCAACATGAAGCTAATAGGTCGCACGTGGCACCACCGAGCTCACACAACATACGGTTCATCCGACTCACGAAATTTGTAAATCAACCGTGTGATGGTGCCAGGTCAGTAAAAAAAAATTGCGAACCGAATGTGAAAGAAGAGGGGTTCAGGATCCTTGAGGGTCCCCGTCCCTCGCATTGCCATAAGCGGACAACCACTCGAAGCTGCCCCTCTGTAATGACACAGATTCTCAGTCGAAATCTTTTTGAGAGGCTTCGGTGTTTTTCTTTTGCAATATCCAGTACCGCCGGTTATTCGATTCGGGGCGGTTGCGGTTTGTAACTCTGATTGCCCGACTATTCAGTCGATAGCGAGCCAAAACAAATATTCAACAATAATTATACGGAGTGTTACAGTGAGCCAGCCATCCAATTCACCGTGGACTATCACTGTGGGTCCTGGGGCGCCATTATCGAATTTTTCTTCCCATACCCCTCCAGCCGTCAGTGGTGCAGTTCAAGCAGTTTTGAGCAGCTACATAGAGATTATTTGATAATCACCAAATCATCGCCATGCATAGTAATTCCCCACACAGCTGATGTGAAACCTCAATTCCTGTTATTTGATTAGGGAGCTTCACTGAGAAGTATTATCTCGTAATAGACACCTTCAGCTTTTCGGTTGTATATCATTATTAATAAAATATGACATAATTATGGCATGTGGTATGACATAGATTCACGAGTTGGTATTGAATCCCCATTTGTAAACTTTCCGGTAACTTCGAGGAGTAAGTAGGAGTAGGAGTTCTGAAATATGATAATCCATTGAGCAGATTCCTCTGAGAAGCGGAACATACAGCCTACATACATTGTGATATGCAAGTTGAACACATTATGTACCCTTCACAGCCACTGGAACAAACCCAACGATGCAAGACAAATTTACGGGGAACCAACACATAATGAGTACCCCATAAGTACCCTAAATCAAATGAGCCACGACGACCGAATACATAGTTCGTCTCCTCAAACACTCCATTGTTTTTTTTCTCCATATACCTTGTCGATTTGAAACGTCAAATTTATAGACGGCCACGAAAAGCTATCTCAATTTATTATACAGTCATATTTTTGTATTCGCCGTACCAGGATTTCAAAGAAAACATGACATCATCTCAAGGGAGTGAACTGGAAAAAATGAAATGAAATCCATTTCAAATAGATAAAATGATACATAAGATACGAAGAGCTCCCTGAATTAGGGTGGAACCTGTTTCATCATGCTAATCTCCTGAAGTTCTTGTTTATTTGGTTTGGTATTTTCGGTTATATCTACACTCTGCACAAGAGCAACGAGAAATTGAACAACGTTTGTTTTGAGGATCGTCACAATTATCTTCCACTACCATCAGTAGCACCAAAGAAATTGCCATAATGGGGTAGGGTATTCCACTTACTTCGTTTCATGTAAAATAGGGGAGGTGCAAACAACAACTTAATACTTAAATCAAAAACTTATCTACATTTTCATCTCTATTCACACACATTCTTGAATGGTTGACAGTTTATCTAAGTTGATTTCACGTCAGAACGAGCAATACTCCGCTAGAATTGCTCATTCAGTCCTCATATCCCAGCCTTGCATCAATCGGCAGAATCCAAACTTATATCAGAATCTCTCACGTCACCCATCATCACTCATCGTTACCTCCGTGAACGTCTGCAGACCTCGTGGTTGTGTCGGTCTCGGTCTCCCCAACTTGTCCGTCCTACGGATTTCCTTTCCTTCGTGATTAATGGCGCGAGTTTCGTTGTTCCTTGTTCCAACCAAATGACACGTTTGAGGTTTTCGTATCAACATACAGTTCCCATCATACGACACCCAACCACAAACTTTTTATAATTTATTGCCTGGGTGATGTCACCATTCGTTCACATTCTGATTGCTGCAGCTCCTTTTGGCTGATATAATTTTCATCTTGTTCCAAAGACGGACCTCTCTGAAACTGTTCAAGCGTGAAATCCAACAAATGTTGTTCTGATTTCTATAACAGGTTGTGGCAAGCATAATATAGTCGTCCGTGTTCAGTTGAATGAAATGAAAGGAAAGGTCGTTAAAACTAGCTGAAGGCCATGTTCCGGACGAAGACAACTGACGTCAGTACTTGTCATTAGGTACATACCTAACTAATTTTTCAAGAGAATTCCATATTCATAATTTCTTCTTATTAATTAGATTACTTCACCAGTTAACAACTCGAAAGACTGTTCAAGAGATAAAAATCAGTCAATATGGGCCAAGGGCATTACTAAGCAGGGGTGGCTTCAGCACATACCTACGTGTTTTGCTGTTGCTGCTGTGTTAAATTTTATAGCGCTGACCCACATACAAGATGGTATGAGAGGATACTGTAAGGTAACATAACAGTGGGAATTGACATTACTAGGCATCGCCAACTATGAGGGTATAGGCTTAACAAAGAGCACCCACTCAATGCTATGCCAACAAGCCTCGGAGTTTACCCACTGAAGGATTTACATAGCGAGCTTTCCGCTTTGATAAGCGATGAATATTCCCATTCCATACCGAGAACTGAATTCAATTCATGAACAGATGACCGGGTAGGTACGTGTCTCCGTGGCGTATGTACAAACGGGCTTCCAATTCATGTGAGTAAAACGCAAAATCAACGACAATAGGCAACCTCACTTGACAAAGGTTTGTTTGCATTTGTATTGTCACATTGTTTCGTTCTCTGGGCCCCTGGAATACGGAAACAGGAAAATTGAGGATTTGGTGTAGGAAGTGTTTGGAAAAACCATAGCTATTGGTAGAAAACAACTCATGATTTTCCATCAGTTTTTTCAACTGCATCATTCTGGATCTTGGCCAAGACAAACAAAATTTAACTAAAGCTTCTAATAAATTGTCAAGATAAAAAACGCTGCAAATTAAACAACAGTTTTAACGTGGAACATGTTTTTACGGGGGTAAACCGGGCTGGAAAGCGTTCGCGTCCTGTCAGTGTAACACTCGGCTCCCCTCTCCGTCGCCCACACAGTTCTCCCTCTACCCCACTCCTGCCACCCAACCCACCTCCTCTCCTACCACACGTGGTGCCTTCCCCGAGGACAGTTCAGAGCCCACTCCCCCGAAAACTGCCGAGAGGGATCCGCCGTTTCCAGCTGTAGCAGCTGACGACGTGTATTACATTACATTGCGTTAGGTCGCTGGTCCCAGGCTTGGAAATCCCGAGAAGTTTTTTTGCTTCCTCACTACTGAAGGTAGGGAAGCCTTGGATTCGTGATTGAGCAAAAAAAGTTCGTGTCCTCCAAAATGAAAATTTCCACTACCATTTTGCATTTCAGACATCGAGGAACATAATAATATTTGGTTCCGTGTCTGTCTGTCTGTCTGTGGTAATTCCTTGCAACACCTATAACTACCCGAAATAATGGTCGAAGTGGGCTGAAATTTCGAGGGTAGGTGCGGGTTGAGTCACAGACGGTACCATACCAAAATCATTGAAAAAGTAACGTAACTTTCGTCTGCGCATGCGCAAACGTGAAATAATTGGAACACCCATAACTACCCTAAATATCGTTGAAATGAGTTCAAACTTGGAGGGTCAGGAATAATAATTTGATAGTTCCAAATTAATTTCGTTGGAATCGTAATGTAACTTTGATCTACACATGCGCGAACATGAAATGTTGACTATTTCCTTGTAAAGGTTCTAACTACGCGATAAATAGTCGTAGAGAGCTGAAATTCTGAGGGTGTACGCGAGTTGGATCGCAGATGGTCCCGTTTCAAAATCATGAAAATCGTTTAGTCTGCGCATGTGCAAACGTGAAATACTTGGAGTGCCCATAACTACCTTAATTATCGTTGAAATGAGTTCACATTTGGAGGGTTGATCAGTATAATACTTTGATGGTTCCATATGAACTTCATTGGAGTCTTACTGTAATTTGCCTCTGCGCATGCGCAAACATGAAATGTTGACCGTTTCTTTATAACGCTTCTAACTACGCGAAAAATAGTCGTAGAGAGATGAAATTTTGAGGGTACACGCGGGTTGGATCGCAGATGGTCCCGTATCATAACGAACCTACCCAACTAGTCTATACGTTTATGTGATTCAAGTGAGGAAGCTATAGTGCCTACTCGAATTGGCAGACGTTTTTCTACATATCTCCATATCCTCTGTTATCATGTACCTATTCATGTACCTATGCTTTGATCCTTGATCTAAACTGTTATAATCCGGGGGTCTGGGGGTGTCCCCCAGATTTCATTCGACAATAAACGTACCGTCATGAACACAAAAACTGGCGGCTAGACGCCCCCTACGGCAACGCTTTTTTTCTTTTCCTGTATAATTATTATTGCTATTACCGTAAGGTCATTTAGTGGGGTCGTTTGTTACGTGGATACCTAGCTACCCACGCACGCACACACAGACACGACAAAAATTCCATCCGCGTCCATCCGAGTCAAAGTATAAGCTCAAAAAGTTGGCAATCACTGTCACATATTATGCATTGTTCCCACCACCCCCATTCTCCTCTAACGCGCCATTTCGGCCCCACATACCCTTCACCCAGTTATTTTTGAAAACTTGATGGTCGCTGAACTTGCGTAGAATTGTCGCCTAATTTGGACGATTCGTTTGGCCGTAAGCAACAAACTTGCACCAAATCGAAAAAAATTGTAAAAAAGTAGGTACCGACAAAACTCAAAAAACAATCCTTCATCAAATGAAATAATATCACGGGAAGACCAACGACAAACTCGATTTCATAAAGCCATGCGTGATTATAATCAGCTGTTCCCTAGCAATGATATCTGTGCTTTATTCTGAACGGCTGGACGTACAATGCTCCAGGTGTTTACAAAAAATTCTCAAGTTCTGAAACAATCCAAAAACATCTTAAAAAACCCTTCGATTGAAAGTTTGTGAGCTACAGCGTTTTGAAAATTTCTTCCCCTATATTTCACCCCTTAGAGATGGCAGAAACACCGTCCTCTGCGGACCAATTAAACCGGAAAATAAATTTCATTAAAGGTTCATGGTAATTAAGAAAATTGCCAGGTACGGCGCGGCGTACGGCGGACGGATAGAAACCATCAAATATGGGTGTGGTGGTGGGGTGGGGTGGGGGTTGGACAATTTTTTTTTTTACATGCTCGATTCCAAAAGTTCATTGAAAATAATTAACCCGAAGGGACTTGACCTAAATTAAGGTCGTAGTTCTGGTTTTCAGAAACCATAAAAGGAAGTTTTCGGTTCATAATTTTAATAACCCATTCCAAAGGTGTTGCGAACAGAATAATGCCCTAATCGAACATTTGAACAACAGTAGGTACAAATTAGCATTCAAGTGTCAACAATTCAAATGCGGCTCGCCCGAGAACGCAGTAAGTGCAGGTGCAGAACAGTTGGCTATACCTTATTGAGAATCCCTTCTTCACCTCACTCCCAATCCATACCCTTCTAATAACTTGTTTCGAACTTCGAAACTAACTCTTAACAACCTCCTGCCCTGTTACATTTTTTCTTCTTTTCGAAATAAAATAAATTACATCGCCTGATTCTGGAAAGGACATCATTAAAATCGATTGTGATCATTTGCCGCCGCCTTCCAGTCTGGAAACAGGTGTAGTTGCACAAAACTAGTTTCAATAAGCGTGGACGGTAACTAGAGATTTATCGGCTCCGATAATGTTAATTATCCGTTTTACAACCAGCAGACCCGCGTTATTCTTTGTAAAAATTAAATAACTGGCAGTTACTTTGATTTAATTCATTTCACAATCGTATTGAAGTGTCTGGTGTTTCTATGAACCAATCCCGCCGAGCGTTCTGACGTTTTTAAATTGATTCCGAAGTTGAGGACCCACCCGTTTGTTCACAGTAAGTATGGCCCTGAAGATTGAACCAAAATTCTAGACAGTCCCCTGTGTATTCCAAAACGATCGATCACTGGCAGTTAAGATGGGGGAATGACATCCTGAGGGTGATGGCATCCTTCGAGCTGCTGAGGATGAGGAAGCTCTTCAATCAGTATGAATTCTAACTGGACCTGAACTCTCTCAGTGATCCTTGGAACTAACTATCATGAAATTAACATCTGTTTAAACAAATGCAACTCATTTTCAGCTGTTAAATTTTATAGTACAAGATAATATAACTTTTACTGCGATTTTTTCCCATTTTTAATTATTTTTATTGTTTATGCCTTTCATTTCTTCTTGATTTTCAAAAATTGGTTCAAAAGAGTTTTAACGTGCATTTACTCGAAATGTGAACCACGGGGGTAACGGCATCTCTTTGTTGGGGGGAATGGCAGCCATGCTGAGTGGATGGTATTGCTCCCATATAATTTTCTCTCTATTTTCGAAAAGAGGGGTTCATCGTTGATAAATTGATAAATATAATTAATGTCAACGTCCTGACGAACTATTATATTCCAGGATTAGTGGATGGACAGCTTCACTTACAACTCATCACAGTTATTTTGTGATATAGCTGCTCGTTTAATACATTTTATTGTAGACTGATTATTATGTACTTGAAAATGAGAACTTTGAGATAAAGGCAGATACTTGAGAACGGGATTACTCCAATGGTGGGACGGCATTACCCCAACAGTGGGGTAATGCCATCCAAACCAATTTTCTGTTCAGGGAATAGCTAACTTTATCTTCACTAACACATTCAAATGAGTAAGAGTTATCAAAAGTAATAACATTTGTGACGAATTGAGACCACTTCGACATCTCTACGATTATTCTGCACTGTTCTATGGCACTTTAAAGTTGAGTGTATGCCATTCCACTACCCCACCCTAGACCATCACTGTACATGCGCAAACGCGAACCCAAGCTATCCAATTTCTATCCAATGGCCCGATTTTCTAAAATTCGGTGGGTAATTGGAGAGTAGCTCACTATATTATGGTCCCCTATGAATTTCAAACTTTCGGATCATTGATATGACCAGTGCGCAATCATAAACGCGGAATCTGAGGTTCCTGTACTCAATTCCCAAGCTATCCAATTTCTATCCAATGGCCCGATTTTGCTAAAATCGGTGGGTAATTGGAGAGTAGCTCACTATATTATGGTCCCCTATGAATTTCAAACTTTCGGATCATTGATATGACCAGTGCGCAATCTTAAACGCGGAATCTGAGGTTCCTGTACTCAATTCCCAAGCTATCCAATTTCTATCCAATGGCCCGATTTTGCTAAAATTCGGTGGGTAATTGGAGAGTAGCTCACTATATTATGGTCCCCTATGAATTTCAAAATTTCGGATCATTGATATGACTAGTGCGCAATCATAAACGCGGAATCTGAGGTTCCTGTACTCAAATTTTTGACTCCATGGCTCGATTTTGATGAAATTTTCAGGAACTTTTCTTCAAATCAAGCAGAGGAATTTTCGTTCAACTTGTAGAAAACTGCACGTTATACGTCATGGGGTAACAACAAAATAATAATTATACGTAGAATTCTTGAATCCATCACATATTTGTAGATGGATAGATGTATACGAGTATCTACATAATTTACAAAATCACAAAAACAAAACAAAAAATCAAATATTACATTCAAAATAATAACACATAAAGATACAATTCAAGTTGAAAATAATGTATTATAACGAATTACGAAACTGTAATTGCCCGGCCAGCTCCAGTAACCTGTGTAGTCGATTTAGGGCTTTCCTCGTGGAAAGTAGGTACTGACTACAGAAAACAGTGATCTAAGCAGAACGGGCATGTATAAAAGAAAATAATACACCGTTGTGTAATAATTCGCAGTTTTTTTTATTCCACTGTCGGATTCTACGTAACTTACACGCAAACCAGAAAATTTTGAGGAGAGGAGGTTAATTCACCCTCTACAAAATTGTCTTCTTTTTTTCTGTCTTCTAAATAAGTATTTGCGTATGTTACCCCATCACGTCTAAACCTAGAGAATAATCTTCACACACACAGTACTTCACAGTACTTCGTTCTAGTTGTGTGTTCATGTTGGCACAGTTATTCTAATCGCAGTAAAGACAACATTACGCAGTACTCACCTAAATACGTGACACACCCTTCATCACCTAATGGTCCGTGTAATTGACAAGCGTCTCTAATGTCAATAAAATACGTTCAAAGCATCCTCACGGCTTTTGCAATCAGGATGTTCATTCACTCATCATGCCATTCACCAGTGGAAAAAGCGGATAGAAGGGGAACCCTCATTTCGCAATTGCCCGTAAAGTAGGTACTTGATTAATCTGATAGAAAGCGGAAATATGAACAGGTGGAACAAGGTTTGCTCATTAGCTCGCCCCTCCGTGAATTACGTTATTAGAGGATTAAATCAGACATTTACCGCGGATTACGAGCTGAACGTGACAGCTTCGCGTATTTTATCGTTAAAACTTCAATTCCATAAATACGAACGGTCGTTTTCGCATTGGAATCCTCAGAGCTTTTATGCTCAAAGGGCCTATTGTTGATAAAGTATGAAAATAATATTCCAAACAACTTCACCCACGTAGTAATTATTATATGACGCAAGCTGAAAATGAAATGAGTTTCACTCATTTTGGGAGTAGGCAGCTACATCCATCGAGCATGTGACTCGAAATACTGCGATAATTTGTCACTATCTGGCCCCACAAACACTATTATTGGTATTGCTGCGAATAAATTATTCGGTTTTAATTTATTTTGCTTCCGAGTCTGCGAAGCAGCGGAAGCCTTGTGTTCACTTTCGTGAGCCAAAAAATTTTTGTCTTCAGAAATCAAAATTTCCACTTGCATTTTGCGTTTCAAAGCCTACTGAACAAATTTGGTTCCGTGTCTGTCGGTCTGTGAGTCTGTGAGTCTGTGAATCTGTGAGTCTGTGAGTCTGTGAGTCTGTCCGCATTTCCTTGTTACAGCCATAACTTCCACGATTTTGAATTGATTCAGCTCAAATTTTGAGGGATGGTGCGGATAAGGCCCCTTGAGGTCCCATACAAATTTCAACATGATTGATCCAGCGGTACGCCCTGCGCATGCGCTAACGTTAAATTCAACAAACACGCATAACTTTCACAATTTTGATTCAATTTCGCTCAAATTGTCAAGGGTTGTTTGGACAAGGCCTAGTGAGTTCCAGTATGAATTTCAGCATGATCGGACCCTCGGTGCGCTCTGCGCATGCGCTGGCGTGAAATAGATTCAATTTCCTTGTTACAGCCGTAGTAACCAAAGATTTCACCCAATTTCAATGTAATTCTCAGGGATTAAGCGGGTAGGGCCCATTGAGGTCCCATATAAATTTCAACATGATAGAGCCAGCGGTTCGCCCTGCGCATGCGCTCTGTCTGTCTCTCTGTCCTTCTATGCACGGCCAAACGGCTCGACGGATATCGACCAAATTTGGCACGAATATCCAGTAGGCTCCCAAGTTGTGCAACGTCGCATTTTTAATTCCCTGACCATAGCGGAACTATGGTCGACCATGGTCAACTCCTGAATGGCTTGACGGATATCGACCAAATTTGGCACGAATATCCAGTAGGCTCCCAAGTTGTGCAACGTCGCAATTTTAATTCCCTCACCATAGCGGAACTATGGTCGACCATGGTCAACTTCGTTAATTGAAATGGTAACCCCTATTTTTTATCGCGTATTCGTAATCTACGTGAAATTCTATCTACGATCGACCCTTCGGACTACCCCCGCGGTCGACCTTAGCGCATCCATGGGCCCCTCCATGGTCGAATCCCGAATTGCTCAACGGATATCGACCAAATTTGGCACCAATATCCGGTAGCCTCCCAAGTTGAACGTAGGCGCATTTTTAATTCCCTGACCATAGCGGAAATATGGTCGACCATGGTCAACTCCTGAATGGCTTGACGGATTTTGATAAAATTGGGCACAAATACCCGGTAGGGTATGGGATTTTTCCGTCGTTTGTTGGTTCCACGATACTGCGTACAGCGAATCTCGGATAGCGAGCGAAGCGAGCGGTCAGGCTAGTTATGTATAATGGACGTAATGTATTATGGAAGTCATGTTATGTATAATATGTATATTTCATGTAATGTTATGTAATGTTATGTAATGTTATGTTATGTAATATGTATATTTAACGTTATGTAATGTTATGTAATGTAATGTAATGTAATGTAATGTTATGTTATTTTGCTTCCGAGTCTGTTCTATTTTATAATGGGTCACTCTGATTGTGACGAGGAAGCTCCTGTGCCATCACCTTGGCAGTGTATTTAATTTACTGTTTCTAATGTGGTAGGATCATGCACCAACTTCGATATTTTAGTTGGGACAGTATTTTGGTGTTGACGACTGGTTTTCCACGTACGTAACTATAATACATTTAGGTTTCTATAATTAGATATAATTATTCGCGATTAATATTACTACCTACTTATAGGTATGAAATCCTGACTGAACTCTGTGAGAACCTCCACACCTGTGACTTGTGAGTTCTACTGCGCAACGCCCGGATTATCTGGGGATGGTAAACCAGTACCCGTGGTCGCGTGTAGTCGGTGCTTAGAGTGAAGTAAGGTGTTTTCAATTACAGTTCTATCTACATGTAAATTTCCTTGACCCCACGAAACCAAATCCGTAATAGGCTTATGTTATATAGGTATTGCTTACCAACGTTATGACTTCAATGTAGTATGTAGTGTTCATCTCGGACTTACCTGTAAACCAAAATAACATACAGTTACTGGATGAATTATTATTATTATTATTATTTATGATAGGAATTACCGCGCAATTATACATTATTGGTACGAAGAAGCATAAAATTGACCCCACCTCAATGCCAGTATATTTTAATATTTATTCGATACTCAAACGAGGGTGCGACCGTGAGGATAAGCTCAGACCATGAAAAATCATTCGAAATTACAGTAAACTGAGAGTCATCAAAGTTTGAGAAAATAACTAGAACAAAATTTAACGTATTTTTCTCCCGATTTCAATTTTTTCCCGATTTTAATGCACCATTTTGATCTATTTGCTAAACTAATCTAAATTTTACAACTCACCTACGGAGAAGAATGATACTAACGCTGAACTAAAAATACAGTAGTTGTGGTGTAAATAATAATTTAGACTGAAGCCGGTTTTGTTGAGTTACCTCGGTTATCTAATAGGCCGATGAAATACCCTTGGAAGCTATATTCAAATAGATGGCGATATGTTCATCTATGGATACATAGACAATGTACTCTTACAGTGATTCAATGTTAAAATAAATTGCGGAAAATGTTAACAGATAAGCCCCAGCAAATCCTGATAATCTCAAGAGAGCTTTCTCTATCATCCCACGTCAACTGAAAGATCTCTCCCTTACAAGGAAGGTGGAAAGTTGGCGGACGAAGCTGGTGCAGCGCCTTCTGGCCCAACCCATTTGAAACCCTCATCCTTAGGCTTACAAAGTTTTAACATAAAATTGCACAACAAGCCCCGTTAGATTCTTCGTCTCACATCCGGTGAGTTACGTCGTTAACTATCGCCCACAGGCGTTCGCTCTAGTTGATATTCGCGTCGTCTGTCATAGTTCCACAGCTAAAGCCGTTGGTAAAGTATAACAGGCTGCTAACGCTAAAATTTAAAAGGCTATCCAATAAACAACTTCTCGTTCCTCCTAGTCCTCAATATAGCATCTAATATTATCACAGACTGCGTTCATCTTAAATGCAATCAT
Source organism: Leptopterna dolabrata (assembly GCA_954871275.1). Taxonomy (NCBI): domain Eukaryota; kingdom Metazoa; phylum Arthropoda; class Insecta; order Hemiptera; family Miridae; genus Leptopterna; species Leptopterna dolabrata. Next base: position 33,325,805 of record OX940981.1, on the reverse strand, counting down.
ATGCAGTACATTCTCTTCTTTCCCCATAAATACGTACAACAATACATTTTAGCACTGTACAGGGTGTCTAGTTCATCTAAGTCAATCACCAACTAATTTCATATAAAAATTGTTCTAGCAATTTTTTTATAAACCTTAAATTTTTGTATTTTTCTTGTATTAACCTTATGTCATGGAAACGGCCATAACTTCCGTCGATACATCGTTTGCGATTGGAAGGAACCTGGAAACCTCAATATTTACGAAGTCAGAACTTCCTGAAATCTTTGATTTCTGTTGGAACCTTCAATTTATTGGAACCTTTGTTCCACATCCATTGTAAAATGTTTAATGAAGTTCATACTTCTTTATGGGATACTTTGTACCCTGCTATACCAAGTACATATGCATAAAAACCACGTCTTTTGAAAGGGGCAATACGACCGAATTTCACATTAAAATTTGGTGCACACAAAGTGTTTTATAAATCTGAAAACTTGCTAGAAAATGTATAATATTGAGAAGTAAGAATGAAATTTTGAGATTTCCCAGTTTCGGGGAAAAGAGGAAGTTTTTTGCGTTTTCCCAAAATGTCATATATAGCCCTTTAAAAACCCCCGGTTCATTTGGCCACAAATATAGGTTTTCAAGGACACTTCTGTCACTTGCATGGACAAACAGACAGGATATCATGTGGGGGCTAATAATTGAGGACCAACCATATTGTATAGCCCCACAACTGTAGCTCATTTAAGACCGTTGGAGATTATGCCTATATATATACAGATTGTGATTGCCCGATCTTGCCTGAGAACGGGCGTACATAATACTGATCTAGACTGACCCCACCTATACAGAGAATAATACTACGTTGAGGAATTATTTCAAGAGTTCTTCAGTATTGCGAGTGACAGATGATTTTATAGTTCGTTGTAAATTAACCCTGTGTCATACGAAGGGAGTTTCTTGTTATACTAAGCATCTATTTTCCCAGAGTAAAATGTTAATGGTGTTTGATCTTGTTATTTAAAATTCCGGCCGACCCTCAACCATCGAAAGCCCCTGAACTATTCACGAGCTAATCAAAACTGATGGAAACCATACAGGAAAGTGAGAAGGGGGGAGGGAAACCAGCAGATAAAAAAATTACCTTTTCTCGAAACGAGTGAAAAACGCTTTTTGAACGGCAATCACGGGTTTGCGGTAGAGTCAGTTAAAAGAAACAAGGCATAAAAAAAAAGAAGAAACCCACTGGAAAGCCCGGAATCTGTGTTTTCTTCAACTTCCACTCTCACACATTTTATTTATTCAACAGCTGGGTTTCAAAGGGACCTCAGAGGGCCCCGACCCCAGCACCATTGCTGGACTGTTACTGTGGGATGATGTGGGTCCTTCACCCGCTTTTACGTTGAAGAAACGAGAGTTGTATTTGAATTTGACAGTGGAGATCCGGTGGATTATTAAATTTGTTCTCAGGCTATTGGGTGTTTGTATCCTATGAAGGGACTATGAAGGGATGTGATATAAGAACTACTTAGAATACTATTACAGACATAACATTAATGTACAAAGACACAGGTGTAACGTGACGAACTGTATCATACTGTACGAACTGTACATAATCGTTAGGTGTCGGTGTCAATCATAATTTTGGTGTCGAGCTAATTTCGCTATTTTGCTACGGTAAAACTGTGAATGTCCTGTAATGAACTAACTGGAAAAAATGTAATTTAAAATTGAATAATATATTATTGCTTGGGCGCGTTCAGACAGTAGGTAGGTACCTTTTCAGATAGTGGGTAAATAATTGAGTAGCTGATTTTGAAGAAGCTTATTTAAAAAGGGTATATTACTATTTCAACCAAATTGTATTCAACTTAACCTTCTTCTGGGACGAAGTTAATGAAATAAATGAATTTTAAAGTGTTTCAGGTGTTTTGTATGAGTTAATTATGTTAGTAAATATTCATATAGGGTGTTTCAATGAAGATTTCGAATGATCAGTATTCCATAGGTAAATGTTGGATGAAATCCAGTGATTTCTTCAAGTGGCGTCATAGATTTTAGTTTTGTTTCAGAAATGGCATAATTATTTGCTTATAAAACTATGGTTAACTCATTATGTTTGAAGTCTGGAAAAATATTATATTGAAGACACATATTGAAAGATACATTATGCTCGAATGAGCTTTTAAATTCCCTACATTTATCTGGCATTTTCAAATTAAACAAAACTTGTATTCTACCCGAATTGAATCGATCAACGCTAAATGCAGGTAATTAATTTGGTGATAACTATCCAGCGGAGCCTTTGATACCTTTACAAAATGTAACTATGAAATGCTATATAGCTGTAATCGATTATCTGTTTAATGTAAAATCAAGTATATTATCTCTTTCTCCCTGCTAGCATTCGTCAGCAGAGTTCTGACCATTTTGGAGTTCGTTTTGAGCCTGTATAGTTTTGAAACAGAGTCAAACCAGTGCTGTGAATACCTTTCCTCTATCAAAGCCTGCAACGACGTGATTTTAATCTACATTTCAGATCAATAGAACTATTCGAATCAAGTTAAAGAATTTTGGTTTATTATTCTGTGAATAATACACCTATGTAATCGCTCAGCAACAAATTTTATAACAACCCCTCAACATTATTTTCTTTTACGTTTCAAGGTGCGTAGATTCCAAAAATGCAATGTCCGTCCGCCGTCCGCCGTACACCGTATCACGTGTACCGGCTTCATTTTCGGTCTAAAAAAGTCATTCTTTCGCACACATGCTCCATTTGGGCCCTAGTTGTGTCCCGAAATTTTTCAGCCCGATCGGAATATACCCAGAGGTGTTATGAGTGGAAATGTGTATAAAAATAGATACTTTTTGTGTTTTAGTAACATGTTAGTAACATGAGCGTTTGAGGTGTCTTTTTCCATGTTTTTGGGACGAGAAGACCGAATATGAAGTAGATTTTGACCTAAGAATGGAAAATTGAGGTTCTGAGGAAGTTCCAGCCTTAAATTTACGTTAAATTTTGGTCTAAAATCGTCGTTTTTCCGCACACAGTTCGAGTCCCCATTTGGGAACACATTTGGCTCCTAGTTGAATAGGGGTTTTCGAGGGATTTTTGAGGTTTTAGTGAACATGAGCTTGTGAGGTATCGTTTTCCATGTTTTTTTACGGCGAGAAGACCGATATGTGGTTGATTTTGACCGAAGAGTGAAGAATTGAGGTTTTAACGAGGGTTAAGCTCCCGAAATACATTTTTTATGAGTCAAAAACATGGGAAATTGTCTGAAATCACCATACATTTGTATAATAACACTAGAAGTTGTATGAACAGGTGAATCAAGACACTCAAATGGTACGATCAATGATCAAAAATAATCTGTTGAAAGGAAAAGCCGAGCCTAATTCGTGTTTTTGGGGGCCAGAACTGGTGGAACCATCAAAAATAGCCATTTCAATAATTGCACACGAAAGAAACAATAAATGAACAGCCAAAATTTCTGTAGGTATGTCCAGTAGAATAATAAACCCATGTGACAAGGACTTTGCAGCGTTTTTCAATTTTAATACGTGAATATATTTTTTTTTAAATTTGAATTGCAGAAGGATAAAGTTGGTTGTCAGCTAAGTAAGCAACAGTAGTTTTGTATAATGAAATTTTTATTTAGTTTTCTCTGTTGAGTTTCTTCTCTTTTTCTGTGCCTACATCAGTTCCTGAGATTTTCCCCCAGATTACCAAGTTCTGGTAGGTCAGGTGGTCGATATAAATCTGGTTACGGTAATGTACCTGGAGTAGCGAGCTTCTGATCCCCCAACAGACAGGACGACCCCAAGGAGCACTCGAAGGGCCTCCCGGAAGTGGCCGTCCTCCCCTGCAGGTGCGGCGGAAGGAAAGTCGATAGGATCGCCACATCTTCATCCCGCTCTTTAGCCTTATCGATCCGATCCTGACCCGATATGTGGAGGTTCGTCTCCAGTTTGGTGCGCAGCACTTCGGTGCTCATTGTGTTCCTACAGAAGACCGGCTGTGTACTGACGAGGTCTTCGGAGCAGAAGGCGTTGCCGAGAGGGATCCCCTCCAGGAGTTCGCGTTCGGTGACATCCACAGCGCGCGCCGTTTTTTTTTTTTTTTTTGCCCCGCCGCCTGGGGATGCACGCTATTTTCCCGAACCAACCTTGTTATCTCATTGACGAGATTCCAAATTCCTCCGTTTGCTGGATCAATTTGAAGGCCCCATTAGGACGTCTAAAATTGGACGTGAGCAGACCTCTACAGAGGCCAAGATATGGGTCACGGAATCATTCGTACCAGGCGGGACTGTGCACCCAAATCTGGACTAATTGCACAAGTGAGGCAGAAAGCTAACAAAACAGAGGTGAATTGCATAGGTAAATGAATGGTAGTACCGTACTGGTTTCCATAAATAATTGAATTCTAACTGACTCTGCGCAATGCTTTCTGGTTTTTATACGTGCGTATGCGTTATAACAAAAACCGTAGCACGACAATTTCTTGATTTTGTTGAATTATCGTTGACTTACAGCATTGACCTGATCAGGTTCGTTGGACGATAAGGGTGCCTTAGATTAGTTTGGTACTGTCTAAATAGTTGTAAACTATTCATCCGACATTGCAAAGACTCAAGACAGTCAATCAAAGTACCTAACCCATCCAACTTATGTAGCCTACGGGTTAATATAGACATTTTTTTCTTTCTGCTGTCCTATCCCTCCACAACTACTTTCTCTTCATAGAAGAAGCAGTCAATGCTTTTTCATGTTATGTGAGACCTGTAAATGGTCAGGACTACCCAAAACATTGAAAATATTGGTGTTGGTGCAAGTTATACATCATTATGTTGTTCATAATAATGAATGAATGAATGTTGTTCATTATCAAGTTGTTCATTATTAACTTGTTCATTATTAATTTGTTCATTATTATGCTTAATCTTTAATTCTGAGCTAATATATTATTATGCTAACCGTTTCCATAATGTAGTTATTTTATGCTCAAGCAGGATGCATTCACATTTTTTGCTGGATCACTGTATTTAAAAATGATCGCCAAAGGTCAGGATGATCCCAGTAACAATACTGGAAGAAAAGTACATACTAATCCTAACCCTTCTTGAAAAGTATACTAATGAACATTATTACATTCTCTTTTTCAACTTAAATGGAGTGAACATTTTAAATGCATTGCCTTTTATGTTAATCTCAGAACGCAAGAGATATTTTTCCCCCGAACATTTTAGGTGCAGGGTCAAAAATACCATGAAGTTCAAACCACATTATTTCCGAAAATTTCAACTTAGCGGAAACAATTCACTGTTGACAGGTGGATTGAATTAAATTTGGAATGTGTCACAGGTGGTTAGGAAAATGTTTCCTGAAAGTTTTGATTATGTAGTAACAATTCACTTACAGTTTTCCTACGAGAATGACGTTGAAATTGGACAAAATTTTCTTGCTACAGTGGGTGGTGCATGTTGATAGGGTAAATTCACAAAGTCTCTCTTTTCACTTGGTCCCTTTTCCCTACTTCATTTTCATCAACCAATCTAACTAATTATATCCAACATCCAATTTCTTATGGTATCTAATGGTAATCTTAACGTTTGAAGCCGTAGGTAGGTAAGGAATAATTCGTACTACAATTAACAGACAGCTTTGGTGAAACGACAACATTTAAAACAGCTTTGGTGGAACGACGCTGGATGGTAGTGCTGAATAGGGGATGTGGGTTCAAAAACGTTTCTCCAGACTGATCTCGGCTTCAAATGTCATATCACCCAATCTGGTTCTCTGCACGGAAATTTTGGAACCAATAGGTAATCTCTATCAGAAAGGAGGAAGGAAATGGATTTGGCGTTTTTCATTCAACTCATCAGTACCTAATAAAATCCAAGATCCGAATTCCGTTATATCCCCTCAGCGTCAACCAAACATTTGTAACACCTTTCCAACCCTTCAAAATTTGTACCAACCCGTACATGTACAATACACCACTGTCCCAATTACAGAGAACAGCACTCATTAGCTTCACTGATTGTTTCTCTCGGGTTTCAAAAAGACCCTTGATTCCCATTTGTCTCCCATGTAACCACATCGTTTTCAATACTTAGTCATGATTCTGAATGTTTTTCTCAATGCTTGATTTGAAGCTATTTCTAAAATTTTCTCCAATTACAGAGAACAGCAGACTCATTAGCTTCATTGATAATTTCTCTCAGGTTTCGAAAAGATCCTGATTCCCTTTGTCTCCCATGTAGCCACGTCGTTTTCCACACTTAATCATAATTATGAATGTTATTCTTAGTGCTTGATTTGAAGTTACTTCTAAAATTTTCTCCAATGAATGCAAAGTGTCTGAATTTATATTTCTTTATGAATACATGAAAACAATTTATTGTGATTGCATTTTATTTTATTTTTTATCGGTTTTTGACTGATGCACAATCCATTTAGGAAATACGACAGTAAAACAAAACCGGGAATGTCGCGATATAGGACGCTGACAGGAGTACGATAATTATAACTCGGAAAAGAAATCAAGAAATGCGAAGCGACATAACGAAGGAATTCGACATGATTAGCGGAAAAGGTGGGAATGGAAAATACACGCGCTCGCGGGGAGAACAATGATGGAGGAAGGAAGTCCACTTAGGGCGTACCTGTTGTGAAGCTAATTCACCTAGTGAGCTACAATTAAATTGCATTTCACGTTGGAATACAAAGGACGGCTTCAGGGAACATTCGGAAATTCGGAACCTTTACAAGTGGAGTAGCAAGATTGAGCACGTGGACGCATAGTCACAATGAAATGAGGAGCTACCATGAATATTATTTCTAGAGGGTGCATGAAGGTGCGGGTAATACAGTGAAAATCCAGGAAACAAAAGAATGTCAGTTTGTAGGGTCAGACTCACGAAACGTGACACCATTTGGCAAATAAAATGACAAATGTTATCTTCTTCTCCGGCTCAGATACATCAGCTTTGAGCCGACCCATACATTTTATTGAAGCTCTTTCTAACTCCGGCTTCCAGTGCATTCTCCTTCACGAGCTTGGGATGCTGGGTCTTTGAATGAGGACCGACCTATTCTCCAACCCAGGAAGGACTGTACTGGGATTGATGATGTATATTCCAAAAATTTAATATCCTGTTCATTTAAAAATAATTACATAAATAGACAGAATCTACCAATCATAGCTCATCGTGAATCAGGAACACGAATATGAATCGTCGAAACCATAATATTATTGATTGGGAGTCATTCAATCGCATACTGAAGGCTATATTATTCATGTAATAAGTAAATTATAAAAGAAAATAGATCATAACGAATCAGGGAAATATAATTTCTGAATACCAAGCCTCTTTGGGCGTTGGGGTACCTAATCTGACTCGTAAGGCCTGAATGGTGAAATTTGACGTAGTAGAAGACAAAATTATATGTTTTTTGATTGACGACGCAGTTCCCGGACTCCGTCGTGTCACCATAACCTATATAGATACGACAAACTCTGATTCGATAAAAATTAAAAATTCCTGCCCGTCCGCCCCGACGTAAGCCAACTGCCGTACTTCTTCGCACTTTCTTAGTTACCATGAACGAAAATTAATGAAATTTGGTTTGTGCTTCCCACTTGGAGTCCAGTTGGTCCACGAAGCTCGGCGTTACATTCAGTCACCTCTAAGGGGTAAAAAATAGGGGTTGAAGTTTTCAGAACGCCGTATCTCGAACTTTCAGTAGAAGGTTATATTCCCCCCCCCCCCCCCCCCTGCATTTTTGAGTAGATTTCGAACTTGCGGATTTTTTTTAAACCACCCGGAGCATTGTATATACGACCAGACATTCGTTCACAGTAAGGCCCTGAAATTTGCACCGAACAGCTTCGTCAACATGATCGTGAATGAAACGGTATACGTCCAGCCCAGATATCATTGCTAGGGATCACCTGATTATAATCTCTTTCACTCGATCATAAGGGCTCCAACCTATTGGAAAGGGTCGAGGTAGTGAAGTATTTGGGGGTGCTTCTGGATGGCAATTTGAAATGGAACGCTCAGACCAAAGATTTAGTATGTAAAATCAGAAAACTCTGCCACGTCATGAAATCTCTTAGGAATATTTTAAACTCTCAGCAATTGAGGTCAGTGTATTTCGCGCTGGTTCAGTCCCAACTGATGTACGCGATTGTAGCCTGGGGTAACTCTGCGAAGCAAAATATTAAGCCTCTCTACTCGGCACAAAAAAGTATCGTGCGAATTATGACCAGATCAGGATATGATGTTAGGTCTAAAGAGTTATTTGAAAAGCTCAAGCTACTTCCTATTAGTAAATTACTAATTCGCTCAACCTTAACCTTTGCTAGATCCAAAGAAAACGCATTGAGTCATGTGGCACATGGCAAGGCTACAAGAGCTGAGAGGAGGGGGAATTTCGCAGTCTCGAAAATGTCCCGGTGATGGGGCAGAGAGCTTGGCAGTTTTATAGCCCTAGACTTTTGAACGCCTTATACAATCTTGAAAAAAACAAAAAACCCGATGAAAAATTCAAATCATGGATTAATAAAATGATGAATAATGAGGAATTTTGTTGTACCATGGAAACATTTCTTCCAAAATAAGCTGGTTGTAACAGTGAATGTCCACTTGCCTCGCAACCAAGAAATAACATTTTCATTAAAAACACTAGCAAATACTCAACACTGAATAAACATAAATAAATTAGTAAAAATAACTTAATAACAATTGAAACATAATATTAAGCAACAATAAATAACAGGATTCAAAAATTAAAATGGAACGCGCTTGACTGACTCCTCACCCTGCAACACGAGCTTGCTCATAGTGGGGGAGGATTATTTTGGACCTATAGGTATAATAGATTATTAGTAGTTATTCATTTATGTTTCGCTATGAATTATGATTATACATATTATTACTATTTTTTCCCTAAGTGGAAGTAATGTTTACTATACACATTGATGCGATGTCTATTATATCCTATAGAAGTTTAATGTTTACTTTTGTAATATTTCGCAAAAAAAAAAAATAAAAAAAAAAAAAAATCACGCATGGCTGTACGAATCGGGTTGGGTTCCGTGATATTATTTCATTTGAAGAATGATGGTTATTTTGGATTTGCTGATAGGTACCTACTTGTTTAAAACTAACAGACAGGTTTATTAACAAACGTTGTGCTTAATGAATACCAACCACAAATAATTGAAGATTGAATTATTGATTCCAGCGCATTTTTATGAAACTGTAGTTGTAATCGATTTAGGGCTGCCGTGGGGGGGAGCTCGAGGGTAGGTATTGATATTGACCACAGAAAACAGTGATCTATGCAGAAGGGGAATCTATACAGGTAAATAATAAACCCTTGTGTAATAACTTACAGCATTTTGTTTCGCTTTTTGCGTCATCATTTGCTGCCGCTGTCATGGTCCTGAAATCTATAGGAACCTGCAGCAAATGGTTCATCAAGTAGATAATCGAAACGCCAAGTCCAGTAAGTCTGAGTAAGACTCTACCGTTCGACATCAAGGATAGTTTACTGGTATCAATGATTATTTGTTTAAAACATTCGATCCCGCTGGCCCCTCGAGGCTCAAAAACCATTGAGTTTGTCCTCACAGATTGCGGCTGTTAGCTGAGGGTTATTGGATTGACATTAGGCCCCATGGGTGGTCCTGACATGTGAAGGACCGCTCTTATTTAGGGCGGCCGTTTCGAGTATTTAGCGCTTTACTTAGTCGGATCCACGCGTGTGACCGCTTAAGTCGAAAAATACCGACTACTTACGGGAATCTTGATAGTTCGCGATCAATGAATTCAAACTCGTATTACTTTCTGCATGTACACCGATTCACGGAAGTTTCTCTTTGGTTTTATGCCATTTAAAAACGATTTACACCACCATCTTCATTCATCTTTGTCTGTCGTTCGGTACTGTCTGCCGGAGAGGGAGTGAGGGGAATGGCATAAGTAGTTGTCAACTGAACCGTAGGTACCTACTTACCTATAAGTTTGATCCAATTTGAATGAAAACCCCTCCTATAAGGTTTTTGGATGTGATCTATGTAACCAAGATTATTACTACCTATCTGTGTAGCTTTCTGGACATCTAGTCAAGGTTTATGATCCACGGAGGAAAGAAAATGTGTGAAAGCAATTATTTTTATCAACTGAAAAATAAGACGTGAAGCGTCGGTTCCCTGAGCGTGAATGAAGGTCTTGATCCTAGAATATATTCCGAAGCAACTATCAAGACACCTCCCAATCAATCTTATCAGAAAAATATAGCGTACACATATACAAATTTGACACATATATCAGAAAATGCATCGGATTCTGGGATCAAAGCAAACCCTTACAATGTCAAAGTCAGGAACCTTTTAGTATAAGCGTGTAACTATGTGTATCTGCAAACCACTGCAGGAATAGCTGTGGTGAAGCGCGAATGATTAAACTCAGCATGAAGTGAAAATCAGACAGTTTATTGAGGTAGTAAGTAGGTATTGCGTTCAGTTATTGATACCACGAGTCGTTTATTATATAAATTAATTAACTGCCAAGATGATTTACCCAGGACATTTTCGGTTTCTCCAATTATCACAAGGGCGTAGAAGGCTAATTGAATTACTAGTTGACCCCTTTACGTTCCCATCTTTCATAATTCACGCAACCTCCTTATTCGGCCTGCCCATTGTTAACCGGGTTATTCAGGTCTCGTGCAACTGGTTGTTTTTCAAATCCTGATATCAGGCTCTCGGACGGGTCAAACATCCTTCCCCTCGGGCCGTAATCGTCTTAGTCACGTTTGTCGGCCTGACAACGATTTTGTCGTTTCGTCGCGAGTGTCTTTTCAAAGAGGATTCCAAGAGGAATCTGTGGGTTGTAAACATATCGGTACGTGATTCACATGGTATAACCTAAATAAAAATTGCGTCTTCCTCATCCTGACGGCACGTTGTCGTATTTTTTGAAACCCAAAGCAAAAGGAACATTACTGTTTTAAGTGCCTGCGGTGAATATAGATCACCAATAAATACCTAAGTATCAAGTTTTTTTGAACACGTAGGTATTCAATAAAACCTAAATCTATCCTAACCTCATCCTATCTGGATGAGGCTAGGATAGGATGTTAGGTGAACTACCCTGCACCTAACAAAAAAATTCTATCAGGGAGATCGCAAATACCTTTGCCCAGAAGAAAATATGTTACAAAGTAAATTAACAGTAATTCCTCACTTGAACGAAGACAGTATATAAAATTTAAGTAAAATATACAGTTCCAATCCATGTAGGTACATATGACCTACTGAAATACGTTTCTAATTACATAATAGCTTCATGTAAATATATTTTTGGATGATTTTCATAACGTACGAAACTCAAGTAGAAAATTCAATGATTGTCAATAAGACTTGGGGTTGAGAAACCTTGAACTTACTATTATTACTTACTACCTTACTGTTTTGGAGCAGCTTAATTAAATTTACCTAGGTAATGCTGGTAATATGGTAGCAATTCGAAATGGGTGAACACCCAAAAAACGGTGCTTACATAGAGTATATCCTAATTTCTGAAATGTAGGGATGAGCGTAAAACGGTTCCGTAGTTCTGTTTTCAACTATAGTGTTCTATCTTCATGTAAATTCACACGATTTCCCAGTCTTTGGCTCCTTAATAGCATTTAACTAATGAATTATGCCAACTTTACGACTTCACTGTAGTTGAAAAAAAAGTAGTTAACGAAAATTTTAATAAAAAATCTTCGAATTATTCCACAAGGTTTATTATGTTCATTATAGATGCCTAATTCTTCGTTCTCTCACTGTTCTATATGATCTACTCCTCGGCCACGAATGGATATATGAATTAGGTGAAATACTGACAGTAGGCGTGTAGGCGATTTATAATATAAATTGTACGATGAGCGAAATCCGAAGTGAGCGTTTTGACGAAAAAACTATAATATTATGTACACCGAACCACGAAGGAAAGGGTTGTTGGTTGCAGGGAAGGTATTGTACATCAGGTAGGTATCCTCCTATCGCAACTTTTTGAACCGTGGTTTTTGAAGATTTCTACCTCTATTTTTCTATCCATTCAAGGACAGTTTAGCACCTTGAGGCTGGATTTAAAGAGGACGAACGACCACGCATAACCCATACCTTTCATCATTGAGATCACAGCACCTCGTCCCAACTTCAGCTCCGAACAAAAGAGCTGTACTGTCTGAATCGATCGCCTTGTCGGGCGTTTCACTGCTTCCACACCAGGACAAATAGCTTTAAATGTTGTTGGGGAGCGAACAAAAAAACACACCCAATTGCTTCGCAAGCGCTCCCGCCCGAACAAAAAGCAGCCCTCAAGACAAATCCTACGTAACGCTCAAGTTGATGTATAGCATCGATCCATCCGCCTTCCCGTTGATGGTTGTTACAGATTTCAGATTACTCCTACACCTCGTTCTGTCTTTCGGGTATTCGATCCGACACCTGTTCGAGTTTTCAAACTGTTTCCCCTCGCTTCGAGACTCCCCTTTGTCGGAGGCTGGAGAAAAAAATGAACGGTTATTTCTCCAACACGTACGAATCTGACAAATTCTTTGTCACGTTTATCGCTATTGGCACGACAATTTTAAAAAAAAACTTTTGCGTGGAATACTAAAATTCAAACACAACTCTGGGATCCAACGGTATTTTCCCTAGCCAAGTAGCGTAACAAAAAAGGAGCAATCCAAGCCGCCTCAATGAGCGTAATGTAGGTGTACATATTTATATTATGCATATTGCTTATATAATTATATATTATGAACTCTATTATCGGCGCATAGAAATCGCGCGGTGAAGACCGACATTATACTGTCTCATATTCCACCCTCCCACCTCCACCCTTCCTTTTCACACGTCCACAACAACACCAATTCTATTCACATTATAGCCAGATTATAATAGTCGAACCTAAATTGATAACGTAAAATTACACAAATCCGAAGAAAGGAGTAAATTAAACAGAAATTCCACTAAGATAAACAATTATCTATAGTTTATACATAGTACTGAAAATCAGAGTCTAGTATCATCGTTCGTAGGGGCAATGAGATACTATCGTTTGTAGAGGCAATGATAAGGCTATCACGAACGTTTGAAACCTTCTGGATTTATACAGTATTATGGTGATCTGTAGTTGAAGGTACACAAGCGGTTGAGCACAAGGTTGAGCGGTAGGTAGGATAGGCTTGGGAAGGTTGTAGGAGAGAGGGGGATGTGCCCCTTGGGACTCTTTTATGGATGGCTAACACCCTGCGGTTGTCACCACAGTGAGCGTTAGAGGATGAAGCATCTCGCGGGTACTGCCACAGCAGACGCTAAGGGAGATGGATGCTAACATGCCGCGGTTATCATCCCCAAAGCGGGTGTTAAAGGGCAAAGCATCCCACGGTTACCACCACAGCAGATGCTAATGGAGAAGGACGGGTAGGCGAGAGAGGAGGCGCAAGATAAGTGAGGGAGAAGTTGCAGGTAGGAGTGTGATCGGTAGAATGAAGAGCTGGGCGAGCCAGGCGCCTTTATGAAGGTGCTTCCACCTCGTCCCCCGCCTGTCAACCGTCGTTAACGGCTTCAACCTAGGCGTCGCACAGCTCGTCTTTCTCCTCGTTTATTGGTCAAATCTTATAAGCTACATGAGAGTGGTGTATGTTACATATGAGGGACCACAACACAGTACGTAGTTATGATAGCTGGTAATATCGAAGTAATTATATCCCTAGTCTGACAAATTTTGAAGGGTTTTCGCCAAATAGCCGAATGCCCTGGATCCTTTGCCTCCAGTATTCAAAGTATAATATAAATTATGTACCGAGGCATCAACTACTGGGGCGAGGAAGACAATTTTGATGATGAACAGGAAGAGTATCGGGAAATACACGAAGCCCATACCTGCATCCGTTTTGTTTCAGAAACAATTAGAAAGACACCACTGATTTTCCTGTTTGAGCTTAATTGAGGAAGAAACAGACACACAGACGTCAGGAACTCTACGAGTAACGACCGTAAAACATAGCTCTTCTTAATGAATTATGAAGGCAGTCTGGTTGTCACGTGATGCAGCGTTCATTATTTGACATTTATGAAGGTGATGTGGAGGTGTGGCTATTGAAAAGTCCTCCAGGCAAATAATACATTAGGTAGGTACCAACTTGAAAATAATTCATCATGCCTGTGGTGCCGCGCTCTCAGCAGAACGAGTTACATCAAAATCAAATAAAACTCCGATGTCATGATGAAGTAGGCGTTGGTTGTTCAGAAACTATGACCCAGAATGGATTTCAACCAGACGGAGACGTCACCTGTTTCAGCGGACGGAATAAAGTGTGACGTCAAAGTTACCAGGATAACTTCCCCTTCCCACACCACTCGCAAATCACGAGGAAGTGATGGCAGACGTCATCATTTCAACCCCAGTTTACGGTCACCGGGTCTCTCTCTCAAGTGTGCTATGCTGGAAACCTCTCGCTGAAAGGTAGGTATTCTCAACACAGTAACCCTGTCAGTAAACAGTAAACGTTAAACCGACACACGCTCATTTTAACTACGCAGTTTATCTGTGTCAACAACTGAGTAATAAACTGTACAGTTATCTGAACTGGAGATGTTTGGGCTACTTCATTTTTCCCCTCAGTTTTGCTCTCAGTTTTTTCGTGTAGTGGGCACCCGCTGGAGAACGGAGACGCGAACCTGTGTAATAATTTGCACATTTTCAAGATTTCAAAAATATGGACATTCATTTTTGTCCACTAATAACATACCATAGATACGATATATTGATACACACCCTGTCACAACATGCGGATCAGAGTTTCGAATTTATACTCTCCAGCCCTTCTCATCGAGTCGCATGTGTTTGAGAGCATCATTACCGAATCTATTTTCATCGCCACTTGAAAAATCCATTCTATTTCCCTTGAAATCCTGTGAACCCGCTACAGCTTGCTCTTCCTTTCAAACAAAATATATACTGAAGTGCCCTACTAGGAGCGGGAGAAAATGAGCCGAATGCAAAATGAACCCGAACATTGCCCAACTAATCAATCTCCGGTAAGAACAGTAGAGATGCTCCCCCCCCCCCTCGTCGGGCCGCAAAATAGAAGGGTAAAAAAAAATGCTAACTAGGCACCCGTAAGAGAGAGTGAGAAAGGTTACCATTCTACCTAAAACATCAGTTATGAAACGATAAAATTCAGAATGTAGGTACCTATTTCATGATAGTTTTCATTTACTAAAATTTGTTTTTCTCAAAATTTTAGGTACCTATTTGTTATATTCCCCAGGCCATATTCCACTTTATATGTAGGTACTACAGGTACATACCTATTGATATTTTTGCATTCTCATATTTGAAGAATATTTTTGTTAAATGAATAGGTAGGTACCTAGTTATATTTTGTATCTGTGAGGTTGGATCAGTTAGATTTTTTGTTATGCTAAAGGCGCTAGGGATAGGTAGGTAGAGGTATCTAGCCAATAGCAAAAGTGTACCTATGAAGCCATGATCAACTGGTCAGCAAACTGGGAAAAGGAGTCATGTGACATAAATATGAGTGACATTACACGAGTTAAAATTGCCTCAAACGAATGAATTCATTGAACAAAGTAGTTCAGTTCAATAATGAAGTAGTTCAATTCAGTAATGAAGCTGCTCATTGCTTATGTCCTTATATTTTATATTATACTAGCCTGACCGCTCGCTTCGCTCGCTATCCGAGATTCGCTGTACGCAGTATCGTGGAACCAACAAACGACGGAAAAATCCCATAGCCTACCTGGTATTTGTGCCCAATTTTATCAAAATCCGTCAAGCCATTCAGGAGTTGACCATGGTCGACCATATTTCCGCTATGGTCAGGGAATTAAAAATGCGCCTACGTTCAACTTGGGAGGCTACCGGATATTCGTGCCAAATTTGGTCGATATCCGTTGAGCAATTCGGGATTCGACCATGGAGGGGCCCATGGATGCGCTATGGTCGACCGCGGGGGTAGTCCGAAGGGTCGATCGTAGATAGAATTTCACGTAGATTACGAATACGCGATAAAAAATAGGGGTTACCATTTCAATTAACGAAGTTGACCATGGTCGACCATAGTTCCGCTATGGTCAGGGAATTAAAAATACAACGTTGCACAACTTGGGAGCCTACTGGATATTCGTGCCAAATTTGGTCGATATCCGTCAAGCCATTCAGGAGTTGACCATGGTCGACCATAGTTTCGCTATGGTCAGGGAATTAAAAATGCGACGTTGCACAACTTGGGAGCCTACTGGATATTCGTGCCAAATTTGGTCGATATCCGTTGAGCAATTCGGGATTCGACCATGGAGGGGCCCATGGATGCGCTATGGTCGACCGCGGGGGTAGTCCGAAGGGTCGATCGTAGATAGAATTTCACGTAGATTACGAATACGCGATAAAAAAAATAGGGGTTGCCATTTCAATTAACGAAGTTGACCATGGTCGACCATAGTTCCGCTATGGTCAGGGAATTAAAAATGCGACGTTGCACAACTTGGGAGCCTACTGGATATTCGTGCCAAATTTGGTCGATATCCGTCAAGCCATTCAGGAGTTGACCATGGTCGACCATAGTTCCGCTATGGTCAGGGAATTAAAAATGCGACGTTGCACAACTTGGGAGCCTACTGGATATTCGTGCCAAATTTGGTCGATATCCGTCGAGCCGTTAGGCCGTGGGAAGACGGACAGACAGACAGACAGACAGACTCACAGACTCACTCACTCACAGAGATTCGTTTTTATAATATATAGAGATAGAGATAGAGATAGAGATGAAGCCGCTGGTTCTAAACGGGTGCTCGGCAATCGGGTTCGTTTTGCGTTCGGCCAAGTTCGGCTCCATTTCTCCCGTAGATCCTCCTTGCCCTACTCTGATCTCACTGACAGGCGAAATTGGCTGTGGTGCTGAGAAACAAATAAGATCATCATGGTTATCTACTTGGGTTGAACGGGTGGCAGGGAGGTGGGCTATTTACCCTGCGGCCAAACTTTGGCCATTACTGACTCTTAACCGGTCATAACGTCTGGGGGCCACGAGCTTCCCATCCCTTCCTTCTGCAACACAACTTTCTGGCTTCCCTCCTGAAATAATGTTTCAGAACACAGGTTAATGGAATTCATACTAGCTATCATCTCCCAGAAAACAAATTAGGAGAGCTGAAATGGACTCTAAATGTACCTCATTTTGCATACCTAATGAAAATCTTGAATTCATTTACGACAGTTTCAAATGCAACCTTTTCCTTCAAGATCTTTTACGGCTCGCAATAAATGACTTGAAAGCACATTCGGCGCTATGATTCTTTATTTAGGTATCTACGTCTATCTACAGTGAAAAGAATTCCTGCATGTTTTTATAAACCTATTAGTAGTTATAACAGCAGATTACGCTTTTCTCTCATTTGGCTCCAGGTTGGGAATGATGGCGCTATACATAAGACTGCTAAGGCAGTGAGTGGGTAGAATTATGTTTATTCAAGTCCTTCGAAGACCTTTGAAAACAATATGCTTGATGCGTCCACTAATGTATGTGAAATTCTTCATTTCAATATATAAAATTATGGAATTTTGAAATTTAAAAGGAAGAAGTTCAGTTGCTTTCTTGTAACGTGTAATAATTGTGAACTGGGCGAGGCTGACTGCATCATGTATGCAATGCATTTAGCTGCGACTAAGCCTTAGTAATGTTATTCTACTTTCTTGATTGCTGAATGCATTTTTAAAGACATGTCCACATAATGCGATGAAACATATTTTCGATGCCCTGTATAATGTGAGCTATGCGCAAGCATTTTCAAGAGTGTGTTTACAAGCATTTATTATGTGTCCAGCCAGGCTGCACTTTACTGCTTTGTGGATTACCACCAAAGTTAAAACCAAGCACCGAATGAAATGATTAAAAAAAAAAGGAAATATGCTGATATGACGATCCTCAGCTGGCCTTAAGCTAGACCTAACTGTAATCATCAATATTCACCTGACTTGGTAAATATAGGGTATCCCCAGACCCTGTAAAATGGTTCTTCAGAACTGAGCTATCTGGTTTGGGGGAACCTTCTACTTGCGCATTGTTGCTGTATGATACTTTTCATGTCCTCTGTCTACGATTATCTATAACATTATGAGAAAAGATCACACAGCACAGCAGTCGTACTCGTATGATCAACTAAGCATTAGTGTACTTATTACTTGCTTATTTTTAATGTACAAACAAACAAAATAAATCCAACAAACTGCAATAAAGATAATTTTCCTCTCTGCGGATAAAAAAAATTATATTAACCCATGACCCGGACATAAATGGTGAAGCTAGTTATACATAGGTTCTGAAAGGCAATTCAGCGCCTACTTTCATGACCGTCCAGATCCACCTGCTCAGACCTCCCTCATAGGAGGTGAATAACTGGTGTTACATGGGTAAGGAGTGCAAGAACGAGGTAGTCCAAGAGCCAAGGAACCTGACCCCAATCAATCTCCTCCTTCCAGTCTTCGCCCTGTAAAGTGTTGCAGGATTTCGTTGTTGGGGAGACAGATTAGTTACCAAGGCTGTCAACTTTCAGCCGCAACGCTCGAGCGACATGATTTATCGTGGGGACGACGCAGGATTTTTTTTCCCGTTCTTTTATTTCGTTCCTTAGAGGCAGAAATGACATGTAGAACAGATGAGAGGAAATTGAATTCCCGCGATTCGTACGCCGGAAAAAATTGTAATACCTGAAGATTTATCAGAAATTGAAGGAAAAGCAATGGTCAAATAAGACGTTTGGTAGCTATGACGAGCATACATCCAAATTGGAAATAAGTACCTAGTTCAGTGGGAAGACGGCTTTAAGGGCCGGTTTCACCACTAAACCATGAACTCGGTTTATCGGAAACCTAGTTCAAGGTAACCGATGGATTGATCTCAGTTTAAAAAGTTTTGGGTTTCACGAAGTTAAACGAGTTTCTGGGATCGGAGTTTATTTTGAACTAAGATCAACGAAAACCAAGTTCGAGCTGCTGTTGATCCACAGTTTGAGTTGATCCACCTTCGTTTACGTTGGTGAAACCGGCCCTAAAACGCATAAGGAGAAGAACCAATTGAGATCAAAATAGTTGGTGCAGCCAATCACGCACAATGTCACCCATTAATATTGACAAATCATTAGGTATTAACCAAGAAATTTCAGAAAAACCATCGCTGTAGTACAGCGTATACTTCCTGATTGAATTTTTCTAGAAAGCTTATTCACACGGACGATTAGAATCAGTGTTGCTGACCGTCACGATAACGTTGACTGACACCTTGCTGGGTTGCTCAGATGAGTTGTGGATTCTCACCCTTATTCTAAATCGGCAGATGGAGCCTTTAAAACCAAATTTTGATTACCAAGATAAACGTCCGTAACCTTGAAAAAACAAAGAACTTTCTCTAAAAAGGAACGTTTTATGAGGACAGTGGCTGGTCCCAACATTTTGTACGTACCTATATGGCACCATTATGTCGAGGAGGGCATCAAAGTGGCTGAAATTTGTGGCAGAATGTATTCTGCTGTAGCAAACAAGGCTGGTTTTCATGGTTCCTACATTTTTATAGACAAATGAGAGGTAGCTTGAAGTTTGAATCCTTCGCTGCTACAAATCACCGGTTTTCGTTAAGGCGTGGAGTACAGAGACTGATCCACCGATATCCTCCAAACACTGTGAGTAAGGAGTGTCATAAATGCGGTCAACCGACGGAAGCTCCAGTATTTGGTCACGCTCATCAGGAATACTGAGTACGACCGCCAAATATTCTGCTGGACAGCAACGATGGCAGATTGGAACGTCCTTCAATAGTTTGTGAGGCCACATGTTACTTTAGGAAGGCTTTATACAGAATGATCAAACAGCAACCAGTGCCAACATTCAAGGCAGCTGAGAAAGTATCCACAAGCAGCTTTCATCAGCTCATTGAATGATGAAGTAACTGGATATATTGTTGAAAGGAATGCCACAGCCCATCGCTCTGTACCTGCTCTCTGAACTCTTCCATTATCGCTTTGCCATTCAAACTGTCTCTAGTTTATACCAATTGATGAAAGCCGAGACAAACATCACCAGAGATGGATGAACTCCCACAACAGGCTGCTACGTGACAAATGAGGCGTAACTTGAGTGAAGCACTTGATAAAAGAGCCTCCTTGCACCCGCGGCACCTGCAAGAGTTCAAAGCACCCACTCGTACTACCATTTAACCTATACGCGTTCTCCCGGGCGATGCATCTGAAAGCCGATATACAGCGCGAAGGTTTCTTCCCATCTAGTCCACTCCTTTTGTGTACATCGGACGATATTTTATGTGTGGTGACATCCACGGGGAAATTTCATTCATCAAACGAAACGGCAGCCCTTTCATTAGACACACTTCCATTCATATCACATACAAAGCCTCAACGCTCTCAGTGAGATAAGAGGAACCCTTAAAATTCAAAACCTATTTTAAGAAGGGCAGGGCTGTAAATAATTTCCCCTGTCAACCAGAACCTACTTAGACTCCGATCTGTATCCCTTCATTCAGGGCCTATTCAACTTTTGAATGCACCCTCGAGTCATTATGGAGACTTCGAATAGGAACCCTTCACTGATAATGTTTTTTCGTTGAAATTAGGCGACAGTTTCACTATTAGGCGATAAGCGTCGATTATGTGTATTTTTGACGAAATTGTTTTGTTCCATACACTGTTATTGGTTTCGATAATCGTTTTGGGATGACTTGCCCGACAGATCACATTTTTCCGACAAATACACAGGAATGAAAAAATATCAGATTCAAATCAAAATTTGAGGGATGTTGGGGAGAGCGTTCAAAGGTGGGAACCTCGAATTTTTATAGCAATTGCCGCAGTAGATAGTAGCACATGTTTTACCTATTTTTCCCGATTTTACCTGGTACCTACGTCGATAAAATCTCAAACATGTAGCTCTGTTTTATACCCAATAATTATATTCGAAGTATGAAAGTAAACTGAACATGCTACAAACCATCGTACAACCTTCTTCATTCCTATTTCCAACTTTCTTGAAATGGTCAGCTATTCATTCAACTTATAATGGGTCGGTTCGTTTTGGTTCAATTTGAGGAATGTCAATGATTTGGTGTGAATAGGTTTTGGTTTGGGTAACATATATAATTATTCATGTCAGAAAATTCATCCAAACGAAGAACTGCTCTACTTTTCAACGTTAAAATGTAAAATCCCTCGTAGGTACTGCCTTTACATATCCCTCACCGTCCCTGCAAATATTGCCAACTACCTCAGCAGAATTTACACCTATGTAGATACTGCCGACCTCTGCAATGAAATTCATCACCATAAATATCATCCAATATAACATTGAAGAATAATTTTTATGGGAAGACGAAATTTATAGGAAAATTCGTCTCTTACGTTCTTAATACCGTTTTAATTCTGAACTGTAGTGGGCTTGAGTTTTTCAGACTGGTTGTCACGGCTATTACAGCTGATGTTGATTAGTTTTGTTATACACCCTCGCCTACCTACACAACTTTTAAACACGCCTGCATTCTGTGACGGATAACGCAGCCAGTCCTAAGCCTGGAAAAAGTGTGAAGGGAAGTTGTTCTTCAAGTCCACGTCCGCAGAGCGCACGCAGCCCAGGTATGTACCTCTCTTTTCTGTTCAAAAGTCACTTCACAAGGCTATCCAGTGGTCACAGAAGAGACAAGTGCAGTAGAAGTCTCTTATAGTGATCGAATTGGGACTGACTGGAAAAAGTCACTATACGCGACCAATCGCTATAAGCGACTTCTGCTTCGTGGTGATTTTAGCCGTTTTTACCGATATTGGCGAATTTCGACCCCAAAAATTGGCCTACATTGAGTTTTAAAAAAAATTTTTTTAAGGAAATTTTTACTAACAACGATAAAGTTATCTTTTGTTTCGGGTCATCATTCAATACCACTTTTGGTGAATATATAATTAATTTCGGAGGTCTCGGCCATTTTTATCCATTTTGTCGACTTTTGGCCCCCAAAAACTCAAAAATTGATCACTATACAGCCGATCGGGACTTGACTGTTTCTATCCTAAAGTCCGAATTATACCATTAACCGCCTTTCTACTAAGCAACTTCTACTGTAGGCACCTATTTATCAATTTTTATAGAGCTTATAGGAGCTAAGAACTTTCATTCCAGTTTCAAGAAAGAGCATAATAGGCCGATAGGATAATAGGCTCCTAATTTTAGTGAGACTAATGGCCCGGAGGTGGAGCGTAATAACTCTCGCTTTGCGGTGAAATATTGTCCACGTTATTCACGAGGCAAAGATAAACGCAAAGAGCATCCGAAAAACGCAATTCCTGAGCCAATTGATTGTAGTCCGCTCCAATTTTTTTTTTTTGGTCTGCCTTCGTACTCACATCAATAATGGTTGATTTAGTGCGGAACGAGGCTACAGGAAGGGAGGTAATATTAAACTAGGTTAAGTAAGCAGACGGGCGATGCCCACGCTCGTTGGTAAAGGAGCGTTTATCAGCTTTCCCTGTTACCCTTCAAAGTTTGCCTTCGGATTAGCGCACTTGCAAGGATGCTGGTTGGAAATAAGGTCTCTCTGTTGATGCTGTTTACATCACCGGCAGTCTACGTCGCTTTAGCACGGATGACAGAATTGAAATGAAATTCAAGGTTGTTTAAATAGCTCAAAATACTCTTAGCTGATTCTTGACTGAAACAGTTCCAGCAGAAACTCGAAAGTGTAGTTCCGGAAAATGAACCAGCTGATTATGATGTCGGACTGGTTATATTCTTCTATTCAAACGTTCAGTTTTCTTGTTGAATTCGGGCTGCACAACATATTATATTTTTTTATATATTTATATTTATTTATTATTTGGCACATCACATAACAACCATAATATGAAAAAGAAAATAAAAATTACAAAGCATCTGCCCAAAACACAACATAATATATTAATCTTAACCTACATTGCGAATGTCGTAATATGAGGTACTGCTACCTACATTATGGATGCTCGAGTTAAGGAATCAGAAAAGCATTTTACAATTTAAATCAATATAGTTGAGCTTGAACAGGGCACGCTGATTTGAACCAAAACTGCCTTGTAGTATCTCTCCGAGGTCCGAACCTACAGGTAATGCGCTTTGAGTTGCCGATTCAATACCGACACCAGCTGCGCGTTAGCAGCTGCAAATGCAACAACACAATTTGATGAAATTCAAAATTTTGGAGTTCCAAAGAACCGCTCAAGAAGTGCCCACAAGTCTTCCGCTACCTCAGAGACTTGGGTGCAGTTGATAAGAATTATACAGATTTAAAGTCTTGGTCATCTAACTTGAAAATTCGAACTGCTAAAAATAATGGTTTGCTTAGGTAGATATTGAGTACTTCAATTTCTTCATGGATTCCTCATCGAACTTTGTGTCTTTTACTAGTAACTCAAGTCCCAGTGCTTAAGGAATAGTAACCAAATCAATGTAGAATTTTTTTATATTACTTTTGTAAGAATTCGGAATTCTAATAGCACTGAAAGCCCCTTAGGAATATTGATTTGATTCACAGGGTTTTAAAATACACATTCTATTTAAATAGTGCTTTCGTTGTTTTTATAATAATAAGAGTCTTCTGAGAATCAGTTCCTGTATCGATATGTAACAACAATGGGCAGCTAAAAAAAGGGGAAACTTCATCATTACAGTTGTAAGCAACATAGTGCCGGAGAGACATGGTTTTATATTCCTAGGAGCCATTGTTATAGCGGTGGAGGATTCTTGGAGAGAACAAGCTGTTGCCCTCATTCATAGTTAGGACCATAAAGAAAGTTAGGATTTTATTATTAACTTTAGGGACCACTGGTTCTCTGAGGAGCTCCCGAGAAAAATGAAAGGACATTTCATATTCAGAAAGTTGGCCTGAAAATGGTAGTTGTTTCGACAATACGAATCTCAGCCTTTTTTATTTTTTCGCTTGTTTTTTTGTTCGTGTAACGGCAGGGTCGACCAGTGGCGGTTTATCGAATGAAATTCAGACGACACACCTACTAAACTGCTTCCTGCCGCTCCAACCGGGGATTAATGAGAATTCAAGGGGCGATTGAAATCTGCAGCTCACGTCAGAGATAAAAATAATGTCGGAAGTCCCTAGCATTCTGATCCCGCGGGCCGAGCCCAAGCGATGAGATGGATGTAGTACTAATGGCCCCACCTGGCATAATTACTAATTAGGTGAATAACTATCAGAAATCATGTGTAAAACGGCACCTCGAGCTATATCAACGTTAATCATGATGACAACTGATAATGCAGAGATATGCGTGGAGGGTCTCAACCAAGCCCTTGAAAAACGAATTAATAAAAAATATCCAATAGCTACCTTCCTTTTTTCACTATTTGACTCGGTTGTGAACGAGATCTTCAAGGTTGTGAATGACATAATAATAAGCTCCAATAATTTCAATCAACTCCCGTCAAGAATTCTGTTCCTACTGCTTATCTAATGGGATATCCAGGTGAACCCAGAACAAGAAAACCGCATGAAATATCGTCCTCCCCTCAGGCTGAAATTTTCTAGGTCGAATCTGACGTGATGTCAAGGTTTCGACCAAATGGGCTACTAGTGGCTCCATAACTTGAATACACTGAAATACGAGTATATCCATCGGCGGTCCAAATTATGGTAATTTGGATATCTGATTCGAATAATCCAAATCAAATTTGCTAAATTGGCTGTTGGTATAGTACGTCGATGGGAGACAGAGGAGACTTGGGCAAGAAATGGGTGGAGTATCAACTTATAGCTCTACTTCATCTATCAATTATATTTGCAAACCTATAATAATATTAATTTTTCCAAAGAGTTTTGTATGACAATGTTTGAGTCCACTTGAATGTATCTGCACAGAATCATAATTTGATGAGTCATGACTGTCTTCGAACGTTGAATTTCATCATAATTGCAATAGTACTTTCGTTAGTGCCTGGTTTTCCAGAAATGACTTCGGATCGAAGCCATACTCTACATCAGCTTTTGCGCATATAAGCAAGCGGTGAATCCACGTAATTCCCATAAATTCTTATTATTTCCCATAAATTCTTATTAGTTAATGTCACCATGAATGGCACAATATTGCAGTTTTCTATGTTTATAGTTACTATTGCCACTCGCAAATGCATTACTCTTGTTTCCATTGTCAAGAAAGATCCGTTCATAACGCTTTTATTTACCAGAATTAGGTATACCCGGCTACGCCCGGGAATATTTCAAAAACTTTTCCGCAAATGCACAACAAATAGTTACTCGGTGATTCGTAGAAACCAAACACTAGGGTCTCGAAGGAAAGCCCCGTTCACGTCGAAAGAGGACGTTTCAGCGATATTACCATAGCACCATAGCCTATGTTCGTCTCAGGAAACCGCTGACCACGTTGACACCACCTTCATCAAAATCGGTTTAGACCTTTTTAGGTAACATACGAAAACAGAGTTTTATATATAAGATTATGGTCCGTTTTTTTGAATAACACTTTCAATAACGTACCTATATAAGGTTCGATAATTTAACCAACATGTTCTAGTTTTACAAATGACTGCTTTCTTTTATTGTACGCTACGAAGCACGAAAACGCCGAAAGAAAATGGATTGTTCTTTTATCAAATGAACCAAATCTCAGAAGATCATTAGGAATCTTTTTTCTTTTTTTTTTTAGCAATTTTCAATATACCTATAATAATAATAATATTACCCACACCCTCACATATAGGATAATTGTAATGTTAGACGCTGTCCGGGAACATTTTCGAGAGTGGAAGAAAACGGAAACGGTGGAAAAGTGGGAACTGCAGTTGATTGGCGTTGCAGGTAAGAGTTCACAGTCAACCAATAGAAGACGCTCCTGGCTACTAGTATTATTAATAATATACCTATGATCGGGATTAAAAAAAAAAATCATAAAAGCTGGCATTATTTCATCTAAACCCTTCTGCAGTGGTGATTATATTTCGCTCGAGCACTTAATAGGCTATCTGCAGTAAGACGGAGTTGTTATCAAAGAAGAAAGCCATCGGAAACGATACCAGCAAAGAGTTTTCTGGCCGCCACCAGATAAAGTATCGCGATAAAAATGGTCGTTACGTGTATGAACTGAAAGACCATAGGTATTCTCCGGAAAACTTGGGCACTACCCGATCAATCGCACCATAGAAGAGATTCATCCCCCTCCCATTCTGCGGAGTCGCTACCCAACCTTTTCCTCTTTGCCGTTCTTTCTTCCGACCAACGCTGGAGTAGGTATTCTGGGATGAAAGGTCCGATATATCAATTTTCCATAACTGAAAATTGGGTTATAGGTAAAACGACTCCCGATATGTCTAAAACGAATGGGGGTTTGAAATTGATCTTCAAACTCAATTAGCGAAGAAGGAATAGAGTAGGTACCTATACAGGAATTTTACTAGCTTGAAGTTTGGGTAAGCAAAAATGGACCAAATTATCCGAATCGTTTTCTACGGACCAAAATCTCTCTCTCGGAACTTAAGGGTAAATGTCACAGGTTTAGTTCCCCAGACCCCTGGTTCTAGAAAACTTCCCCAGGACCCCCAGGGTCCCTGGCAGACTCTCACCAGGTGGAAGTAGAAATACAACGTCGCACCAGCCTAAGGGTAGAGCCCCCCCAGAGGATTAGAGGGCTAACAATAGGCGCCTATTGTTATAGTGATTTTCCCAGATGCCGTTCGATCTAATGATCCGATTTTCAATCTGAAAACGGATTTGGATTCTTCGATTTTTTTGCTACAATAGTATTAGTTGCTTTTTCCAAAACAATTAAAATTGAGTAAAAACATTTCGGGAACTCCATGAAAAAAATTTTAAAATTCAAAACTGAATGTCGCCATTTGAGGTTGTTTATAACAATTACAGAAAATTTTACAGATTGAAAATCGGTTGACCCGTTCATGAGATAAACCGAATATTGGATT
Source organism: Leptopterna dolabrata (assembly GCA_954871275.1). NCBI lineage: Eukaryota > Metazoa > Arthropoda > Insecta > Hemiptera > Miridae > Leptopterna > Leptopterna dolabrata. The sequence goes on along the minus strand of OX940981.1, from coordinate 33,298,746 downwards.
GCCCCCGACGGTGCAGCCATCTATTCAAAATATTTCTTACTAAAATCCGTGACATTTACCCTTAATGGATGGCTCGGCAACCTGCTGCCTTATCAGGTGGTTCAAGACTATTCTGTGGGACTAGTTATGTATTTCTACCCTCCCCCTTGATTTTGTTCTTTCAGTGTTACTCAATGTATTATGCCTTGCAGTCCAGCAAGGTAGCAAAAAAAACCTTTCTCCAAAATATGAATAATGCCCACTCGCTTTTCGAGATTTTGATCCACATAAATTGGTAGACGAGTTTCACTATGCTTCTGCGCATCAAATCTCACACTTTCATGGTGATTCAACTGGAAACATACTAGCATTCGTGCATGGCCAAGTATGAGGAATTAAAATGACAAATTAGGGTTGGCGGTGTTTCCCATGTATTGAAATACAAAGGTCATCGTATGGGAACGAAGAAGCCTCGTGCCACTGACGTGGCGGGTGTTTCCCTCGTTTGTTTTGCTGCTGCTCGATAAATTTAAATTTTCTATGGAGTTTTATTGTCAAAGTAAGAATATTTGAATTTAGAATGTGGAATCGGCTCGGCTCCGTGATGTTCACTGTGCGTCCAAGATGGAGAGGCATTTTATGAACTATCAGAGGTAGTTGGGTAGGACCCGAGACCAGGAAGGATCAGATCCAGTGACAAAGTTGATGCAACAGATTTGGGACGAAACAGAGCAGTGGGAGGCACTTCCAACAATCGGCTCAAGTTATGAATGAAGGAAGAGGGTCGAAAGCATAACACGTTGACGGGGATGAATAGTTGCCGAACTTTATTGGGAACAGGTGGGAAGGGGGGGGGGGGGACGACAGCGACGTCAGGAGGGGCTAAGCCCCCGGGAATTGATTGATGGTTTAATGACGATACTGGGTTCAGAATTCTCTTTCACAAGTGACACTGGTATCCTGTTGCTGAGACCGATGTGTCGGGATGAAACTTGATATCACCAAAACATAATCAAGCCGTTAAATGTTGTTTAATATTAAGGACTAATCAATATTAGACAAACAAGATTTTCCTATTATGATCTAACTTGTGTTTTACTCCTTGAGAAACTTTTCTTGACTTCCATATAGTCATTTCGCTTAGGATTAATAGCGAATTGAGAACTCCTCAAGCGATCCAACATTAACGATGCTCTGCCACCACATGACATAGGCGATCTAGGTAATTAATGATGTTCGGGCAGTCATCAGTTTGTAAAGGGAGAGTGAACACACGCAGTACGTAACATTTCCAAGTGGGGGCCTCAGCTAAAAGTTCAGGAACAACTGTCCTCTCACATTTCCAAGTCCAAGAAGGTATCTCAGAAGCATAATTTACCTATTACGATTATGAACTCATCTTCGACCAGGCCATCATGCTCGCGCAGCATGTGGACAGCCTTGCGGCGTCGGCCGATCCATCAGTAGTTCCCGCTTACTCTATAATTCCGTCTATGTACGCTACAAAAGCTGCACTGTCTCGCAAAATAAGTATATATAAGCCGTACATGGACATGACCTGGATACTTCTATAACCCTTTCAGTTCTCGGCTGCCGCCGAAAGGACCGGGTCGCCTTCTGCATTAATCGGTGAGCCCGCATCGAGATCGGAGAACTAGCAATTTTCCAAAGCAATTGTTCATTAGCATTTCAAAGCGAGTGTTCAGGGTTTTTGAAAATAATAACAGCTCGATGTAATTGGTAGCTTGTAAATCTTATTTGTTCTCGGTCAATTACATATACACGAAGTGACTTCCAGTGAGTCATTGGCGTCCTAGTGCTCTATTCATTATCAAAGCCTGATTACTGTTCTGACGATGCCACATACAAAGCCAGTCCTATGAGTAATTTGGTACCGCCTACCGATATGAGGCAATATTCAGTGCTAAAGACTGACGAGGTAAAGACCCAGAATTTGTAAGTTGTATTTTATAACAAGGCTCAAACTTTAAACAAATTTCAAGGTACTTACTATATCTACTCAATTAGTTCTGCTGTACGAATACAGTGTCAAGCTGTACCATACCAATACCGCAAATATGAGTCCGACGTACCTCTCTATGGACCTAGCATTAGGTGGTAGAGCAATAATTCTTATATGGACTCAGTTGATTCAATATTTGCGCAATGAATAGAGAGCTTGGATAGCTATATGTTTTAATATTTATTACATTGAACGATCAGCGTTAACGAAAATTTGATCCCAAAAGTGTATAGAAAAGATTTTTAAGTGATTTAGAAGTTCGAACAGGATTGTGTGGGACTATGTGGAGGCCAATCATTACTCCCCTAAACAAATGTGACGAAAATCGACAGAACAGGAATATTTTAGGAGCTATGAGCAATTCAAAGATTTGCAGACACTTATTCCTACAGAATTTTGGTACCACCTACCAAACAACAGATGGACATGGCTAATTTGTGGGTATTTCTGGATATGGCCACTTCTGGTGAGAGTTTTCGAATATCCTTAACATCGTTTAAATAATAGGAACCTAGATAAGTACTGTATGCTGGTATGTAGGTAAACTATCTTTTTAGCACGCACAACTTCCTAATTGATAATATCGAAGCCCAAAAAAATATCCTCGCTAGAGTGAATGAATTATTGGAGTATTAGATTATGTTCCTGTATTTCAAGATTTTCCGCTAAATTTATTCTGCCGTGTATGCACCTACTTCACATGCAATAAAATGCTGTATGCTGTATTACTTTATTGCTGTTCTTCGTCCTATGTATTCAAGCACCATAGCACCAAGCGTGCAGTCGGATATACCAAAAAATCGAATCCATCAACAATCCTTGAACAAATACTCAGCAGTGTATTTTCCGCTCTAACTGGCCGTAGGACGAAAATCAAAGTATGAATATTCGCACATAAGCCCCCTCCTCTCTCCACTTATAACCATACGTTATAATTTCATTTTATGAATAAATGTAAGGACTCTATCAATTATTCATGTATGCGAAGGTCGGGTTCCTTGGAGCGACGCCCATGCAGAAGGTTTTATTGAAAAAGAAGGTCCTTCCAGGAGCACTCCGCTCTTGTCATTCGAGTGATGCTCCAACGGTCGATCTATTTCTGAGTCAAATCAGTTCCCTTGTCTCGGCTCACTTGATGCGCTGACCCAAACATTATTTCGAGCAACCAGCATATTTTTATTTCGTTGAAGGAGCAGGATTGTTCGGCAGTGGATTTTTCCTGCGGTTGGCTGACTGTCAATGATCTCTGCTACTTAAATAAATGTTGGAGACTAAGTGAAAGATGATTTGATGGAGCATGATGATAACGTTTTTGATTGCTACGAAATTACCACATTGAAACAACTTAATTGGTTCCAAGGGGCCAGCCAACCTTGAGGCGCATGATGGTAAATAACTCCTTATTAGTTTTGTTTTCAGAAGTAATTACATTTTCGAGAGTAAAAATCGTCCATGGTTTTGAAAATTTGAAATTCCTATTTGAACGCAGCCACTTCTGAGGTCGCCATAAAACATGAGAGACAAATAAATTCAAACGACTGTCGTCTGTGGTCTGAAATAAATTACGGTAAGTGAACTGGTCAGTGATACAAAAACACAGTGGGATCGGACTTTCGTCGGTCATACTATTCAGAAAGTTCTCTGCGAACGACCAAACGCCTTTCTGACTTTCTGACAACGGCATGTTGGTCATTGCTCGGGTTACCAGACACTCATTTTATAGTATATAATTATATAATATTTTTTAGGTCCTTTCCTCAATGCTCTTCTCTTTTTTCTTACTTTTTTTCAATAGACAGAGAAGAAAACTTGAAAAAACGATGGGACCAAAGCCACCAAGAGGGAAATGCAAAAAAATTAATGCCTCGTCTTTCAAGACTGGTTTGTCTACTAATATCAGTTTGACTACTTGGTACCAGTTTTGATGAAACTATTATTTCCCTATGTCACTTGTAAAATGGAACTGGAATAAAAAGGGATACCTCATAGGTACTACTGAAGAAAGCAATAAATGACTGTTGTACCTACCTACCTTTTTTTTATATAGGTAACTTGCCTGAAAATAAGTGTTTTGTAGAAACTATCGAGTATTAGGGTTCAGCATTTGGTATTTGAACATGGGAAATACCCGTATTCTGACATCCGGATCGTTATACTCTTTTTTTCCGAAGGAGATCTGGTAACCCGAGTCATTGCAAACCTAATAACCGCCGAAGCATCTTCCTCCCAAGCCCACGACAACAGGCTCTCAAGATGATTAGCGAGACAGAATGCTGTTTATGAGCAGGATCTCTATGGATTCCTTTAGTCCATTGTTTGCTTATTAATTTTCGAATGCCTAACAGGCAGTTTATTCAAAGCAACAAGTGCGGTAGTGTCGATCGGAATTAACGAGTCATTGTTGACTCCCAACTAGCATAAAATGTTGAGCCTACAAGGCGCACAATAGTTGACTGGTCAAGGACATTCTTTGTGGTCTAGCCTTAACACACATGACCAGTTTCGGCCCTTATACTCAAATAATAATTCGAGCTTTATAACAAGATCGAGAGGCGATATAGAAATCGAAACACGTTGGTGTCCAACGCGTGCCGTTCAGTTTCTTTACGTGATTGGTGATCGCTTCGCGCGGTTGAACGGCAGAGCGTGTCAGGGCCCATATCCAATGCCTGTTCGTTGACATTTCGGAAGGTTGAGCGTTCGTTGCGAAATTCAATATTGCTACGAGTTTGAAACTTTGATATTGGTTCTCCAGCGCCTTCTTGAGTTGATAAGTCAAGTTGAGTAGCAATGGATAGGTAGGTTAATACATCCAGACCCGTAACAATATTGGTAATCTGAGCTCTTACGCACATATCTTTCGATCCAGGTGTGAATTTCTTTGTTGCTTTAATGACAAAACGTTATCACAATGACAAAACTTTACCAAGTTTACCTTGAATTTAGGCAGACGCTTGCAATACTTTGCGAGAAAGCGAAAGATCTCAGTAAACTTACCTGAAACAGACAAAAATAAGTTTTCGTTACTTCGATGAATATTAGGTATACTCTGTAATTAATTGTTGGTCAAAATTTGTTTCCAAACCTCAAGTAGGTACCTATGAGTGTCTAAAACAGATAAGGTTATCAACGATCGATCTTGTTTCGTGATACGTTCCTACCTCACACGTATGGTGTAGGTAGGTATTTAATATTTCAATATAATCATCGTGTATTAGCCAACTATGAGTGAATGTATGTCTCATTATTATACATCTATGACGGTTATCAATATAATTTATGGTTGTGAGGTTGATTATTTGAAACGTTTCAAATAACGTGGGGATTTGGTTGGTAATGTGGTTTTCTCATTCGGCTCTTATGTTTCTGAATTATTCGTATGTCCGAGTTTTAATGGAAAACATTTCCACCTATGTGCAGGCGAAAACAAGAGGTATTAAGTCGGATAACAAATGTATGTACTTTTTTCACCATGCATGTTAACGACACCTGCACCCACATCATACCCCATCAGCACCCTTCTTATTGTCTGTTCAGGACCCTAGGCTAATATTAGCTATGAAAGTTCTCCTTGAGATCTAGGTAGGTACTAAACATTAGGAAGCATAAAGAAAATGCACGGTTGATCTCATAGTCACACATTTAACTTTCTTGTAGAATTTGGATTTTGAGACTTCGAAAATGTACAAATCTATCGATAGAGTTAAGAAGGTAGGTACCCACACGAAATTTATGTATTCAACATGTCCACCTCTGTCTTCAGAACTGAGTGATTGATAAAACAACTCATTACGCTTGAGGAAGGATCAACTCTCCTTGATCGGAAGCAGAGGAGGCGTCAAGAAATCGGGTCAGGGCTTTTGTCCTTCCGACTCCCCACCACGGAATTTTCGCTCTTCCCACTCTCAAACATGTTCTAATTGTAACGATTTACGGCTTATAATAGCACGGTCCTCGGTACCAAAGCGCTTCTAACCCTAACCCGCTCTTTAAAATAAACACTGTTGTTGTTATTAATTAACAGTCGAGGTTTGCAAGCTGTAATAAGTTCGCCCACCGCCGCCTGGTGGGCTGATGGCTTATTGTTTCCGAGTATCGAGGCGGGTCTTCTTGCCTCTACCCATAAATTCACTAAGAACACACCAAAAACCTGTGTTTATTTTCGCACAAATACTTAATTAAACCATAAATCAAAGACTCAAGTTGATCACCGAGCTAATTATGATTGGTCGTAGAGGGTTCTTGGTCTTAATTAATGGGAGACCGATACGTATAATAACCATAGCATGGATAGATTCTAGTAAACCAATAAGTTTTGGTTAATACTCGTAATTAATTATTCCAATAATATAACTTCGTTTCCGATCTGGAGTAGTTGCGAGAAAGAAGGATCCTGGAGCTGAGGACATACTCTTTCTCAACCAACCATCATGTGATGAAAGTACCCGGGAAATATCCAATAATGTTGTCTTTAGATGTACCTACCTAATTTTCCGTCTTTATAATATTCTGCCTGAGAAATAACCGCACCTTCTGAGCTCAATTAATTTCGGGTCAGACACACATAATTATCAAGAGTTGGAAGCATTTGGACTAGGGTCCCTCCAGTCTCAGCAGAATTGTAGAAAACCTGCAAAGAGTGTAGGTAGATGACGCTGGTCGCAGTAATATACAGATCCCTATACATTTGAATACCTATTAATGTAAATCAAGTCAAAGAATATTCTCCATCATGGTGTACCTAACCTACGTATCTTAAATATTGAATTTAAAAAAAATCTCAATCCTGTTTGCGTTACGACAAAACTGATGGCCCGGGTTTAGTATAAAAATTAAGTATTTGTCCAGTGTATAACGAAATAACCATACAAAATCCTTACAGCACTGGAGCTGTGAATAATCAAACCGGAGGGGATTATGCGATTTGAAGGAACAGGGACGAACAAGAGTAGTTGAACTGGAAGTCTATGTAATTGGAATTTTATGAATGAAACGAAGAATAGTGAGTGGCCGGAGGTGGGGTCCGTCCACCTTAGGTATCAACTATGATAATCCTATTAGCATGGATCCTACTATGCACATATATTCGATCACCGAAATATCGAAAATCGAGCTAGGGTGGGGTGGTCGCTGCGTATCAGGCGGGAGGCCGACCTTACTTCCAACCACATCTTTATATGGAACATGTATTATATAATGGAATAATATATATCCCATCTACATTTATAAACCACGATAATTTGCAAAAATATAATTTTTTTCAATAGTGGTGAGGTGGATGGTCGGGAAAAAGTATTTCAGCGTCAAATATAATGAACCAGAACCCGTTCGCTTCTCCGATATTATCATTATAACGTTAACTACCTACTACAATTGTGTACGGTCATCCAATTGAAGTCATTATATTATAAATTTAATATTTATTTGCATCAAGATAAAAGTATATTTTGCAAACGAGGTACACAAAATGTAGTTTCCTGCAATCACCAATTTGAATATCATCCAAATTGGAGAGAAGCATTATGGAGGTAGAACCCATTCATTCATTACAGCGAACAACTGTAAATAAATTAAGGGAGCGAGGTCACACGAGGCTCGGATTCCTGGTTTCCATGGGATTTAGGATTGATTAACTTGTAAATAGCTCTGGATTCTACAAAAAATCTACTAGGTACCTGAAATTTGTGTAAACGGCTAATGAACAAGGAGGTTGAGCAAAAAATACAAATATTGGTGAGTTAGTACCTACCTAAGTTTTGAATGTATTTATTACCTTTGACCACGGTATAATAAATATACCTACCCCGAAACCAGTTAGTACACGTCACGATATATCGTACAAGAAGAACGTTATAACTCGAGAGTATCGGAAGGGTCATTGTTGATTGGTGAAGATGAAATAATTGTTCGAATGACAAAGACAGTTTTCCTTTGGTTATAGTCATATATGCCTTGGGAAAACTAGTATATGTACTTGCAGTAAGTGCTCAGCGATAAATAGGTATATCACCTACACACCAACTGCTGGGCGTCCCATTACAGGCAACCTACATACTCAGCGGAATGTTTCTGACGCAATATCGTACCTACACAATCATTTTGAGCGACTGTTTGTTTGCAGCAGCTTCACTGTTTTTTTCCCCCCTTACAAATACATAAGTTTGTGCTTAGCACTTCAGTGTGAGATTTTACAACACGAAGGACTGAGGAGGAGGTACCATGCCACTTTTAAACTTCCTTGTAACGTGATAAATCGCGATATTCACTAAGATTATCTTGCATCCCCCTCAAACACTACTTCTGAGCGGTGTGAGAGTAATCGGAGAAGAAACGCTTTGAATTGAATACAACAAAACAAACGGAGTCCAGTCATCAATAACGGGGCCTGTAATTTATCTTGCCTTCTTGGATTCTATTCAAACCTCTTCCACCAACCCTTTCCTACACCAATCACAGTTTTCCGCAACCTGGAAATGCTTTTCCGGTCCCCCTTGTGGTCTGAAATAATTCCTCGATAAAGATCTGTTCCTTCCTCTCCGCTAAATGTATCTTTCAAGCTATGGAAACGACGCTTAATATTTTGTAATATGGGGCAAAATACTGCAAAATCGCCAGCGGCTGCATTGAAAAAGACGAGGAAAACTGATGAGGCCTGGACAGGAATATTGGTCGTCCCATTTTTAAATCTCAATGAAAAAATATTTAAAAATCATATCGGTCAATCGCAGTTACTCGTGGCCTATGTTTTTAAAATTAGAACCAACAAAGTAGAAGATTCTGCGTTTAAGTTTATAACACAGATCGAAGTTTTTACGTAAATGATATGTAAGTATAATAGGATTATGGCAAGTAATATCCTAGGTTTTTTCACTAGGATTCAAGCCAAAAAGTTGCACATGGGGCATCATCTAAAAACCATAATTATAACTTCCAATCCCCCGAATTCCTCGATTCACAAGGTGTTTTGGTGAATTTCTACAACATCGGTAAGTGTGCAGACTGCTTCCCTCTCCATCCCTTGCTTTAGCGTGCTTTCAAACTGAACGAAGTCGCTCCAGTTATCACTCAAATAGATGATAATGATTATTGAATAAGCTGTTATTAATTGACAATCAGTGGTTCTCGGAACTCCTAATGGAGGTATTTATGCGGATCAGGTTGGAATTAAGCGCCTAGCTTTATAGTAGTCCTTGGAGTGAGCTGTTCCAGGAGGCCCTATCCTACTGTTGTTAAGGAGACAATGATATCCGAGATGAGTGATGATGCCATTCCCAGCCGAACGGGTCCAAGGCCCAAATTAATTTCTCCGATCAGTCCAACAGCCTCGTGCTCGGCGATGGTGAACGGTTTCGACATCGGAAGATCCGAATAAACGTAGGATATGAGCTATTAGACATGCAGCGAAGATGAGGTGACGAGTTGATCGGGGGAGGTCTGAGAAATGGAAGGCTGGCCTACTCAGAGTCGTGTGCAGTCTACTCTGCTATTAACTCATTTTGAATAAGTAAAAAAACTGTAAGAATAAAGAACAAACAAAATCAGAAAAGCAGTTTATTTACCCCCCCCCCCCGTACCTACCTACCTACTAAGTAAGAAAAAACCTCAAACAGAAGCAATGACGCGAGAGGAAGCGCTGGAGAACGCACCTGAACAAGAACTAAATTACTGAACACGTTAGGTATTCTTCATAGTGTTGAGCCAACAAAACCACCTTTGACTACCTTTACAATGAGTATGCACTAACCATGAACCATCCCTCCACGTGTTTCAAACCGCAGAATCTCCCTCCACATTCTTTCACAGTTTGCACACATTTTTGCAGATGTTGGCGAATTGTAACCCCCCAGAACTGACCTAATTCTGATTAATTATTTTTTGAGGAAATTATTATTAAAACCGATAAAGTTCCTATCTTTTGTTTCGGGTCACCATTTAATACCTACTACTTTTGGTGAATGTCGTGGTATCCTCCCAGAACCACCTCCTGTGAAATTAAGATCTCGCCAAATAAACATAGAAGTGGGGACGGAAGACGCAGGGGAACCGAGGAACCCAGTGGGGATCCCCACCATCCTCCACTAGCTGGAGGATGGAGGGAGATAGCCCTAAGGGCTATAAATACTTGCCTCCTTCGCCTTTCCAACCATTCTACGCTCTCCTCTAGTCGAAGACTATTCTCTCTTTCCTCAATCCTCATCTCTCTCCTCAACCTAAAAGATCCTGGGCATGGTGGTCGTCTAGCACGATAACCATACCAGGCAACGCCTCCTAAAACATCTTGGGCACGGTGGTAGCCTTGTGCTATAACCAAACCAAGCACCTATCCAAAAAGATCCTGGGCATGGTGGTAGCTCTGCACTATAACCAAACCAGGCACAACCTACCTTAAACGCCTCTCGTAGTGGATGCGCGTCACCTACGCATTCACTACAGTGAATATATACCAACTTTCGGAGATATCAATTTTTACCTATTTTGTCGACTTTAGACTCCAAAAACGCAAAAACTGATCACTATAACCGTCCTTTTGGTTTATTATTTTCATTACTATAATAGCAGGCCAATTCCTTGTGTGTTTACACACAGATGATCGGAACCTGACTGTCTATCCTTACATCCGACTTATTCCTTTCTCCTAAGCGACTTCTACTGTATAACGGTACTTCCTTCCATAATACGTTAAATCGCGGTAAAAACCTGGGGCCGGGACTTCGGTCCGTTTTTTTCCCCAAGCAATAATTTTGTTTGTTCAAGTCAGATACAACATAAATGTATCATATAATCTACCTTACTGACAGGTCGTCAGTATAATGTACCTTATCTATCTTATGTATCTTATCTATCTTTGAATGGATCATACCTTATCGACAAGCCATTATACCTTACTGCCTGGTTGAATGTGCGCTTTATACGATTGTTTATTATGCATACTTATTAAGAAATTAAAAAATTCAGCTGCTTGTCAATCAATCTACGTTGAAGACCTTGTATATTGTTAAATTAAGAATAAAATGTGGCGAGTGAATTACATCGCCCTGCAGGATGCTGTTTTGCTTCCTTTCGAGCCGTCTCGATTTGGATTCAGAGAACCTTCCCCAAATTGACAAGGCACAATTATGACCAAATGGTACGGATCTTGTAAATTCGCAATTTGTTTGCCAGCGAGAGGCTGCGATTTTTGAGTAGTGGCTTTAGTTGAGTAGTTATAATTTCAAGTTCTACTTTTGAGTAGTTCTAACTTTGAGTTCTAATTCCAGAATAGTTCCAATGCTAGTTTTTGTAAATCCATCAAATCGCTGTTCGCAAAATAGAGTATTCTAGCCTCTAATCTATTTAGGAGGTATGCCAGTTTGCTCTGCATTTGATAATCTCTTTTAATAATACTAACCCTTTAAATTGGACCACGTAAAATTGAAATAATGGTTTTCGTTTATAATCCTAGAACACTGTGATTCAGAGAGTTTTATTGAATACCTACTCTCAAATAGCAGTCAAATCCTTATGCTGCAGAGATCCTTCCAATAATTTACAAAGAATTTGCGAAAAGGAAAAATAAACCCACTTCAGCTACTGATTTTGTTTCTGTAGACAAATTACATGGAAACAAAAGTGTATGATGTAAAACAGAATTCGTCGGTGTAATAGGATATTAATTTTCTGATGATTACCACTGCCAGACAAAATTACCATTCGAGTTTTATTTTGGTTTATTATTTTCAATAATGAACCATTGGAATCGAGCATGAAAAAAAAAAAAGTTAGAAAAAATTCTAACCCCCCTCAAAATTTGATGGTTTACCTACGTTTCAAGGTACGTAGAATCCGAAAATGCAATACAAATATTTCTGACTTTTCTTAGTTACCATGAATAAAAATTGATGAAATTCGGGTTATAGGTTCCGTTCGGGGTCTAGTTGGTCCTCGAAGCTAGACGTTAACTGTCAGTCATCTCTAAGGGGTTCAAAATAGGGGTTGAAATTTTCAGAACGCCGTAGCTCGAAAACTTTTGATTGAAGGGTATGGTTTTTTTTCGTTATTAAATTTGTCTAGAGCTAAACAATTTTTTGGGACCACTCGGAGCACTGTACGTCGAGCCGTTTGTGTGCACCAAAAAGCTTCGTCAACACGATCGTGAATCAAACGGTATAAATCCGGTCGGGATATAATAATCACTAAGGAGCACCTGATTATAATCAAGGATGGCTGTATGAAGTCGAGTTGGTTGTTGTACGATATTATTTCATTTGATAAGTGATGGACTATTGGATTTTGTTGGTAGGTACTTGAGAAACTTGAACAAACTTTGAAGTATTATTGATGGGCAAATTATTACACAACGGTAAATAATTACATAACGGTAAATTATTACACAACGGTAAACTATTACAGAACGGTAAATTATTACACAACGGTTCATCTACCAACAAGGGGCTGGATTTTGTTGGTACGTACTTGTGAAACTTGAACAAATTTTGAAGTATTTTAATGGGTAAATTATTACACAACGGTAAATTATTACACAACTGCAAATTATTACACAACGATAAATTATTACATAACGGTAAATTATTACACAACGGTTCATCTACCAAGAAGGGGCTGGATTTTGTTGATCGGCACTTTTGCAACTTGACCAACCGTTGAAGTATTATTGATGGGCAAGTTATTACACAACGGTTCATTATACTTGACCAGAGGGTAGGTACTGACCACAGAAATCAGTGATCTACGTAGAAGGGGCATCTATTTCACTCCACATCAACAATTTTCCTTCAGTTTCTTTTCGCCATTTTAGTTACCTACTGTTTGCCATCGAAAGAATTATTTTAGCAAATTTAACTCGTGATTTAGGTAGGTGCCCAGTAACGAGTAAGGGGTTAGGTACTAACCTACGGAGGGTCTTCGCTCTACATAAGATGTATAGAATAGTACATTTTACATAGACGGGTTATCTATACAGAGAGCTGTGATCAGTAAAAGAAGGGTATTCTGTACAAAATAATAAACCGTTGTGCAGGGATTTGCAGCGTTTTTAAGAATTAGAACTTTACAAGGAAAAACTGGAGTGCACGTCTTGAATAACAATCATAGTTGCCGAGAGGCCCTCGTCGGAGGTGGGGTATCTTTATCCTAAAAGCTGCAACGTCGAAAGTCCTCAGGGGCTGAGCACGACTCCTCAAATATTGACAGTGTCAACAGCCGCAGTGGGATATTTGCGGGACCAACAGAACCCGGGTTTTAGGCGTACGGTTAACTGGTAGGAAACGAAGGAGATTAAATACTGAGCGGCCGGGCAGCCGAGCGAAATACAAGTTCAAACTTAACCCACCAGGTTGTTTTTACGGTGTATTTGCATTACTTCCTTCGAGGTCTCTCTATCTGAGCAACCGACGATTTGTAAGATGTTGAATCCGAAAATTATACATTGCAGATTGAGAGTATGATTGGTAGAAACTCGCCTAACACAACACGAATTCTCAATATTTCCGTTCGTAGGAGCCTAACATCGACTTACAATCCGCACCGCGTGTGTTATGCAGCATGTCCATACGAGCAAATTGTCCAAGTACCTTTCCTGCTCAATCTACCTTTCAAATTAATACTCGTAACTCATTATCACAGTCTCCATAGTTTTTTATAGTTCGAACATCAAAATTAAGAGTTTGGCTCTCCAAACTTGCGTGTTATTTAAATGATCGTTAATTGTACATTATTACCACCTCCGTTAGTTTTTGTCAACCTAATCAGTAAAGATTATGCGAAGTTTTACGCAGAATTTTTTTTCCTTTTCTTCTTGACAGTTTTATGCTGAACCCATCGATCCAATGCCATTTAGGTGTTCTTACGGTTTTCACCCATCCAAATTTGAATTTGATCTCAGGGAAAAAATAAGCTCGACCACTGAATTAGTCTCCTTCTCTCTCGAGGTTCTGGCGGATCTAGAATTTGGAAAAGGGGGAAAGCTAATCGGAAAATCTTTGAAAAATTTCCAACCCAAAACAGAGTTTTTTAATGTACATTTTGGTATTTTAAATCAATAGAAAAATGCATTATTTAAAATAAAATCTTTTGAATTTTTCTCTATAGTAAATGTTTTATGAACTACTAGTCTATACTGATAACAATTATTTTACTCTAATCATGTTCTGCAGGTAAAGGTAAGATAATAAGGTAATAACGAGAATTAGAGGTCAAGATATATTATTTTTAATACATAGAATAAAGTTTTCATGTTTCAAGAAAGCTATTTTAGCCAGTGTATTTCGGGTCAATCATGAGAGGGGGCTAAAGCCCCACTTAACCCCTCTCTGGATCTGCCAATGTCTAGAGGCACCATTCTATACCTCTTTTAGTGATTTTATATAAATATTGGTGATTTTTAAGCAAGAACCCCCATAGTCTCAAGTTTGATCCTAATTTTAGGAACCCCACCATCGAATTGTACAGTTCAGTCGCTAGCGCTTGCATCTCTAAAATAAGGGGAAAAAACAATCCTTAGAAATGCTGCAAATTATTACATAACGGTTTATTATTTACCTGTATAGATGCCCCTTCTGCGTAGATCAATGTTTTCTGTGGTCAATACCTACCCTCGTGCCCCCCCCCCCCCCCCCCCCAATAGGAAAACCCTAAAGCCGAGTGCTGGAGCTGGCCGGGCAATTGGAGTTTCATAAATATGCCGGGGATTCAAGAATGCTATTATTAATTATTTAATTGTTAGTCAAGGTTAGCCTAAGGTTTATTCAAGTTACAAAAGTGCCCATCTTTAAAATCCAAAATAACCAGCATTCTTCTGACGAAAAAATAATATCACGTAACAAACAACTCGATTTCATACATCCATGCGCGGTAATAATCTATCGGGTGTTCCCTAGCAATGGCACTTGGGCCGGATGTACACCGTTTTGTTCACGATCATGTTGACTAAGCTTTTCGGTGCAAAGTTCAGGACCTTACTGTGAACGAACGGCTGGACGTAAAATGGTCCGGGTAGTACCAAAACAAAGTTCGAGACCATTGCAAAAACGTAAACAAAAATCGAGATAACGGCACCCTGGAAATGTCACCTACTATTTTTCACCTCTTAAAAGATGACTTTGACAGTAACGCCGACCTTCGCGGACGAGCTAGACCCCAAATGGGACCTACAAACCGGGGGTTAACTTTTTTCAACGCCCGATTCCAAAGGTTCATATTGAAAATAATAAACCAAAACTGGACTAAAAGATCAGGGCATTGGTGATAACAAGTAGGAAAAATCGGTGTAATGATGCGGCAGCGCGTTTCGGGAAGGTATGCTATTAGTAAGTACCTAATACCTACCCGGATTTGTAAAGAAAAAGTTTTCAAAAACGTCGACCCGGCTATATTGGCCGAGGGAAGTTATTAATTTGGTTGGAATGTTTGGAACAATTTGACGTGATAATGCTCCATTATGTTAGTCCCGAATGGCTTATGGTATAATAATAAATAATAATGAAAAAATATGTGAATACCTACTAATGAAGCGTACAGAAGACGCTATACCGATGCGCAGTGTGGCTGTATTGACTGGGGTGATTACTAATTTGGTTGGAACGGTTGGAACAATTTGACGTGATAACGCTTCGTTATTTTAGTCCCGAATGGCTTATGGTATAATAATAAATAATAATGAAAAAATACACTGCCAAGGTGATGGCACAGGAGCTTCCTCGTCACAATCAGAGTGACCCATTATAAAATAGAACAGACTCGGAAGCAAAATAACATAACATTACATTACATTACATAACATTACATAACGTTAAATATACATATTACATAACATTACATTACATAACATAACATTACATAACATTACATGAAATATACATATTATACATATTATACATAACATGACTTCCATAATACATTACGTCCATTATACATAACTAGCCTGACCGCTCGCTTCGCTCGCTATCCGAGATTCGCTGTACGCAGTATCGTGGAACCAACAAACGACGGAAAAATCCCATAGCCTACCGGGTATTTGTGCCCAATTTTATCAAAATCCGTCAAGCCATTCAGGAGTTGACCATGGTCGACCATATTTCCGCTATGGTCAGGGAATTAAAAATGCGCCTACGTTCAACTTGGGAGGCTACCGGATATTGGTGCCAAATTTGGTCGATATCCGTTGAGTAATTCGGGATTCGACCATGGAGGGGCCCATGGATGCGCTATGGTCGACCGCGGGAGTAGTCCGAAGGGTCGATCGTAGATAGAATTTCACGTAGATTACGAATACGCGATAAAAAATAGGGGTTACAATTTCAATTAACGAAGTTGACCATGGTCGACCATAGTTCCGCTATGGTGAGGGAATTAAAAATGCGACGTTGCACAACTTGGGAGCCTACTGGATATTCGTGCCAAATTTGGTCGATATCCGTCAAGCCATTCAGGAGTTGACCATGGTCGACCATAGTTCCGCTATGGTCAGGGAATTAAAAATGCGACGTCGCACAACTTGGGAGCCTACCGGATATTCGTGCCAAATTTGGTCGATATCCGTTGAGCGATTCGGGATTCGACCATGGAGGGGCCCACGGATGCGCTATGGTCGACCGCGGGGGTAGTCCGAAGGGTCGATCGTAGATAGAATTTCACGTAGATTACGAATACGCGATAAAAAATAGGGCTTACCATTTCAATTAACGAAGTTGACCATGGTCGACCATAGTTCCGCTATGGTCAGGGAATTAAAAATGCGACGTTGCACAACTTGGGAGCCTACTGGATATTCGTGCCGAATTTGGTCGATATCCGTCAAGCCATTCAGGAGTTGACCATGGTCGACCATAGTTCCGCTATGGTCAGGGAATTAAAAATGCGACGTTGCACAACTTGGGAGCCTACTGGATATTCGTGCCAAATTTGGTCGATATCCGTCAAGCCATTCAGGAGTTGACCATGGTCGACCATAGTTCCGCTATGGTCAGGGAATTGAAAATGCGACGTTGCACAACTTGGGAGCCTACTGGATATTCGTGCCAAATTTGGTCGATATCCGTCGAGCCGTTTGGCCGTGCATAGAAGGACAGACAGACAGACAGAGCGCATGCGCAGGGCGAACCGCTGGCTCTATCATGTTGAAATTTATATGGGACCTCAATGGGCCCTACCCGCTTAATCCCTGAGAATTACATTGAAATTGGGTGAAATCTTTGGTTACTACGGCTGTAACAAGGAAATTGAATCTATTTCACGCCAGCGCATGCGCAGAGCGCACCGAGGGTCCGATCATGCTGAAATTCATACTGGAACTCACTAGGCCTTGTCCAAACAACCCTTGAAAATTTGAGCGAAATTGAATCAAAATTGTGAAAGTTATGCGTGTTTGTTGAATTTAACGTTAGCGCATGCGCAGGGCGTACCACTGGATCAATCATGTTGAAATTTGTATGGGACCTCAAGGGGCCTTATCCGCACCATCCCTCAAAATTTGAGCTGAATCAATTCAAAATCGTGGAAGTTATGGCTGTAACAAGGAAATGCGGACAGACTCACAGACTCACAGACTCACAGACTCACAGACTCACAGACCGACAGACACGGAACCAAATTTGTTCAGTAGGCTTTGAAACGCAAAATGCAAGTGGAAATTTTGATTTCTGAAGACAAAAATTTTTTGGCTCACGAAAGTGAACACAAGGCTTCCGCTGCTTCGCAGACTCGGAAGCAATATGTGAATACCTTACTAATGAAGCGTACGTGCTACACCGATGCGCAGTGTATGCTGACCCGCAACGCGCGTATGAAACGCCGGTTGCATACCCGCGGCTCCCGAGTTGTTTTAGCCTCACCCGCCCAGAACCAACAGAAAGGGCGTTCAATCGACGGCGTAGTACCGGAAGAGCTGTGCTGTAGAAAGAGCTGTGTGGTAGAGGAAGAGCTTCTTCGTTTTTCCCGTCAGACCGAACCAGTTGAAAGATATCGAGAGTGTTCCTGGTTATTACTCCCGCGCGTCAAATGATTGCGAAGTTGCACCCTCGTCGGTTTTCTCTTCGGGGGAAAAACGTTCCGCGGATGAGGCCACGCATGAGGAGACGCGATCTGGGCCCTCCAGACCTCGCTTTCCTATTACACTCTCGAGAAACCCGTGAAAAACAACATTTTCTCGAGAGAACGGTGTAGAGGGAAAAGAGAAAAATAACATTAAGTGTGTTTATACGAGAGGTTGTATTATGTACGGAGAAATGTCGAGAAAACCTATATTTTTCCCGGGAGAAACGGGGTTTGTTATTATAACGTACGCTAGGTATGCTCATGCCATACGGATCTCTGTGGTAATAATAATTATTCGCGCCACCTATTATCATCTACTTACCTAATTCGATGTTCAATTCAATTCAATTCTTTATTAAAACACATATTTAGTACATAATGAAGAATATAAGTACAGAAACATGAGAAAACCAAATTCATGAATGTATATCCAGTAATTCAGAATCAATCCAGTAATTCAGAATGTATATCCAGTAATTCAGAATCAAACTGAATATTATAATATTATATGGCAGCATCGATGCCAGCTGTTTTTTAGTCGGACAGTTTGTTATTTTACCAAGCAGTTTGGACGCCAAATGACCATTCTTTTTTCTCGAAACAGATTGAAGATGTCAGATTTTTTACTTTCACTTAAATTTAAGGAAAAATTAGTAAAAATAGCGTTGCAACCACAAAAAAGAAGAAAAACGCTGCAGATTATTACACAACGGTTTATTATGTGCCTGCATAGATGCTTCTTCTGCGTACATCACTGTTGTTGTGGTCACTACCCTAGAGGTCCCTCTAGGAAAGCCCTAAATGAAGTACTGGAGCCGGGGCCCGGGAACTGAAGTTTCATACAAACGCGCGGGATTCAATAAAATTAAATCTTTAATTAGTTGTAGTTATTCATGAAGCATAAGGTAAATAATAGACCGTTGTGTAGTAGATTACCTGTGTAGGGGTTTAAAATTTTTTTTTCATGCTCGATTCAACTGTTCATTATTGAATATAATAAAACAAAAAATCCCATAGAGTATAGCATCCATTAGAGTGGACGTCCCTTATGGTGGTTTATAGACCACTCTCACTCAATGCAGATCGTCTGGATATTTAACCCAGCTTCTAGACCCCCCCCCCCCCCAATGTGCTCAACCAGAACGGCTTCTGAATCAAACTGATAATAACCGCCAAATCTGTTGAGAATACGAGCAACGGACGCAAATCGTCGAAATTCCGACGTAGCGCACAACTACACTGAATTCTGCATCGGACAAAAAAAAAAAAAAAAAAAACCACGCGAATCGGTGTTTGCTGTACAATATTTAGCAGAAAACACCGCAGTACAATATTTTTTCAGCATTAACCACCCATTCCCTCCTCCTAGGAGTAAATTTTGAAATTCCGGCTGTTGTGAGTGAGATGGTTGGATGCTCATAACATAGCGGATGGAAGAGGAAGGCAGAGGTCGGATGAAGACGGGTGAGGAAGGATGTGCTCCTTCGGAGCCTTTTCACTAATGCCCCGCGGTTTTCACCACAGCAGGCGCCTGAGATGTGGGAGCTAGTACCCCGCGGTTTTCACCACTGCAGGTACTAAAGGAGAAGGAGGCGTCCCACGGTTCTCACCACAGCAGGTACCAGTGGAGAAGGAGATATCCAGCGGTTTTTACCACAGCAGATACTGGGAGTACACCCCGCGGATTTCACCACAGCAGGTGTGAGGAAGGGTAAGAGAGAGAAGTCGTAAGTCGGGAGTCGGATCGTCGAATGAAGAGTTGGGCCGGAAGGGCTGTTTTTATAAGGACTTATCCACCCGTCCCATGTCCACAATCGGCCGTTACGACCGTTGAGGCAGTTGGCGGTTGATGGGAAAACCATCGGTGTCGACCAGCTCAACGTTCTCCGCGTTTATTTGGTTAAATCTCTCGTAATATTCCACGAGAGGTTACTGGTGAGGGAATCACGACATCGGCGAAGTAAGGCACAACTAGACAGTTTTCTGCATCGAGCAAAAAAATAACCACGCAAATCGGCTGAGAATTGCGGCCCGGGCAGCGACAATATTCTGTCACACACACACACACACGCGCGCGCACGCACACACACCTGTTTTTTCCCCTTTCCTTTCAAGGATTTGGATTCAGGATGGTCTGAAACGGATCTGAATGTGGTTCTTTTTTTTCTCGGCTGCGTGTTGTCCTCTTCTGACCAGATCAGATACATAAGGACGTCTCTTACTACTGAGGGACGTCCTAAAAAACTCGTTACGCATACAACCGACGTTGAAAGCAGTGTGAATAGTTTAAAAATTCGCTCAGTTGGTTACATTTATGACTGGAAATTTTCCGGCTTCAGGTATTTTAAGCTTAATTCCAGCTGATAAAACCAATCACCGAGCGTTTCGCGCTCATGTTGCTATATGTTTGTTAATTATATTATTCTTGGTGGTTTTATGTTCCAATGAAATGTTTAGACCCCGAATTTTCAGTAAACCTTATATATATTAGCTTTTGGAGGGCAACTTGGACCGGGCTGTTAATATGGAATAGGTATGGAGAGGAATATGGATTACTATTTTTGTGTAGGGTAATACTGAATCTGTTAGTATATTAAAGAAAATCACGAATAATTGCCCCGAAAAAAATTTATTGTTAAAGGACGAAAACAAATGTATTTTCAATTTATTCGAGCACTTTGAGACGATGTGCTCCAAATTTTCTTCTGGTATTTCATGCTGCTCGAACTGCCATGTTGGAGAATGAAGCAACCTCAACCACCTTTACGAAAATATCAGTGTGTGGGAAATACTCTATCAACTAGTGGCTCCACCGACTAGGTGCCTCACGCAATTTTGAAAATAGGCTCAAATTCCGCCTATGTACCACCTGAATGATAGCGATTTTTCGTAATGTTTTATGGCTAGGTAAATATTTATCAACCGCTGTTAGCATGACTGATACGAGCTTTGAAAGTAATTATTCCATTCGATTCAGCGTGCTGGAAAACACGAGAAACTATACGAAACACACATTTTCCTGACAGGTGGCACCACTGGTGACGACGTTCCCTACCCCAAGGTGGCACCAAAAACTATACAGTGAATTCCGGAGGCCTAAGGAGTATATTGCCAATATTTCAATCTTCAGTCATTCCTAGGAGGGCAGCGTACAGGTAGTTGTAACCGTTTTTCAGCGGTTTTTGGCGATTTTGTGAGTACCTCCATTGGCCTCACCAGAAGGCACAGTGTTGGCGCCTATGGCCGGACGTTTTTCCTAGTTTGGAAGGATACCTGGGCATCTTTCTCACCGTCTTATCAAAACCCATAGCGCACCAATAACTGGACTCTGTGAGTCAGGAATTCTGAATTTTCCACTTGAACGCAGGTTCTCTCAGTTGAAATTAAGACTACCGGGAAAGTTTTTGGTTTTGGTGATGAAGGTGCTCGAGAAGGCAGGGGGGTCATCAAAAAGTTGTTTCTCCGGTACGACAACATGGAAATAAGTCTCGAAAAGATTATTCAAGAACAGGAATGGACAAAGTTCTCAGAGGCGGAGCCTTTTATACCCGACAAACTGCAAACTTCTTAATTACGGGAATTGATTTTCAACAAGGGGTTCTTGTGGAAGGAAGTTCGAAAAGGGTCTTTGGAGACTGGGGATTCCTTAAGGTTAAATACGGAGGAGACGAAACCAACTCACTACCGATGATTACGGGTCGGGTCCGAGAAATACGGTGTTTATGGTTAAACTTGGAGGAGAAGGCAACAATCTTCCTCGGTAACAACGGAGATAGAAGCCATTTATTTAATAACGGGTCGATGGGAAGTGATCAGAACAGTAAATTCGCTGTAGGGAGTTTACTGGAGCAACGGCTATTCCAACTTTTCCTATGAACCGTTACTGAACTATCGCTTTCAGTTGCGGCAACCTGAATTTAATCCCTGTGAATCATCAGTCATTCTAATTAAACAGATATTCTGCCAGTGGGTTGAACAGTCGCATAGTTGACCATGCCTAATTTGATATTGCAGAGATTCCTAGCGTGCAGCTGTAGGAATTAATGCCATAAATATTAATCCTTACCGCGACACGTGAACTTTCGCCAAATCCGTGACACACTGGCCAGTTTCTACTTAGGTGACACGTGAGCCTCCGAGAACTGGAAACACCCGGCTTAATTTTGGTTTATTATTTTCAATAATAAACCTTTGTAATCGACCATGACATTTTTTTTAAAACACCCCTCAAATTTCATGATTTATGTTTCAAGGGACGTAGAATACGAATATCAAATACAAATATTTCCGTCAGTCCGCCGTACGCCGTCCGCGGCTTTTTCCTTTGTTCTCATGAACCAAAATTCACGAAATTTGGTATACGGGTCCCGTTTGGGCTCTAGTCGGTCCTCGAAGCTCGGCGTTACTGTCAGTAATCTCTAAGGGGTGGAAAATAGGGGTTGAAATATCCGGAGTATCCCTGTCTCGAAAATCTTTTTTTGAGGTGTGGTTTTTGAACTTGAATATCATATCTACTATGTAAAATGGTTTACGTTATTTTTGGTGCATAATATAAACGTAACACAGATTATTGCAAGATTGTAAGATGCATCCTTGGTTTGATAGATGTATTTTTCTTCTTCTGCTAAAATATTAAACACAAAAATCAATCAAAAACTCACCAGCTCTGAAGATCTGGCCACAGCCGTCGCACCGGGAAGCAAACTGGGCATCGTAGCAGTTGCCGCAGTAAATCTTGTCGGCTTTGCTGCCGAACTGCTTGTCTACGAGAGACACGCGGCACTTGTTACAGAAGAAGCAGGCCTCGTGCCAATGCTTGTCTTTGTAAGACAAGTCCTGCAAACAGAAATGAAACAAATATTGGTGTTTTTCCTCAATATTTCTTCATTATTTATTATTTTAATATTAGATCAAAATCGAAAAATTATCTCAGCTTAAGCAGCAATAAAAATAGAGAACATAATTTTCATAGTAGCTGAGTAACACGAAAATTATCTCTCCGTTCTCAGGGTGACTAGCCCCTGAATTTAACGAGATATACTACGGAACGCAAGACCAAACGGCTATGCGGGTACGATGGGGATGCCGATCGATAGATTCATTTTACGTGGAAGAAGTTAGTACCTGTACGAACCAGACCTATTAAAAGTGCGCACGTAGGTACCTACGAAAGCGCAATAATTCTGGCATCGTAAAGTCTGTTGTTATCGACTTTTACATTGCTTCGCTATTGCAACGAGTCCAAATTTGTCGATACTAATCAGTTTTAGAGCAATATGAATGGTAGTAATGGTGTATTTATGTATAATGGCCTGTCTGTACGTATGAATGTGCCTATGTATTGTACGTAATTTTGTACGTTTCACTCCAGAAGACTTTGGCTATGAGCTGATAAATTCCGAATTTCGCCAAAATGTAAGTATTTTCAAAAGGTAGAATTTGTATTATGTAAGCGATTTTTAACACCCTTACGTGAGTCAAATTTGAATTACTGCAGGTCAAGAATAACTTTAAAAAAACCAAAAAAAAACTAATAAATGACACGAACCGCCAAAAAATGTAGTAGCTAGGTAAGAAAATTACAAACAATAATTAATCTAAATCGTGACAGAAGGTACATTTTGTTTTGGCAGAAGAAAATCCGAGTCGGAAATATTTTTGCTAATAAAAGGTGAGGGTAAAATTCTAGATTTTGTTGGTTAAAAATCGTCGAAATTAGTTGAAAATCAACAATAACTACCTCAAAATCACCAAAAGTGTTTGTTATGAGATGTCTGAAGACAAAAAATAGACAATTCCGATAAACACTAATATTTTTTCTATTAAAATTTATTGAAATATAGTTACTTAATATAAAGTGGAAATTTCGCCACATTGGCATAAACTTGGTATGTAAAATGAACTGAAATGGGAGATGATGGTAATTTGACGCAATCGACAATAGCAACTGAATACGTAACACACCCTACGAAAAATGCACGTTAGTTGGAGCAGGACATATGAGCGAATTTTCGAAATAACACTCCTGCCTTAAATAACGAACATTATTCATGGGGTTTCCGCCAGTTTGAACACTCTTTTGACCCCCAACGATTTCGTTACTTTTTCAATTGCTATTGTTGATTGCGTCAAATTATCACCATCTCCCATTTCGTTTCGATTTACTTACCGATTTTATGCCAAAGTTGGACAATTTTCTGTTTTTATTAAACAACTCAATTTTTAATACATTTTCATAGAAAACAAATATTAGTGACTACTAGAATTATCAATTTTTGTCTTCAGTCGTCTCAGTTGGTGATTTTGAGGTAGTTACAGTTGAATTCGAAAATTAGCTCATTTATGGACACGATCCTTGACTCGAACTAAATTGTAAAATTGTCCGAAAGTAGAATAAATGCAGTTGAACTGACGCAAATGGGGAAATGCGGTGATTTAACACAACAAATGAAAATAATTTTGAATAACAATAATGTTTCGGGGCGAAAGTGATCCAATTTGTGTACAAAACTATGTAAAATGTTTGACAGTTTAAAAAAAGGACTTATATTTCATCATTCGCTCGTTTGGTCATGTTGCATTAATTGGAACTTCAATTTAATTCGCTCATACGTCCATACTACATGATTGGAACTTTTATTTAAATTTTGTCCTAAATTTACATTAATGCAGTGTTACGGACGTAATGGGGTGGGAAGGGGGGGCTTCAATTTGACACAATACACAATTTTGAAAAACTAAAACTCCAGTCTTGCATCATGGCTTAAAGAGCGAATTTTCAAAGGAAGTTTAGGAAATTGAAAATTTAAAAATGTTCATCTGCCAGAGCACTCATTACGGCCTGACTGGGCACTTGTTGAGATGGGAGTGGGCACGTCGTGCAGAAAAATTATTGCAAAAAATCATTTTTGAGTGTTTTGAACAACAAAATTCTGATTTCGATCATCGAAGCAGTCTGAACGTGCTGAAGCTACTCGCAATCGATTCAGAGACCAAGAAACATGGTAAACGACACCTCACATGCCTACATAAAAATACGAATTTTTTCTGATTTCGGATTACAATTTTGTAAATTTGGTAGGCTGGATGCGCCTAATCGGACTGGAACTAGTTGTAATCGATTCAGCTCTCCAAAAAACGTGACTGACAACACCCCGCATGCCTATGTAGCTAAAATCCTTTTTTTCTACCGAAAATTTGTAAATTTGGACCCCTGCGCAGAGTGCGAGATCGGGCTGGGTAACCAACACTCATAAAATTACTCTTGCGGAGACCTTTTTTTCTGCGCAAGAACGAATTTTTTATCATTAAAATTAAGAGACTTATCGTGCGGAATGACACATATTATATAATATGTATATAACACACATATTATATTATATAATATATATATATATTATATGTATTACATATTATATAATATGATAACACACATATTATATTATATAATATGTATATAACACACATATTATGTAAACATGTATATAAGCGAAAATCTATAATTTTGATCTGCGTTGCATGAAACGGATTTTGGAGCTTTCACACGGCTCTGAAATTTTGGAACGAGCCAAATAGCTAAATTTTCTGCGAAAATTTGCTAAAAGTCAAAATAGGTAGTACAGAACTGTTACTTTGAAATCGCCCGTACGGCCGTGCTGCACAAGTGCAGCTTTTCCGATGAGGCGCACTTGAGGGACGTGATGCAAGGAGGCACTTGCAAGTGCAAACGGTTCCCGACAAAACGCCAGGTAGGTAATATTCTCCCGGCGTATAACAAAGTAGGTCGATGTTCAACTCCCTCCGTAACATGGGGGGGGGGGGGGGGGGGAGTGTTCACCTCGGTAATTCGTTCAAACGGACCCTCAGACGTGTCGAGTTACCGAGGAGGTGAAAACAGTCAAAGTAGAAACCCCGTCGCACGTGTATGAAGTGCCCCCCTGGTAACTACCGATAGACGGCAACTCCGCGATGGAGTTTTCTCTCGATTTTCTCCCTCCTTTCGGATGTTGTTCCCCAGTAAGAGGGTGGCGACGGGGGAGAAAACTCGAATCAACTCTGATACACTTTTCCGCAAAACTTCTCTCACGCTCCATCGTCTCCTCTTCGCCTCTGGCGCTCGCGTCAGTTTGAACAGTCGTTTCCAAGGTGACGCGATTTCATTTAAGGAGTCGGGACGGGCGGAGAAAATGTTTTCTAGAATCGAACGAAACGTAACATTTTCATGGATAGGTTTTCTCCAACTTCACAATAACACTTTCTGCATCTGCCGAAACGCTGTGCAAAGTCCTTGTCACATGGGTTTATTATTCTATTGGACATACCTACAGAAATATTGGCTGTTCATTTATTGTTTCATTCATGCACAGTAGTTGAAATAGCTGTTTTTGATGGTTTCCACCAATTTTGGCAACCGAAAACACGAATTAGGCTTTTTTAAAATTTTTGGTTTATTATTTTCAATACCTAATGAACCATTGGGATCGAGCATGAAAAACAAAAAAACAAAAAAAATCAACCCCCCCCCCCCCCGCCACAAAAATTCGATGGTTTACGTTTCAAGGTATGTAGAATACAAAACTGCTATACAAAACGCTGCAAATCCGTGCACAACGGTTTATTATTTTGTACATAATACCCTCCTGTTACAGATCACAGCTCTCTGTATAGACAACCCTTTATATAATATTTGTTCTATTCTATACATCTTATGTAGAGCGCAGACCCTCCGGAGGTTAGTACCTAACCCCGTACTCGTTACTAGGTACCTACCTAAATCACGAGTTCAATGTTGCTAAAATAATGCAGCCGATGACAAGCAGTAACTAAAACGGCAAAAAGAAACGCAAATAATGCAGTTCTGAAGGAAAATTGTTGATGTGGAGTGAAATAGATGCCCCTTCTGCGTAGATCATGGTTTTCTGTGGTCAATACCTATAGTGAACCGTTGTGTAATAACTTGCCGATCAATAATACTTCAACGGTGATTCAAGTCCGATCAACAAAATCCAGCCCCTTCTTGGTTGATGAACCGGTGTGTAATAATTTGCCGTTGTGTAATAATTTACCCATCAATAATACTTCAACGTTTGTTCAAGTTTCAGAAGTACCTACCAACTAAATCCAATAGTCCATCACTTATCAAATGAAATAATATCGCAGAACAACCAACTCGACTTCATACAGCCATCCTTGATTATTATCAGGTGCTCCCTAGTGATGATATCCGGGCCGGATTTATACCGTTTGGTTCACGATCATGTTGACGAAGCTTTTTGGTGCACACGAACGGCTGGACGTACAATGCTCAGAGTGGTCTCAAAAAATTGTTTAGCTCAAGACAAATTTAATAACGTAAAACAAACCGTACCCTTCAATCGAAAGTTTTCGAGCTACGGCGTTCTGAAAAATTCAACCCCTATTTTTAACCCCTTAGAGATGACTGACAGTAACGTCGAGCTTCGAGACCAACGAGACCCCGAACGGAAACCCGAATTTCATCAATTTTGTTTCATGGTAACTTAGAAAAGTGGCCAGTACTGCGTACGGCGGACAGATAGAAATTTTTTTATTGCAGTTTTGGATTCTACATACGTAAACCATCAAATTTTGAGGGGGTTAGAATTTTTTTTTTCATGCTCGATTCCAATGGTTCATTATTGAAGATAATAAACCAAAATTTCTGTCTGTCCGCTGTACTGGCCACTTTTCTTAATTGATGAAATTCGGGTTATAGTTTCCGTTCGGGGTCTAGTTAGTCCTCGAAGCTCGGCGTTACTGTCAGTCATCTCTAAGGGGTTAAAAATAGGGGTTGAAATTTTCAGAACGCCGTAGCTCGAAAACTTTCGATAGAAGGGTATGGTTTTTTTTTACGTTACTAAATTTTTCTAGAGCTAATCAATTTTTTGAGACCACTCGGAGCATTGTACGTCCAGCCGTTCGTGTGCACCAAAAAGCTTCGTCAGCACGATCGTGAATCAAACGGTATAAATCCGGCCCGGATATCATCACTAGGGAGCACCTGATTATAAAATCAAGGATGGCTGCATGAAGTCGAGTTGGTTGTTCTGCGATATTATTTCATTTGATAAGTGATGCACTATTGGATTTAGTTGGTAGGTACTTCTGAAACTTGAACAAACGTTGAAGTATTATTGGTGGGTAAATTAACACATAATGGTAAATTATTACACAACGGTAAATTATTACACAACGGTTCATCTACCAAGAAGGGGCTGGATTTTGTTGATCGGCACTTTTGTAACTTGATCAAACGTCGAAGTATTGTTGATGGGTAAATTAACACATAATGGTAAATTATTACACAACGGCAAATTCTTACACAACGGCAAATTATTACACAACGGTAAATTATTACATAACGGTAAATTATTACACAACGGTAAATTATTACACAACGGTTCGTCAACCAAGAAGGGGCTGAATTTGGTTGATCGGACTTGAATAACCGTTGAAGTATTATTGATGGGCAAGTTATTACACAACGGTTCATTACACTTGACCACGAAGGTAGGTATTGATCACAGAAAACAGTGGCCTACGCAGAAGGGGCATCTATTTCACTCCACATCAACAATTTTCCTTCAGAACTTCATTATTTGCGTTTCTTTTTGCCGTTTTAGTTACTGCTTGTCATCGACAGAATTATTTTAGCAACATTGAACTCGTGATTTAGGTAGGTACCTAGTAACGAGTACAGGGTTAGGTACTAACCTACGGAGGGTCTTCGCTCTACATAAGATGTATAGAATAGTACATATATTATTATGTTATATAGACGGGTTATCTATACAGAGAGCTGTGATCTGTAACAGAAGGGTATTCTGTACAAAATAATAAACCGTTGTGCACGGATTTGCAGCGTTTTTTTGAGTGGTACGCGTGCGTGCGATGGATTCCGAAGAATTTATAATGCTCTATTGGAGCCGCATACTTAGGTAATAGTTTACCGATGCCGCTCGTAGACATGAAAAATGGTCTCCCGTCGTTGCATACATGTATGCAACTTCTTTCTTCCTACTGCCGGTTTCTTTAGCTTATCCCCTCCGAACTACTCGTTTCCAAAAATCTCCGACGATAATAATGTAATGTTTCTGAGCATTTTTCCACAGTAGACTATCATCTACTTTCGGAATTGGCATATGACCCACAGGAGACCTTGGTGTTACTACTTTCAACCCCCCCATACCAATTCCTTTGCTCAGTACCATAACTGGTCTACAATAACTTGCCAAGTAGACTTGGCGGCCAAATTGAGTTAACTTCAGATTCGGATTCTGGGGATAATTCTTCATCACTGCAGTAGACAATTTTTCGAAAATTACGGCCTATGGCAGTAAAATGGTTGAGAAACTGTTATTTCGTAACATAATCACTTTGTAAACTCGTTATGCAATAATAGCTGTAGTCACACCAAATAGTAAAATTTGGGCTTGCAACAACCGACCAAGTCGAAATAGTTCGCGGCTATATTGGTCAAGTGCGTTATTCTTCTTTTTTTTCCCCCTGATCGAAACTGAGTTAATCGATTGGTGGGTCAAACCAGAAGCTGTTGATAAGGAAACGAAGGTAACGAGGAAGCGCGTGGAGACAGATACGTCACAAAATTCACTGCGATCGCTCCGCATTTCCCTTTCACCGAACGGGTTTATGGGCAGATAAGGCCTACAGATGGATACGAGGTACCGAGTCGGGCGCCTGTTGTGATCGGCAAACCGGCGGTAACTCGAACCTTTACGACCGGGCATTTACCATTTGGAAGCTGATGCGGCAGAGGGGTCTGAAACGCTGTGGTTCCCACCCTCAGGGTTAACCCTCTGATAAATAAAGGGCGGCTTAGCAACTAACGCATTCTCGCACACAACGGGAACCCGAAGGGGCAGACCCAAATTGGATTACTATCATAGCAACTTTGCACAGCATAACTCACGACAAAACAAACAAGTTCAAGTCATGCAAAATGGCCGTAAGAGCGAATTTCGAATTAACGGCCCGACTGAAACTATCGACAAATTTACAAAATTGGGCAATATTGTGTCACAATAGTACATGTTAGCCCAATTTCGATTCCAGCAACTTTTGACGCTCAAAAATCAGCTTTTACCAACAAAACTCAGATGTGACCACTTCCATACAGCATTTTCTATCTCGAGACAATATTCTACATACATCACTTTTGGCAATTTAGTGCAATTTTTCAACAATGTCAGCATTTTTTTACGCTCAAAAATCAGCTTTTACCTACAAAACTCTGATGTGACCACTTTTCTAAAGCATTTTCTATCTTGAGATAGCATTCTACTTATACACAAAACTTTTGGCCATTTTCAGCAATTTTTCTACAATTTCAGCAATTTTAGCCGATCAAAAATCAGCTTTTACCAACAAAACTCAGACGTGATCACTTTCCTAGCGCATTTTCTATCTGCAGACAAACATTCATAATTTTTACACGAGTAGATGACTTTCGGCACTTGAAAACAATTTCAGCAATTTTGGACGCTCAAAAATCAGCTTTTACCTACAAAACTCAGATGTGACCATTTTTCTAGCGCGCTTTCTGTCTTGAGACAAATATAACTTTCGGCACTTTTCACAATTTCTCAAGAATTTTAGCAATTTTTGACGCTCACAAATCATTACCTTTAAACTTATATGTGACCACTTTTCCACAGCATTTTCTATCTTGAAACAAACATACATCACTTTTGGCAACACGGGGTTCCAAACATCGTAAATTAGTGGAGAAATCGATTTTTATAGTTCTTTCTTCAGAAAACCGTTATTTCCCACAAGCACTTAAATTTTCTCCTACTCACGTTTTTGTATTGTTGACCCCATTTTTGAAAACTTCATTCAATTTTACGTTATGTTCGACCATCAGCATTTTCCATTGCTCACAAAAATAGTGCTTTAAGGGGCTCAAACGTGCATACAACAAGATAAACAATTCTGTGAAAAATAGGTGTCGTGGTAACCTCCCAGAACCACTCCTTGCAAACTTAAGATCTCGCCAAATAAACATAGAAGTGGGGACGAAAGACACAGGGGAACCAAGGAGCCCAGTGGGGATCCCCACCATCCTCCACTAGCTGGGGGATGGAGGGAGATAGCCCTAAGGGCTATAAATACTCGCCTCCTTCGCCTTTCTAGCCATTCTATGCTCTCCTTAAGTCGCTGACTTATCTCTCTCTCCTCACTCCTCATCTCTCTCCTTATACCTAAAAGATCCTGGGAATGGTGGTGGTCCGCCCATAACCAAACCAGGCAACGCTCCCGAAAAGATCTTGGGCATGGTGGTAGCCTTGTGCTATAACCAAACCAAGCACACTTCCAAAAAGATCCTGGACGTGGTGGTGGTCCGCCCATAACCAAACCAGGCACGCTCCCGAAAAGATTCCGAGCTTGGTGGTGGTCCGCCCATAACCAAATCGGACACACATCCTAAAAGATCCCGGGCATGGTGGTAGTACGCCTATAACCAAACCGGGCACATCCCTCCTCGACGCCTCTCGTAGTGGATGTGCGTCATTCACATTCACTACAATAGGTTTTCGGTTTTCTTGACGGGCGGGACGCTGCCGCGACTATAGACTAAGAAAAACAAGTTAGTTATAAGTTATATTTTTAAACTGTAGGAATAAATTACACCAGGAGAACAGCGTACAGAGCGTTCGACATGAATATTAACATTATGGGATGGCTCTATGGATATGGAACCAAATATCAGAAAACAATAAACAAGTTGGACATAATGAAAAATAGAATCCACCAACGGACCCGCCATCATTAACGCGGACGTCAAAAGAAGCCCCCTTAAGCCCTTCAGCCCTTTCTTTATCTTAAAAGACGGCGAATGATAAATTCGACTTCCCACTTCTTCATTGGGAACTTCGGAGAATAATTAGGTCCAAAACCTAGTCCTCCAACCGACCGACCTCTTTTTCTTAGACCTCTCTTCTTCCCTCTTCACCCCGCACCCGATCCATCCTCCTCCAAATCCTACTACCACCGAAGTTTTCCACGGTTTTGATTCAATAAGCATCTAACCCATTCATCACCTTATCCCAATACGACTCCCGTCCAGCCGTCTCGATTTAAAAACCTCCCGCCCCGGGAGCCTTTTCAAAAGCCAGCCCCCAACTTCCTGGTGTAAACAAAGAAACGCGGACCCCATAATTTACGCCGCCCTTCGTCGTTTCCCTTTGCAGCCACCGAGTCGCGTCTGTCTTCTTCCTCCCTTTACGTTCCAACCGTCTCGTTATCATAACTCCTGTCGCTCTTTCGCCTCTGTCCCTCCATTTCTTATTATAAAGGCCACTTCGTAACTCCTTTTCCACCTTTTCAGCGATGTTCCTTCCTTGGAAAACGGAGCTTTCGAGCCGTCACGCGCATTCGCGCGATTCACCTTGTGGGTAACTCCAACTCGACTCTTCTTCAAGAACACACTAAACACGAGGGCAAAAGAAGCGGATGCTCATCCGAAGAAGCAGTATCCTATTCATCTCGCCTTATCCATTCAATTGCTATTCAACTGAAATTTAAACATTCTTTCCTACCGTAGAAACAGATGCTTTGAATGAACAACCCTTTCAAGAATACGTTTTCGAGTTATTCATACAGCTGGATACCACCCGTCAAGGCCTATCTATTCGCAAAAATATCTTAAGAGCCAGACTGCGAAGAACCACCGAATAAATGTAGGGTTTGAAATAATAAATATTCCATGGCAACCACTCGGTAATGAGGAGTCAACGTCCCCGAACCCACTTTGAATGTCTTCTCCGGTTCAAATTCGAAATCTTTTTGAAATCACAAAATATTTTGATTTAAAGTGACTTCTTATAATTTTTTTAAACTCGATCATCACATGTTACGGTAAAGTGGGCATACTGCAGCTACTGAAATACTAATGTGGGCTAAACACAAAATAAATATACCTTTAGCTTACCAGTAATTTAAGCTAAAGGTGTATTTATTTTGTGTTTATCCCACATTAGAAGATGGCTTACCACATAAGGGATATAATGAAATTCAATGAATTGATGTACTGAAATACTGCTAATTCCCCTTTCACATACAGAACCTGAAACCATCAGACCGGAGATGATCTTTCAGAAAAACCCATGGGAGGTTTTCTTGTTTTATTTTCAAATTTTTTTTACATGAAAAATTCAACAGCTGCAGGGATTGTGAACGCGCAAAAATTGCATTCATCTAAACAAATCATAACCCGAGGCTTAAGGCGGGGTCCTGAAATAGAAATCATTATTCACTTCTATTCATGGCATGACGGAGAGGATTGACGCATACACCTTCGAGCTCCACGCTACTGGAAAGACTTCATATGTTGGATATTTTACCTTCAGGATCATAATATTACCTGGCCTTCTTATTTTAATAACTTTGGTTTATTATTTTCAATAATGAATCTGTGGAATCGAGCATGAAAAAAACAGAAAAAAAGGGGCTGGATTTTGTTGATCGGTGCTTTTGCAACTTGAACAACCGTTGATGTATTATTGTTGGGCAAGTTATTACACAACGGTTCAATATACTTGACCACGAAGGTAGGTACTGACCACAGAAAACAGTGATCTACGCAGAACGGGCATCTATTGCACTCCACATCAACAATTTTCCTTCAGAACTTCATTATTTGCGTTTGTTTTTGCCATTTTAGTTATCATCAACAGAATTATTTTAGCAACATTTAACTAGTGATTTATGTACTTACCTAGTAACGAGTACGGGGTTAGTTACTAAACTACGGAGGGTCTGCGATATACATAATATGTATATAATAGTACATATTATATTATATAGAGGGGTTATCTATACAGAGCGATGATCTGTAACAGAAGGGTATTCTGTACAAAATAATAAATCATTTTGCAGGGATTTGCAGCATTTTTTCTTCAATAATTGACAATCAACAACTGTTAGTAGAGTTTTTAGGCCAGTGGCTGTAACTCACGAGAAAACTCAATCGCTACACTACTTTCATGTCACATTAACACGTTACAAGGTCGAGAGGGTTTATTCTGTCAAGACGCCGTATGACGTTGGTGTTGTCTAGGAGACGGAGAACTTATGGGTTCATGGTGTTCATGAAGCCTCTTTTCGTGTTAATCGCATGATTCTTGGCCACTGCGCTGATGGACTCCATCTTGCCTTTTTTTAATGGTTCAGTGCGGAGTTGAGACGTGCGGTGAGAGCGAGGTTCCAGAACGAGTTGTCCTCAAAGCGGAAAGGAAGAGACAAACAAATATAACTAGGGAAGGAACCTTGGAATAATGTTGGATAGACAGTTGTTGTATTGGAATCTATCTGAATAGTGTATGCTGCAATAACCGCCTTTGGCATTCCGAGATCAAAGGAGAAGATGAACTGAGCTCTGAGCGTACTCTTCACTAGACCATGCCCCTCTTCTTGCTTGCTTTCTGGGATGCGAGGGAATGTTCAGAATGATTTTACCGATAGAAAGAGAGTGGTGGTTACGTGGCGCTACGGAATGAGCGCTAAGTGAAACACCTATACCACAGCAGCTATGGAGGGCTGATGAACTCACAACAAAGCAGCATTCAGTAGATCATAGCTTGCATAAATTACCTTGAGCGCTCTGCAATCAGGCCCTCTCGAATAATTACATTTGAAAGAGTTGATGAAGATTGCTGAACTGAACCAGAGCGGATCGTATTACAATACTGCATAACACATCGGTATTTATGTGCATTGTGCATAGCCTCAACAAACGAACAATATCAATACGAGCAAAAGTTGACTTAATTGAAATTGTGTCAACGACGCCTTATCTTTTTGTTCCTCAAAAATTGTTTGGATCATTAAAATTTGAAACGTTACAACTTTACAAGTGCTACGACAAAACATGAAATTAGAGTTTGTTACTACAATGCACAGGCATGCGATATGATACATTTTTATCCACGGTGGTAAAAGAAATGAGCAGAAAATGTCTTCATGATTCCCCTTCCGACTCCTTACAGTAACATCATTGTCGTGGTATCCTCCCAGAATTACTCCTCGCAAACTTAAGATCTCGCAAATAAACTCGCAGAAGTGGGGACAAAAGCCGCAGGAGATTCGAAGCCCAACCTGGGTCCCCACCATCCCCTCCACCAGCTAGGGGATGGAGGGAGACGGCTTCCAGGCACATAAATACTCGCCTCCTCCGCCTTTTTCCTCATTCTACGCTCTCCTCTAGTCGCTGACTACTCTCTCTCATCCTTACCTCATCTCTCTCTCCTAACCCAAAAGATGCTGTGAATGGTGGTGGTACGCCCATAACCAACAGCCAACTCTACCTAAAAGATCTAGGGTATGGTGGTGGTCCGCCCATAACCTACCGAGCACACTCCAAAAAGATCCTGGTCTTGGTGGTGGTCCGCCCATAACCTTACCAGGCAACGATCCCGAAAAGATTCCGTGAATGGTGGTGGTACGCCCATAACCAACGGACACATCGGAGAAGATCCCGGGAAATGGTGGTGGTCCGCCCATAACCAGTGAGTATAGAAGTAATGAACAAGTATAGAACTTCTATACTCACTGCCCATAACCAACCCGGGCACATCCCCCCTCGCTCTGCTCGTGGTGGATGCGCCAAATTTAAATCCATCACAATCATTATTCATTTTACCATAAATTGTATAACGAAACGATCTCAAAGTTTTAGCAATAATGATATACATTCAAACTTGAGGAAGAGAATGAGGAGGATCACAGCTTAATTTCGAGGTTAGAGTTCCTACTGAGTAAATGTAGGTACTGAAGTTTACAGGAGTCACATGGCCGAGGTTCGCGGACCAACTAGACCCCAAATGGGACCTGCAAACCAAATTTCATTAATTTTGGTTTATGGTAACTAAGAAAAGTGCGAAGTACAGAGGACAGAAAGAAATTTTTTTATAGCATTTTCGGATTCTACGTACCCTGAAATGTAAACCATCAAATTTTGTGGGGGGGATTAACATTTTTTTTTTTTCATGCTCGATTCCAAAGGTTCATTATTGAGAATAATAAACCAAAATATTCATCCAGAACTTACAAACAGTTTTATGATATTTGTATTGATGTCGTTTCCAATAAAGTTCGTCCACCGGCATGTTGGATTCCGAGTCTAATTTTGTGAAAAGTTGATAGTCATTCTATAGTTTTCCCCAGTTTGAATTGATTGTTCGTAGTTCGAATATCGCGATGTTCAGGAAATACCTGAAAGGTGTGTACAAGTATATTTCAAAATGTTGTTGCTAAGTGACGCTTCAATTTATGTATATAAACGAAAGAAATATTATGGAAGTTGGAAACAGATAAGAAAACGTGTTCATTTTGGGCAGAGAGCTGCATAACTAAATTTTGGTTTTCGGCTGAATAATTCCATGTTTGTTGCGATAAAACAGGACCCGCAGAATGCCGAAATTGAATATGTATTATAATATGTTCATGTTATGAACGGGTACGGTAGAAATATGTTCATGCTGTGAACATATTTACCTACCTGGCTGATTGACGCCGGTCTTTCCAATTTTTCAACGCAAATTCGATTGTTCAAATATTGTTTTGCCGAAATCGAAATTATTCTTTCTTGAACAAATATCTATAGCCGTTTTGCTTTCTGTTGCCAGAAGTATAATTCAGAATGGGGAAAGGTATTGCTATTCCGGCGATACTCAATGGTATGGAATGCAAACCAATATTTGATGTGTTAGAGTGGAGGAAGTAATTTATGAGATTAACTTGATTTTTTATTGCCATTAGATATCAACCTCAATAAAAAATGATGTCACGAGAATTTCTCCGTCAATAACGCAAACTGAATTGTACGGGGAGCTCAATATTCCAGAGAAGTGTTTCAGATCGTGCCAGTTACATCACAAATAGATGTAGGTTTGATGTGCAGCAGAATAAAATAATGAGTATTATTACAGTGGTTCGCTGGGATTTAGAGGGTAGAAATAATAGGAAACCGGTGGAAAAATATTTATCGGTGTCACGCAACTCTTCACGTTTTACTCTACCGTTATTTGTTA
Source organism: Leptopterna dolabrata (assembly GCA_954871275.1). Classification (NCBI taxonomy): domain Eukaryota; kingdom Metazoa; phylum Arthropoda; class Insecta; order Hemiptera; family Miridae; genus Leptopterna; species Leptopterna dolabrata. The sequence continues at coordinate 33,261,648 of OX940981.1, read as the reverse complement.
AATAATGAATCAGACTTATTTAGAGAGAGAGAGAGGGGGGGAAAAATGCAAACTGCAAATTATTACAGAATTGGTTTTTATTTGCCTGTACAGATACTTACTCCTTCTGCGTAGATCACTGGATTACTATGAGCGTAGTATACCTTGAATTAGAAGGGTCGTTTAGTGTTTAATATTTTCAATAACGAACCTTTGGAATCGAGCATGAAATACCCCCCCCCCCCCCCCAATTCGATGGTTTGCTTTTCAAAGCACGTAGAATCCGAAAATATATCTGTTTAATACCGGTTTTGGATATGAAATGTACGAAAGCTGGGTACCACCGACTGGATTCCATTCAAATCGGACCTTCTAGACGGATAGATATCACAGATTTCATGCGGATTAATTAATTTTCATGCTGTTGTACAGCTTTTTATGAAAACACGGATAGGAAAGTGATAGCAACACGATAGCGCATAATCCAATTCATTAGAAACAAGAACAAAAATACTGGTATTAAACCTTAACGGTTAGTACCACTCGTAGTAGAAGGCAAGTACTAGGGGCGAGCGCATTCGATGCGACGACATCGTCTTCAGGCCGTCCGAAAAATATTCGAGGAAGCAAAATGAGTAAAACTACCTGAACCCATTACTGCAATGACATCAGTCGTTATATCCGTATCTTTGCATCGATCCCCTAAGTGCAGCGCATGCACATCACTCAATAACACGATATTAGCGTCAACCGAAACACCAAATCAGCCGAATACAATCCCGACTTGGTTGTTTGAACAAAGTATACTTTCTGAAAGCTACTCGTAGTTTTAAAGGTCAAACAGTGAAGAACCCGAACGAGGAAAAATCTCTCCCTCTTCGTGGCTCGGAGAGGACCACACTTATTTTCATTCCGCCCACGCCGATCAGACAAGGGATCTTTCGAGTTTCCCAACTTTTCAAACCCCATGGTAAAAACCACTCGAACTATCCAATTTTCAATCCCATCCGACAGCGTTTCTTGTTTTTCTGAACTTCTTGACGATGCCCGAGTTGAGAATAGTTCGTACATCCCTGTGGGACGAAAATATGATAATACTTTTTTGTTATTTGTTTCTGCGGTCCCCTCTCTTACTGCGCCGTGATCATAAATTTATTGGGGAAACTCTCCGCCGGAAGGTAAAGGTCACATTAAATTTCCTCTGAGGCACCTTGACATGTCTCTTTACAACATCATCCTCTCCATAATACGAGCATATTTGACCTTTGAACTACATTATACCGGATTTCAGGAGGAAGTTCTTGATAAGGTTTCGGATTTCGTTCACGTCACATGTAATACAAAAAGGGTAGGCATTCTCTTTGTGTTCTTCCTGCACTATAAAGGTAATTCACAATGGGGTATTCAGTTCCGAACTTACACGATGTTAAGTTTTTGGTTCTGGGGTTTTCACTAATCCCCTATTAGAGGGATGTTTACCCCAGCCCCGAGATGTAAGATTTACCCTAGGCTGTCCGTTTACTCTTTGGCAGGAAGATCTTACTCTCTAGAGATTGCTTCCTTAGAGAATCAAGGAGTAACCCCGCCTGGTATCCACCTGGAATCCGAGGGTTGTAAGTAAAATTGAGCTTGATTAGTAACTTGAATCCTTCTAAAACAGAATACTCCATCCTAGCTGCAGAAGCCTGCTCTCGTCAAGTCGCCTGGACCAGCCATCAGGCAATCACCGAAGACTGATACCACCGTTCACCGTTCGCTCCTGATCGCACTCCGCGATAAGTGTGCGGCTTTCGCGAATCTCACGCGGGAGCGAACGGATAACGGTAGTCGAGAGACTCTGGACCTGTTTGGTGGTATCAGTCTTCGGTGATTGCCTGATGGCTGGTCCAGGCGACTTGATGGGAGCAGGCTTCTGCAGCTAGGATGGCGAGAATCTGTCAGGTTTCCTCCGAACGATCAGTCCAAAGAGTGGTGGGCACGATTAAAGCCTATCGACTTGTTGTTTATACGACGTCTAAGGGGAGATAGTTTTGATTCCGTGTTCCCGACCAGTTGCCAGCTCGGGTCGGAGGCGTGATAGGGCGTTCTGTTTCGGAAGCCCAATCGCAATTTTGGATTCTGAAGGAGAGGGATGATAATTTCGGCTTATTGGGTGTAGCCGTGACGACAGCATCCTGAACCAATTTTGGTACATGGTGGGGGGGGGGGGGGGGTACGGTTCCGCTCACCGCTACATCACGATTGCAACGGCCAACCCACGGCCGTTGACTGTGTCCGCAAGGTCTTGCGAAATCGGACGTCAGCACTCCTGAATTAACACTTTTGGTTTGGTGGTACATCCTGTGGAAACGTCCGATTGTTCATTTACCCACAGGTGTACTGTTCTGAATCCATGGCAGGTTCAACGGACATTTGGTTGATGCCGTTGACCAGACACACGATGATTCACAGCTACCAGCTCAACCCGATCTCACAGATACACACTTTAGTTTTTCGTATCTCAGAAAGGATTTAGAAAACAGCCCAACAACTACTTTGTTTGTCAAGCGATTTCTATTCGACCGGGACCAGGACCGGGACCCTTGGTCATTCATTTGCTGATTTTTATCAGCAAGGTAAATTATTACATAACGGTAAATTATTACACAACGGCAAATTATTACACAACGGTTCATCTACCAAGAAGGGGCTGGATTTTGTTGATCGGTACTTTTGCAACTTGAACAACCGTTGAAGTATTATTGATGGGCAAGTTGATACACAACGGTTCATTATAGGTATTGATCACAGAAAACAGTGATCTACGCAGAAGGGGCATCTATTTCACTCCACATCAACAATTTTCCTTTAGAACTTCATAATTTGCGTTTCTTTTTGCCGTTTTAGTTACTGTTTGTCATCGGCTGCGTATTATTTTAGCAACATTTAACTCGTGATTTAGGTAGGTACCTAGTAACGAGTACTGGGTTAAGTACTAACCTACGGAGGGTCTGCGATTCACATAATTATGTATAGAGTAGTACATATTATATTATATAGACGGGTTATCATACAGAGAGCTGTGATCTGTAACAGAAGGGTATTATGTACAAAATAATAAACCCTTGTGCAGGGATTTGCAGCGTTTTTTGAATTTGAATCGCAAAATTTCCGAGACGACACAGAAAAACAATTAAATTTCATACCGGTGGAAGAATGTATCCCCAGTCCTACTAGGCTCATTGGACCTGACGTAGGGATAAAAAACCAATCAGAATCGGTCGTCTAGGAAATGAAATGAAATTCGGGAAAGCAGAAAATCGAATTGTTCGACAATATTAAACATAATGAACCAACGACGTGCCCAAACGATCTATACCAGAATAATAACATGAGTTGCTCTGGAAGATATTGATGGTAATCGAAAGTGGGCGTTACAGAGGTGGATAATAAAAATAATTATTGATAATAAAAATATCGAACTAAACATAGATTTAAAATCAGTCCTTTTTAGAAAAATGCAATAAAACAGTATCATATTTTCCATAAGAATGATTCGTGTTTTTAATGACAAATTATTAGTAAAAAAAATATTAATAATACAATTTATTCATTAGATTCCTTGCGGCCCCCTTCACGCCTGCGACCCTAGTGTTAAATTCACCACTGGCGTTTCAGTAAGGGTATCGTTGAGCATAGTGCTCTAAGGAAGAAATTACCTGAAGCAAAGGCTCGAGAATGAAAAATTCACTCGAAAGAGTTCGGACGATTCGTAATTTCTCTTCGACGGTATTTCACGAGAAAAAGCTCATAACTGGAAGTCGGCTTAAAAAAGAAGGAAGTAAACCGATCAAAAGAGCGTTAGACGTTTTAGCTGGTTGGTTTCCCGTAAAGTGGGAGGAGAGGAGCTTCTGGCAATTTGATTAAGATACCTTAATCCGTTTTGTTCCCTCTCAGTGTTCGGATAAACCTTATTACATATACATCTTCATTCCAACCTTGGCCCTGCGTTTATACCCAGAACCAACGTTTTAAGCCGATTTACGGAATGTTAATTGAAATGTATTCGTATTCGTCCTTTCCACGCGAGTAATTTATTTGTTTAAAAACAGCAAATTCAGATGAAAACGGTAGGAATTCTAATTTGTTCGAATGGAACATCGCATAATACCAGATTACAGCATAAAGCCAAAGCGCATGAAGTGAGTATGTTTCAAACGTAATCCCACGTACAGTGGGATTACGAGAGAATTTTCGTTTGAAAAATTCAAGAACAGGTCGCATTTTCCCATATATTATTATGTTGCTATATAAAAAGTTGTGAAGCAGTTAAGACTTATGTACACGTTATTCGACTCAGTAACCGTAAAATAAGAGTTTCTTCGCACTTTCAAGACGAGAAAAAGAAAAAATGCAAGTTACAGAGAATACAGGCTGCATAGGAACAAATTAATAAGTAATCAATGATTTACTCAGGGTTGTGACAGTGGTGGTGGACCTCAACAGTCCCTCTTCTAGACCAGCGAGATTATCGCCGGTTAAGAAGGGATATCGATTAGAATTCCACCCACCGATCCCGTCACCACCGGACTAGAAAAACTACTCGAGAACAGCCGCACTGTTACAGGGTTAATGAGTAGACGCCTCTTTGTAATATCATGGTTGTGGATATTATGAACTTTGAAATACAATTTAGTTGGCAATGGGTAAGGTACATTGTAGGGATTAATCGCTCCTAAAGAGACTCTGTCTAAAATACACACAACCTCGGCTGAAGACCCGGATCTCTTTAGCACTGAGGCCACACAATTTCTACAGCACCAACAAAACTTCTTTGCCAGCCCTCAACGCCTGTGCTCAAGAGCTGATTGCCTACTCTTGTAGCCTTAATCCTCTGCGAAAGAACGCACAAACGAAACGCACGTGACAAGGCCGTACAATCTCCGCTCAAAATGACACAATGCTTGCTGTAGGGTCACAACCTCTGTTCACCGCCACACTACGACATGTTAAGCCCCCAATATATCAACTCAAAAGCCAATTTTCGTTCAACGCCACCCCATCTCAATTTAGCAGAATTCACTATATCAGTGCTACAAGCCCTAACGGCGTTTGATTAGGTACCAGCTGACAAGGTCTATTCAAGACGCCGCTATTGAAGTTTCTAAACAAGTCAACACCTATTCGATACAGTTGAAATGTACTAACCTTGGAATCAATTCCGATGGTCTTGTTGCACTCATCGCAAGTGTTGGCGAAGACGGACTCGTAGCACTTGATGCAGTAAGGGTGGTCATCCCTCAATACATAGCGCTGCCCCGTCAGCGACTCGTCGCACTGCCAGCAGCAGAAGTGCCCTGAGTGCCAGTCCTTGCTCATTGCCTTGGTGTACTCTCCACTGAAAATCAACTGTAACAAACAAAAAATGCAGCATTTTTAATAATCGAAAAATTATACATCAGGAACCATAATATTAAACAACAATCAAATAACATCATTCTGTATGACGAAGTTAGCCTGCTCATGTAGTTCTCATGAAACTTTAACACATATCACAAGAAGCTAATCCGGAACCGTCTAAAGAAACCATCCCTAAACAACCGTTTGCCGTAATGGATTCCACGTGATAAATATAATTTATTTAGTTGCTTAGAAACCGACCTTAACATGAAATTGATCACTTCCATGATTTAAGATCCGCATGCGTACAACTATAATAATACCAAGCAGTCGTTTATTAAGTACACATAATATATATGGATCAGAAATAACCAGTTAACAACAGTTGGAGGCCTGCCAAATGGACCTGTTATAACCCGAGCCTTTTTCCGCTATTACTTCATTCACTTCAGAATCAGCTTTAGATTTATATCCCTTTCATTTTCTTATATTGTTATAACTTTTTGACTGCTATTATAAATTATTATTAGTGTAAGCATTTTATTACTAGCGTTCCGACGAGCATGACTTGTTCCATTTTTTGAATCATACTGATCTTTCCTAAATTCCAGGATCATGAAATAATGATTCTGGTAAGATGACTAAATAACTGGTAAGTAGGTACGGTTGTATACAATACTTATACACACAATAACTGCAAGTATTCAGGAATGGACAAGAAGACCAACTTTTGATTAGTAACGGTCGATCCAGTGTCGATCACGGGTTTCAAGGTATGACGAATGCAGCAAGTTGAGTGACACATAAATTCAGTAGGTAGGTAGGTACTGACACCCCATTAAATGGAGGTTAATATGACGAATCATACTGTGGGTGTAGTTAAAATGGAGTAGGTATATGAATCAAGGCTATCAAGAAAACGGAATTGAAAGTAAAAAAATTAGTTTTCCGTCTGTATTCCATTACTCAAAAGAGCAGCAACACCACCCTATAGCTTTACCCGTTCCGCTCTCCATTTTCTGTCCATATATTTTTATTTGTGACTATCTGATTTGCATGAATAAAATGCGTTATTCATAAAAGCATGCAAATGCCGATGCAAATGGCTCCGACTGAAAGGGGAACAGGTCATTTCTATGTTTTGCATCCCAGAGCGGCCTGAGACCAGCTAAGGGTTTTGCGACATGGACGAAAGGAAAGTTTTGTAGCTTTTTATTAACGCTTTTTATCAACTGAGGGTCACGACCCCTACAAAAGCTGTACCTATGAGGATTTGGAACTTCTTCGATGGACAATGGGGGAGTTGGTGCTGCCACAAATAACCGAACAATGAATAATAGTCAATTTATAATGAATAAAGAGCGGTTGTTACGTGTTACACCTAGATATTTTTAACTGAAAAATTTGTCCGGGGGGTGGATTCGAACCCAGGATTTTTAAAATACTCGAGCTCTGTGCATCATTGATTGACATCTGCAGTGTAGAAAAGTTATGTCTGAACGTCGTCTATATCGACGTCAACAATCAGTCAGTACATAGTAGGAATATGTGCGCTGCCCCCTCCCCCCTTCATCAGCAGGTCCCTTCCTGGCTCCCTCTCTCTCTCTCTCTCTCTGATTTTGGTTTATTATTCTGTGAATAATATATTGAACTATTGTTCAATAAAACATTTATTTTGATATTATTAAAAAAAAAAAATACACCTATGTATTCGCTCAGCAAAAAATTTGTATAACACCCCCTCAAAATTTTTTCTTTTCCGTTTCAAGGTGCGTAGATTCCAATAATGCAATGTCCGTCCGCCGTCCGCCGTATCACGTGTACAGGCTTCATTTTCGATCTAAAAAAAGACGTTCTTTCGCACACATGCTCCATTTGGGCCCTAGTTGTGTCCCGAAACTTTTCGGCCCGATCGGAATATACCCAGGGGTGTTACGAGTGAAAATGTGTATACAAATAGGTACTTTTTGTGTTTTAGCAACATATTAGTAACATGAGCTTTTGAGGTATCGTTTTCCATGTTTTCGGGGACGAGAAGATCAAACATGAAGTCGATTTTGACCAAGAAGTGGAAAATTGAGGTTGTACCAGATGTTCAGCTCCCAAAATTGATTTTTTATGAGTCAAAAACCTGCGAAATCGGCTGAAATCACCATCAATGTGTAGAATAACACTAGGAAAAGTGTCAACACGTGGATCAAGACGATTAAATGGCAGTACCAATGATCAAAGATAATTTGAAAAAAAAAAAAAAAAAAAGGAGCGTACCTACCTAATTCAAGTTTTGGGGGCCAAAATTGGTGGAAACTACCAGAAATAGCTATTTCAATTATTTTACATGAAAGTAACAATAAATGAACAGCCAGCATTTCTGTAGGTATGTCCAGTAGAATAATAAACCCATGTGACAAGGACCTTGCAGCGTTTTTGATTCCTCTCTACCGTCCGCCGTGCCGTGGTTTGCACTCTTGTTAGCCACCATGAGCCAAAATTAATGAAATTCGATTTGTAGATCCCATTTTGGGTCATGCCGGTTCGCGAAGCTCGGCGAAGGATGGTATGTATCCACAGCAAAAAACGACCCTACTAAATCAAGGTGTAATATGAATTCAGTGATCTACTACGCAAAAGGGGTTTTATATTGGAAAATAATAAACCGTTGTGTAATAACTTGAAGCGCTTTTGTAATTATAGCTGTGTGTCTGATTTCGCGAAGCTATGGAGCACACAGCTCCTCCCGCTGGAATGGATCCCCCGTAGCAACAGACCGCTATTTCCCCACTTCTCGTATATACTGGTTTTTCCATTCTCGCACCTCCGATCGGGAAACGCGTATGTGCTTCATCTGCCCACGAATAGCGTTTGGGAATTAGAACGCGTTTTTCCCGCTGCACAACGTGATCTGGGCTTGTTCAGCCCAGGATACGGTATCTTTTTCAATCAGAAAATGGTTCGACCACTATTCGTCGAGGCTGGCAGCTGGTTGTTTTCCACGAGAACTAACGAAGTTTCTTTTCTTTTTGCAGTATAACGCCCGTTTCCTCGTCAATGAACTCCGCGGTATCGAGTTTTCTCCCGTAATTTCTAGGCACCAGAAGAGATTTCGACAGAAATGTTCACTGCTCGGGACAGCTGAAAAATTTGAGGTTCAATTCGCCTTGACAGAGGACTTAATCAGTTGAACGGTTGAACTCGAAACAACAATATTTTTATCTTTATTTATTTATTTTTTTTTGAATTCGAGAGAACTGTTCTGTACCCCACCACGGACTTTCTGCTGGACGAATCCTCTCGATTAGAACATTCCTTCTCGTCGTGATTGGAAGTCGGGATTCACCCAGTTCGCTTTATTTGATGGACCACATGCAGGCTTTCTGCCGTAACTTTTTATTAGATTTCATGAACTTTCATAAATCTGTGAAGAGACTAAAGAAAAGTGATCGTTGAAATCTGTTGAGGTCATTAGTCATCACAATGCAATACAACTAAATAATCATTATAAAAAAAGTCAAATAAACGATCTTGGTTGGTAGTATCTCGTATACTAATGTAATGTGGAAAAAGTTGCGAGAAAACAAAGATAGGAGGAGCAAAATAATATCTAAAGATCGGAATGGTCCCATACTGGTTACCTCAAAAGTACACATGCAGCCCTCATAACGATGTACAATAATCTTTGCATAATACATGACAATCATCATGGCTCTGTCAGAGCCATGAAAGAGATAGTACTGAGTACTGAGCGATAAGCTCTCGTATGATTGTGGAGTGTGTTACTTGATTCTATTTAGAACCTATACCTTACTGGAATACTAATTAATGATTTTAAATTTTTCCCCCCAAATAATTTAATAGATACTTGGAAAACACCCTACTTAATAACTGAAAAGTGGCTCACGAAGTTACAAAACGCCGATTTTTCATCTCATCAATATCATGCAGCCTTCGATGCATGGTGGTTATAATTAAAACAAGGAAGTACATATATGTACCTATATAGTTAGTAAGTTCAGCAATAACGAATTATTGTCCCAGTACGAACTAAAAATCGCTGTGAAATCGCGGAAACCAATTTCAAATAGAAAAGGGGGCTGTAGAAACTTTGTCTATCCACTAAGAACAGTGTTCTCCTTGACGCCGTTTTTTATTTTTTTGAATCGTGATTGAAAACATATTTTGAATCGTACAATTAAGAAGGTATAAACCACATAACACTCAATAACCAGTTGCGGAAGGTCGGAATATTTATTCGGAGTTCAGAAACTACGAAGAATTCAGTTCGTTCCTACCTAACCTAGTTTCCAGCTGCTCTACAAGGGTAAAATTAAACGACCTCAACAATGTTTCGGAAGCGATCCACGAGACAAGGAAAAGTTTATTAACAGTAGCAGCACTTAGCGGAGCCGAGACGAACATCGAAACGGATTAACAACTTGAGCGCCGGTTCGCGAGAAGCTAAACTTGATACTGTCAAAGGTCAGAAGTTTAACGGGAGTAAGAAGTGCTCTGCAGGGTTTTTAGGCCAGTTACACCATTATATTAATACTGAGTGATATACTTATTAATTGTTTATTCATAAATTCGTCAAGTTTTGCCTGACATTCTTTCCAGTTGCAGTCGCCCATCTTATAATTGGGTGATCAAACTCGTAGTCGACATTTTTTCGATAGCAATGTGCAATCCATATTCTGTCTGTTCATCTTGAAGCTCTTAGTAAGAATATTCTAGGTAGGATGAACTGGAAATGGAATAGTTGCTAGTACAGTGTAGTATTATTTACAAAATGTAGGAAGCACAATACTGATCTCACTAAAGATAATTATGCTCCTTGTATGGCTATTATAATGTTCAGCAATATCTTGTAGCAATTATATAAGTAAATCATTCAACTTAATATTAATGTAAATGGATTGGGTTGGGTAGGGGGTTGGGGTGTGATGCCTCGTCAAATTTGAACCCATTGACTAGACTAGATCATGAATAGCCCAATTATAATTTTTTCACATTGAATTTCGTTTTTTGTTTGAAGGAAAATGGGGAAATCTAGACTTTGAAATGTTATTGATAAATTCCTGAGCAGGGCTGGTTTCATGAAGAGGTCTTACCTTGAATCAAATCTAACTATTATCCCAATATTCTTATCTAAATCTCATTTGCTATCACAGTCAATTAGCACGTTTGAGGTTCAGAGCTGGAAAATGGTAGGTACACATACAGTAGAGCAGATAGAAACCATATACTCACCAGATTTAAGGTACTTGGTTGAATTTCAAAAATAAGCAACGCTCATTAAGAACACATGGTCAATAATATACAATTGCGCCCAATCTAAATTCTGATTACTTTTCTTACTGACAATTTTGCGTTGATTGAATACGGATTATTACTACATTAACAATCAAGTAACTGGCCTAGAAACAATAGCTGTATAATCGGAATCAGCGTAAAATGTTTTCTAGGAGGACTTACCGAACAAATTTGATTGCAACTTAATATGATGAAAACGTGAAAAGAAAACTCTACCCGTCTGACCAGAATTGGATCCATCTGCACAAATGCGGTTTGACGTGAAGCAGAATTTGCTGTAAAATTGGGATATTCCTAGCCTCTCCTTTTGTTTGCATTTCTTCATTTAACATGTATATATTGACACTGTATGTGATAAAAGATGAGCGTAATATGTAAAGCTGGGCTATTACCCATAAGCATAATATATACACGGTTTGCAACATTTTTGCCTCCACACACAATGGAAAGCTCTGTTTCAGATTTGATTTCTGAGCTCGGCCATGATGAACAGATGAGAAAATAAACGAAAATTGTAATGCATCTTGTCCTTAGATTTCCAACCTCAAAGTCAGAATGGAAGAATTGATAAGTAAAAGTGCTGAGAAGTTAGAGAGAAACCGAATGACTAAAAATAAAGTAGCTAAGGCATGATGAGAAGAAAAAACAAAATCGAGGCGTTAAAGAGCCATTAGAGAGAAACAAGCCTGGACGTCCTTCGGGTGTCGTCCATTAGCGTTTTTCAAGGAGCCTATGGTGGAAAAGGAAATGGGGTGACGTTTGAGTCAAAAGTGCCGGTGGAAACTGAGTCAATCGATTAACTGCTGCGGATTGAGTGGCTTTGTTTTCCAAGGGATCCTCATATGGTCTGAAGATTGTTTAAACGTCAAGCTAATAGATGATGCGCCTGAGAATAACCGTGCTGTGGATGGCATAAGTCCCAGCAGCTTTGGTGAACACTTTATAGAGTCGATTAAACGTAAACATTCTGCTCTATATAGCAATTTGTATTCTATGATAGCGGTTTTCAGGAGGATACTCGTGATGAAGGAACTTGATGTGATAGCACTGGACCTGCTGATCCATCTGTGAGTTGCTTGATATGAATGAATTCAACCATTTTACTTAGGTACATAACTAAAATATTGGTTTATTATTTTCAATAATGAACCATTGGAATCGAGCATGAAAAAAAAAATTCTTACCCCCCCTCAAAATTTGATGGTTTACGTTTCAAGGTATGTAGAATCCAAAACTGCAATAAAAATATTCCTGTCTGTCAGCCGTACGCCGTACGGGCCACTTTTCTTAGTTACCATGAAAGAAAATTTATGAAATATAGGTTCCGTTCGGGGTCTAGTTGGTCCTCGAAGCTCGACGTTACTGTGAGTCATCTCTAAGGGGTTCAAAATAGGGGTTGCAAATTTCAAAACGCCTATACCATTTTTTTACGTGAATATTTTTACGGTTTTAAATAGTCCTTGAACTTGCGGGTTTTTTAAGACCATCCGGAGCATCGTACGTCCAGCCGTTCGTTCACAGTAAGGCCCCGAAGTTTGCACCGACAGGCATTTTCGACTCCAGTGTGAATGAAATTGTATACAATTCAAACCAAATCTCGTAACCAGAGACGCGCCCACAATAGGAAAATTGGCGGAGATAAAATCATTGCTAGGGGCCACCTGATTATATTGGCGGAGTATGAAGTCGAGTTGGTTGTTCTGTGATATTATTTCATTTGAAAAACGCTGCAAATCCCTGCACAACGGTTTATTATTTTGTATAGAATACCCTTCTGTTACAGATCACAGCTCTATGTATAGATAACCCGTCTATATAATATAATATGTACTATTCTATGCATATTATGTAGATCGCAGACCCTCCGTAGGTTAGTACCTAACCCCGTACTCGTTACTAGGTACCTACCTAAATCACGAGTTAAATGTTGCTAAAATAATTCTGCCGATGACAAACAGTACCTAACAAAAAGAAACACACATAATGAAGTTCTGAAAAGAAATTGTTGATGGGGAGTGAAAAAAGTTGCAAAAGTACCTACCAACAAACTCCACCCCCTTCTACGTAGATGGTATAATGAACCGTTGTGTAATAATTTACCGTTGAGTAATGATTTACCGTAGTAATAATTTACCCATCAATAATACTTCAACGTTTGTTCAAGTTTCACTACCTACCAACAAACTCCAAAAGAGCCATCATTTTTCAAACGAAAAAATATCACAGAACAACCAACTCGACTTCATACTCCGCCAATATAATCAGGTGATCCCTACCAATGATTGGCCGTATTCACAAATTCCTATTGTGGGCGCGTCTCTGGTTACGAGATTTGGTTTGAATTGTATACAATTTCATTCACACTGGAGTCGAAAATGCCTGTCGGTGCAAACTTCGGGGCCTTACTGTGAACGAACGGCTGGACGTACGATGCTCCGGATGGTCTTAAAAAACTCGCAAGTTCAAGAACTATTTAAAACCGTAAAAATATTTACGTAAAAAAATGGTATAGGCGTTTTGAAAATTTCAACCCCTATTTTGAACCCCTTAGAGATGACTGACAGTAACGTCGAGCTTCGAGGACCAACTAGACGCCGATCGGAACCTATAACCCGAATTTCATCAATTTTTTTTCATGGTAACTAAGAAAAGTGGCCCGTACGGCGTACGGCGTACGGCGGACAGACAGAAATATTTTGGTTTATTATTTTCAATAATGAACCATTGGAATCGAGCATGAAAAAAAAAATTCTTACCCCCCCTCAAAATTTGATGGTTTACGTTTCAAGGTATGTAGAATCCAAAACTGCAATAAAAATATTTCTGTCTGTCCGCCGTACGCCGTACGCCGTACGCCGTACACCGTACGCCGTACGCCGTACGCCGTACGCCGTACGGGCCACTTTTCTTAGTTACCATGAAAAAAAATTGATGAAATTCGGGTTATAGGTTCCGTTCGGCGTCTAGTTGGTCCTCGAAGCTCGACGTTACTGTGAGTCATCTCTAAGGGGTTCAAAATAGGGGTTGAAATTTTCAAAACGCCTATACCATTTTTTTACGTAAATATTTTTACGGTTTTAAATAATTCTTGAACTTGCGAGTTTTTTAAGACCATCCGGAGCATCGTACGTCCAGCCGTTCGTTCACAGTAAGGCCCCGAAGTTTGCACCGACAGGCATTTTCGACTCCAGTGTGAATGAAATTGTATACAATTCAAACCAAATCTCGTAACCAGAGACGCGCCCACAATAGGAATTTGTGAATACGGCCAATCATTGGTAGGGATCACCTGATTATATTGGCGGAGTATGAAGTCGAGTTGGTTGTTCTGTGATATTATTTAATTTGAAAAATGATGGCTCTTTTGGAGTTTGTTGGTAGGTAGTGAAACTTGAACAAACGTTGAAGTATTATTGATGGGTAAATTATTACTACGGTAAATCATTACTCAACGGTAAATTATTACACAACGGTTCATTATACCATCTACGTAGAAGGGGCTGGAGTTTGTTGGTAGGTACTTTTGCAACTTTTTTCACTCCTCATCAACAATTTCTTTTCAGAACTTCATTATGTGTGTTTCTTTTTGTTAGGTACTTACTGTTTGTCATCGGCAGAATTATTTTTTATTTATTTATTTATTTATTTATTTATTTATACGGGCAAGCCCAATTACATTTTGCATATTAATGTCATTCTAGCAGAGGGGTGAAGAGGTCTACGTTACAATAGAAGAGAAACAGTACAAGGGAAAACAGAGGAGGGAAAAAAATACAGAAAGGTTGAAGCTATTGAAAAGAGAGAGAGGAAGAAGAAAGCAAAGTCTTTAGAGTAGAAAGGGGGGAATGGAAGAAGTCGAACTGAGGATTTGAAGAAAGAAAGAGGTTTGCTGTGCGGACTAGTCGATGGAGCGGTCGATTTCTGTCGTAGTTGGTCAGGGAAAAAGGGACGGCGAAGAGGACCGAAGAACGTGTGCTGGTGCGAGAGGCGGCGAGCTGGATTTTGGAGAGTAATGGGGGACAATCGATTTGGTTGTTCAAAATTTTGAAGAGCAACACCAAGTCAGATGTGCAACGTCGCTTTTCCAAAGTCTCGAGTTTGCATCTTCTCAGAAGAGAGGCGTAGTTGATATCGTCAGAGGGGATTCCCATCTTGTAGGCCACGTAGCGCAAAAAGTTCCTATGAACCCGTTCCAGCCGGTACTTGTGGACCGTATACGAGGGGGACCAAACTGTGGAAGCGTACTCCAAAATGGGCATCACGAGAGCCTTGTAGAGACAAACGATGGCGTCTACATTTATGAATTCCCTCGTATTCCTCTTGACGAAGCCCAAAGCCCGCATCGCCCTGCTAGCGAGTCGCTCAATATGGCTAGAAAAGGACAGGCTCCGATCACAGAGAACACCAAGATCGGCCACCTGACTCATTCTTTGCAGTGGAGTGCCGCACAAAGTGTAATCAAACGCGACCGGGTGCACCACGCGATGATATGTCACGACCGAACACTTCGAGGGGTTCAGATGGAGGCGATTCAAGTCACACCAATCCTCCAAACGTGCAATCGCCGCCTGCAAGATTTCACAATCTGATGGAGACCCGCAATGACGTAGGAGCTTCAGATCATCCGCAAAGAGCAGGACGCGCACATCGTCCGCTGCCACACAGCCCACGACACTATTGATCAGCAGTAGAAAGCACAAAGGCCCAATATGGCTTCCCTGTGGGATCCCAGAGACAGCGGGGAAAGGAGAGGAGAGGGTGCCCTTCACGCGAACGATGAGCTCACGACCGGACAGGTAGGATCCAAACCAGCGCAAGAGGGAGCCGTGGACGCCCAGCGATTCCAAGAGAGACAGGAGGTGTGGATGGGAGAGTCTGTCAAACGCCTTGGCAAAATCGGCTGCAACCACATCCGTCTGGAGTCCCTCTAAATAGCCCTCCATCACGTAGTCCTGAAACTCCAGAAGGTTCGTAGTTGTCGAGCGGCCGCGCATGAACCCATGCTGCTCAACAGCAATGAACGAACCAAAGCTGAATTTTAGCAACATTTAACTCGTGATTTAGGTAGGTACCTAGTAACGAGTACGGGGTTAGGTACTAACCTACGGAGGGTCTGCGATCTACATAATTATGCATAGAATAGTACATATTATATTATGTAGACGGGTTATCTATACATAGAACTGTGATCTGTAACAGAAGGGTATTCTATACAAAATAATAAACCGTTGTGCAGGGATTTGCAGCGTTTTTATTGCAGTTTTGGATTCTACATACCTTGAAACGTAAACCATCAAATTTTGAGGGGGGGTAAGAATTTTTTTTTTCATGCTCGATTCCAATGGTTCATTATTGAAAATAATAAACCAAAATTATGGCTCTATTGGAATTTGTTGGTAGGTAGTGAAACTTGAACAAACGTTGAAGTATTATTGATGGGTAAATTATTACTACGGTAAATCATTACTCAACGGTAAATTATTACACAACTGTTCATTATACCATCTACGTAGAAGGGGCTGGAGTTTGTTGGTAGGTACTTTTGCAACTTTTTTCACTCCTCATCAACAATTTCTTTTCAGAACTTCATTGTGTGTGTTTCTTTTTGTTAGGTACTGTTTGTCATCGGCAGAATTATTTTAGCAACATTTAACTCGTGATTTAGGTAGGTACCTAGTAACGAGTACGGGGTTAGGTACTAACCTACGGAGGGTCTGCGATCTACATCATATGTATAGAATAGTACATATCATATTATATAGACGGGTTATCTATACATAGAGCTGTGATCTGTAACAGAAGGGTATTCTGTACAAAATAATAAACCGTTGTGCAGGGATTTGCAGCGTTTTTATAGGAGAATTAATCAATCCGTAATAAACTAAGCATATTCCCTCTTGTCCCTTTGATACATCTACAGAAACAGATCTTCAACATTTCATAATGAAGTTAGGTTGGAGATAAAATGTTTCCAACGTTTCAATTATTGAATATTTCGACGCTTCTGCATATTAATATGACATCATAATATATCTATGACATACAACAGCGAAGTAATCTGCCTTGGACGAAAACAAACTTCATTAGCATTAGGAAAGTAACCTGAAGATATAAGCTTGTCTACTCCCATCCCCCCCCCCCCCCCCTCCATCTCATAAAACCTCTTGCAACGTCAAACCACATTTATTAGACCTTACTTGCCCCTCAACTTACGTCCTTCTATTCTCACGCATTTTGCTTTGCACTACTCGTTCGTCATAGCACATACTCTCTTCCTTCAACAATATTTATTCAAATCTGGTACAATGGTTATAGTTGGTTCAGCTAACTTGTGCTCTGCTCAAACGTTAATAAAAAACGTTTGCCAATTCGAGTAGGCAGTATAGCTTCCTCACTTGAATCACATGAACGTATAGAATAGTTGGGTTGGTTCATTTTGATACGGGACCATCTGCGGTCCAACCCACGTGTACCCTCAAAATGTCAGCTCTCTACGACTATTTTTGACGTAGTTAGAAGGATTACAAGGAAACAGCCAAATTCCATGTTCGCGCATGCGCAGACGAAAGTTACCATCTGGGATCCAACTCGCGTGTACCCTCTGCTCTCTACGACTGTTTTTCGCGTAGTTAGGAGCGTTACAAGGAAATGGTCAACATTTCACGTTTGCGCATCCGCAGAAGAAAGTTACCGTACTGTTTCAATGATTTTGGTATGGGATCGCCTGTGACCCAACCCGCGCCTACCCTCCAAATTTCAGCCCATTTTGACCATTATTTCGGGTGGTTATGGACGTTACAAGGAATTAACACAGACAGACAGACAGACACGGAACCAAAAATGTTCCTCGATGTCTGAAACGGAAAATGGTAGTGAGGAAGCAAAATTATTCCTTGAAGAACACTGTAGGTTAGTGTTCTTCAAGGAATAATTTAAAAAAATATATATGCACATATAATTTTTCTACCTTCAAGGAATAATAAGCAGTCCCAAAAAATGAGAAAAAGTTACCGTATAAAAATAGTCCCTTTCACTTTTTGGGACTATTTACAAAAAGTGAAAGAAAAATTTATAAAGTGCAGAACTATTTACAAAAGTAAAAGTACTATTAAAAGTAAAAGAAAGTGAAAGAACTATTATAAAGTGAAGAACAATTTACAAAAGTGAAAGGACTATTTTTATAGAAGTGAAAGACCTTATACCCCTTTCACTTTTGAGGACTATTTATTTAAGGTCTCCTCTCTCCAATGTGCCTTCAGTTATTGTTTGTTACTGACGATGGTTTGATCACCAAACCGGTATAACAGTGTATTTTTGGTGTAGTAGTGGAAGTAGACAACTTTTCAATACTCAGTTTCTATTATTTTTCTAACCTACAGTATTGAGTTTTTCTTTCCCGCTGCAAGTGCTTTTTTAACAAGCTGACTAGTACCGAAAAAGTGTATATTGCCAGTGTCCTCTAGCTTAGTCCTTCAATTCGCCATAGAGCTCTCAAGAAAAAAAAAACGGGCATCAAAACGAAGAACCTTCCTAGAAAAACGGTCACCCGAAGGTCTTTATATCCCCCCAAATTGATTCTTCGAGCGACCTTTACCCCGCTACAGCGGTTTCACCAAGCGAATCGGCGAATGCCTGTTACTCGTGAAGGTGACTGTTCCAAATGGTAGACGACTAATCGTTTTTGAAGCGTGCGACTTGGCCTGCCTTTTTGACGGTCTCTAATCCTTTTACCGCAAGAGCCACCCAGTCGTGACCGTTGGGAAAAGGTGTCTCCTGAAAAACCTACGCTCTCACAAAACAACGTTGCGACTATCACCGTCATTTCGTTTCGAGTTTACCTAGGGATTATTTGAGCTGCGGCTGTTGACAGTATCCCGTAGGGAATAGACAAGAGTTTGCCGGCGTCAAGCCAAAGAAAACAATTCACAACCAGTTTGAAAGAAAAACGGAGTTATTGAAAAAATAGTCTTTCAATTTCCACTAATACACGAAAAGACGCGAAAATCACTGTTATACCGGTTTCGGTTATCAAACCATCGTCAGTAACAATAACTTCGTGTATTAGTGGAAATAGACTGTATTATTTTCAATAATGAACCTTTGGAATCGAGCATGAAAAAAAAAACCATTCTAACCCCCCCTCAAAATTTGATGGTTTACGTTTCAAGGTATGTGGAATCCGAAAATGCAATAAAAAAATTTCTATCTGTCCGCCGTACGCTGTATTGGCCACTTTTCTTAGTTGTTGAACACAAAATTGTTGAAATTCTGGTTATACGTTCCGTTCGGGGTCTATGTAGTTGGTCCTCGAAGCTCGGCGTTACTGTCAGTCATCTCTAAGGGGTTAAAAATAGGGGTTGAAATTTTCAGAACGCCGTAGCGCGGAAACTTTCGATAGAAACGTTATTAAATTTGTCTTGAGCTAAACAATTTTTTGAGACCACCCGGATTATTGTACTTCCAGCCGTTCGTGTGCACCAAAAAGACACGATCGTGAATCAAACGGTATAAATCAGGCCCGGATATCATCACTAGGGAGCACCTGATTATAAAATCAAGGATGGCTGTATGAAGTCGAGTTGGTTTTTCTGCGATATTATTTCATTTGATAAGTGATGGACAACTGGATTTTGTTGGTAGGTACTTGAGAAACATGAACAAACGTTGAAGTATTATTGATGGGTAAATTATTACACAGTGGTAAATTATTACACAACGGTAAATTATTACACAACCAAGAAGGATTTTGTTGATCGATACTTTTGCAACTTTTTTCAATAACTCCGTTTTTCTTTTTGAAATGGGTTTCCACGATTTCTTCGCGAGTGATTTAGTTCGTATCACAACCAGTGGTTATTCCATGTATATTTTAAACAACAGCAACTTCTTCAGATACCTAAATATTCTACGGGAGTCAAAACAGTGCACAAAATCACGTCTGTGGCTGTACCACCGACCATAAAGCTGATGCAGGAATTTTGATGGCAGGAGGTTAGGAGCGTTGATTGAAGTTGAGTGTAAAGATTTAGTTTCGTTTAGAGGAATTTGAAAAGTATTTACATACCTACGTAATAGCGTCCTTATTATGGCTAAATTCGGCAGGCTGGTATGGAGAGGATAATTTTTCCCAAAAAATGCATTTGACAGACAGGGTATGCTAACAGTATGACAGACAGGCTGTTTTGATCATTTTAATACAATTATCAAGATATTGGGAGGAGAATGAGCATTGATACTCCAGAAAGGGGTTTCTCTATATAAAACTGGTTGCTGTTGAGTCTGCTAGAGGACTCCAGAGGAGGGTGGATCGGCATTTTTTCATCCTTTAAGTTCAAGGGAACGGAGCCCCAAGACTCGTAGCTCGCCGACTCCGCCTATAAACACTAAAGTCTCATAATTCGGGTTTTTAAAGACTTTTTCCTTAGTCGTTAAATGTCAGCAACGGAAGGAAACAACCTGTAAAGGGCGAGATATAAAGGTTACGACCCTAACGCTGCCCTGAACCGGTGTAAATTGGTATTAAACTGATAGATGAAGGGAGGTGGTAGAGGGGGACGGCCGTTGTTGCTATATGGAGAAAATATCTTACGCGGCAGGAGAATCGGAGTTTACATGGAGAGATAAGGTACCTACACCGCAATTTGACAATAAGAGCCGGTTGTGTGTGGTTTGGCCACGAGAAACGGGTTAAACACAGCAGTCCGCCAAACTGCCGAGGCAGGCCTTATTTAGAACGAAACTTTCATGGTGTCCAAGATATTTTCAATGAAAATATTTAAATTCTACCTTTTACAACACAATCGAAGGCCTTCGAAATAGGCCTCAACCACTATAGTAAAAACAAAATTCAATTTGATAATTTTTCTACAACAACATGCTTAGGACAATATTAGTTTTTGTGTCATGTCAACTTACCATCGTGACGCATTCCACATACGTTTTGTGGTTTCAATAATTTTTGAAGTTTTTCAGCGATCGATACTATTCCTCAAAAAGGGAAATACTTATGCTATTTTATGCGTTTTACCTTGTCATCAGAATTACCTTTACTATGAGATTGTGAGTTCGTATAATTATTCTTTCGGGGAAAAAATATTATTTACCTACCTAAATATCTACAATATATTGGCAATCTGAAAACCCGAACCCTAAATACGGCTCCATATTATCTGTGTATTGAAAATCCGTTAAACAAATTTTAAAATGCACTTATATATTTTTTTTTAAACACGTGGCTATCGCCTTTAGTTCAAATGTATTGCATACACACACACACACACACACACACACACACACACACACACACACACACACACACACACACACACACACACACACACACACACACACACACACACACACACACACACACACACACACACACACACACACACACACACACACACACACACACACACACACACACACACACACACACACACACACACACACACACACACACACACACACACACACACACACACACACACACACACACACACACACACACACACACACACACACACACACACACACACACACACACACACACACAAATGTGTGTGATTTACGTGCTTCGTTTTCATTTTAAAAATCTTCCATTATTCTTAAAATTTGAGTTAAAAGACTGTTTGTGAAAGCAGCGTTCATCGCGTAGCACCTAATCAAGGCGTCGAGAGAGGGTGTTCCAAACGGTTAAATCCGACAGTCAACCGGAAGTTTAAATTCGCGATCGGTTTTTTTTTGCCATCCGCTGAAACCAATAAAAGTAGATGCGACATCATAAAAAGATTTGACGACCGATTTCAATCGGAAGTCTCGATACGTCCCTTTTGAAGGGATTTTCTTCTGCTCTATAAAATACGAATCCGAATCCTCCCACAAGGGGAAAAGCAGCCGTAAAATTTATGGACAACAAGGGACTGAGACCCGGGGTGGAAGTCTGGTCGTCGAGAATTACCGAACAACATAAACCTGGACATGGAATTTTATAACTGGCAACTAATTTTGCGAAAATAAGTCGGGATTTTAGTTGAAAAACAGAGAATGAAAAACTATTTTCGAGTAATTTTCAGCTGAATTACTATTCTAATTTAACAAAACCTTCAACACACAATCAGTTAGCTTTATAGCCAAGTAGCATATATAGGGAGGTGTTTAGAAATATGATCAGCAAATCTAATCAACAATCAAATGTCATGATTCTTTCGTTCTCTTTAAACTGACGGACATTGTTAAAATGAACCCTAAAAACACAGCAAAAATGAACAACTAAACGTTCGTTTGTCTCCCTTTATTTTTATGATTATGACGTAATACTTATGAACATTGGTATTGAAGAACGGAGCTCCTCACATTTTTCTACAATCTTTCTTGAAGAAATTGCTTTGAAGAAAAAAATGTTCTTTTAAAATCGTTCCCTTCCTTTAAAAAGGTTCTTTTATTTTCTTGTATATGCATTTATTTTTGCTTTTAACCGAACGATTTTCATTTCAGCAGGAAATTTCTAGGAAAATACACAGACACTTAGGGATCATCCATAGTGTAAAATGAATATCGAACCACACATGAATGTCAAAGCATGCTTTATTGACTGAAGAACGCAACAAAGCAAACACTTGGTGTCGGTCGGTCGGACAAATTTCACTGCATAGCCTGCCCATAATCATTATGAATTAACAGTTTGTAGAGAAACAAATTTCTTCTAAAATGAGCTATTAAACCAGATAGTTCAACGTTAATATTGCATACATACGTAGAGTACGTAATTACGTACCCAGAGAAGTAACCCCGAGATCAAGTAAGCTGTTCAATACCTACTAATAAAGACCAAAACAGATCGTTCATACGCGGCCGTCTGACTGCAGTTCTTTAACCGCTCACCTTGGCTATTCATTTGCCAGTCGTTCTTTCTTCTGATCAGCGAAGGTCGAGACTCTTACAATCAACTCAGCGGGCTACCGAACCTTATTTGGCAAAGGAGTCAAACTGGCCCGATAGGTACACGGATTAATGAATTCAACCAAATGAATCATCAGGGCCTTGGGATCTCGTGTCTTTATAAAGCTTCTGGCCTACATCATCTGCAAGAAAATGAAATCTGCCGCGTGGACCTTCAACAGCTAGTAAACATGGAATTTTCTATGCTTTAAACATCTAAATTATCAGAAAAAGCACGAATATATATTTTCTCGGTTATAGCATATTTAAAATAAATTATCCGCGTTTTGTTATGATCATTAGCAAAAGCTACGATTCACAAAATAGGTAGGTACCTACTCCGAATTGGGTAGGAAGATTATGAACTGGTAGGAGTCTTATGCACCCCAAAGTCTGGTCGCACTCAAGCAGCTTTCATTATTGCATTTCATGCAAAAATGATATTTAATTTAATTATGTCACACAATACAAGGATTTTTGACATTGGAAATATTATGTTCATTTGGGCGTTGTTTAAAGTGATTTTTTTCTTGGTTAGGAGTTAGAATATACTCGGGTTTTCTCCTTACCGTACTATTCCTAACAGTTGTCAATATAACCATTGCAAGCTTTTGGGTTATGGGGATCTCCCCCCGGTGGGGGTGACCCGATCTTCACCACCGAAACTAAGATGCAAAAGCAAGCTCGACGCATTTCCCATGCTGCTTTTATTTTCACCAAGAAGAACAACAAAATAACCGCCTTGAATTCAAAGAGTACTAAACACGACCCATTTTCTAAAAACCATGAACTGTGCTTGAGTCATACCGTCTGATCTACGCTCATGTTGACGATGTTTTATCGGTTCAAACTTCAGGGCCTGTGAACCGAATGGCTGGTCGTACGATTCTCCCGGTGGTCTCATTCCATCGAAAAAAATATTAACTACTTGAAATCGTAATAAAACCACAAGTCTTCTTCTCCACCAGTTTCGTAACTATACCAGAGTTTCATTGATGCAAATAATGCACCGAAAACCTCTCCAGCTCTTTATCTCTTCATCCCACGACAAATGAAAAACTACGAAGGAGAAATGGAAAGGGGAGGGGGGGGGGGGGTTCGAATTCTTTGTCACATGGGTTTATTATTCTATTGGGCATACCTACAGAAATGTTGGCTGTTCATTTATTGTTTCTTTCATATGCAATAATTGAAATAACCATTTTTTATGGTTTCCACCAATTTTGGCCCCTCAAACTCGATTAGGCTCCTATTTTTGACAACTTATCTTTGATTACTGGTACCTAGTCCCATTTAATTGTCTTGATTCACCTGTTGATACTACATCTACTGTTACTACACAATAATGTATGGCGATTTCAGACAATTTCCCAGGTGTTTGACTGCGACAAAACATGAATTTGGTGAGCTGAAACTTCGTTAGAACCTCAATTTTCTACTCTTTGGTCAAAATCGACTTCACATTCGGTCTCCTCGCCCCAAACAAACATGGAAAACGGTATCTCACAAGGCTCTTGTACTAAAACACCAAAAACCCTATTTTTACACATATTTTTCACCCATAACACCTTTGGGTATATTCCGATTGGGCTGCAGAGTTTCGGGACACAGCTAGGGCCCAAACGGAGTCTGAGTGCGAAAGAACGAATTTTTCAGACCGAAAATGAAGTAGACATGGATCATACGTCGGGCGGCGGATGGACATTGCATTTTTGAAATCTGCGCACCTTGAAATGTAAAAGAAAAAAAAATTCGAGGGGTTGATCCAACATTTTTTTGCTGAGAGAATTACATAGGTGTATTATTCACAGAATAATAAACCAAAAATCATAATAATTATATCTTACTAACCGCCTTGCGGAGACTTCACCCATAAACTCCCAAGCTAAGTATCAACTTGCGGTGATGAATACGGCTACAACGCCTTCCTAACTTCAGAGGTCTAAGCGAGAAAAGTTTCGCCTGCCGTGTCACGAGTGATGGTGTATGAACTTCACCGAGAGTGTGCCGTGGCGGTAACGCCAAGTTTCGAAAAGATTAGGCATTGAAGTAAGTTTCGTGCTAACTCGGGGGTTTTACCGTGTTTACTCGGAAAGACGGTTTAAATCGGTCATGGAACCACTGCTATAACCGAGCTTTTCATTTCGTGCTATTTCACTTTCTAAGGGTCCAAGATGACTGGAATAATTAAACCGGCTATTTATCCCTATTATCCGATTCGGTTAGACATCAGAAACATATTCTCCACAATGGCTACGTTTTTAATTCTTCTAAGTACCTACCAAGTAAATAAAAGTACCTAGGTAATACACTCAGCCATGATATCTGTGTAAATTCTGGATAAGTCATCTCATCGTTTATTAGAGGTCAGTCCAAACTTATTGGTGTCATTTAGTGTGAAAGTTACGCACTACCTATGTAACTATGTGTATGACATTATATAAATATTACATACATAATGTAAATATTATCTAAAATGTCACAGTAAGTCAATTAACAACCTAGATGATGATTTCTACCCAACAGGTCGTTTAATTTTAACCACTAGGTAATCAGCCGTATCAGCCTCCTGTGCTGTTCGGGATGGAAAGTTGCGTTATTCTTTTGCACCCTACAAGTTCCACAGAACCTGTCAAGTAACCTGCAAGTCAAGTGTCAGAATAGTGGAGGAATCGTTGGATGAGAAAGTAATTATTAGCCCCATGGCCTCAGCTGATTGGGTTGGCTTCCTACTTCGTACCCTACCCTACATGGCTTCAGGTCCAATTACAGCGTAGTAAACTGAATAGGAAAGAGGAGAGATAAGGACGTCTTCTAGTAGAAACATAATACACTCGCTGTTCACGACTCATTGAGTACCTTGTGGCTCGACTTCCCGGACAGCAATACAAGTACACGTAGGTGAACCCAAATAATTTGTACCAGCTATGAGGTTTTACAGTATATTTCACACCGTTCTTAAATGCACCATTATACGTATAATATCATCGGTCACTGAATAGTTCTTACCCACTCTCAAGACGGAGGACCGTTTTTATTATCCCTTTTTGAGTGTTACTCTGAAAATACCACCATCGAGGACAATACCAGCTGAAGTAAAAGGGGGGAAAAAGAAGAAAAAACCCTCCTTTTTACCCCTTGTACGGTACTCGAATATACTCGAATATGATTACTGAATGAAAAAAAAAAATGAAAAAAAACGTAAGCTTACACCTACAGGGGTTTCAAATTTCCATATTCTACAGCTCAGTTCAATTTTTCGGAATTCAGTGTTTAGGTAAATTTAGTTTCCAGAATTCAATTCCTTATAACCTTCAATTGGATTTTTATTTTTATTGGAGTATGCCTTCTATTGCTTTGCTCAAAAACGTTCCAAATCGCTGAAATAGGTTTTCTTTTTACTTTAAAATTGGGAAAGGAGTACTAAGGCTCTTCTTAGTTATATGGCAACCAACGTGAAATTTCACATGACGTGTATATCTCTGTGTTTACGAACCATTCTGTAGGTTTGCTTGACTTCTTAATTATTGGACAATCTACAATCATAGTTTTGCCTACCATCTAAACAACCGTAGGAACAAAGTTTACGTGTACCAGGATGCATTTGGTCACTCAAGTTCGAAACGATAACAGCCGTATAAATCCTTTTAACGCCTGCAATGTGAGCAAACTAACAAACCTCTCTCCCTGACTTTTTTTAAAAAGATTTTTCTTTTCGAAAAGGAATGAGGTCACCACTTATAGATGGAAAACCCGTCATTTTTCAGATGTCACCCGCAGGGCCCGCTTTTGTCGCTCGGTGTCGGGTGTTCTTTCTGGCAGAATCCTCCGGCCGCGGCCAAGTGTTGGTTAGGAGATAAGGAAAGGAAAGAAAATATCGGAATCTAGTGCTTTTTCAAGCGGCTATTTTTGAGCGACCGATAAAGATGACGCTAGCGGTGGGGCATCTAACTAAAAATAAAAATTCTTCTTAGAGGTTTGCTCTCCCGCTATATTCGATGTTTTCCGCTGGCTTTTGAAACCTGATATGCTTCCCTCGACGGTATTTTTTTCATTTTATCCTTTTCCGATAATCGAACCGTAACTGCCGGAGGGAAACCCCAATATTGGCATTGTTTGGACATTTGACGAGAACAATGGTTTTCCTTTGAAGCGAACACTACCTACCTTGTTGCATTACCTCCGTATGCTGGCGTCAGTTAGGGGAAAAAAACCCCGACAAATCCCGTAACAAAGTTACCCGTTGAATTTTGGTTTATTATTTACAATGATGAACCTCTGGAATGGATCATGAAACAATTTAATTTTTTTTAACCCTCCCTCAAAATTTCATGGTTTTCGTTTCAAGGGACGTATACTAAGAACATCGATTAAAAATATTTCCGTCCGTACGCCGTCCGCGGCTTTTTCCTTAGTTCCCAAGAACCAAAATTTACGAAATTTGGTATATGGGTCCCGTTTGGGCTCTGCCTGGTCCTCGAAGCTCGGCGTTACTATCACTCAACTCCAAGGGGTGGGAAATAGGGGTTGAAAGACCCGGAGTATCCCTATCTCGCAAAATTTTATTTTGAGGTGTGGGTTTTCTCGCATTTTTAAATGGTTTGATTTTTATCTGCATTTTTGAGACCATCAGGAGTATTTTAAGATGTCGCCATAAAATCTCCTATAACATTTGCCCCTAAACAACAGCGTGTATGCAGGCATCTAGCTGGGTTGACAGCGCTCACCATTCGACTCTCGGCCAGGTGGCGGCCGTAGCGGAGTGGTCTAGGCGTCAGCCTTTGATACTTAATATGAGAAGTTCGAATCCCAGATCCGGGACCAAATAACTTTCACATCAACAGTTTCCCTTCAGATCTACATTTGTGATTCTTTTTGCCATTTTATGCTGCTTGAACATTCAATGCATGATATTAATTTGTATTGGCGAATAGGTACTTACGGAGGGGCAGTGATCTATATAGACTGGTTATCTATACAGACAGATGTGATGTAACAGAAGGGTGTTCAATACAAAATAATAAACCGCCGTGTAGGGATTTGCAGCGGTGTTTTTCCGGTATGACTTTTGAAGGGTTTATGCTCCAGAAACAACTATTCTACAATACATAATAATCATAGGTATAATTCCCGCAGTCAACAGGGAGAAGTGACAGTTCAAGGTTGATTTTTTAAATGAAACATTCACATGGTGATTGATACGAAACGTCCAGTAAATTCTGCGTGTTCTATTTCGCTATTTAAACATGGGTGTTCACTGGGGCGTTTAAACGTTTTGACTTCAAAGGGCGAGAGGTTTTCAAAAAGGTGCTATGAGGGGCCTGCGAAAATGCTGTTTAGTGGCATTGCCTGGAGCGATAGGAGCGAACTGTCAAAGAAATATTCCAGCTATTATCAAAGAAATAGTGGGAAACCATACCACTTTTCGTAAAATTATATTACCATTTCGTGATTTTTAGACATTTTTTACCGATTTTTGACCCTTATAAAGTCCAACTTGACCCATTCCTTTTTGAGAAAAATATTTTTGTCATCAAAATAGTCCCTCTTTCTGTCGTGAATCACCATCCCACACAACGTCATGTGAATTAATACTGATTTCAGCTCTAAATACCAATTTTTTATCTCCAAAAATCCAAAGTTGACCCCTATTCTGTATAAAAAAAACAAGTGAAATGGTATTTTTCTTTCTTTAATCGCCCTTCCATACCACTTTCAGTGGTTTTATATCAATTGTTCGCAATTTTAGCTGTTTTTACCTAAAAACTCATATTTGACCCCCTTAGAATTTTTGAAAATTGCTCATCTTCAAACTCATCCTTTTGTTTGGCAACAAGAACAGTTTGGAGCATTTTGGAAGTTTTATCATGTACCCAAGGTCCATGAAGGGGGTATATATATGCACATAAATTTCTGTTATCTAGGGATGAATGCAGGATGCTCTGAAACGGATTTGCCTATAAACAAATTTCAAAAATTCATTCATGTTCTGAGAATGTTGGTCCCATTGCAATTATAGCTTCATTTTCCTTGAAAGTTCTCTAAAATGACAATGATAGAGTTATGAGGGTGCTGTCGATGGGGGGGGGGGGGATCTCCAAATTATTCGTGTAGTGATGGGAGGACATGAGTCCTAGTACTGGTGTTTTAAGAAAAACCAACACCTGTCTATGATTTCTTGATATTAGAACAGTTTTGCCTTTCGTGTGAATAAATAAACATCGTCTGCCTCCTCTCGGGGTCTCAAAGATAGCAGAAGTCTCAAGGTCGGCTCTCGTACGTACGAAGCCTTTTGTTTTACTTGCTCCGCCAGTTCACAATCTGTCAACGTGATCTGGGGGGTGTCGAGTTACTCTGGAAACGACTTCGATGTCCGTGTTCATTTACATAGTAAGTAGGAAAAGAGGAAGACGAGAAGTCCTTTTAGCTGAGTCTAAAAGGATTTGCCGGAATCGTGCATACAACGGAGAGATCCGTCGTGAATGTCAAGGGAAGAGCGATGCTCAAGGGTTAGCATCGCATGGCAGAATGCACATAGTACTTCATCATCACGACAATTCTTAACACAAGAAGATTCTCAACACGATCTGACGAACGTATCCCACGTGTAGCTCGATATGAGATTGACAATAATTCCGGCCGGTGTTGCAGAAAAACATTGGACCAAAAAAAAAGATAGGTAATACAATACATTTTGGGCTCCATCGGTGTGATACAGCTCATAAAATGCAGCTTGTAGTATATATGAGGGGAAAATCGCAGCCATTCTTTCCGAAACGGTTCATTATTTTTAGTTTATAGGACAATCTTTTCTATAATTTATAGGTCACTGCTTACTGTTGGCAATACTTTTCAAACATGAACGAAAAGGAGGTACCTATATGAGTTGAAATGTTGAGGATACGAGCGGTTTGGGCTGATTGTAAGATCCGTCAGAGCATGTGCAAGGTTTAATAGTAGGTGGATCTATTTGCTCTCTGAGCAAATAGATGATAATAGGAAACTGGCTAGTCAAGAATCTGGAAGACATTCTTATAGGACCATTGTGAGACCATCGTGATATGCGCAACCAGTTGATTTCAGCCTATGACAGCCCAAGAAACAGTATTGAGTGCAATTAGATCGATAATAACCGATTCTGGATCTAGGTTTGGGTCGAAACGCGATCTAAGGAATAGCCCACGTGCTACAATAATCGTGCCGTGGACGTCGAAATAGAAGTCGACCTGGTCCCCAAGAAAAACATGAAAATCCGACTGAGGGTATTACTGTTTCAAAGAAGACAGTCGGACAATCCTTTTGTCCTCAAATGAAGATGAAATAAAGCGACAAGTAGAAAGAAAAAATCTGTCAAAGGACAGCAGGAGTCGTCGGAAATTGGAGCTCGGGACCTATTCTTGGGTAGGACTGCCGCCACCCACGTAATATCAACTCAAGCGTAGCCACTGGTGGAAGAAACTGCTATTTTAGACAACTAATCTCGCGTTGATAATTATTTCCACACCCATTTGTTGACACCTCAAAAAATAACCAGAACAATAAATTAATAGAATTGGATGAAGCTTTGGAAATGTTTCGTGGCTCCAATAATTTTTTTTTAAATTCGCTGAAATCGTAACGGGACGGGGTTAAAGATTCATATTATATATTACTAGCCTGACCGCTCGCTTCGCTCGCTATCCGAGATTCGCTGTACGCAGTATCGTGGAACCAACAAACGACGGAAAAATCCCATAGCCTACCGGGTTGCCCAATTTTATCAAAATCCGTCAAGCCATTCAGGAGTTGACCATGGTCGACCATATTTCCGCTATGGTCAGGGAATTAAAAATGCGCCTACGTTCAACTTGGGAGGCTACCGGATATTGGTGCCAAATTTGGTCGATATCCGTTGAGCAATTCGGGATTCGACCATGGAGGGGCCCATGGATGCGCTGTGGTCGACCGCGGGGGTAGTCCGAAGGGTCGATCGTAGATAGAATTTCACGTAGATTACGAATACGCGATAAAAAATAGGGGTTACCATTTCAATTAACGAAGTTGACCATGGTCGACCATAGTTCCGCTATGGTCAGGGAATTAAAAATGCGACGTTGCACAACTTGGGAGCCTACTGGATATTCGTGCCAAATTTGGTCGATATCCGTCGAGCCGTTAGGCCGGTGGGAAGACAGACAGACACACAGACACACAGAGATTCGTTTTTATAATATATAGAGATAAGATTATCGGGGATGTGATGCTGCGGAAAAGCGGAGAAAAGAGTCGATTGTATTGAGTTACCCAACTAGATGTTTAAATTTGAATGAAACTTGAGAAAAATGTCTGAACCTATGAAAATAGTAAACCGTTGCGTAATAATTTCCGTTTTTTCCCCCACCGTGATGATCAGAGTAATAACGTTTGGGTGTGACTTATTTTCCAAATAACCGTCATTTCAGCTGAACTCGAAAGTCTCACAATATTATGAAAGCGACAGCGACTTTCCAAGCAGAAAAGCGGAGAAACGAATGAGACTACGTGGAAAAACTCAATACGCTGCTCGGAAGTCCATTTGACGAGCTCTCGCCCTTCAACCTTCGTTAGTTTATTTTTCCCCGGAACGGCATCAGATTTATCTCTATAACGTTGATAAATCCCGAAGAAAGCTGTCGAGATGGATTTGCCAGCCATAACAACGCGCCCAAATCCGGCCGGTCTCCTGAGTAGGTGCAGTAAAAAAGAAGATGGGCTGCCCCGGATGGCACTGTTGGTAAAGCGAGGAAGATGAACGAGTTCCCGATTGCCTCCCTATCATTTAAAGAACGGATATTCCCGCAATCGCGACGGGAACCTTCAGTTTTTCTTGAGAGCCTGCTTTTCTTCAGTGACAACCTCTTCTTTTTTCTCTTTTCGTATAGTTCGCCGAGTCATTCAATAAACTCACGTCCCATCGGTCATTCTGCCAGTGTCACCAGTGGTGAAGGGGAGGACAGGAACATAGGAAAAAACCTCTTCTGAATGAGACCCTAATTCAAAGTCAATTTTCTCTACATGACAAGGGTAGTTAAATAAAGCACTCCTAAACCAACTAACCCGAGCGATGAACGAAATACTAATTAGATAAACAAAACTGCTGAATTTGGAACGGGTCAAAAAGGAAAGAAAACTATATTCAGATATAATTTCGCAAGTACAGAGTCAGTCTCGATCGATCACATTACAGGAGGGTCTTTGTTACATTAATTAGGCATTTTAAGCATTTAAATCGTAGATTTCAAGTTTGTCGCCAACAGCAAGCAAACAATGCAAACCGTTTATAAGAGTACTAGAAGGGAGGAGGCGGCAAACACTTGGTATTGCAAGGAAAGGAATCTACTCTCAGTTCAGGTCGAAAACCGTTTATTTGTGGCTCGTGTCAATTTTATTCCTCAAATTTTGTATGCGCACGGTGGCTATGGATCCATCGTTGGATAGTTGTATTCGCGGAAAAAACGGAGAATTCATTACTCCGGATAAAAGCGATTACCATGAAACCATAGTATGTACTTGGAATAACAGATTTAGAGAAGGGCATCATCCCACTGGGGAATTCCTTACCGGGTAAAGCTACTGAAAAGCAGCGGTAGCGAGAAGTGGGTGTGTAAATAACGTTGTCTAGCTCCCATTTCCTTAGGTCTTTCGTTATTCATCGCACGAGCCAACAGTTGAAACTTTAGCTTCGGGATAGTGTGGTTGGAGGGGGGGGGGGGGGGGGGGTGAAACCTGTAGCTAATGGAGGTAACGAAGCCGTGAATTTTTGATAAGGACGTGAAGGTCCGCTTTCAGCCTTCTCTCGTCGACAGGGTGGATCGTCATTGGGTAATTGGTCAAAGGCATCTTTTACCATCTAGTGCCTTTTTCAAATACGTTTGTAGCATAACTGAACTGAATATCCCCTCCATGGGCTTGAGTTGATTACCCAGAGTACCAGACATTGTTAGATCCACAGAATCAGGAAGTTTGGGAAGGTCTATAAAATATCAGTACCACACCATCCCCCCCCCCCCCCCCCCCCCATAATTCAACAAATTCAAGTAACGGCAGCAAAGCATCGGAACTATGGGGTTTGGAATTGGCACCTAAAGGGCCGAATGCCGAGGGCCAAAGGGCAATTATTATGACCCGTAACTATAATAGTTGCTTTGTTCTCTCATTCAAAATCAAATTAAATAAAATTTCTCCCTTCACGTAAAAACATTTAATCATGTATAAATATGTTCTTGGTTCGTACGTCTACTAAAAATTTGTATCGCGATTCATGATTACACAAATCTAGAAAGGCACTGTTAGGTATTAATGAAATGAACAAGTTCTTTTTGCCAGTATTACACAGCAGTCACACCTGTACCATATTTATACTGGTGCAGACAGCTAGTACATAACGGTACATACCTATAGTACCTACCTGCCTTCAATTAATTTACTCCAAAACTAAAATATACTACACGCAAACAACGGTTATTATACTGGTCTGAATCACCGAATTCTGTTTATCGATATTGCGTAATACGCGAAGTCGGTCAACAATGATGGTGTGCTTTATGAAGGAGAATAAATTATTGCACTGTGGGATTTTACGATAATTTTAACTAAATAAACGCAGTTTCATTTACATGGATGCAGACTGTTGGAATGTGAGAACATTAGAAATCTGCGTCATACATTTTCTGTCGTGACCCGAAATTCGGCCAGACCCCCAGGAGAAAAACATTATCCATCTCAATAAAATGGAATGCAGAAAGAAATGAAAGATTTTCAACCTTGGTCTATTCATCTTTCTATAACTAGCTAATAAATATTCAAACCACGATTCGGCACTTCTCAAAATTATTTGGAAATGAGGACGACAGAAACTTGAAAACTGGGGACCATGGGAGTAAGTACCACTTCCCTGAGACTTTGGACACGATGCTTTTATGCTTTTTCAAGCTCATATATCTTCATAATTTTCAAGCAGAATGATTGCTCCTTGCCAGACCCAAACGACGACAACCCAAACAAAAAATTCCAGTTGTGGTTTTCCTCTTTGATTTACTTTACATAATAATACAACGGGCATTTATGGTTGGTAATGAGCCCAGGTTGTAAAATAGTGTCAGTTTTTCCAACGAAGTAAGTAGCATAAATTCATCGTAATACCTCTTGGAAATGGGTAGACTAACATAATATTTCCCATGTGTACCATCTAAGTTTCTCTATGACAGTTGAATATTGAACTGAGGGAAACCTTCAGCTGGTTTTGAATCTCTCATTCCTCTACTTCTGCCAGCAGTGGACGAAACTAAAAAAGGGGCCCAAGGGCTGAAGTCTCACTAGTCGGGAGTAGAGGACAGGCCTGTAAGCTTTTGGGACGTTAAGTAAAAAGAATCGCGCTTTTCTCTGTGATCCTCCGGCTCATTCCAGTTTCCTGCTCAGCGACAGTGGAAAAAGGAGTCGGAAGGGGGGGGGGGGCACGCTGTGGTAAGTTCATCTGACATTAATAGCTGAGAGAATGAGGACAATGGGAGTTTTAGTCAGAGAAGAAAAATATCTGCGGACAGGAATGAGACGTATTTGCGATGTGAGACTCGTTCTTTAGTTTGATTTTAGTACGAGTTTTTATGGTATTATCGAATCTTGATCGTACCCCCAACCTTCGAGGGATACGGTGTGAGAGGAATCGTCTGGTCATGAAGTTGAAGGAAAGATAATAAACCACTGAAGGTCCTGTGCAGCCAATGATTGGTCGACGTAGAGCAAACAATTTTAGAGCACGAGGGGGATCAACAAAATAATAAGTAGATTACACAACAAAAATACAATACCAGGTTTCGATTCAAGGATAGGAAGGCTATAATATGCTATAATCCTTTTCAGCCAGTGATATGGACAGTAAATTCCCTATAACCACCACCCTATTCAACACCATTCACCTACTCACTAGCTTCCGCCACCTACTGTAATGTAAAGATTCATTCATCTGGGAGGAGCTCATAATAACAAAACCAAACCCCAAAAGGCACCACCAGTTCGGTTTTGAACACGAGCAAGACGTGATGGAATAGGTAGAGTTAGATACACAAAAAAAACCTGATCTGCTAAAGCGTGAAGTTGCAGCACAACTGCAGGAACATAAAATTCTTCCTCCAAATCAACTAATCGAGAGTATTTTAAGTATCTACCCACTTTAGTTGACTGTCTTTGCATAATATACATGTACTAGCTACATCAATTTTTCAAGAAAATGGAGTCTACTCACAACTATGGTCGACATGCATAGCATTTTACTGGACCCAGGATGAGACCGAAGCTCTGTATCACCTTGCTCTGATTCTGGCTAAGCTCACGTTTGTATCCTACATTAGGTGTGTCGTGATCCCCCTCACAGTAACCGCTTCTATAATATTGTTTAAGATTTAACCAAATAAACGACGGGAACGTTGAGCAGGGCAGCGCCAAGGGGAAAGTAGCCGAAGGGGTTTTCCCCAACGCCATCGCTCCTTAACGGGCATAACGGCCGATTGTGGACAGGGGATGGGTGGAAAAGACCCTATAAAATCAGCCCTTCTGGCCCAGCTCCTCATTCGACGATCCGACCTACCGAGTTACGGCTTCTCTCTCGACCCTTTCTCTTACCTTTCCTCGCCCTTGCTTTGGTGAAAACCATGAGGTGCCCTCCTGGTATCTTCTGTGGTGAAAACCGCGGGATACCTCCTTCTCCACTGACACCTGCTGTTGAAAACCGCGGGGTGCCCTCCTTGTATCTGCTGTGGTGAAAACCGCGGGATACCTCCTTCTCCACTGACACCTGCTGTGGTGAAAACCGCGGGGTGCCAGCTTCCAATTTCCAGGCGTCTGCTATGGTGAAAAACGCGAGACGCCTCCCTCTCCCCTGACACCTGCTGTGGTGAAAATCGAGGGGTGTTAGCTTCCGTATTTCCGATGTCTGCTGTGGTGAAAACCGTGGGACACCTCCCTCTCCTCTAGCACCTGCTGTGGTGAAAACTGTGGGGTACTAGCACCCACATCCCAGGCGCCTGCTGTGGTGAAAACCGTGGGGCGCTAACGTTCCCTCCAGACTAACGCTTGCTGTGGTGAAAACCGCGGGGCGTTAGTGCAACAAGGCTCCTAAGCAGCAAATCCTTCCTCATCCATCTTCATCCGCCTTCACCCAACCTCTCACTCCATCTTTCATCCTACTCTCACCCGCCATGTCGTGAGCACCACACAAACGCTCATGAGAAGGTGTTTTGGCTATCGATATGAGATTGACTGTGTTCTTCTTGCCATATTGATTTTGAATAGTAACCTTGGAATACTCCTGGACGCGAAGCTCACGTTAACGACCATATTGACAGAGCTGATCTGAAGGCCCTGGGCTTCCTCGTGAGTGATTTGAGACTTTGCTTCCACCGAGGCACTCGTGCATTTGTACGCCCTTAATTCTGTCCCAGCAACTAAATATACGAGTCCAGTGTGGTCCCCGTTCTACGTGTCGCAAAGTATGTTGGAGAGGGTTCAGCGAGAGTTCATGCTCTTCCTCGCATTCAAGCTAGGGATCCCGGCTTATCGGGCTGACTTCTCAAGTCTTGCGGGGAGGTTTGGGCTACCAACATCAGCAATCTCAAATCCCCCAACTCCCCCAAGTAGGTTTCAATGTACCACCTTAACCCACTCGCCAGATGTCCCGTTTGCCGCCCAGAACTACCTCATGAACCGCCCATTATGTTGCTAACTACGTGAGAACAACGCATCCGCATCGCTTCTCCTGGAAGCGGACGTCGACATATTTAACACCAGTCTTCCCAGTCTGAAACGTCCACATATGAACTACCAGTGCCAGTGATTCTTTTCTTCTTTATTTATTTTTTCTCACCATTTAACTTGTAATTTGAGAAATAATTTCTTTTCTTAAGTTTTTTGAAACGTTTTATTTATATTTGTAAATTGGTTTATGCCGCACTCTCAAATAAAATAAGCTCCGGGAATCTGTTCCAGCACAAATGTCTCCAACGAGTACCTACGCCCGGACTGCAGATGGATGGCAGTATTTGAAACACTTCCGCCAGGGCTAACCTTGCAGTTCAGTTGGCCGAGCAGGAGATGCAATCGCTTTCCGCCACGCCAGCCGGGTACGACGATATCCGAATCGATCAAATCTCATAACAGTCACTCATACTTTGCGCTATTATCGTTTCAATACGGCAATGGAATGTTTCATTTCTTTGCAGGAAAGCTTTCTAGGATTAGAACCGATCAAGAATGAATAATATAAGTTGGATCCAGATTAATTATAGGTGATAGTTTTAGGTAGGTACTGACTCATATACTCGTTTCCACTGGTCAAATCACTCACACTCGTCAGCTATGACCTTTAAACGACCATGAGTTGGAAACCTCAATCCTATCATGAACCCCCTCATTGGCACAGTATTGAAAAGTGACTTGGCCGTATCAAAGTGAGCTGCTCTCAGAAAGCGCATCTAACAGATTGACGGCAAAGAGAAAACAAAGCAGTGCTCAATGTAAAGAATCCAAACGATACAGCTACAGTTACAGTACGTACCTACCTAAATATACTCTTCACGGGAGCCGACAGTGGACGGCTGTACGTTTCATGGAGGTACATCATTGCCATAGAAGAAGTAACTACTAAACTGAAATGTAGACAAGAATTGAAGGACATGTAGGTTTGAAACGTCCATAGCTACAACAGTAGAGAAAGGTCTTAGCGAGCAGAAATATACAGGAATGTACGAAGTAATCTTCAGTGGATTTTACATTCGTTCAATTCATAAAAACATCGACAATGTTTCGTCATTGCATTGGCAAACAACAATGCAAGGCGTAAGGCTTTTTTTCACTTGATTCCCTTTTTCTTCAAGTCATATTTTTACTAACAAACTCTTTTTACCTAATCGGTTACAGAAGATCAATTAATTCTGCTGGACATCGACATCCAGTAATTTCTTGACTATTAGGAAATTTATTTCATACCGAAGCCACATCAATTCCTAATGATGTAACAGATCAAAAATGGATATAATTAATTTTTAATTGAAATAATGTGAATTGCACTCTTTATTGCGTGGCAGGTATTTCAATGCACACCTTTCATAACCATAAGTTTGTTGTACGCTTAATATCCTTGAGCCCTCAATCTCGCGAGAGATAAACTTCCATTCCCTTACGCACCATCTACGGTGGTCATCAATTTTAAATTTAATCCGACCTATTCCTGTTCTTCACGTTTACATAGCATCAATATTCATTACTACTTTCCATCAAATTAGACCCTTCATCGCGTACAAGAAAGCCGATAGTATACAGGGCAGTTTTAGCTCTTTGTAAAATCGAGATGTACCTTAAGGGATCAATCATGTAAACATTGATAGATTTTCTGGCTACAACAAAATAATGAAGATGAATCGAACAGAGTAGGTTTTATTTAGGCATATTACCTACCATTACCATCAGAAGGATTAAAAATGCATTTCACCGGAGTTTCGATTGTAATAAGATATTACGTGAGATGAATTGTTCGTGATCAAGGATGATTTATTACCCATCAAACAGATGATCGAATGGGGGAAGCCAAGTAGCCGTTATTAGGAAGTCGGCGAGTTAGGGGAGCCACACCCTTCGGCTCACTGTCATTATCCTAATTGGATCCTTTATTCTTATTTCCACGCACATAGGAACAATGAATTAGAATAGAGGGTTAGAATAGATTCATGAAACTCTGCTAGTGAATCTTGATTCTGTAGGTAGGACTGTACGTTGTTCAGGACCATGAAATTTCATTTATTTGTTTTCCGTTGTATGCTACTGTTTTCCGTTGTATTTATTTGTATTGTGTTGTTACCGTTGTATGTTAAATACGCCAGAACATGGTCCCGATATCGCTCTGTGTGTTGTGTATTCCGTCGGATAAGATGAAGACTATTTCGAGTGATCCAACTAATCAGTGTTGCAAACATCTGACCAGCTTGCATTCTATGGTCACTGGAATTTCGGAAATCATAGATGCAAGGAGGTGTGAGGGGAAGAGACACGGTTTGATTTCAGCGAATGGTCGATCCAAGTGATT
This sequence comes from Leptopterna dolabrata, assembly GCA_954871275.1. Lineage (NCBI taxonomy): Eukaryota > Metazoa > Arthropoda > Insecta > Hemiptera > Miridae > Leptopterna > Leptopterna dolabrata. The sequence continues at coordinate 33,222,953 of OX940981.1, read as the reverse complement.
CTTGGGGATCATACAGCTTAGTTCAACTTGAATTCTGTGGCATTTAAATAATCGAGTTGGACAGGGTGAGAGGGATATGTGTACTGTAATATCAATATGTAGTAGTACACATGTTGATCCTGACAGGATGAAAGATGCATAGAGCTGTAGGAACACATGCAAGTTGATTGCGTGCATAGTACATAGATTTACTCGGAATACTTAGATTTGATAAAATATACCGTCCCAATTTGCCATAACTAATGCGATACTTTTACCAAATTAACGCAACCAACTACTGCAAATAAAATAATTGTGAAAGTACACAGTACGGCATTAAGTATTGAGGTGCTTTTAATATGCTGAAAATAATTTGTTTTTTGTTTTTAAACCAAACTGATACCTATTCATTTAGCATATACTCCGGCTAACTTGTGTAGGTGGCATATGGATCGAGTACAGATGTGCATTTTATAGCATTTTGTAGACATTTGCGTTTCGTTGAGTCTGTTTTTAGTTTATTTTTTATAGAAGCAAACCTACTAAAAATCAGGTCTTTTCCTACGCAACCAACGAACATTACTTCAGAGTTGTTTCAACTCCACTCACAATGGATTTCTCAATTTCATTCCAACTGAAACCTGTTTCATTCTGCGTCTGAAAGTAAAGTGAAAACATTTAAAATCAAAACCTTTTTTTTTCAATGGACCGCCCCCTGAAAAAGCACTGGCGACGTAGGTTGTTTATATTAACCGCATCACTCAAAAGGGGTTTCCACCAACCAGAGCTCATGCCGCACTGCTATATAGGCTCTCCCTTCGCGATTCTTATATGAGGGCATTCCGGGGATATCCGAGCTGGACATCAAAGGTCGGTAGGGGATTCAGCATTCCATCCGAAAGAGTGAAATTTATTGTGCTCGTTGTTTGAAAGAAGTGGACATCGGTCAGTGAAATAATTCGGCTGTTGAACACCTATCTACCTACCTACTATATAGAAGGGTTTTACACAGTGAAATAGAACAAAACATATTCAATAACAATAGTCTGGATTCTTCCAGGATTACCATGAGTGGGCTTACGTACGTACTCGAACGCTCAATGATGAATACCGGCCAGAGTTTTCCAAACTGGATGAAAGATATCCTACGGGTAAGCGAAATTAGGGGATATTGTGAAGTGATCCATTGCTGAAGTCATGCCTGCTATTTGGAACCATTTTATGAGAGAAAATAGAAGACATTTTGATACAGTACCATCACACTCTATAAGCGGCAGAATAGGCAATGGAGGATACCACCATGTGCTCTCTATGAAAAAATTCGATAAAAAGAATAAATGAAAATTTTACGAAAAATCATGATTGGCAGAGTAATGACTCAATTTCTTGGTAAGTTGGTTGGAGTATTTAGGGAATATCACAATTTACAAGAAGATGGTCGGAATTTTAAAATTCAGACACGGATTTACCTCTCGAAATTCACAAATAATGTGCAAATTATCAGAACCAAAGGTAAAGCCAAACTCGGCGCTGCGCGCCTCGCCAGGGGGCAAGCCCCCTGGACCCCCGGATGCTTACTGCTTAGAGCCTACGGCTAAAATTCAAGAAACATGGAACATGCTTTAGCCGCGCTTTTTATGCTTCTGTAGCCGCACTGTTATGATTTCACTTCGTCACCAGGATACAACCAAGTGACAACCAAACAAGCGTCATTGTTTACTAACCATTTACAACATCCATTCATATAGTTATAGTATGAAACTACGAAATAAATACCAAGAACAAATACGAAATAAATTCGTGATAAATCAAGAGCTTTCCAACGAATGGAAAACGATTTTTGTCCGATGAAAATGAAAGAAGTTTCATTTCCCTAGCAACTACTCGGTTGTACGTGAAAATCATCGTTAAAATTTCGTGACACTTCCGCGTGACATTTTTCGGCTAGTTAGTCCAAGGCTAAAGCATGTTCCATGCTAAAAATCAGACACACGACGGCAGAAATGTTAGGGCTCTGCGGGTTCAGTAATCGGAAACCCCTCATGCAGCAACTTTTGGATAAGTCCTTGCCGATACCATTCATTTGGAAAAATAAAAGACTACTACACGCACGTATTATTTGACAAATATTGATGGACTCCAGGATAAAAACGCTACAAATTATGACCAAACGGTTTATTATTTACCTGTATAGATGCTGCGTAGAACACAGTTTTCTGTGGTCACCCTCGTGCCACACACCCCCCCCCCCCCCCCCCCCCCACCACACAGGAAAGCCTTAAATCGAGTACTGGAGCCGGCTGGGGAATGACAGTTTCATAAAAATATGCGGTGGATTCAAGAATTCTCTCACTGAGTATTTTTATTGTTATTCGTGAAGCATAAGTTTGTTGTAGTTAAACATAACAAAATCCAAAATTACCATTTTTCTACAAATGAAAAATGATATCACGGATTCAAGCAACTCGATTTCATTCAGCCATGCGTAATTATGATCAGGGGTTTCCTAGCGATGATAATTATCTAGGCTGGATTTATACAGTTTCATTCACGATCATGTTGACGAAGCTTTTCGGTGCAATCGAACGGCTGGAACAATGCTTCGGGTAGTCTCAAAAAATGCTCAAGTTCAAGATAAAATTAAAAACACAAAAAATACGCTCTGAATGTTTTCGACCTACGGCGTTCTGGAAATTTCAACACCTATTTTTCACTCCTTGGAGGTGTCCGACAGTAACGCCGAGCTTCGCGGACCAACCAAATGGGACCTCCAAACAAAATTTCATTAATTATTGTTCATGGTAACTAACTAAGGTAAGTGCGAAGTACGATTTTTTCTGTGTTTTTTTGCTATTCCATTTTCCATTTGGTGAACCGATTGCACTATTTGGAGGGGGAGAAGGCGAAAATTCTAACTTTTCGACAATTTGCAACTGGACGACCATACACACAATGGGTTTGAACACATTATGGAACACCATATTCTTTTCAACTCTATCTTGAATTGCAATAATTTGGATCGATGTGTGACGTAGGCAACATTGATGGGACTTTGATTTTGTTAAGAGTAGTTAGGCCCGTGATGGGATCACCCTGGACCTGCTGAACAACAATAATATATTCCGCCACACTTGGAAAGAGAACAATCGCACGTTACGAACCACATTGTGGTTCGAAAAGCGCCGTTTTCAGGGTTAGGGAACGGCCAAAAGGTGAAGGTCGACCTGCTGACGGTTCGGCGATGGCCCACGTATTGTCCAATAGACACCGGGCCATCGGTCACATGAAAACAATAGTTGATCATAAGAGACCGGAGCGGAGGTACACGCTATTGTGTCCCTTTAAATGAATCATCGGGTGTTGTATCGGGAGGGATCAATTTTGCCAGAAACGCGTCATTACAATAGCATTTGGAGGCGATGTTAGATTATGAATTAGAAATAATAATCAACGACCAAAACCAAAAGGGAGGACAATCCAGCTTTGCTACAAGTTAGGAAGACAAGGGTTTGCATATAGCTCAGTTAACATCTGTTAACCAGCCACCGACTAAGGAGAATGGAGAGGAACAAGCTTTACACGAGTATACCAAATTTGCATTAGGTAGGTACCTAAGTCTTTTTTCACTGATTTACAATGGGCGATTACTTTCCCACATGGAAGTGAAATGGATGTAAGTGGTCCAATTGTCTTGCTGTGATAACTTATTTGGAAAACCAAAAGTTACAATGTACGCACCCCATTGGACATATCGAGTAAAATTGTAAAGGATTAATTCTTGAAATGAGCGAACCTGTTGAAGTGTATTCTAAAAACACAAGTACCTACTCATATACGCAGGAGGATTTTCCAGGCGAGTCAGGATGTTTTGAAATTATATTTTTATATCTACCTACATGTTTCTACGTACCTACACATTTTCATTGTTCAGTAAGGCTTTCATTTCAATTCATTTACAATCAGAATTTTTGGATCTACATTTATTTACAACGGAGATTAAAAAAAAGTTCCTTCGGCCTAGGTCACTGTTTTCCTGCGTCAATACCTTCTTTTGCGCTTCCTCCAGGAAAGCCCTAAATCGAGTACCCGAGCCGGCCGGGGAATTCATAAATATGTGGTGGATTCAAGAAAAATAGGGGGTTGAAATTTCCAGATCGCCGTTATCTCGATTTTTGTAACGTTTTTAAATTGATATCGAACTGGAGAATTTTTTGATACCACCCGGAGCATTGTACGTCCTGCCGTTCTTTCACAGTAGCCCTGAAGTATACACCGAAAAGCTTCGTCAACATGATCGTGAATGAAAAAGTATACATCCAGCCCAGATATCAATGCTAGGGAACACCTGATTATAACCACACATGGCTCTATGAAATCGAGTTGGTTGTCACTTGAATTACAAAACGTTATGCTCCGCGGATAACAACAAATAGTTATAGAATTCTTGAATCCACCTTACGTTTTATGAAACTCTGATTGCCCGGCTGGCTCCAGTACTCGATTTAGGGCTTTTCCAGGGGAAGCATGAGGTTACTGACCAAGGAAACAGTTATCTACGCATCAGAAGGAGCATCTATACAGGTAAATAATAAACGGTTGTGTAATAATTTGCAGTGTTCGGATTCTACGTACCCTGATACGGAAACCATTAAATTTTGAGGGGGGAGGGGTTATTTATCCCTCCCCTTCTTTTCATGCTCGATTCCAAAGGCTCATTATTGAAAATAATAAACCAAACTCATTGCCAATTCCCTTATAATGACTCGAACATTCCGCAGTCACTCTGCATCATTCTGATTCGAGCGATGAGATAACAGGGAAGGACCTACCTACATCATCAGATCATTGTGTCCCGGTTGAATGGAGAAACTTCCTTATCTTAATTCCGAGCAACGAATAATTGGTTTACCTTTTAGCTTGAAACATTTTATTTATTTATTTATTTATTTCACGGGCGAGCACCCAAAATTCGAAAAACTACTCGCAAAGCTGGCGAACACATGGTGCACATCCCTAATATCAATTCAATTCAATTCAATTCAATTTTTTTATTCAGCAAATACTTTATACAACAAATATAATGATTTTTAGAGAGTCTATATACATAATACAAGATCTAAACTTATGTTGGTTTATGAGCCTAAGGTCAATGACCCGTCCAGGCTCGTCTCTTCCACCACTATTTATTACTGCGTATGTATGTACCAGCAGTTTCCTTGAAAAAACACACCTTAAGTATTTGGAGAATGAGTTACATTGATCAAGAACCAACAGTATTTACAGGTTATTCCTAAGTAGTTAGTAAATACACTTAATGCTACGAAGGCTGATTTGTATTTTTATCCTAATTTAAACTTATTTATAACAACACTTTCGTTATTTTCAAGCTCAAAATATTCTAGAACTATTTTTTTTAAATTTTCCTGTTGATGTTGAATTCTTGGTTAGGAGCGGTAACTGTTAAAATAGGGCTGGAGCTAGCCATGGAAATTAACGAGTGTAGAAATCATTATGTGCCTGTCATAAATCATATCTACCCATTTGCATTAATTGGAGTTGAAGAGTTCAACGACTAAATAAGTAAACACCCATGTACTTATGTAACAGTTCTTCTTCTTCTTGTAGTGCCGTCTCCCGTCATCGTATGTTGGCGATCGATTCCGCATATCTCTCACGGTCCTGGGCCAAGTGAAATAGGTCCGCTGTTCGGTCGACTCCCGACTAGCAATGTATATATTTGACACCCATGATGCTCGTTTCCGTCCAACTCCCCTACGTCCGCTAATCTTTCCCATCATTAAGGTACCTATGCAAGAAATTGTACTTGGCCCCACGCATAACACGCCCCAAGAAAGCAACTTTCACTCAGCATTCACAACAGTCACTCGTTTGAACAACGCATAAAAGTTAACAACACACCGAGTCTGTCCAGACAGATACATAGAAACTACTTGTAAAACGAGGATCACATTAGTTATCCCCATGTTATCAATATTGCATTGTAGCATCTGGTAACTACTAGTCTTGAGCTTCGTTTCGCTCCTATTAGGTATATTCAAATATGTAAAACTACTTCGGGTTGTAAATAAACCTTCCAAACTAGGTACCTAATTTCACCGGATTTCACCGTAGTGTTCTAACGAGGCAATCACCTAAGTAGCATATTTATTCAATGCCATTAAACCCCGTTTTCCGATCCCATCTCTCGATAATTAAGCCGCGGGCTCGGTAAATCGCTAATTGAGTTGCTCCCCACCACAGCATATCCGCTTATTTCACCTTTTCATCATGTTTGGCTTAATTTCGAATACGATGTTGTTGCGTCAAACGGATTACGTTTGATTCAATGATCAAGGCATTGAAAAAGAAAGCTTTTATCGCGGAAGCCTTGATTATTCAATTGTTGCCTTGATTACAACTTGATACAATAATTCATCATTGATTCCATTTATATCAGAGCTTCAAGTCAAAAATATAAAGAACAATATAAAGATGCACGGAGTTCCCAAGTCTCGGATTGAAACGCCCATAATCACACAATCCAGTGAGGTAATGCGGATATATTTATGGAGTGGTTGGAGGTACCAAGCTAGTCAATATAATCTAATGCTGTTAATGCAATGGTAATTCGACAGCACATTCCGTTTGCGCATGTGTAACCAGGTTTTTCTTGGGAAACCTGTACACTGTTTCGAAATTTAGAGGGCACTCGAGAAGTTGCTCGGTGATGGTCGCAGTGACGATGGTCCAAATACATTCTGCCCAACAATGTCACATATATTATATATATCATGTACATTATATACATAATTAAGCTTGAACTGCGCTCAGTTTCAAGTACCAATACCGACAGTATTTTAAATACTTTCGGAAGTAGAAAAATAGGTTTATCTCACAACAGAAAACTTGATTCTCCGTTCTTGCTATTTGATTCATGCTCATGTTTTCCCGAGACACAAAATTTAATCAGCTGGTTGTACGAGCACAACATTTTAATAATATAAACTGTTCGACGCAAGACGAGTTGAAATCTTTTGGGTCGGAGATGATAAGAGATCTTTATACTCATAAGTTACACTGTCTGCAGAAAGAAGAATTCGAGTTTTTTCCGGGCACATGCGAGGCAACCTACTCAAATCTTCCGTGTCTTCTACTAAATGGTGTCAAATGGCGTCTTCTAATAAAATGCTCCGAATTAATAAAGCTAATTCTTTCACGAAATCCACATGAATACAAGAGGTTCCTGTAAAGAAACTAAACCATCGAAAATTGGCCGAATCCACTGCATCAAAGTGGAAAGTGAAAATCACATCACTGAAGTCTGTCTACTTTGCCTTGGGACAATCTATCTTACAGTATGGGATAGTTGGATGGGGCTCAGCAACTAATACTACATTGCTGCCTCTTGCGAGGGCGCAGAAAGCTATATATAATACGTGTAATGGAGAATGTTCCATGTACAACGCATACTGCCCCTCTATTCGAATCTCTTGGAATTTGCACAGTTGAAAGAAAGGTGAAAGGTGAAAGGGTGAAAGGTTACCAGTTCTCAAATGGAATTAATGTATCTGGTTCCCAGAGGGTACACCAGTCACTTTCAACGGCAGTACCTTTTTGTAGGATCAAAATTTTATAATACTCTTCCATTTGACCTCAAAAGTGGAAGGGTCTGATCACTAGATTTCTAATATCTAACCATGTAAGACGGATTTATTGTTTCTTTTCGTCTGAAGGTATAATATTTATACTAGTATTTATTTATTTTTTATTTTATTTATCTAGTTGCAAGTAATTGAATATTATTTTGATCTCATCTCCATTCTTTGCTTGCGAAGCATACTAAATTTTGTTTACCACTTTAGTCGTATCGGCGTGTAACTATGCAGTGATGTTTCATTGAGTGATTTCTTGTTGTTGTGACTCCTATCTCTGTGCACGGGTCTCCTTTCAGAGAGAGTAATTTCCAGAAGAAATATTGTGTACTTACAAACTCTGTGATTTTTCACAACACAAATAATCTTTGTAGAAGATGTAATTCATTTCTTGTCAGTTATTCGGATATGGAATTTAAAAAAAAAGCCGAATATACAGATACCTTCGAAAGATTTTTAGATGCAGCATGAGGTAATAGTAATATACCCTGTTCAGGTTGACCAACTGCTATCCGCAGGCCGACCTTCTGGAACGGTAATCGGAGAGAGATTTGTCTCCTTATTCAGAAAAGCCGCTCCTACTCCGCCATCACCCCCGCGAGCTACATCTTAGAACGCGACCTTGCTGCGGTCCGATGGCCAGAGAAAGGTCACCAGCCGCTTACTGTTTGTGGATACTTGGCACATCCATTACCTGCACAAGATAACTAGTCTTCGCTTCAAGCTCTGCATTGCCCTGAGGTTTTCCACCAACGTCTTTCTCATAAATGCGACGATGGAGGTATACTTACGGAAAATCCGTCGTTTTTTTCCCCCTTCTTCTTCAGGAATATGTGTTTTCATGGTAAAATTATTTATTCATGTTTACGATGCGGTGTCTTAAAACTACTGCATGTCATTCGAACGGTTCAGGATAGAAAAAACTTACGCAATTACGTTTAATAGCAGGTAGGTATGATATAGCAATGCTACGGTAGAATCCCGCTAATTCGAATAACCTGTTAATTCAAAGAAAATGTTCGGTCCCTAGATAAATCGCGCCATTTCGAAGAAAACCTATGTATTTCGGTCCCCTCGGTATTTCGGAGGTTTTTTGCGAACTAATCCTAACCTCCTCCTGTATGTATAATGCACAAATTGAAAAGATCTCTACTCTGTGGTGAGGGTGACTGGCCATGTGCATCAATAGATCTGTGCTAAAATTAAACTTAAAATAGAGGAATGGGAATCTGAAGTACTTCTGTATTTCGACGTTGATTTATTGCAATATCTGTCATGAACTCTCAATAATTCGAAATTTTTTCATATGACACCACTAATTCAAAATCTCGCTTTAAGAATACCTACCCCGTTAATTCGATTTTTTTCGCTGGTCCCTTGACGATTCGAATTAGCGGGATTCCACTGAACTGCTGACCTACCGTCCGAGAAGTGTTGCTATAAAGTGCGTTACGTATGTGATTAAGCACAAAGGCTAATTTATCTCCTATTCAACCTACGATGCTGTATTATGACAAGAGACCTCCTCAATACAACTGCGTGAGAACGGCAAGATGAGGAGCAAACAGATCAGAAGTGTAAGCCCTTAGGCTGATTTCTTCCCAATTAACTGACGATGTTGACATTTAGGTCGCTTTGGTACAACTGAGTAATATTGACAAGTAGGGCACAGTGATCACTTGAGTGAGTACAGCGGCTAATTGCAAGCCTATTCAACTCGTGTAACTGAAACTTGACGTCCGGGACTCACTGTTTGGTTCAAGAAAGTAGGAATGACGAGGTCGGAGGGCACCCAATTGTATGCTCAAGCAGATCAAGACGAAGGCACACACAAAGGAACACAAACATACATGAGGGAAGCAGCCCGAACTGCTGAGTGATTAATGGGGATATTTTGACGCTAGATTAACGGAACAGCGTTTCTCGCTAGAGTAGCGTGTCTCTGAATTCAGGTTAATCCTCCTCAAAAATTATTGGAATCAAAGTAGCCAAGCCCATTTTGCAATCAATCAATGCGGTTTCATCTTAACTGATGGAAAGTTCTACATCGAACCTGGAGAACTGGTATACCACATATTGGAAGTTTAATGCATCTGAAACTTTCAACGAAAAGAGCCGTTGACAAAAATAGTTGTCTGCGGTTTAATACACACCCGTGCACTTGGAAATACATGTGCAGACCCTAATTTACTGTCAGATTTGAGTAAAAAATTGAAGTATTCGTACTAGTAAGATCATTCCACCCATAAGAATTGATGGCTGTGCTACTAATAATTTAGATTTGCTCCGATTGTCATTACATTCATCCACATAATATGAACATAGGTATATATAACCAAAGTATTATGAAAACTAGTTGACTAATACCCGGGTGTGTGCATCACAAACGAGGAACATTTGTATATCACGATGAAGAGACGAGATGATAATAGATAGATAGACGAAAAGTTATAGTGCTGAGTTCGGATATGAAAATTCAGTTCTCCTCAACCAGAAATTCAGAAGTAAGTATCCCGAAGTAGCAGTTCTTACCGCACTCAACCGAAAAGGCCCTTCAACGATCATATTCTCTCATTTCCCAGAAAGATAAACTACGGCAATGGCCATGGAAGGGGAAATCACAAGCTGACCATAGCTGACCTTTTCAGCTTCCGCCCCTGAACTGGAAGGAAAAGGGTAGAGGGTTGAAAATCGATATCGACGTGTTGCCATACACGAGGGCACCACAGCCCTCCTTTGTCTCATCAAGTAAATTAACGGAGGGGGGGGGGGGGGTCATGATGGAGAGGTAATCCTACTCTCGAGGGTTAACAACTGGAGGTTAATGGAGGACATTAATCAATTATGGATATTTCAATTTAAGTACATTAATTAAAATCGTTCAGAAATAGCTAATGTTCACCTCAGGACATTTATGAGAAACAGCATTGGCTCTAGTCCGACGATATTCATACCTTAATGAAATCCGTTAGGTTACCGTAATCATTTGACATATTATATTATAGAGTTGGTAAGCAGAAAATAAGATGTCTGGTGTGAAACGCAGGGCCCAAAATAAATTCTCATTCTCTCCAACAATCTATTCCATTCTATGACCAATATAGTTATACGAAAAATAACATCGGACCCGGTGAATTCCACGATAGAAAAGCATATTTTTTAGGGTTTATATACATTATATAAATACAATTTATATATATATATATAACATGTAAAGGTACGAAATTGGTACAATCTAATGGTACAAATCGGTTTATACTTTCATACTTAATACATGTGTAGTACCAGTTACCGGGAGTTTTATGGAAATTACCACTTTATTACCACAAAGACTTTTATTGAACATAATGTGACTGACTTCCATTTTTTGGATATTATGGAAAATATTCTGATGAAAATATTGAAGAAACAAAGATCAAGGGATAAAACGAGGAGGGGAGGGCACAGCTCTAGCTTCGGCAATCTCTTCAGTATTGGCAATAAAACTGCCGGACCATAATTCCAAACCGAGATTGCCAGTAGGTTGACCATCTAGGAGCGCTACGAGTAGAAGAAATTAAAAGCAATCAAGTGCTTCAAATTACTCATTGCGAACTAACGTTTTATGTGGTCGGTAATTTGGGAAGTCGTTCTCTCAAGCTGGGCAACTGGAAAAGGATAATTTCAACACTGACACTGCTAGCGACGGTTCAAGGGCGCATAGCTGGCTTCGTCAGCGTCGAACGATATCTCTTCCAATAGTTTTCTCCCTCCAGATAAAATCTTTTCCCATTTAACCGGACGAGATTACTCTCTTTATAAGACAAAGTGGTTCTGGGAGAATAAAAGCTAATGGAGCGACCGTGGTGGTTGAACTGGGTTGATGCCGTCCATCAAGCCCAAAATAGACCGGCAAGCATAAGGGAATAAAGGGAATTTAGCTAGCAAGTCTCGATTGAAGGAAAATTAAGGAAGCTATTTTAATTAGAGCCAGGAAGGTGAAAGATTTCCACTGGCTGCCATATATGGCACAACGAGGTTATTCGTGACATTCACATGAGCTGACGAATGAATACAGCACTGCAGATTTTCTCAAAGTTATGCTGCCTTAAAACAATGATTAAAATACTGATAAAGTGTAATGATGCTGATTTAGTTGGTTTAAATTTTGGTTGGTATGAAAAAGAAGCAGTACAAGGGCTACTTAGCCTAATGCTCACTCAGCTTTCATTCAACCTTGAAATGGGGAAATGTCGTTCCTAAATTGAAACTCGCGCCGATGGGGGATACCTTGGTTTGAGGCCACCAGTTCAGACCGCGTAACCACGGGAACCCTTCGAGGTAGCTGCGTTTCGTTTAACCCATAGAACTTATAGAACTTATGCACTATACTTTCAAGGGACTTTTAAGGATAGGATAAGTAGCCATTTCCTTAATGAGCGATACATTTGGGTTCACTAGGTAAGCAGGTCCTCAGGGGAAACTGAAGCAGTGGTGAAAACACGACAAGAAAGTATACTGGTAGGTTCGAAAACCGAAAATCTATTCCATATCAGTAAGATAGCTACCTACCAAACACGTTATTTCTCGGCTGGTGCCATTGCTGTCACCAGTGGCAGCGCCATTCGTGCGATGTACATTTGAAAGGCGATTCAGTGTTCCCAAATCAAGAAAATATAGGAAACACGTGTTTTTTCCCCCTGGCACCGAAATTAGCACTGCACTAAACCTAGTCATCTGACTAGAAGTGCCTTTCAGAATGATTTTAAGCGTGCTTTCACGTAACGTTTTTTGAGAACTCAGACTCAATGGTTATGAGCAAAAAATGTTGAACGACCTGATGCTTGAAGACTTGAATCGGTGGTCACTATCCGTAGACAAACCGTATGTCAGCTTTCAAGGATGTTTGCGCATGCTCTGACGAAAACTACGGAAGACCCAACCAGCGCCTGATCTGTTGAATTCAGTTTATTGGGATTGCTCTGCGAGTTAAGGGACAGTGTGTTCGATAACAACTCCACTAGTGCTGCCAGTCCGAAAAGGACTAATTTCTGAGGCTGTGTGAACCAGTTATCTAATTTCGTTGAACTAATTCCAATGAGTTATGAATTTCATTGAACCAGCTATCTAATTCGATGGATTGGTGACTTTTAACTGGAAATGGTTGTCGAATTCATGTAGAATGCATAAATTTATACGCAACGACACAAATTGATAAGTTGAAAATGTCATTCGAGCCCTATTCCCATTCTAACTTCATGAGTTTTTGTTTTCAGGGGTTTGGTTTGTTGAGCGCATTTACCCGCCTCAACCCGGCAAACCAGCTGTCACTAGCATTCGCGAACTGCGTATGTGCCGGAGTTGGTTGTTACGCCGAGCTGTTTGAAACAGGTTGCGGGTTCGGTAATTATTGGGAAATTCAAAACAAATCGTAAGCCCGAGAGGCCCATTGAGCGCGATCAACAAGACGTCACGCGGTATGTCCAGAACACGACAGACCGGGTAATAATGGGGGATTTGAAGCTAACCGCTCAACTCGAGTTGCCCATTACAAGCTGTCAGTATTTTTGAGAAAAATTTTGTTGACCGATGTATTATTACACCAGGTGTGCACATTCGCCCAGATATTTTACGTATAATGACGAAATTGTAAAGACATACGATGCAAAATACTGACCCTATACTCGTTCTAAGGCCCCAACACCTTACCAATAGTGCGAAGCTGTTTGTGGATGAGCAAGTAGAGCTAGAGGCCACTGAGCACCAGCCCTCCACAATCTGAGTCAAGTGCCTGAACAAGTGAGTTTTCCTGCTCCAAAACGAAGGTAATGGCACTCAGTGGCAAAGAACCTGCACAGGCGAAAACTGTCGACGACAGTCGAACAAATTAATGTCAATTAAGCATGAAAATTAACTCATCATTCACTGTGTTAGTGTTGTTGGAAATGAATATCATGCAAACTACTACAACTAGTAGATACAACTAGATATTAACAGAGATTTGAAAACTACAGGAGAGGGCTGATAAAATTCGAGTCAAGTTATTCAGAATAGTATTCCAAAAAGGATTAAATATTTCGATGCTATTGCAGCAGCTCATTTTTAAGAGAACTTTGCTTAAAAGGAGTTGAAAAAGAAACAATCCTACAGCTCCCAGAGGTCTTGCATGCGTTAACAACAAATTAACTACATAATTATATCAATACATTGGTTGAAGAATTCCACAAAACTAGCTGCGAGCACTTCTGAGCTTTAATCGTTTGGAACAAGAAAGCGAGGTAGAAGATGATATAATCAGTGTTGACTGAGAAGCTGCCCAATTTCCTCTTGCTCAGTAAAAACTTAGAGAACAAAAGATAAAAGTGAAATAGTCACCACAAAACGCAATTGATTAAACGTGCTTTTGACGGCCCCTTCCTTTGAATTCTTCATCGCTCAAAGAAAATAAATTGTGTTTTTGTCAATTAAGATTCCAAAGAAGATACAGGAATCTCTGTCTCTTTTTATTTTCATTCTTTAAAATCCGTTCTTCTGCGAGTCATCCAATACGAAGAAAAGCAATTCAAGCCTGAATGGAACTACGGCAGCGATACCTACCCAGTCATTCTAGGAAATGCTGGAATCTCAAGTTTCTTGTGGTGGTGGTACTTTTCTTCGAAATTACTGATCTCCAACCTCTACTTACAATTGCTGGAGTGAATTTATCTGCCTCAAACGAAATAAATTTCTTCGCCAAGCCTTCTACTAGGTTGTTGGCCGAGTTCCACCGACTTCCCCCTCATCACAACGTTTAGGCATGTTGTACCTTAGCTATAACTTTTAAAATGAAGTAAAATTTCAGAGCATAGGTCGATAAGCTTCTCTGCAGCCGCAGTTCAGTAGCTTCTTGCTGACGAACGCGTACCGGAGGTAGTAATAAGAACTCCATCAAGAAGTTGGTAACTTGGTTTCGTTCATACAAGTTCTCGCTTTTACCTCATACAGTTTTACCTCATATAAAATGTTTAGCATCCACAGTTTGTTATTCGAACTCGGCAGGCAAGTTTTCCAGGGTAATTACTATCACGTTCTTTAGTGAGGAAGCGTGAAGTTAGACTTCAATATTTGCACTGGGAGTTGGGCTCCGAATAATTTATCTCGAAGAAGCTTGAACTTGCAGTACAATCTTTCAAGGGTAAATATGTTTTTCTCTTTCGGTTGAGGGGAAAAACACGTCTAAAACCCCGTGAAGAGATAAGTAACCGAGAAGACTGATGAGGGGAAATCTTGCTCCCAGGGACCGGGCGCGGGTCTTTATCCGATGAAAGCTCTCCCTTGAGGCTTTCAGGGCAAAGATGGTACTGCGCTCTATGATGGGGGACCGCCAGCACACGTCAAGTGCAAACCCTTTCATCGCCCAAGGGAGGTGGATCTCTTACCATTCGTTGTCATCCGTTTACCCGCTCATCTCAAACCCTCCGGAAGCCGAGTCCGAGCTGCGATAACGACTGCTCACCAACAAGGCCCACATCTGTTCAATAAGTCATCAAGTTGGTTCAAATAGAAAGTACCTATAGAAAGGTGGGTGGTCGGTGCATAGATATTTATACCTGGATACGCAACTGAAGGGACCAAGGACGAGCCTCCGCTCTGGGGGGTCCCCGGCTGGGCCAGTTGCATTGAGGGGCAAAAAGGACTCGTGAGCCTGTGTTAACGTAATGAATCTTCTGTGTATTTGAATTGGCTTATGGGAGCCAAGAAAGGCAAATTATTAATATAAATGTTTGAAATTGTCATTGAACATCAATTACTGATCATTATAGATAATCGTAGGATTTTCAGTATTGGTTAGGGGTTTAAAAACAACGAACGAAAACGAGTGAAACTAACGAATATCATCTCAAATCAGTTTTTCTTTCCGATTTCTTTACTTCCTTTCGAGATGAGGGTTTAGAGAATAGAAGCGCTTGTATTTTCTAAGGATGGTATTTTATTACAAATATGAAAAATACGACTTGTATAATAGGTAAAATTAAAATGAACAATGACTAATAATTAAACCCTAGCTGTGACAAACCTTTTATGACTACGTACTACTTACTGCTACTATTAATATTATACAATGAATGATATACGTATTACTAGACTATACATATATTTCCTACTAAACATGGTTAAATACTAAATCAAACAAATTAAATCAAACATGATTAAATAATATAATTTTATTTTTCAATTTTTTATAATTTTTATTTTTCAATTTTTTATTTTTTTTAATTTATTTTTTCTAAATCCTAGATTTTTAGTGCCGTCAATACCATCTGTTTTGCACATGTGAAAACTGAAAATGAACTATTTACCTACCTAGGAGGCATCACAATCAGGAAGAAGGGGAAGGAGTAGAGGTTTTCTCAACAGTTATTTTTCAGAGATGAAGGCATTATTCTTTAGAAGATTCTTTCTTCCGTGACCACATAACTATATATATACCTGGGGTATTTATACCAATGGGTTTTCAATCCAAAAATTGGTTTGCGGCAGCTTTGGGGAAAATAGTGTGTTACTAATAGCTGTCAATAATTCGGCCGAGCGTTTTTCCGGCAATTAACGTCTTTGCAGTTAGGCGTCATTATTACGTGAGCCAATCTGTTGCGGATTTTCTCAGGGTGAGGATACCATGAGATCCTAGACGTTTAGTGAGATTTTTGACACCACTGCCGTGCTTACAAACCCACTAAATCGTATTATGATTACGTAAATGACGAAGTCTCCTGTAGATCAAATTTAATACCGGACAATTTTCCGAACTGCAAGAACAATAATTGTTATCATACTAGGCAGTCAATATCTGGGATACCTCTACCTACCTGTGTTGAAAATATCAGCAATTTTCTACAATTTTGGTGTGTAAGGAAATTTTAGTGGGCATTATTACGCCAATTCGATTTCTTTCGGGGCTTGGCGTAATACCTGCTTGTTGTGACCTGCTTGCAAAAACAATTCCGTGATAGTTTTGGCATTACATCCGTGTTTTCAGGTACTGTCCTCTACCTTCATCACAAAATCCACTCATGCTCAAGTGTTGGCGAAATCCCCAGCAGGCCATAATTATCTGGGATACCTACAGTAAAAATATCATCAACGAGGTGCATCACCCCGAATATCATCTACCTTCATCTACCCAAAGGCCATTGTTGCCTTGGTTGCAACAATGGCTACATAGTTTTCCTGTCTCTAAACCAATAGTGCACAATCAGCAGCGATTAATTATTGTGGAATCGATCTTTAGTTCAATCTGCCACGCAGAAAACATAATTGGCAGACCGAAGAAGAGTTAATATTGTTTGTGTTAATGATTGTGCACATCATGGGTATCTATCCACGCTTATTTCAAGCATAAGATGATGGTATTGAGCTAGACCCCCTTCTGTGATTCCAAGTTACATTCATCACACACCTGCATAACTACCAGATTGAAAAAGCTGTTGAAAAGCGCTCACTCAAGAAGCCTTCACTCACTGTGAAGGAAACAGGAGGCGTGTCGAAGTTCTTTGCCATCTAGTGAGCTACGTTACTTAATTAAGACCTTAAGGCCCTGTCTCCTCGGTGCCGGTCTTAATTTCTTCCTTCTTCCTCACAAAAACGTGTTCATCCTATTTCCCGGAGTTTTTAAGGTACTAATTTTTTAATAAGTTTATCCCAGGCTCCAATGCCACTTTTTGCTGAGCGCCGTCGTCTCACCGGCCAGGAGAAGTAATCCTAATTACAGCAGGCGGACATCCGTTCCTTTTTGACATCTCATTTTACTAGGGTGAAGAGGGAAAGGAAAATAACAGAGAAAAACAAGGCCTTTCTTTATGTTTTACGCTCCGGGACACGCCTGGATTTGCCATCCCCCACCAACTCTTGGATAAGGTACTTTCCAAATTGTTTATCCCAAATTATTCTTAGCCAGCATTCTCACTGCTTTATAATGTTTTGACTTATAATTACGAAAACGGAGAGTCTGATTCGGAAAAATCAGTTCCGAATCCATGCAGCAAGCGATGACAACAGTTTCCTGGTTAGGCTACCATCATGCATTCATTATGAAACTATCAGGTTCTTACTACATCTACCTGAAATAAATGTACTATAATGATTACTAAAATGAGTTCACAATATAGGTATCCAGCAGGTTTTTGTCACTTTGATGAAGAATCAGAAAGCTGTAACTAGGACAACTTGAGAGTATCATTCCCTACCTGAAACGAATGTACTGAAATGAATACTACATGTACTTACCTATGAAACTATCAGGTAAGTGCCTATCCCTGGTGGGCACGCCTTCAAGACGTTCAAGTTCACTTAAAAACTTGCGGTAGGTATACGTAAACATGACATTTGACTCTCATCGTCATCAAACGTAGAACTGAAGTTTGAGTAAGGTGACAGTCCAAAAAATCAACCTATTCCATTGCATGCACTTTTTTTCTTTTACGACACTTTGAAAACGTCATGATCGGTTGTGGGTTTGACTCATGCACCAGAGAAGTAGTGCTGCTTCAGCAACCTTTGCTCAAACACTTGAGAATATGTAGAATTATGTTACTTTACTCTGGCTAGGGAATGATACTCTCAAGTTGTCCTAGTTACAGCTTTCAGATTCTTCATCAAAATGACAAAGACCTGCTGGATAGACTGTTAATCATAATCAGCTCATTATTATTTCTGAGGCAAACGTCACTTTTCCAACTACTTGACTGACCTTTAAGAGTTTTAGAGCTACTCATCAAAACGGAAAAATTAGGTATTCAACGTGACATTTCATCATAAATGACGGGTAAACAAGTCTCCCACTCCATTCACATATCCAGGCCTACCCACGGAATGACTTGATTGAAAAACCATTAACCAAGCCGGCCAGTTATTAATTAGAAATATTTGATGACGAGATTTTAAAACCTCTGAAAGATAACCGTCAGATGTTCGGAATTAGTAGGAAGCGTTTTACCTGTATAACAGTAACTGAACTAAGCGGATATATTGATCGTTTATTATTTTCGATAATGAAACTTTGGAATCGAGCATGAAAAAACTATTTTTAACCTCCCGTCAGAATTTGATGGTTTCTGTTTCAAGGTACTTAGATTCTGAAAATGGTATTTAAAAAAATTTCTGTCCGTCCGCCGTACTTCGCACTTCCGTTAGTTACCATGAAAGAAAATTAATGAAATTTGGTTTGTGGGTCCCATTTGGTGTCTAGTTGGTCCGTAAAGCTCAGCGTTTGAAAGAGGAATTGACGATAAGTTCTACTTCTGTTTTAACTGTGGACTGTCGAGAAGTGAACAATCAACCGCTTTGATCTTTTGAACGAAATGTTCTTCCCTCGTAGATATGTCGATCACTATAGCCCCGTTGCTTATCGAACAACATCAATATTGATGCCTAGACGAGAATTTGATGCTATAGGAAACCAACGAGGCAAAGTTCCAACCCGCAAGTCGAGTCCTTCTACCTACAAATAATCCTGTCGCAAGGAGACAGCTGGAGGATAGTCAACATAATTCCTACCAAGTTCGGATCCTCGTCAATCTCAGGAGCGATCTGCGGGTAATTTCAAACTCCTAAGTGTCCTGTATGCGGTACACTCCATACCCACGTTCGATTATTCCGTGTGAACTCACAGAGAAATTGAATCTCCAGGCACGAACTTGCGTACCTATCTCGTCCAAGTAGGTAAGCCATTATATCTCGTTCAAACACGTTGGCAATTTCCATTAGGGATAGACATACCCACGCATAATAAAGGAAAACCACGGAGCAGAAACTAAAATCAACATTGAATACCCCAGAGGGCTCTGATCGGAGGGTAAAAACCCCAACTTGTTCTGTCATGTAAACAGTGTTTACGATGTTCGTAATGAAAATGCATTTATTGCATAGTTATGAAGGAGTTGAACGAACTAGTTACTGTATATTTCTGCAGATCTCAAGTAACAATTGGCACTGAGAAAACAATGCCTGGTATTGTGCTAACTTGAGTTCTTTTGAATTTTCAATGACATCTTCGATCGTTTCGGGGAAAAAAACATTGTTTGCGATCATATTGTTTGCCAAACCGCTCGTTTTTTTGGGGAGAATCAAGGCAAGATGTTGAGATATCAAGGCACCGCCCCAACCCGAGAAAACCCCTGGCCGGTTATTTAAGGAGGAATAAGTGGACTGAGCGAAATAGAATACACGCAAACCCAGTGGAAAATAGGACACGCCCGTCCCAAGGCTCTAAATATATCGGGATAGTTCTTAGGCTACAATCCAAATTTTCATCCTCCGGGCCGAGCTTTCTGGTTGGGGAATTTCCATTATAAATAGTTCAAGAAGAAATGAGTTATAGGGGGATGAGGCAATTTTCAAACGTTACGTGTTTCATGAGGACGTGTTCAAGAGGCGAATGTCAATCAACTGAAGATTGCCAACTTGCCAGAATAAATACTGTTCAACTGAATTTACCTGGTTACTGAGTGTCTATAATGTTGATTCAAACCGACATGTTCATGGACCTATAACCTTGTTCTCTGACACACAGGTCGGTATGTATTAGGTCTGCATGGTACTTATCTTTTCAGACAGGTACCTACATGCGTCGGCTCCTGGCTCAAGACAGAACATCATATTCTTATGATGAAGAGCTTGCTCAAAATTCGATAACGAACCAAAATTTTTTTCATGCCGAAACCGATAGGTACCTACTGAATAACGTTACTGACCATGTTCTAACCATGTTCTAACGTTTGCAAAGAAGTGGTAGTTTATAACAGTCAATGTTGATTCCATAACGTATTTTCCTGGATCTTTAATTATCTCCGCCATAGTTCATGTTTTAACGGTTTTCTGTTGCTATCATTCCTACGATTGCTTTTAGTGCATAATTTTGGTTCTCATCTGATTTCAATGATTACATAATAACCTGTAAGTTTATGTACGCTTATTTTAATAAAACTATGTGAGATCCTCATCCTAATGTAACAGCACGGGAAGCTGGGCTGAAAATGAGATTTCGTGCAGAACGGAAAAGTGAAGTTAGAAATTATTTTTAGTTTTCTTATCCAAAGATATGTTACCGTTTCATGTCATGCTGGTAAACCCCTTATCATTGATGCCGTTGACGAATTCTCGTGTATTTTCAAGGCTCACTTCATAGGCATCGAACGTATGAGCAGAGTATTATTGGAAGTACCAAATTATGGGACTTCGGTATGCAAGGAAGAGCTCAGATCTATATTTCAAAATCCGACTATAGAAGGTTAAAGATGAGTAATATTTATTTTACTGATTTCAGTTTAATCAGAACAAGGATTGCATCGGGGCGGGCGGGGGAGGGGGGGGGGGGGGGGGGTTGCACCTTTCGGTACAACTTCTTCAACAGAAAGTTATGTGCCGTGGAATTCAGTATGGCGTATACACTAAATGTCACACGCTAAACAGCTTAACGAATATTGAGGGGGAAACTTGGCGCTATGGGGGCTCTAACTCCTGACCACACGAGTTGCCGAATAGTGGAATATGCTTCCCGTGGAACAAAGAGATCTTGAGAAGAAGAGCGAAAAGTAAACTTTCACTCTAAGAACTTCGTAGACACACGCCGAAGCCGAAATAAATTTCAGGAACAGTAAGTTTTAAATCGTAGATTGAAATTCAATACTTCAAGTTGTTATAGGAATATTTGCGGTAGGAATGGATTTTATAGTGTGTTCTTATGGTGCGCTGATTAAATCTTAATAAATTTTCAGGGCAAAAACAATATCTTTCAGTTTTTAGTGTTTCCAGGCAAATAAAAGAAGAAATGCCCGATTCATAAGAACTAAACGTTCAGGAAATCAGTTTACGCGTCAAATGAAACCAAACATACATGAATGGAGAACGTTGTACAACATTTTAGTCTGGTCTAGTGTTTACATCCGAGGCCATTGGAAGATTAAATTGAGTTTGGTCTCCAAAAAATATGAATTCCAATTTTTATACTTTGCATAAGAGATTAATTGTCAGAAATGCAAAATTTCAGTTGCTTGAACAAAATTATGGTGAACAAAGTTACTGGAAACTTGGTAGCAGGATCTATCACGCTGTTTATCTAGGAAATAATTACAGTTAATTTAGTTCAAACTTTCCCATGGCCGTTCAAGTTAGCGGAAGGATATTTATGAATGGAAAACCTAGAAACCGCTTCAGCCACTCGTGGTTGACTAGATATTGACAATGATTATGCAGTCAAATGTTTAGCTCTGTGGGGTGGAAAATTATTTATGGATAAATTCCCATTTTTCTCGTTAATACTTGCTATCTGTTAAGAAGATGAAGGCAGAGCAAATTGTAACGAGCGCAATTAGTATCGACGCACTGGCGGCAAGAAAATGCCATACATCAATCTCAGAACGAAAGATCTGAATTCAACCAACTGTGCATTCCATACGATTGTGAACGGAGTTAGTGGGTTAACTGCCCCTTTTATGACCTTAGAGGGAGTGGCGCAATGCCAGAAAGTAATTACTCCGACGGTTACGGCGGTTTAAATTTAACGTTTACTTCCAGCGGGGAAACTCGTCTATTATTATCAATTAATTTTTCAAAGCTCGACGGTGTCATGTGTTCCGCTCGGCTGATATTTTCAAGATGATCTAACAAACCGTAACTGAACACACAGAAATAAATATATAACGTATGTGTAACGGTGTTTACCTTGCGATTAGACTCCCAGGAGGGGTACGACCAAGCTAAGAGCTCGTCCCTCTCGATGCACATCCCAAGTCAACGCCCGACTTTTTCTTAACGGAAATCTTTACAACTGTAATAAAAAGCACATGGCGCTGTCTTGGATTAAATATTTACATGAAATTCTCGTGTATATGTGGATTTGTTGTGGTGAGCGTGTTTATGACGAAATATTACGCTTAAAAAAAATTGAAAAACTAGTAATTCATATTTACAGCGGGTCTACCTGTCGCCTGGCGCACACAATTTAAATACACCGTGAACAATATGAAACTATACCTATGGGGATTTAAACTTATTGGACTAATGAGAATGATGATAGAAACGTTCATGGCCACTTGAAATTATTCAACTGCGAAAAACACAAATAAACTTCGGCTAGTATAACTATAAGCGGCTGGTACTAACGGCTATTGGTATTAATAAGACACCATTTAACGCAGTTGGGCCAACCAGTTGGTAAATACTTATTACGGAAGAGTGAGGTTGCAGTATGCAACAGCTATAAATTGCCCGTGTCCCAAGTTACTCAGCTAAGTGTGAGTTACGGTGCCCGCTGAAATGCGGATATCAGAGCAATCAGTAAAACGAATTCTAGCCCGAAAACATATATCCATGATTCAATATTTTTCCGTGAAGAGCAATTTATAGCTATTTCTGTATAGGTAGCAGTCGGTATACCACTGGATTGAAACTTGAACACCGTCAAGTGCTTGGAAAATTTAGCGGTTATGTGGAAAAGTTGTTGAGATATAACCGAACCAGGATATACTTTATTGTTTAAACATATTTTTTGTTTATTTTTCTTTTCATGCAGGGTTATACTTTTGGAACAAATCTCGTATTTTAATTATTTAATGATTGGCCCGTTACATTTTTCTGTGTCATCACGCAAATTTCAGAATGACCCCATAGAAACCCCATAGAGACCCCATAGAATGACCCCATCATATCCACGTAGAAAAATCGGGTTTATTAGTGTTAACCAAATTGGTACCACCAGAAGCATTCAACGTGATGCAGATTCAAAAATTCCATTGATCCTCGCCAAGAGAAAATTTAGATATTCAGTCGAGGGTCAAACCCAGGCCCTCAGAGCTTCACGGATCGCGATCGTACATACGTATATACCATTGACCCTACTGCGGAGCGAGTAAACGCTTATTGTACCCAGTATAGAACCAAGTTGATAATGAGGGTGTTGGCTGAGTGGTTTGAATTTTACAGAGCCTATTCCATTCAGGAAGTGTGCATTGTTGGATTTAGTTACAACATTCAGGTGCTAACTTCGAAGCATCTGTCCACAGCGTAAAATGGTGGTGAATTCGTTAGGACCCGAACTAGTAAAAACAAGCACTTCTAGTCGACTTCCCCGACATATCAGGCCCTCAATGAACCCCAAGGCTCCCCATGGCTCTCCAAGCCGCACATCGCCGATATTCTATTTTAAAGAAATCATTGTAACAATAATTTAAAAATCAATATTTTTATGAACGGCATGACCCACCAACCAATTCTTGATTAGTCCAATAAGTCAAGGAGAAACAGTGCAGGAGGGAATGTTCACAAAGTAGTAGAAAGTTCTTTATAACGATTTATAAGAAGAAATAGGTTCGAAATTCAAATTCAACTATATAGCATTGCCACGTTGGTTTCAACTTACGGAAAACGAAATTGAACTACAGGCAAATGTACATTAAATCTATCGGCTAATAAATTTGAAAGATTGGCATAATAGCAGTCTTTCATAAGCGATGCGTATGCTGCTCTCCCTTATGGGTCGCTTGAATTTTTTTGTGTAGTTAGTGTGAATTTCCCCTGTATTTGTAAGCGTCTATCTTCGTTCTGATGCTATAGTATTGCATTTTAACATGTTTAATGTTTTAGGGCTGGGGGTCATTCTGTGAATTCCGACACGCAAATATGCAACGTTTTTCATTGGTTACTACACAGTTACTACCTTCTGTTGTAGCAACCATAAAGAATATCGCACTCGAAAGAAACAAGAGTCAATAGCTACGTTTTTCATTGGTTACTACACAGTTACTACCTTCTGTTGTAGCAATGCATATGTTGATGGCGAGTTCTATAATAAGTACAGTAAATGCAACATTATACTTGTAGAGTTCAGTGAAATTGTGGCTTTCATTTTTTCTTGACATTAAAAAACTATATCTAATTTCTCCCTTGCGAGGGAAAAACATTAAACATGATTTAATGTTTTTCCCTCTCAAGGGAGAAATTTAATTATTTCTGTGGTGCATCTGTATTTCTGATGGTGGGTCGGACATGTATAATTGAGTACGGCTTCCCGATGCCATACGATTATAGCAATTTATTACATTTAAAACACTAACAGGGGAATTTATAGTGGCCGAGATGATCATTAGCGAGTGGAAGTGGCGAACGAAAAGATCAGCGAATTACTTAAACAATAAGAGATTTCAAATTTGATTTTTTATGGGTCAAAAATCGCTAAAAATCACTAAGAGTTCATCAAAAATCACAAAACGCATTACTGCTGGGCACTCGGAGAATAAATTAACAGTCAAAAATATTTCTTCTTAAAATAAACTAAAAAAATTTGAGTTTTCGTGGGTCAAAACTGAAGTAAATACCAATAAATTCACCTATAACTAGTGTAAAACCACCAAAAACGGTATGGGATGGTAGCTCAAGGCAAAAGTACACTAATTCAGTCAGCAAACGTATGTGTTATCTTAATATTATTGTAGTAAGAAATTTAGATTTTCCATTTCAATTTTAAAACTGACCACGGTTCAAATTGGTTTCGTGAAATTGACAGTAGCTGATCATTTTATTTGACACAATAAACAATTATTCTTAATGGCAGAAACGTTGCAAAAGGCGTTCAAATTCGTGTCGACGAAAATTGTCCATGGTGTAAGTAGGTACGTACTTCGAAAATTTGCTAATATTGGCTATGCTGCACTAATTGGCACGAAATTAAATATATACAAATTTGTTGAAATTTAAGGGCATCATGAATGGTATAAAACCAATGTCGACGGGAATTTTAAGCTTTCATTTGGTACTAAAACCCTGATCTGGCTCTTTGCGTTCAACAATAATTTGCGGTGAAGATAGTTCAAATTCATTTGGTGATCGTTTAAATTGGTATGCGTATTGTAGCTTTAGCTTCGTAGTTCAATTTCATTTGCCTGAAGTTGGTTTTCTTTGACAATGCTAAAGAAAAAAATAGTGGATTTGGTGTAAAAACTGCACGCTTCAGACCACAACACAAATCCACACGAACCTCGTGATTTCATGCAGTTAGAGTGACATCTCGAGAGAACAAATTTAGTATCAAATTGTGTTGCGAGAACAACAATTTTTTGTTTAAATTAATTTTTTCGTAGTTTTGTTGTTGTTGTTGCGACTTAGCTTGGCGTACCCCTTTTCGTCGTTGTAGGGCAGCTGGTTCTCTTTTTCCACTTCGGTGATGGTCACTTCGCCCTGGTCGGAGCTCTCCCTCCTCTTTGTCGTGGTCGTCTTCTTCACTTTACGGACTTTCCTCTCGGAAAACTGCATCTGCACCTCGACGTCCGCCATTTCAACGCGAATTTGGTGTTTTTAGTTTTGACAAACGAAAAATATGACCCTCCAAAAAAGAACGCGAAAATTCGGGTTTTTTTTCGAGCGGTTAATCGGCGACGGTGAATTTCAGGGGTTTCCGCGGGGGAAACTGTGGTAGTTGCGGGTTGACGGGGTAAAGATCGACAAAGGGCTGATGAGAGCGGGATGTTATTGTGACGGGAGGCTGGTAGCGTCTCGTTCGTTCGCTGTTGTGTGACTGAGGCGCCCCCGACCTTCTCGCCGGGTGCCGCCCCCTACCAGATGCGCCGGCCGGCCCCCGCCGACCCATCGCCACCCCTATCGCCCCTCTTAAAAATCTATTCCGAGAGGAGCGAAATTGACCAATAACTGACCCAATTAGCGAATTTTCGAAAAAATACAACAAGCCATTCCATTAGGCCCAAAATGTTTGGTACGTGACAAAATTATATTTGGTACCTGAAATTCTTATTCAATTCTTTTCCCTTTATCTGCATTCTGACGCACTCCCTCGATTTAAACGATTGATACAAATATGTGAATTCCAGACGAAATCTGACCTGGGCTATGAGACAAAAACACCATATTTCGACAAAATTTGTAATGGCAAACGAAAGGATGAATTCGAATTGAGCAATATTTAAGAATAAAAAATTGAGGCGAACTGTTATTTTGATATGTCACAAGTACCTAGAAACCGTACAAATAGGTAAACACTACAATATATATATTTACAACTAAATTTGGTGTGGAAAAGAACTGAGTCAGAAAGACTATTTAAGTTGTCAAAAAAGATTCAACTCAAAAAGAAAGTTGCAAATTATTACACAACGAATTATTATTCACCTATATAGATGCCCCTTCTGCAAGACGTAGACCACTGTTTTCTGTGGTCAATACCTACCCTCATGCTTCCACTAGGAATCCAAATCGAGTACTGGAGTCGACCCGGGAACTAAGTTTCATAAAACTGTGTGGGATTCAATAATTCAATCATTAATAATTATTTGTTGTTATTCATGAAGCATAAAGTTTGTTCGAGTTGCAAAAGTACCTATCGACAAAATCCAAAACAATTCTTCAAATGGAATAATATCACAGACCAACCAACTCGGTTTCATACAGCCATCCGTGATTATAATCAGGTGTTCTCTAGCAATGATATCTGGGCTGGATGTACCGTTTCGTTCACGATCGTGTTGACGAAGCTTTTTGTTGTCAACGAACGGCTGGACGTACAATGTTCCGGGTGGTCTCAAAAAATTCTTTAGTTCGAGATCAATTTAGAAACGTCAAAGCCTCCTTCCTTTGCACCGTAAATGGTTCTTTTATTATTTTCAGTCATATTTTCAACTACCCCCCCCCCCCCCACCCACTCACACACGATCTCGAACATTTGAATGTTTTGAGACCACCAGCAGCATTGTACGTCCAGCCGTTCTTTTGCACCGAAAAGCTAGGTAGGTACGTCAACATGAAACGGTATACATCCAGTCATCGTGAATGAAACGGTATACATCCAGTCCAGATATCATTGCTAGGGAACACCTGATTATAATCACGGATGGCTGTATGAAGTCGAGTTGGTTGTTCCGAGATATTATTTAATTTGATGTATGATGGTTATTTTGGGTTGCTGTTGATACGTACTTTTGTAACGTGAACAAAGGTTATGCTTCATAAATAACCAGAAATAATAGTTAATGACAGTGATATGACCACATGATTTCAGAAATTGTAATTCCCCAGGCGGCTCCAGCACTGGATATAGGGCTTTCCTGAAGGGGGGGGGGGGTTAGGTCAGGTATTGACCACAGGAAAAAATATATCTACGCAGACGGGGCATCTATACAGGCAAACAATAAACCGTGGTGTAATAATTTTCAGCGTTTTTATTCCATCTTCGGATTCTACCTAATTGAAACGGAAAACATCAAATTTTGAGGGGGGGTAGGTTCATTTTTGAAAATAACATACCAAAATTAGGTTAAATTGGAGTTTTAGGTGGTCACTTGTAAAACAGGCAGTATAGTGAAGTTATCATGAAATTCACAGCTAACAGTTATATAACACCTTTCGTACGTGTGAGGTTAACAAAATTGTGGTAATCACATAAGTGATATAGATTTTAGTCTACTATGGCTGTTTAACCGCCACCTGCACAAGATATTTTCTGTGAGTACAAGAAGAAGTAGTAGATAGAGGTTTATTCATGAAGCGCAAAAATAAATAATTCCTCAAATATAAAATATAAATGCAATGGATAGTACTGAGGAGGACGAGGTGATGTACTTAGAGTAATCAGTATAAACCAAGTGCTAGGCCAATCAGGTGAGCACAAGCATCGTCAAAATGTTATATCGGTCAGATCGGGCATGAGACGGGAAACGCCGCGAACATTATCCCATACGGAGACATAACGCTCGAACATAAAGATCGGAGGGAGCCTGAGCGTTCGATCTTTATGTTCGAGCGTTATATCTCGAACATAAAGAGTCATGTCGGAGCGCTCAAGCTTGCTCCGACACCCCGGCCCACTATTACCTACTAGGTCAATAATGGAGAACATTCGTCAACAAAAATCTTTCTTTTTTTTTCAAGTATTTAGAACGCTTGGAAAAATGGTAGCCAGTTTTCAAAAATAAGTGGTAGTTTTTAAATTAAAGAGATTATAAGTAAAACTGCGGCAGAAAATGACGTATGAGGTCTACTGACATCTGACGGTTGGCCCAAGGAGGGGAGCGAAGCATAGGATGCGAAGGTTCTCAATGCTGCCAACAAACCAACATTGGAAATGGCATACCTTCGTAGCAAATCTTCAAGAACCTTTGCCGTAAGCCTCCACTTGGTTTGATTTTGAGGACGCGTTTTTTAAATTTATATATAAATTTGCAGTTCCATCCATTGCGGTTATGTGCATCGTTCAAAGTGGTGCATTAGCGATCAAAAGGGGATTTGAGTTGAACTACTCGGCGACTTACCTGATATTATGTCAGTTCTAAGGAACTCATACCCATTTTCTGCCTGACATTCCAGACATAAACACCTTCTTACATATTTGGTCAATAAGTATTAATTACTACTGAAGAGAATTATTGAACCGTTATTGAACAGAATTCGGTCAAAAAAAGAAGAATTTGTTACCCTCGAAAGTTGTCCATTACCAATATGGTAGTTTGTATTTGTAATACCAATGTTTACTTCAATAATCCGCCGTTATAAACGAAGTCGTTTTCAACTGTGGATGGACTCAGTGATATAGCATGTATAGTATCTAAAAATAGGCACTCATTTAAACTAAAATGTAAATAGTGTATTCCTCCGCAATCCACTCGTACTCT